>LR738710.1:860449223-860513442 GCA_902687465.1 Secale cereale | reverse complement strand
CGAAGTTATCGGCCGGGGTTATACTTTCAGGGTTTGGGTGGCCTCGGTAGTTGGTCGGGTGAGCAGACCGCCTCTCTCTCATGCATGTTCGACGTCCCCCCTCATATGTCCACCGCAAGAGGGGGTAGGAGATCGACAACGCTCTTTCTTCTAGAGGTTTGGGTGGCCTCGAGAGTTTGTCGGGTAGGGCCGGAGGGGTAGGAGATCTATTGGGGAATGTAGTATTTTCAAAATATTCCTACGATCACGCAAGATCTATCTACCAGATGCATAGCAATGAGAGGGGAGAGTGTGTCTACATACCCTCGTAGACCGAAAGCGGAAGCGTCAAGTGACGCGGTTGATATAGTCGAACTTCTTCGTGATCCAACCGATCAAGTACCGAACGTACGGCACCTCCGCGTTCAGCACACGTTCAGCTTGATGACATCCCACGAGCTCTTGATCCAGTTGAGCTTCACGGGAGAGTTTCGTCAGCACGACGGCGTGGTGACGAAGACGATGAAGTTACCGTCGCAGGGCTTCGCCTAAGGGCCTCGTAGACCGAAAGTGGAAGCGTCAAGTGACGCGGTTGATGTAGTCGAACTTCTTCGCGATCCAATCGATCAAGTACCGAACGTACGGCACCTCCGCGTTCAGCACACGTTCAGCTTGATGACGTCCCACGAGCTCTTGATCCAGTTGAGCTTCACGGGAGAGTTTCATCAGCACGACGGCGTGGTGACGGAGATGATGAAGTTACCGTCTCAGAGCTTCGCCTAAGCGATGCAACGATATGGCCGAGGTGTGTTACTGTGGAGGGGGCACCGCAGACGGTTGGGAGAGATCAACTGATCAACTTGTGTGTCCTAGGGTGCCCCCTGCCCCCGTATATAAAGGAGCAAGGGGGAGGCCGGCCGGCCCCTCTATGGCGTGCCTAGGATGCAATCCTACTAGGAATAGGATTGCAATCCTATTCCTAGTAGGAATCATCAAGAGGGGAAGGAAAGAGAGGGAGAGAAGGGGAAGGAAAGAGGGGGTCACGCCCCCTCCCCTAGTCCAATTCAGACTGCCCTTGGGAGGGGGCGCGCCACCTCCTGGCTGCTGCCCTCTTTCTCCCCTATGGCCCACTAAGGCCCAACTTTCCCCCGGGGGGTTCCGGTAACCCCTCCGGTACTCCGGTAAATTCCGAAACTTTCCAGAACACTTCCGGTGTCCGAATATAGTCGTCCAATATATCAAATCTTTACGTCTCAAACATTCCGAGACTCCTCGTCATGTCCGTGATCTCATCCGGGACTCCGAAGTACCTTCGGTACATCAAAAGTCATAAACTCATAATACCGATCGCCATCAAACGTTAAGCGTGCGGACCCTACGGGTTCGAGAACTATGTAGACATGACCGAGACTCATCTTCGGTCAATAACCAATAGCAGAACCTGGATGCTCATATTGGCTCCTACATATTTGACGAAGATCTTTATCAGTCAAACTGCATAACAACATACGTTGTTCCTTTTGTCATCGGTATGTTACTTGCCTGAGATTCGATCGTCGGTATCTCAATACCTAGTTCAATCTCGTTACCGGCAAGTCTCTTTACTCGTTCCATAATACATCATCCTGTGACTAACTCATTAGTCATTTGCTTGCAAGGCTTATTATGATGTCTTTTACCGAGAGGGCCCAGAGATACCTCTCCGACACTCGGAGTGACAAATCCTATTCTTGATCTATGCCAACACCACGAACACTTTCGGAGACACCTGTAGAGCATCTTTATGATCACCCAGTTACGTTGTGACGTTTGATAGCACACAAGGTGTTCCTACGGTATTCGGGAGTTGCATAATCTCATAGTCATAGGAACATGTATAAGTCATGAAGAAAGCAATAGCAGTAAAACTAAACGATCATAGTGCTAAGCTAACGGATGGGTCATGTCCATCACATCATTCTCCTAATGATGTGATCCCGTTGATCAAATGACAACTCATGTCTATGGCTAGGAAACATAACCATCTTTGATCAACGAGCTAGTCTAGTAGAGGCATACTAGGGACATACTGTTTTGTCTATGTATTCACATATGTACTAAGTTTCCGGTTAATACAATTCTAACATGAATAAAAGACATTTATCATGATATAAGGAAATACAAATATCATCTTTATTATTGCCTCTAGGGCATATTTCCTTCAAGATCGACAAAGCTTTTTTCTAGGGTTTGGATGGCCTCGAGAGCTGGTCGCCCGATATGTCCACTGCGATATAAAATGATACATAGATGACAACAATTCTTTATTAGAAAGCAAACCCGATATCCGACATATCTACATATCGTCCGATATATCTAGACTTGTTTTTCCGATATATCTAGACTTGTTTTTTCTGATATATCTAGACTTGTTTTTTCCAATATATCTAGACTTGTTTTTTCCGATATATCTAGACTTGTTTTTTTTCTTTATACATCCATTTCGTAAAACTTTCTATGAACAAAAAATGAGAGCATACATCAATGGACAAAAAAAGCATACATCAATGGATCATCTGTACCTCAATGGATCTCCCATATATTTAGAAAAACAACATGCATACATCCATTTACTAAAAATGTATATGAACAAAAAAACTTTGTATGAACAAAAAAACATACATCAATGGACAAAAAAAGCATACATCAATGGATCATCCATACATCAACATACATCCATATATTTAGGAAAATAATATGCATACATATCCATTTACTAAAACATTATATGAACAAAAAAAATTGTATAAAAAATGCAGAGGGCGTCTGCGGTGGCGGCGGGGCAGGGCAGGGGTGCGGGGGAAGGCGGGGTGCTCACTGGGGGCAGCGTCAGGGCAGAGGCAGAGGCGCGGTGCAGGGCAAGGGCGCGAGGAGGCGTCTGGGAGGCGACATCAAGGTCGGGGAGGCGACGACGAGGTCGGGGAGGCATCGGGGACGACATACGGTGGCGGGGAGACAGGGGGCGCGGCGACGGTGACGAGGAGGTGCGGCAATGGGAGAGGGGGACGGCGCGGGGCAAGGAGCAGCAGTCCGTGTCGGGGCAGGGACGGTGACGGCGACGGGGTAGGGCGCGGCGACGGCGATAACGACGAGGAGCAGCCTGGCGGCGTCGGTGGAGAATGTGAGAACTTGGGGGAAAAATCCTAAGTGTTGCCTTATATAGAAAAGCTTTTAGTCCCGGTTGGTGGCACCAACCGGGACCAATGCCAACCTTTAGTCCCGGTACGTATGCAGGCCACGGTTGCCCAGTAGACGACATTTTATTTTTATTATTTCCCAATATTTTTGTTTTGTTTTTTTGCTTTATTTATTTATTTTGTTTCTACTTACAGCTAAATACTTCGAGTTTTTGAGTGATTCTTTTTGCTTTAGGTCACAAAAATTATAAACTTTCTTTTATTGCCATTAGTCTTCAAATTTGAATAGTTTAAATTTGAATTCTTCAAAATTTGTGTGAATCACTAGTTTGTGAATAACTTTACTTTAAAAATAGATTTTTGAGTGATTCTTTTTCCTGTTATTTAATATTAATGTGTTTTATAATTATATTCAATTTTCTGATTTTTAGTTTAATTTAAATGGATGTTTTAATTAAAAACAAATTTTTGTTATTTTTGTTTGCTATTAAAGTGTTTAACAAAAAAATATTGTATGAAAATTCTTGGCATGGTATCATCATTTCACCCACATAGCATGTTCTAAAAAGTTGAGAGGGTTACGGCAAAAACTGGATGCACTTCGTGTACAAAATGAACAATCTCTTTCGAAGTATCAGGGTTTCAAACAAAAACTCACCTGTTACAAAAGCCATTTCATTTTTTGAACTTATTTGAACTCCAGACTATTTGTGTGTTCAAAATGCATCATTCAAAGCCACATCGTAAATTTTCAACCCTTTCTAACTTCATTTGGTATTTTCATGCATTTACTGTTTATTTGAGCTAAATAACCCTAAAATTGAAAAGCATTACAAATGAACTCTGAAAATGTTGAAAGTTGGCATGGTATCATCATTTCACCCACATACCATGTTCTAAAAAGTTGAGAGGGTTACGCCAAAAATTGGTAGCCCTTCGTGTACAAAATGGACAATCTCTTTCGAGGTATCAGGGTTTCGGATGAAAACTCATCTGTTACAAAAGGCATTTCATTTTTTGAACTTATTTGAACTCCAGACTTTTTGTGTGTTCAAAATGCACCATTGAAAGCCACATCATAAATTTTCAACCCTTTCTGCCTTCATTTGGTATTTTTTATGCATTTCCTGATTTTTTGAGCTAAATGACCCTGAAATTGAAAAGCACTACAAATGATCTCTGGAAAGGTTAAATGTTGGGATGGTATCATAATTTCACCCACATAGCATGTTCTAAAAAGTTGAGAGGGTTACGGCAAAAACTGGGTGTACTTCGTGTACAAAATGGACAATCTCTTTCGAAGTATCAGGGTTTGAGACGAAAACTCATCTCTTACAAAAGGCATTTCTTTTTTGAACTTATTTGAACTCCAAACTATTCGTGTGTTCAAAATGCACCATTCAAAGCAACATCATAAATTTTCAAGCCTTTCTGACTTCATTTGGTATTTTTCATGCATTTACTGATTTTTTGAGCTAAATGACCATGAAATTGAAAATCACTACAAATGAACTCTGAAAAGGTTGAAAGTTGGCATGGTATCATCATTTCAGCCATATACCATGTTCTAAAAAGTAGAGAGCGTTACGGCAAAAAATGGATGCACTTCATGTACAAAATGAACAATCTCTTTCGAAGTATCAGGGTTTGTGGAGAGAAAGTCTTCACTTTTTCTTCGCTTTCGTCCTTTGCTTATTGCGCCGTAACCATGGATAATCTTCATCATTTGACAGGGTGCTTGGATCAGCCTTGAATTTAACTAGAGAAATTTCATGAAACTTTTCATAATCTTCAGACATGTCTGTCTTGCCCTCCACTCCCACGATGTCTCTTTTCCCTAAAAGAACTATGTGGCGCTTTGGCTCATCGTCTGATGAATTCGCTTCCTTATCTTTTATTTTTATCGGTTTGGTAGACATGCCCTTCACATATAAAACCTGCGCCACATCATTGGCTAGGACGAATGGTTTGTCTGTGCACCCAAGATTGTTCAGATCCACTGTTGTTATTCCGTACTACGGGGATACATGTACCCCGCCTTTTCACAGATTGACCCATTTGCATCGAAACAAAGAGACCTTAAAATCATGTCCATAGTCAAGTTCTCATATGTCCACTATGTAACTATAATATGTGTCCTTTCCCCTTTTGGTCGCTGCATCAAAGCAGACACCACTATTTTGGTTGGTGCTATTTTGATCTTGGGCGGTCGTGTAAAATGTATTCCCATTTATCTCGTACCCTTTGTAAGTCAATATAATCGAAGATGGTCCCCTGGCCAACGAGTACAGTTCATCAGAAATAGTGGTGTCACCCATGAGATGTGTTTGCAACCAACTGCCGAAAGTCCTGATGTGTTCACATGTAATCCAGTCGTCACACTGTTCCGGGTGTTTGGAGCGCAGAATATTCTTGTGTTCATCGACATACGGGGTTACCAAGGTAGATTTCTGTAGAACTGTGTAGTGTGCTTGTGACCAAGAATGCCCGTCCCTACGTATTATTGAGTCCGCTCCTAGCGTGCCTTTTCCAGTCGGTCTCCCCTCATACCGCGATTGAGGGAGACCATCTTCTTAAGGTCAAGAATGAAGTGAACACGAAACACAATGACCTCCTCTGTTTGATGGCCCGTGGATATGCTTCCTTCTGGCCTAGCTTTGTGTTGTTATCTTCGCAATTTGGGTACAACCATTTTTTGTGATCCTCTAACATGTGATCGAACGTCAACTTCTCCCTTTCACTTTGGCATTGTCTCTTTGCATCCACAATGACCCGACGAAGATCATCATCAGACACATCGTCTGTTTCCTCTTGATCTTCAGCTTCCCCCGTCGCAGCATCACCGTATTCAGGGGATGGATAGTTGTCATCATCCTCTTCTTCTTCGTTGTCTTCCATCATAACCCCTCTTTCTCCGTGCTTGATCCAAACATTACAGTGTGGCATGAAATTCTTCTCAAGCAAGTGGATGTGAAGGGTTTTCGAGTCAGAGTAAGACTTCGTATTCCCACAGACAGGGCATGGACAACAAATAAAACCATTTTGCTTGTTTGCCTCAGCCACTTCGAGAAAATTATGCAGGTCCTTAATGTACTCAGAGGTGCGTCTGTCACCGTACATCCATTGTCGGTTCATCAGCATGCATTATATATAATTAAGTGTGTCAAAAACCATTACATCACATCATGAATAGAGAAGTGACCAAATTAATAGAAGTTCATCATCACAACTAAAGTTCATACATAGTTCTCATTGAACAACATACAACTCTCTAGAGCATCTAATTATAACATACATTGAAACTATGTAAAACATTTCAATGCAACAACAAATGCTATCATAATCGCAACTAAGGCAACAATTGATCCAACGGCATAATGATACCAAGCCTCAGTATGAATGTGATATTTTCTAACCTTTCTAATCTTCAAGCGCATTGCATCCATCTTGATCTTGTGATCATCGACGACATCCGCAACATGCAACTCCAATTCCATCTTCTCCTCCTCTGTTCTTTTCAACTTTTTCTTCAAGTAAATGTTTTCTTTTTCAACTAAATTTAACCTCTCCACAAGAGGGTCGGTTGGAATTTCCGGTTCACATACCTTCTAGATAAAAACATCTATGTCACATTGGTCGGCATAATTGTCATAAACACTAAATGAAACAAATAGTTATAAAAGATAATATACCACATCCGAATCATAGAGAGGACGAGGACCGATGGGGGCGGATACCAAAACCATCGCACTATATAACAACAAACAATAATAAAAGTAAGAAAATTATACAAGTATCTATCTAAATCATACAAGATTTTTTTTTAGAAAGAAGATAAGAAGAAGAGGCTCACCACGGTGGTGCAGGCGACGAGATCGGCGCGGGCGATCGACGGTGGTGGGGACGAGGATGGGACATGACGGACCACCAAACCTAGATAAATCTTGAGGAAAATGGAACTTGGAGGTCGAGCTTTGAGATGAGAAATCTTAAGCTTGGCTTGGGCATTTCATCGAACACCTCATGTGCATAGGAGGTGAGAGCTAGAGCACAACACACCTACACATGCCGGCCGGCCAAAAAAACAGAGCAGTGAGCGGGCAGGGGCGGGGGTATATGTAGGCCTATCTTTAGTCTCGGTTGGTGGCTAGAACCGGGACAGAAGACTTACCTTTGGTCCTGCTTCTAGCCACAAATCGGGACTAAAGATGCTGGGCTAGGAGCGGACAGGAGCGAGGCCCATTGGTCCTGGTTCATGGCTGGAACCGGGACCAAAGGGGCCAGAAGAACCGCGACGAATGGCCCCAAAGGCCCAGCCGGCGCCTTGGCCTCACGAACCGGGACTGATGCATCCTTTCATCCCGGTTTGTGAGCGAACCGGGATTAATGCCCTTATCCTTGTCTCAACCAAAACCATGTTTTCAGTGTTAGGTGTGAGCAAAATGACATGTACTACAACTTCTAGTTTGTGTACATGGCACACGACAAGTTAGGCAAGCTTAACTAAACTAACCAGATGTTTAGCTCGCGGCAAAAATTCTTTTGCTGCAAACAAACTGTCATTGTGAGTTGAAACTGTGGAAAATCTTTTGTTTGTGGCGAAGTGTGAGTGTGACGCAAATTTTGATCAACTAATATATGTTCGATATGTTCGAGTCTAAAAGTCTGTCAAATGGCAGAAAACATGTTGTTTTGAAAATTCCAAAAAACACATTTGAAAGTTTCAAAATATTCTGAAAAAAAATTACACACTGACATATAAATGTATACTACATGTGTGTAAAATTTCATGAGAAAAAACATTGACACGCGAGTTTTTTTTTTTTTTTTTTGAGCATCAGTACAGACGCAAGCGCTCATATACACGCGCATACACTCACCCCTATGAACGCACACACGCACACCCTACCCCTATGAGCACCTCCGAGAGACTGAGCCGGCATATTATCTTGAGATTTTACGAAGTCACCGTAGGCGCCTCGTCGTCGACGGGAACGTCTCCTCCCACTAAAAGCGCATCGCCGGAAATCCTGAAATAAATCCAGGAATAATGCGAGCACCAGGATTTGAACCCTGGTGGTTGGGGATACCACTGTCCACCTAACCATCTCAACCGGAGGTTGATTCGCATTGACACGCGAGCTACCAAAAGAAAATCTTGGTTTTTTGAATATAGTACACATCCATATGCCGGTGTGTAGTTTTTCTCAATAAAAAAACTATAAAATGTGATTTTTGATACAAAAATATCTAAGAAAAGGCTGCACTCATCAAATGGTGACTACTACGTACTCCAGTACATACTAGTTACAAGTGTGGGATTTATGTATACCATTGCACTTGACTGTGCGTAGTAGAGGAAGGACCGGAGTCAGCTCGGGGTATGCTGGCTAGCTCGCTGTCGTGGAACAGTGTAGTAAAAGCATCTACCACCGTTCGTCTTAAACCCGCCTCATAAGCTCGGGCGGGCCGCCCGGTAACTGGTCTGTCATGATTTCTCGACTTAGACAGACTCTCTAAACGAGCCTTAAACGTCCGGACTAACTGGCATCGCTCATATCCAGCTCAAAAATGATGGGGATATGATGGCGCCCGGGCACATCCACCACGTCAGACTAACGGTGGGGTCCCACTTGGAAACACTCGGAACCCAGCGGTCCGACGGACGCTGCGTCCGTCACCCCGGTGTGAAGGTCGCGTGGGGCCGATCCGGCTCGCCGCCCGAGACCAAATCCGGCTACTTAAGTCGGCCGGCGACCTGCAACCCTAGCACATCCACCTCCCCCTCTCCGCCCCGCCAGTCCGAGCCCATCCAACTCCTTCCTCTCCCGCTCCGGTGCTCCGCCATGGTCCGGAAGAAGATCACATACTACACAATGCTCACGCCGGAGCGCCGTATGAGATCCAGCAGGAGATCTGGGTGAGACAACCTGCACGCGTCGCCCGCATCGCTACGGGGCTGCCTCCTGACTCGTCGGAGCCGAAGGAGGAGGAGCAACGACCGGGGAAAGATGAGGAAGAGGAGGTGGCTCCGATGGAGTTGGAGAAGGCGGAGGAGCCGGAGCCGAAGCTGTTGGGCTTCAACATGGAGCAAGAAGAGGCGGAGTTCGCTGTCACCCAATCGGAGGAGATGGCGGAGCAACATGCCATTATGGAGTCCATCTAGAATGAGGCCTATGTGAAGGCCAACCGGGCGTTCCTTCGGTACGAGTAGGCGACATCCGACGCTCTCTTCGCCGAACTCGACGCGAAGATAGAGGAGGAGGACGCCGGAGCGAAGCAGCCGGAGGCGCCGAAGGACCCGGAGATGCAGCTGCCGCCCATACTGCTGGAGCCGGGCAGGAATTTCGTCGATATCTCCGACAAGGAGTAGCTAGGTGATCGACGTAGCACGTAGGTTTATTTTGTTTGCATGTTTTTGTATGAATTTAAAAATTTAGTATAAGATGTTCAGATACAACTCGTGAAATTAAAGATGTGATCGGTCACAATGCGCGAATGGCGTTTGAATGACCATATTTGACATATCGGTTTGTATATGCTCTAAGAGTGCCAACGGTGTGCATGGGCACTAGGCCCGATTCCTCCCTAGCTAAAGTCATTAAAAGTATTCTCTCTTTTCCCTGCGTTTGCATAAACAAAACTTATATAACAAAACTTATATAAAGATAAAGTTGCAACGGTCGTACGTGTGCACCATGGATGGATGGAGGAGACGCCTTGCTATAAAGGGAGAGCCACATCTATCGACCAAAGCTATGCTATTGCTATTGCTAGCGGTTGTGCTCTGCTCGCGTGCCTAGCTACATTTGACTTACTTCCAAACTCAAGGAGGATCTGCTATTCCATACCAGACTAGGTAGCAGCAGCAGCAGATCATCCATGGATGAGCTGTGGAAGGACATGTCGCTGTGCTCCACCCCGGTGGCGCTACAGTCGTACCACCTCCACTCGCCGGCCGCTCGTCCCTACCGCGGCGCCGTGTACCTGCAGGACTGCCTCGCCGGCGCCAACTCGGTGCCACAGCCACCGCGCACGCCGCCGCCTCACACGGCGCTCAGCCTCGAGTTCACCTACCTCGGGGGTGCCAACTCGGCCGCCAGCTCCGGCGACGACCCTGGCCACTTTGGCTTCTCTCTCTCCGGTGGCAACAACGGTAGCAGGAGATCAGCCGTCCTGCAGCCGGCCGCGGTGGGCGGTGACCGGCGGCAGCGTCGGATGATCAAGAACCGGGAGTCGGCGGCGCGGTCGCGGGCGCGGAAGCAGGCCTACACCAACGAGCTGGAGCTGGAGCTGGAGCAGCTGCGCAGGGAGAACAAGATGCTCATCCAGCGCGAGCAGGACTTCATCAACGTACGTATCAATATCTCCTCTTGATCTGTCGTTGCCATTTAGTTGTTACTAGATTGATTCTTGCGCGTTAGCTACTCGAAGCATTACGATGATCGCGTATGTATTGCACTGTTGGCTTGCAGGATCGTCAGGCCAAGGCGGCGCAGTTAGCCGTCCCCGACTGCCGGAGCGCCGGTAGGAGCACTGCTAGTAGCCTGCAGCTGAAGCAGCAGCAACAGAGGTGCCGCTCGGCCCCTCCACCGTGATTGCCGCGGCGGCCGTCGACTGTAGCAGCAGCAGCAGCTCCATTCCACTTACAATGGATGGATTCTCCAAGCTAGTTAGCTACTACTGTAGATGACTTGACTAGCATTGGAGCTCTCATTATTAACTACTACTCCCTCCGTCCCATAATATAAGAACGTTTTTGACACTACACTAGTGTCAAAAACGTTCTTATATTATGGGACAGAGGGAGTAGTACGTATGTATTGTGTAAGATTTCTCGCAAGATTAAGCAACTAGTTAACTACCGTAGCACTTGCTTAATTAGAGTAATATGATGAGTCTCTCTCCTTAATAATATGAAGGGAGAAGATGAATTAATCAATTGAGCTACGTACGCAAATTAACATCATTTCTTTCCATCACAAGGCCTGCCTTGAGTGAGCCAGGTGGCAAGAAGATAGGGGTGTGTTTGGTTGCTGCACCGCCTTTTGCCCTCTATATGTGACTCAACTGCGCCTGTTTGAGCAAATGCAGACTAAAAATCATGTTTTCTATGTATTTTGGCTGCGTGCATATAAGTTCACTGTATTAAGGAAGCACATTTTCCTAATGCACTACACGGCGTTTGGTAGGATACACATGACATGATTAAGATTTAACCGCTACAAATGACACATCGACTTACAGTAGAGTGCCTCGGTGATTGGGGTGAACAGTGGACGCGAGGAGCGCAGAGTCACATGCGAGCGATCCCGTAGACGGCGTGGCGAACCATTTGGTAGCGTCGTCAATGCTGGGAAGTCCGTGAGAAAGGATGAGCAGGAGGGTGCCAAGGCAGAGGACTTGGAGAACATGGCAAGGTTGACAATGATAAGTGAGAACAGAAAGAAGCCACTCCGGATTTTGTCCAAAATTCATCCAAAATAGCTCCAAACATGAAAGTGAACTTGAACATTTACAGTCAACGAACCTACAACCCGATCATCTGAATGGAAGCTCGATGTGCATATGTTTTGTGTCCAATGTAGATGCATCTCTACAATCCACTAGGAAGATGTAGATCTACTCATATACGACCATCGAAACAGAAAACATGCAACACGAAAGTCGTGTGGAACAGCGAGATGAAGATACTGGTAAAAAATAATCAAACATTAGATGGTCACGATGAATTTGACAAAATTCATCCAAAATAGTTCCAAACATGAACACATAAATGTACATTTACAGTGGACGAAACTATGAATTGATCGCTTGAATGGAACTGCAATATTGATGCGCATCTTATTCGTGTAGACTTTATCTCAAATCGAAGCATTGTTGTGTAGATTAAAAAAAAATGTAGAAGATTAGAGGTTAAAACAACAAACCACGTGCAACCTCACTCACACAACGTACCAGGTCGCACGACTCGCTCGAGCACTCCACGTGCGCTCTTTTGCATCGCTCGAGCGCAACACGCTGAAAACGGTCAAATTGAGCGTTCCTAGCGGCTATTCTTGAGGGACGCTTTAAAGATCGTGCGGACTGAGGTTTTGGTTAGAGGCATGCTACCTAGCCAAAATTGCATCGCACGGATCTGGTTGGACCTAATACACGCACCGTCTGAATGACAAATGCATGCATGATAAGATTAATTTGTGAAGCGTCTTGTCACGGCAGACATACCGGTGGTCGCGTGGATTCGGTTGTCATTTATGCCCGGCCGGCCGGTGTGCCACGTACCATGCAGGATGGCCTTCTTGCTTTAGGAACAGAGGGAGTATGTGTGTTGTCCTTAGCTAGCAAAGATGTGGAATCCTATGTTGTATCTATGTAGTATGACCCCACTGCCCTGCACAACCACACATATGCAGATGCTCACCTTTTCTCACCTTTAATATCGTCAACGACAGTATTTCATGCATTATATGCGTGGATATAATCCATAGCAGCATTCCTCCTGGCTAGGGTTGCATTTCCATGGACGGACATCTACAGAAAGAGGAGTATATATGTTGGGATCTGTCGACGGTGACATATGTTGCCATCGACAGTTCGACACCTATCTTTCTTTCGTTTTCTTTTAGCTGAATGAATGAATATATGGTACTCCTTCCGTTCCACAATGTAGTGTCTATAAATTTTTGTGAAAGTCAAACTTTGCCAATTTTGACCAAGTGTATAGAGAAAACTGTCTACATCTACAATACCAAACATGTACATTCTAAAAATATAACTCATGATGTATCCAATGATATGCATTTGGTATTCTAGATGTACATACTTTTCTCTATAAACATGATCAAAGTTTGTAATGTTTGACTTTTATAAAAATCTATAGGCACTACATTATGGAACGGAGGGAGTATGTGCCCAAGATGGATATGGATCTTTGGATCGTGGTACCCCACCCCCCAGGCTGCAGCATTCAGGCATATATATTGCCTAGCTAGCCTGTCCTGTCCACTAACCAAAACTTGAATCATGTCATGGCTTATAACTGACTAATATAATCTGCTGAGGTGGGTACTAGAGAGGAAAACGACCACCTAACAGGCGAGGATGGACACGTAAGCACTGTTGATGAAAACGACCACCTGACGGCTGGATATGATGCCCAAATGGAGCATAAAACCGCCATGTTTTCCATTGCTGTAATTAGTGAGTCGCACGCATGGTCGACACGCAACCCCCTTACCTTTCCCCCAGCTTGTTGCGCCCCCTTCACATCCATCATCTATCTAGCCATGTCGCCATCGTAGCTAGTACCACCAGACCTGCGTGCATCTTTCCTTTTCCTTTACTGGTTGTATGTGCCTGAAGAATATCTCCCTCCTTTCTCAACCATTCCATCCATTTCATATATTCCCTTCCGTATCTTGGAGCATTGTATCTACTCCACTTGAATGGTCAAACACATACCAGCATGTGTGTATCCACATGCATACTAGTACAATAGTACAATGCAAAATGCTGCAGTGTCATCTAATATCCTCCACACTTACTACCAATTAATTGACCAGCTAATACATGCCACAGACAGATTCAGCAAATCTTGTTATCGATATAGCAAATCTTGTTATCCTTACATCGGTCAATAATAGTAGCTGTAACACACACCACATTATACACATGCATCAATGCATGAGTCTAATCAAGGATTATTTAGACCAAATCAATAATAGTTGATGACAAACAAGCAGAGTACTCCTGACCACAGTTTGCAGTTTGCTCGTTATCACCCAATGCATCCTGCACCGCCAACTTCATTCATACAAACCGGAAAACAGGCCCAGCAGAAGCAGCAATCACGACATTCCCAATAGACTCCACAGAGAAATATCATCCTTACAAGCAGAATATTTCCACTCCCGTGTCACCCAGCAAATCACAAACATTCCCAAACAGACAAACGCCACAAAAAAATTGGTCCTCACAGCTAGAATATATACTTGACCTCTCCTATCACAACCTACGCCACAAAAACCTATCATTCTTCGCCACCCATCTCGTTTTCATGAGCATTTTGTTTTCCCTTTTTAGGATTACATAATATTCCAAAGCCTTTGGCCGGACTAGTATCGGTGGGCTTACACGCACCAGAAGACGCATTTGTTATCTTTACCGGTTCAGATGTCGTGGCTGGCTTTAGGCTGCTTGTTGTCTTCTTCGGTTCAGACGACGCGTTTTTGCATCTTAGTCGGATCATTTTCATATGTTATCGGGTTCACGTGTCCTTTTTGCCTATTTTGCTAGTATTCAAAGGAGGCGAGAGATGTCAAGCATTGATTGGGAAACACATATTTTGGGTGTAAAATATGCGAATGGACATCTGTCGGATTCAGGGCTCCGCAGACTCAAGAAAGGTTCGAACTCTCGGGCGTGTGCGAAGAACTCAACTTCCCTAGCCAACTAGTTCGTCGCCCCCACAGCACGCTCGATGAACAAGGAAGAAGATGAACGCGGCAGTTTACCTAGGTTCGGGCCACCTTGCGGTGTAAGACCCTACTCCTGCTTTGTCGTGGATTTGCCTCACGAGGGGTGAGGATGAACTAGTACATGGGAAGAACAACCTCGCAAGGTTTGCTCTGGTGGGAGAATGTGTCGAGGAGGGAGAGGATGGATCAGATCCCCTTCCTTGGTGGTGGCTAACCTATTCTTATAGTGGCCTCGGTCCTCTTCCTCCAAAACGTAGGCGGGAAGGGATTACACTGTGGCCAATTTGAAAGGAGACAAGTAATACATCTTATCCTGATGAAAGGCGGTCTTCGTCTGCAAAGTCCTAGTCGTGACGCTGCGATGGGCTCGACCATGACATCCGTCCTGGTATCCTGGCGGTCTTGGTCTCGTTGCACGAGAAAGGAAACCTTTGGCTGATTCCTCGGGACCACGCGCCTGCGCTTGCCTCCTTAGCACCAAAGAGGAAACCTGCTCATCTGCGCCCGCTGGCGCCCGCCTGGCCTTGGTCGCCATGGCTTGCATCACTTCAACCTCATGAGGTGGGCACCTGCATAGAAATCTCCGCTTCTCAGGAGGCCGCTCCTTCCGGAGGTCTTGATGTCGCCTGTCTTGCGAGGATTAATCCCTCGCGAGGGTCTTGTCTTGTTGGTGTCGCAGATGGGCCGTACCAGGCCGTCGATGAAGTCACTCCACAGACCGCAGGCAGGCAAGTTTGGTTACCCTGGTTCCCAAAACGCCGATAGTAGCCCCCGGGCCCAAGGCGCGCTCGGACTTGGTTTCGAGGCGAAGCCAAGGGGCAAGGGCGAAAATGCCGCGGGCCCCAATCGCCTGCGGGCCGAGTGGATAGGTGGCGCTTGATGGGACGTGGGCGTCTCCACTTTCCCACGTCGCCTCGGCAACTGCCCGACTTGACAACTGCCTGACGCATGCAGAAAGGCCATCATTGCCCGGAGCGTGAGATCCCGGCGGTTGGCCTTCCTCTGGCTATAAATGAGGCGGGGGGGGGGGGGGCAGAGCCCCCATCCCATCTTTGTCTTCTCGCTGCTCGCGCCTTCTCATTTGTTCCACCATCTTGCCAGAGCATCCATGGCGCATGTGAGGAGGTTATCTGTTGCGAAGAAGGGGAAGGCCCCTCAGGTGGAACCTAAGCTGCTCCCGCCGAAGAAGAGGCATAATTGCTCTCGAGATTCCACCGCGGCGCCCATGCCGACGCGATGTTGGCACGAACGCGCCCCGCCAGGCTTCCCGGTCCACGCGTATGCTCGCGCGCAGAGTCCCGCCCATGGGAGCGGCAGCAAACGCCGCCAGGAGCGAAGTCATAGAGGAGAACAAGCGGTGGCTTTACGGCCACCCAGTCGGCGGACCCATGCCGAAGGCACGGCCCCGTGATTTTGTGGTGTGGGCTGCAATGCCGCCATGCACATGGATCCGGCTCCCGCGATCTCTGGCGAGGGAGATACCGTCGCGGGGGCCCATCGAGCTGTGGCTGCAACACAGCAGCTACTGCAGCCAAGCATTAGGGGCGGAGGTCGAGGTCATAGACCCCGACGACGTATTCATGACCCGGGGATGGGGCGCGATCGCCCGCGCCTGCAACTCGGAAGGGAGGCATGCCATCCACTTCGAGTACAACAGGGCTTCAACACTTCTCTTCAAGGTCTTCCGGGAGGACGGCCGACGCCTAGGATGCTGCCCCAGGGGAGGCGTCCGAGGCAGCGGCTCCCCCGCGGGTCGGCGAGGCGACGAGGCCACCGGCGGTGAGCTTGCCCTTGGCCTTGTCCGCGACTCCTCCGATGGAAAAAGCGCTTCATCCGGACCAGGCTCGAGTGACGACGACAGCTACGAGTCGCCGCGTCGCCGCGCCCGGGCCTAGGGGATGAGTAGTGTCATCCCGACGTCGATGGCAATGCTGCCAAGGCCATGGTTCTTTAGGAGGTTTTTCCTTTTGCTTCATTCCTGCGTGAAAATCATGACGTGCCCTATGGGGGTATGTAAAAACTGTGATGCTCGCACTTTAATGTTATCATGTCCGAGTCGATGTCGTGTTTGTGTCTCTCGCCCGGGCATGTTTCCCCCTTTCATTCTCGTGGTAGCTTAGTGCTCTACGTTGGCAGGACCGAGTCCCCAGGCAAGCTTCAGCCATCGCTGGTATGACAGGATACGATGTCGTGGTCAAGGCCAGAAGGTGAGCAGCCCGAGGTCCAGTAAGAGCCCCTGAGGCGCGATGCTCAGGAGGTGCCCTTTGGCGTGCAAGTGGCTCCCGAAGGACTGAAATGGGAGTTTCCTTGCCCTGGCGAGATCCCAAGGGACAGAACGCTAGTCTTGAGGTCCACGTGCGCGTGCAAGGTGACTTATCTTGACGAGCCTGAGGTGGTTCCTTTGCTGCTTAGCTCGACCCTGCAACATCCATCGTGCCTTGTAGAGGCGTGAGAACTTCTGCTTAAATTTGTGGAACATTATGCTTTGTAATAACTAGCTGGAACTATGCGATTTCCTTTCCTGCTTGCCTTAGTGTTCTGCGTCGGCAGGGCCTAGGCCCGCGCATGCCTCGGCCGCCGTTGGGGCGTTCGGATCACCAGGACGAGACCAAGGGGTGAGGGGCTACGTGACTACTAAGGCCCCTGAGTCGCGATGCTCAGGGGTCCCCCTTGACGTGCGGACAGCCTCAATGTTCTGTGAGTTAGATTGTCATGAGGGCGTCGGTGCTCTGCGTCGGCAGGGCCCGACCCCGCGCATACCTCGACCGCCGTTGGGGCGTCCGGATCACCAGCACAAGACCAAGGGGTGAGGGGCTACAAGGCTGGTTAGGCCCGTGAGTCGTGATGCTCAGGGGTCCCCCTTGACGTACGAGTCACCCTCATGACTTGCATACATTTTCCCGTCAGCCTTTGCCTGGGAGGGGCACGCAAAGACCAGGTACAAGGACCTGGTGAGGCGGCATGCGCCAGGTCGAACCTGAGCGCAGCCCCATTTCCAGCCCCCGCACGCTCATCTCAGGGAGAGGTTAACGGTCGGTCGAGTGGCCATCCTGAGGTTGGTGCAGCCCGGAGGTGCCCTCAGTTGTTTATCCCCAATGCGAAGCATGGGGCTACCACTTGGTGTGGGCATAGTCGCTCCTGGACCGTGTCATCCGCCAGCGCGGAGCATGCGGCTTCCACTAGATGCGTTGGTGGGAGGTCCCTCTGGAGGATTACTCCGGGCGTGTACAACCCATCATGTGGAGGTGTATATGGGCACCCGTGAGCTAGTGCGGGACTCACGAGGCCCTGCCTCAAGGCGGTTTGTGTTTGGTCTTCTAGCGCTTTGTGTAACTGTTGTAACCTGCGCCGAAATGAACCTTCGGAGGCCGTTGCATGAGAAGGCCGAGCACCGAGGACCTCAGGAGATGACGTGAACGGGGCCGACCCGCCAGACAGAGCTCGGTCTCTTGGGTTTATCAACGACGCAGGGATGGACCCGAGCACAGGCGCTGTGCTTAGGGTTCTTCATGCAACAAACCGCTGGAGGAGCCCCTGGTGCACAGTTCCCACGAAGGCGTCCCGTACAACCATTTTATAGCAACTTTATATCATTTTTTGGGACTAACCTATTGACCCAGTGCCCAATACAGTTGCTGTTTTTTGCTTGTTTTTTACTCCCTCCGTCCCAAAATTCTTGTCTTAGATTTGTCTAGATAGAGAAGTATCTAACACTAAAACGTGACTAGATACATCCGTATTTAGACAAATCAAAGACAAGAATTTTGGGACGGAGGGAGTACATCGCAGGAAATCAATATCAAAGGGAGTCCAAACACCGCGATTTTTTTTGGAGATTTTTAATGGACCAGAACACCCTGGATGGGCCAGAGCAGCACCTGGGGGGTGCCCCGAGGGGGGCACAACCCACCAGGGCGTGCCTGGGCCCCCCAGGCGCGCCCAGGTGGGTTGTGCCCACCTCGGTGGCCTCCCGCACCCCTCTTAGCCCTATAAATTTCCAAATATTCCGAAACCCTTTGGGGTAGACCTAGATCAGATGTTCTGCCGCCGCAAGGCTCTGTAGTGCATGAGATCCAATCTAGAGCCCTTTCCGGCACTCCGCTGGAGGGGGAAACCATCACCGGTGGCCATCTTCATCATCCCGGTGGCCACCATGATGAGGAGGGGGTAGTCCACCCTCAGGGCTGAGGGTTTGTACCAGTAGCTATGTGTTTAATCTCTCTCGCGCGCGATCTCGAGATGTCACGATCTTGATATATCATGGGCTTTGTTAACATAGATGGATCATATGATGTTCCTCCCCTCTCTACTCTTGTAGTGATGAATTGAATCTTTACCCTTTGAAGTTTTGTCATGTTGGATTGAACGTTCAGATTTGAGAACACATGATGTTTGTCTTGCGGTATGAATACTTGAGGTGACAATGGGGTATCATATTGATTCACTTGATGTATGTTATGGCACTCAACTTGCGGATTCCCGCGGTGAGATTGGGGTAATCTATGCATAGGGGTTGATGCATGTTTTTATTATCTTTTCTCCGATAGAAACTTTGGGGCCTCCTTGTAGTTCTTTGTGTGGATTGAATATTATGATCATGAAGTTGTTTGATGCATATCGTATAATCAACTCATGGATATTTGTGGTGACATTGGAATATCTAGGTGACATTAGAGTTGGTTGATGTGTGTCATATGGTGTTATTTTAGTACGAACTCTTGGTTAGATTGATCAGAAAGAATAGTTTTGTGTTATTTTAGTACGAACTCTAGGATAGATTGATCGGAAAGAATAGCTTTGAGGTGGTTTCGTACCCTACAAACAATTTCTATCTTTTGTTCTCCGCTAATAGGAACTCGGGAGTGATTCTTTATTGCACTTTGAGGGATAATCATATGATCCAACTATGTTAGCATTGTTGAGAGATTGCACTAGCAAAAGTACGGACCCTAGGCCTCATTTTCAAGCATTGCAATACCGTTTGTGCTCACTTTTGTTACTTGCTACCTTGCTGTTTTTATTGTTACTATTACAAAAATCAATATCTACTATCCATATTACACTTGTATCACCATCTTTTCGCCGAACTAGTGCACCTATACAATTTACCATTGTATTGGGTGTGTTGGGGACACAAGAGACTTTTTATTATTTGGTTGCAGGGTTGTTTGAGAGAGACCATCTTCATCCTACACCTCCCACGGGTTGATAAACCTTAGGTCATCCACTTGAGGGAAAATTGCTACTATCCTACAAAACTCCGCGCTTGGAGGCCCAACACGAGTCTACAAGAATAAAGTTGCGTAGTAGACATCAAGCTTTTTCTGGCGTCGTTGCTGGGGAGGTGAGCGCTTGAAGGTATATCTTTAGATCTTGCAATCGAATCTAATAGTTTCTTGTTTTATCACTAGTTTGGTTTTGTAAAAGAAAACTAAAAAATGGAATTGAGGTTGCATCATATTATTGATCATCTTTATAATATTTTTCTTGAAAATGTTGGATCCAAAAATTGTGCTCAATTGTTAGAAGAAGAATGCTATAAAATGTTTGTCATAAATGATGAGCATGATTGCAATGTTGTTAGTATGAATTCTTTGAATATCTGATGGGCCTCGAACCCCTCGTTGGTTACCCCAAGTGGAAGGTGTAAGATGCAGTAAGTAGAAGTGTTTTCCCCTAGCAAAGATGCCAAGGATCGAATCCCCAGAGACTCCTAGGCTCAACAGGTAGGTGTCAACTGCTAACGGCGCAATTAGCAATCAACGTGGACCTGCACACAGATACAAATAACTTTGCTCCCAACGAGTACAGAGAGGTTGTCAATCTCTCCGGCCTTGTAGTTCACAAAGGGTTAAAAGCAATATGATAGTAGTGATAGATAGTTTTTGCAATAGTAAGTAAATAACGGAAAGCAAATAGTGGATGTGATCAATGATGGTAATATGGACCGGAGTCTCATGATGTTCACTAGTGATGTCTCTCTCCCAAAAGACGATAAAATAGCTATGTGAGGTAAACAAATTACAGCTGGGCAATTGACAGGACCACGAACGCAAACCAATGCTGACGACATTGCAAGAAAGGTTGAGGTTCAAAGCATGGGCGGTACGCCAAAGTAAGTAGACCGAAATCCATCAATATCTACTACTAATCATCCACCTTGAGATATCTATCCAGAACATCTCGCTGGTATTAAGTTGCGAGTCCCACCCATAGTGTAAACTCAATGCAACAGACAACTGCATTAAAAGAACTTTGCGTAAAGTAAACAATCCTTGCACCCGCGGGCACAAGCACCGTTGTTTTCCCCTTGTGGCAACAGCACATCCCCTAGACTCATGTTTCTGTCACTCAAGCTAGTCATCGAGGGGCATGAACCCACAATCGAGCATAACGTTCCCTCTTGGAGTCACTACTTACTACTCGGCCAAAGCAATAAATAACAACGGAGAACATGCAAGAATTACTTATGAACTAAAATATAAAAGAGGTGAATCAAATATATTACTCAAGATCAATCTGAACATAATCTCATAATCCATCGGATCCCAGCAAACTCAACATAGCAACAGCATAAGGATTACATAGGTGCCTCGATCATGTAGGGCAGCTCACGAGGACTAATTAGTGAAGCACAAGAACGGGAGGAGAACATCACATAGCTACTGGTCATGGACTCATGGTCCAAGGGAGACTACTCACGAGTCATCCGGGAGGCGTCCATGGTGGTGGAGAAGCTCCCGGTGGTGATCCTCCCCTCCGGCAGGGTGCCGGGAAGAGTTCTCCTGGTGCTCCCGATCTTGCAAGCGGCGGCGGCGGCGGAACAGAGATGGGATCGCAAAAAGAAGTCCTGTACTGAGGGTTTCGGAGGTCCCTCTAAATATATGCCAAAGGGGGGCACCGGACGGGCTTCAGGGGGCCCAGGCGCCCCCCCCCCCCCCGGCGCGGCCCAGGGGGGGCGCGCCCACAGGGCGCCTGGAGCCCCTGTGGCCCCCCAGGCTGCCCTTCGGAGGTAGTGTCGTTCCCGGATCGCTGATTTTTTATATAATTTTTCTGGATTTTTCTGGGCAGTTCTCGAAACGTGAAAACCTGAAATACAAAAACAGCCGAAAACAGAAACTGGCACTGGGGTGCACTGGATTAGTAAGTTAGTCCAAATATGATCAAAAGTGTATAGAAGTGTATGAATATCAAAGCAATATCACCCAAAAGTGGCATGGAGCAAGCAGAAATTATAGATACGTTTTGGACGTATCAACATCCCCAAGCTTAATTCCCGCTCGTCCTCGAGTAGGTAAATGATAATAAGAATAATTTCTGTGGTGATATGCTATTAACCATATAAGACTTTCTCATAGTCATATGACAAAAGCTTACTGAGACAATGATTCTAAAGTAATTAAGTTGTCTCAAGAGAAAATCACAAATGACTGAAAGTTTTACAACATGAAACTGAAACATCAAAAAGATTTGCAATGAACATGATGTGCAAATATGATAAAGTGATATCTAGCTTGCCCCCTTTAGTGATGCAAAACATAAGTGCAAGGGCACCTTCAAGGTTTAAGTGATGACTAGATACAATCATTTCAGAATAAACGATATCACAATCATGCAAAAGACAATGCTACTTTGGGACAATGCACATTACACTTAGAATGAAAATCATGCTCTCAGTAGTTGGTGCTTCAACATAAAGGTAAAATAAAGGTTAAGTGCTAAAGCTTTTTATTTGAAAACATGGAAGCAATTGTGTCAACGGTAGTAGTACTTCATATGTGTCATGCATAAAACATCCTATAAGTTGCAAGCCTCATGCATCGAATACCAATAGTGCTCGCTCCTTGTCCTAATTAGCTCGGATCACCATGGGTTATCATTGCATTGCATATGTTTCAACCAAGTGTCACAAAGGGGTACCTCTATGCCACATGTACAAAGGTCCAAGGAGATAAATCGCATTTGATTTCTCGTTTTTGATAGATCTCAAATTGAGGACATCCATACCGGGACAACAAAGAAAATAGATGACGGACTCCTCTTTAATGCATAAGCATATTCTCATGAGAGATTGAGGATTAAGGTCCAAGCTACAACTTCCACCATGATGCATGGCTTTGGTTGGCGGCCCAATGTTCTTCTCTAACAATATGCATATTAATTCAACCCACGGTGAATCACCCTTACTTCAGACAAGACGAACATGCATAGCAACCCACATGATATTCAACAAAAGTGTGACAGTTGATGGCGTCCCCAGAAACATGGTTACCGCTCAGCAAGCAACTTATAAGAAATAAGATACATAAGCAACATATTCTTTACCACAATAGTCTTTAGGCTACTTTCCCATGAGCTATGTATTGCATGGTTAGTTTTCTTAGTACAGGTGGAGGTTAGCAAAAGACTGGGAGCGACCAACTAAGAGAGCAATGACGGTCATAATCATGCAGAGCGACAAAGCAATATTGAATCAGGCATGGTAGTTATATCGCTACTTAGAAATAAGAGATCATCAAGGCTTGACAGACTTTCTTTACAGTCTTAAATATGCGTGAGCATACGCCAAGTCAATCAAAATAAATTCTCGAAGGAAGATATTACTAAAACATACCATATCATAGGCAAACAAACCAAGTTGGTACTCCAATAACACATTGGGAACCCCCCAGCTATTTGAGATTAACCATAAGAAACCTGAACTACTAAGCACCATCATGAAAGTAGCATCTTTATCATAGACACATTAACCCATGCAACGGAAGCAAACTCTCTTAATAAGGTGAGCATGGTAATTAAAGAGAGTTCAAGCAACCAACTAAATAAAAGCTCTTGAAAAGATAAGCATGAATACTAAGAGCAGAGCACGATAGTAGCTATTAAAAGACAAAGAACACACACAGCATAGATAGACATGAAAATTCTATGTTATTGATGGGCCTCGAACCCCTCGTTGGTTACCCCAAGTGGAAGGTGTAAGATGCAGTAAGTAGAAGTGTTTTCCCCTAGCAAAGATGCCAAGGATCGAATCCCCAGAGACTCCTAGGTTCAACAGGTAGGTGTCAACTGCTAACGGCGCAATTAGCAATCAACGTGGACCTGCACTCAGATACAAATAACTTTGCTCCCAACGAGTACAGAGAGGTTGTCAATCTCTCCGGCCTTGTAGTTCACAAAGGGTTAAAAGCAATATGATAGTAGTGATAGATAGCGTTTTGCGATAGTAAGTAAATAACGGAAAGTAAAATAGTGTATGTGATCAATGATAGTAATATGGACCGGAGTCTCATGATGTTCACTAGTGATGTCTCTCTCCCAAAACACGATAAAACAGCTATGTGAGGTAACAAATTACAGCTGGGCAATTGACAGGACCACGAACGCAAACCAATGCTAACTACATTGCAAGAAAGGTTGAGGTTCAAAGCATGGGCGGTACACCAAAGTAAGTAGACCGAAATCCATCTGCATCTACTACTAATCATCCACCTTGAGATATCTATCCAGAACATCTCGCTGGTATTAAGTTGCGAGTCCCACCCATAGTGTAAACTCAATGCAACAGACAACTGCATTAAAAGAACTTTGCGTAAAGTAAACAATCCTTGCACCCGCGGGCACAAGCACCGTTGTTTTCCCCCTTGTGGCAACATCACATCCCCTAGACTCATGTTTCTGTCACTCAAGCTAGTCATCGAGGGGCATGAACCCACAATCGAGCATAACGTTCCCTCTTGGAGTCACTACTTACTACTCGGCCAAAGCAATAAATAACAACGGAGAACATGCAAGAATTACTTATGAACTAAAATATAAAAGAGGTAGATCAAATATATTACTCAAGATCAATCTGAACATAATCTCATAATCCATCGGATCCCAGCAAACTCAACATAGCAACAGCATAAGGATTACATAGGTGCCTCGATCATGTAGGGCAGCTCACGAGGACTAATTAGTGAAGCACAAGAACGGGAGGAGAACATCACATAGCTACTGGTCATGGAGTCATGGTCCAAGGGAGACTACTCACGAGTCATCCGGGAGGCGTCCATGGTGGTGGAGAAGCTCCCGGTGGTGATCCTCCCCTCCGGCAGGGTGCCGGGAAGAGTTCTCCTGGTGCTCCCGATCTTGGAAGCGGCGGCGGCGGCGGAACAGAGATGGGATCGCGAAAAGAAGTCCTGTTTCGAGGGTTTCGGAGAGTCCTTTAAATATATGCCAAAGTAGGGCACCGGGGGGTCCTCGGGGGGCCGAGGCGCCCCCCCGGCGCGGCCCAGGGGGGGGGGGGCGCCCACAGGGCGCCTGGAGCCCCTGTGGCCCCCCCAGGCTGCCCTTCGGACGCAGTGTTGTTTCCGTATCGCTTATTTTTTATATAATTTTTCTGGATTTTTCTGGCAGTTCTCGAAACGTGAAAACCTAAAATACAAAAACAGCCGAAAACAGAAACTTGCACTGGGGTGCACTGGATTAGTAAGTTAGTCCAAATATGATCAAAAGTGTATGGAAGTGTATGAATATCATGGCAATATCACCCAAAAGTGGCATGGAGCAAGCAGAAATTATAGATACGTTTTGGACGTATCAACATCCCCAAGCTTAATTCCTGCTCGTCCTCGAGTAGGTAAATGATAACAAGAATAATTTCTGTGGTGACATGCTATTAACCATATAGGACTTTCTCATAGTCATATGACAAAAGCTTACTGAGACAATGATTCTAAAGTAATTAGGTTGCCTCAAGAGAAAATCACAAATGACTGAAAGTTTTACAACATGAAACTGAAACATCAAAAAGATTTGCAATGAACATGATGTGCAAATATGATCAAGTGATATCTAGATTGCCCCCTTTAGTGATGCAAAACATAAGTGCATGGGCACCTTCAAGGTTTAAGTGATGACTAGATACAATTATTTCAGAATAAACGATATCACAATCATGCAAAAGACAATTCTACTTTGGGACAATGCACATTACACTCAGAATGACAATCATGCTCTCAGTAGTTGGTGCTTGAAGTGCTAGAGCTTTTTATTTTGGAACATGGAGGCAATTGTGTCAACGGTAGTAGTACTTCATATGTGTCATGTATAAAACATCCTATAAGTTGCAAGCCTCATGCATCGAATACCAATAGTGCTCGCTCCTTGTCCTAATTAGCTCGGATCCCCATGGGTTATCATTGCATTGCATATGTTTTAACCAAGTGTCACAAAGGGGTACCTCTATGCCACCTGTACAAAGGTCCAAGGAGATAGATCGCATTTGATTTGTCATTTTTGATAGATCTCAACTTGAGGACATCCATACCGGGACAACATAGAAAATATATGATGGACTCCTCTTTAATGCATAAGCATATTCTCATGAGAGATTGAGGATTGAGGTCCAAGCTAAAACTTCCACCATGATGCATGGCTTTGGTTGGCGGCCCAATGTTCTTCTCTAACAATATGCATATTAATTCAACCCACGGCAAATCACCCTTACTTCAGACAAGACGAACATGCATAGCAACTCACATGATATTCAACAAAAGTGTGACAGTTGATGGCGTCCCAAGAAACATGGTTACCGCTCAGCAAGCAACTCATAAGAGATAAGATACATAAGCAACATATTCTTTACCACAATAGTTTTTAGGCTACTTTCCCATGAGCTATGTATTGCATGGTTGGTTTGCTTAGTGCAGGTGGAGGTTAGCAAAAGACTGGGAGCGACCAACTAAGAGAGCAATGACGGTCATAATCATGCAGAGCGATAAAGCAATATTGAATCAGGCATGGTAGTTATATCGCTACTCAGAAATAAAAGATCATCAAGGCTTGACAGACTTTCTTTACAGTCTTGAATATGCATGAGCATACGCCAAGTCAATCAAAATAAATTCTCGAAGGAAGATATTACTAAACCATACCACATCATAGGCAAACAAACCAAGTTGGTACTCCAATAACACATTGGGAACCCCCTAGCTATTTGAGATTAACCATAAGAAAACCTGAACTACTAAGCACCATCATGAAAGTAGCATCTTTATGATAGACACATTAACCCATGCAACGGAAGCAAACTCTCTTAATAAGGTGAGCATGGTAATTAAAGAGAGTTCAAGCAACCAACTAAATAAAAGCTCTTGAAGAGATAAGCATGAATACTAAGAGCAAAGCACGATAGTAGCTATTTAAAGACAAAGAACACACACAGCATAGATAGACATGAAAAATTCTATGTAATGTTCTAGGTAGAAGTGGAGCGTGTTTCTCTCCCTCATAAAGGAATGCTGGGTTCCGACTCGTTATGAAAAACTAAAAAGAAAACTAAAAGCAAGACGCTCCAAGCATAGCACATAACACATGAAGTGATAAAAATATAGCGGAACGAAAGACGAACTGATAATGTTGATGGAGAAGGGGATGCACGGGGGGCATCCCCAAGCATAGACGCTTGAGTCTCCTTGAATATTTCTTGGGGGTGCACGGGGGCATCCCCAAGCTTGAGCGATTGACACTCCTAAATCTTTTTATCATCTTCCCTCGCACACTTGAAAACTCCCTTCATACATAACTCATCATAATCTGATTAGCGAGGTTAGTACCCTTAATAAAATAATTATACCTTGCTGGAAATAAGGATATTCTTGAAGTTCTACTGTTTCTCAAGATTGCCAAAAGGTTTTTGCAAAGAAAAAGCAAGTTCTTAATTTGCAAAGTGAAGGTAAGGCAAAACAGGACAGAATCTGTGAAAAACAGAACAGCAGGCAGTAATTGACCTGTTAGGGATACTTCTGTCACTCAAATCAAAAAACTCAGAACTGACGCACAAAAGACAATTATATAGAGAACGCTGTCGAAAAAATTCAGACCAAAAAGATGATCTGGTGATTTTATACGAATTTTTCTATCCAAGGACAGAATCTGTTTCCTGGACAGCACCTCACAACTTTTGAACTTTCTAGCAATCAGAGGCTATACTTGGCACAAATATGAAAAGCAAAGATACAATGATGATGCTACAGCAGTAAACAACATCAAGACACAACAAAAGCAAAAAAATTATTCATGTGGGCTGCCTCCCAAAAGCGCTTTCTTTTATGCCTTTAAGCTAGGCATAATGCATAGATCAAGTTTTATCAAGAGTAAAAGAATAACTAGCCCGTACAACGGACTCAAAAGGTAACTTGACCTTCTTACGAGGGAAGTGTTCCATCCCTTTCTTGAGAGGAAACTGAAATTTTATATTACCCTCTTTCATGTCAATGACAGCACCAACGGTGCGCAAAAAGGGACGTCCCAAAATAATTGGACATGAAGGATCACATTCAATATCCATAATAGTGAAATCAACGGGCACATAATTATCATTGACAACAATAAGAACATCGTCGATCCTCCCCAAAGGTTTCTTTATGGAAGAATCAACGAGACGAACACCAAAAGAGCAAGAACCATAAGGTTTCAATTTAAGCATATCATATATCCTTTTGGGCATAACAGAGGTACTAGCACCAACATCACATAATGCAGAACAAGATAAGTCATTCAAATTAATTTTTATCATAGGATCCCAACCATACTCTAGCTTTCTAGGTATGGAGGCTTCTACTCTGAGTTTCTCCTCCCTAGCTTTGATGAGAGCATAAGTAATATGCTCTGTGAAGGCAAGGTTAAGCGTGCTAGTGCGGGGATCTCTAGACATTTTGTGAAGGAAATCAATAACTTCTGTAAGAGTGCAATTATCAAAATCAAGGTCACGAGCATCAAGTAAGGTGGTAGTGGTGTCCTTAAGGCTCACCTGTTTGGTAGTTTCTATAGCATCACCATTAATATGTCCATTGGGACCAGGAGTATATTGGGTGCTAAGAGTGTGAACATCCTCAATAACTTGGATAGTAGCAACAGTGTGGTGGGTAGGAAGGCTCTTAATTCTTTCCTCTTCCTACCTTTCTCTAGCCCATCTTTCTTTAAGCTTAGCCATCATCCTAATATTTTCATTAATTTGCAATTGAGTAGCATTAATAGGGATGACTTCCCTCTCCTTAAGTGGAGAAGTTTCAATTTTTAGCAATTTTACCTCATTGGCTAAGTGGTCTACTTTAAAAGAAAGATCATCTAGTTTATGTAGTTTCTCTTCTACATTCTTATTAAAGGCTTTTTGGGTAGTGATGAAATCTCTAAGCATGGTCTCTAGTTCAGTATTGGAGTTCTTGGCACTAGGATAAGCATTGTTGTCCCCATAAGAGTTAGAGGGGAACGGTCTAGGATTGTTACCAAAGTTACTCCTATAAGCATTGTTGTTGAAATTGTTTCTAGAGATAAAGTTAACATCTACTTGTTCTTGAGCAATCAAAGAATTTAAAGGAACATCACGAGGATCAACAGTAGATTGCTTCGAAAGTAGAGACATGATCAAGTCAACTTTTTCATTGAGGGAGGAAATCTCCTCGACAGAGTTTACCTTCCTACCTGTTGGAGCGCGTTCGGTGTGCCATTGGGAATAGTTAGTCATCATCTCATCGAGAAGCTTTGTGGCAGCACCAAGTGTAGTTGACATAAAAGTTCCCCCCGCGGCCGAATCTAACAAGTTCCGCGAGGTAAAGTTCAAGCCTGCATAAAAAGTTTGGATAACCATCCAAGTAGTCAAACCGTGAGTAGGGCAGTTTTTGATAAGAGACTTCATACGTTCCCAAGCTTGGGCAACGTGTTCATTATCCAGTTGTTTAAAATTCATGATGTTACTTCTAAGTTGGATAATTTTAGTAGGTGGATAGTATTTTCCAATAAAAGCATCTTTGCACTTGTCCCATGAATCTATGCTATTTCTAGGCAAAGACTGAAACCAAATTTTAGCTCCTCCTCTCAAAGAGAAAGGAAAAAGCTTAAGCTTAACAATATTACCATCTATTTCTTGGTACTTTTGCATATCACAAAGTTCTACAAAGTTGTTCAAGTGTAAAGCAGCATCATCTCCAGCACCGGAGAATTGTTCTCTCATGACTAAGTTAAGTAAAGTAGGTTTAATTTCATATGAAGGTGCTGAAGTGGCAGGTGTAGTGATAGGTGTGCTGATAAAGTCATCGTTGTTGTGACTAGTGAAGTCACACAACTTGGTGTTCTCGGTGGAACCCATAGTAGCAAGCAAGCAAGATAACTATTTTTGTGATTTTCGATAAAAAGGAACTAAAGCAAAAATGAAAGGTAAACTAACAAGACTAAAAAGCAAAGGTAAAAGATAGCATGCAACTCCCCTATCCTGAAGAGTGGAGTCCCCGGCAACGGCGCCAGAAAATACTCCTTGATGGGCCTCGAACCCCTCGTTGGTTACCCCAAGTGGAAGTTGTAAGATGCAGTAAGTAGAAGTGTTTTCCCCTAGCAAAGATGCCAAGGATCGAATCCCCAGAGACTCCTAGGTTCAACAGGTAGGTGTCAACTGATAACGGCGCAATTAGCAATCAACGTGGACCTGCACACAGATACAAATAACTTTGCTCCCAACGAGTACAGAGAGGTTGTCAATCTCTCCGGCCTTGTAGTTCACAAAGGGTTAAAAGCAATATGATAGTAGTGATAGATAGTTTTTGCAATAGTAAGTAAATAACGGAAAGTAAATAGTGGATGTGATCAATGATGGTAATATGGACCGGAGTCTCATGATGTTCACTAGTGATGTCTCTCTCCCAAAAGACGATAAAATAGCTATGTGAGGTAAACAAATTACAGTTGGGCAATTGACAGGACCACGAACGCAAACCAATGCTGACTACATTGCAAGAAAGGTTGAGGTTCAAAGCATGGGCGGTACGCCAAAGTAAGTAGACCGAAATCCATCAATATCTACTACTAATCATCCACCTTGAGATATCTATCCAGAACATCTCGCTGGTATTAAGTTGCGAGTCCCACCCATAGTGTAAACTCAATGCAACAGACAACTGCATTAAAAGAACTTTGCGTAAAGTAAACAATCCTTGCACCCGCGGGCACAAGCACCGTTGTTTTCCCCCTTGTGGCAACAACACATCCCCTAGACTCATGTTTCTGTCACTCAAGCTAGTCATCGAGGGGCATGAACCCACAATCGAGCATAACGTTCCCTCTTGGAGTCACTACTTACTACTCGGCCAAAGCAATAAATAACAACGGAGAACATGCAAGAATTACTTATGAACTAAAATATAAAAGAGGTGAATCAAATATATTACTCAAGATCAATCTGAACATAATCTCATAATCCATCGGATCCCAGCAAACTCAACATAGCAACAGCATAAGGATTACATAGGTGCCTCGATCATGTAGGGCAGCTCACGAGGACTAATTAGTGAAGCACAAGAACGGGAGGAGAACATCACATAGCTACTGGTCATGGACTCATGGTCCAAGGGAGACTACTCACGAGTCATCCGGGAGGCGTCCATGGTGGTGGAGAAGCTCCCGGTGGTGATCCTCCCCTCCGGCAGGGTGCCGGGAAGAGTTCTCCTGGTTCTCCCGATCTTGGAAGCGGCAGCGGCGGCGGAACAGAGATGGGATCGCGAAAAGAAGTCCTGTTTCGAGGGTTTCGGAGAGTCCTTTAAATATATGCCAAAGTAGGGCACCGGGGGGGTCCTCGGGGGGCCGAGGCGCCCCCCCCGGCGCGGCCCATGGGGGGGCGCGCCCACAGGGCGCCTGGAGCCCTTTGGCCCCCCCAGGCTGCCCTTCGGACGCAGTGTTGTTTCCGTATCGCTTATTTTTTATATAATTTTTCTGGATTTTTCTGGGCAGTTCTCGAAACGTGAAAACCTGAAATACAAAAACAGCCAAAAATAGAAACTGGCACTGGGGTGCACTGGATTAGTAAGTTAGTCCAAATATGATCAAAAGTGTATGGAAGTGTATGAATATCATGGCAATATCACCCAAAAGTGGCATGGAGCAAGCAGAAATTATAGAAATACGTTTTGGACGTATCAATATCCATGGTGCTAATGATATGCAAAGCCATAGGCTTGGGGATGCTATATTTGATGAATATGATATTTTTAGTCCCCCAAGTTTTGATGAGAAAATTTATTATGATGATTGCATGCCTCTTATTTATGATTATTATATCGATGAAAGTGGATTTGGAGAGGTCATGACTTTATTTAGTGATGAATCCACTACTTTGGAGGATGTTTCAATCGACTATGATAACAAAGTTGCTATATATGATGATTATGGTGATGAAATGTATGCTATATTGAATAATGATAACCATGAAACTTGTCATCATGACGTTAATTTTCAATCTCATGATAGTTATTTTGTTGAGTTTGCTCCCTCTACTATTCATGAGAATAAATTTGCTTATGTGGAGAGTGGAAAAATTTCTATGCTTTTGCGTCATGAAAAGAATTATTTATGTGATGTATATATTGTTGAATTCATTCATGATGCTACTGAAAATTACTATGAGAGAGGAACATATGCTTGTAGGTATTGCAATAATATCAAGTTTCCTCTCTATGTGTTGAAAATCATGAAGTTTTGCTTGTTTTGCCTTCCTATGCTAGTTGATTCTTGATCCCAAAAGTTGTTTTCTCACAAAATTCTTATAAATAGGAAGTGGATTAGACTTAAATGTGCTAGTCATATTCTTCATGGTGCTCTCTTTGTGTTTCAATCTTTATCTTTTTTGTGAGCATGATTGAAGTCATCATGCCTAGCTAAAAGGCATTAAAGAAAAGCGCTTGTTGGGAGACAACACAACACTTATACCTACTGTTTTTGTGTGTTAACATGATTATGCTACTGTAGTAATCATGTTTTATAGCTTTTGTTTCAATAAAGTGCCAAGCAAAGCCTTAGGATCATGTTGGGTGATAGTATATTTGATCTTGCTGAAAAACAGAAACTTTTGCGCTCACGAAAAAAATTCCCATTTCTTTACAGAAGAGTGCTTTTGAGTTGATTCTTTTTGAAGAATAATAATATACAAATTTTTCACATGGTACTATTTTGTTCAAGATTTTTAGAGTTGCAGAAGTATGGTGGTTGTGTAGATCATTACAGACTGTTATGTTTTTGACAGATTCTGTTTTCAATGCATAGGTTGCTTGTTTTCTAGTTTCTATGGCTTATATTGATCAATATAAATTGTAGAAATGATATGCTACAGTAGTAATTGTGTGACAACAATTACGAATCTTGTCTTTGACAGTACCCGTAGTGAATGATTTGTTTTTATCATACTAACCCATCTCACGAAGTTTGTTAAGTTTTGTGCGATTGAAGTTTTCAAGTTTTGGGTGAGATGTCGATATGAGGAGAATAAGGAGTGACAAGAAACTAATCTTGTGGATGCCCAAGGCACCCCAAGGAAATATTCAAGTAATACCCAAGCAACTAAGCTTGGGGATGCCCCGGAAGGCATCCCCTCTTTCGTCTCCAACATTATCGGTAACCTCACTCGAAGCTATATTTTTATTCATCACATGATATGAGTTTTGCTTGGAGCATCATTTTATTTTTTTAGGATTTGCTTGTTGGCATTTAGAATAATTTTTTGCATCTTTTATTTCAATAAATATGTCAAGAATAGCCTTTACCATTGTTATTTTGCAAGTCTATATGTTGCTCTTTGAAAAACAGAAAGTTTGTCGCAGTTGTAAAAATTCCCGAGAAAAGTCAGAATGTGATAAAAGGTTGAAACTTTTTGAAAAGAAATCTATCATAAATTTCCTACAACATATTAATTTTTTTTAAAAAGATTTAGGGAAGTATGGATCCGCTTGCATTCTTTACAGACCGTACTGTTTTGACAGATTGCTGTTATGTTTGCATATGTTTGCTTGTTTAATGATTCTATTTGAAGATAGGAGTATTAAATATGCAGAGGCATTTAGTATGCAATGTTGAATAATAATTTTAGTGCTTTGCTACAGTAGATAATGATAAGGTTTTGCATTGATTTGTACTAACTTATCTCACGAGTTCTTATTGAGTTTTGTGTGGATGAAGTTTTTGAGATTTAGGAAAACCGTGATATGAGAAGAAGTAAGGAGACACACAAGCTCAAGCTTGGGGATGCCCACGACACCCCAAGATAATATTTCAAGAAGTCTCAAGCATCTAAGCTTGGGGATGCCCCGATAGGCATCTGATGGCTTCTCGCCCCTCGTTGGTTACCCCAAGTGGAAGGTGTGAGATGCAGTGTAGCGGAAGTTTTCCCTTGGCAAAGATACCAAGGATCGATTTCCCCTGAGACTCCCAGTTTCAACAAGAAGGTGTCAACTGCTAACGGCGCCAGATATTTAGCAATCAACGTGGACCTGCACACAGATACAAATAACTTTGCTCCCAACGAGTACAGAGAGGTTGTCAATCCCTCCGGCCTTGTAGTTTACAAAGGATCAAACACAAGTGATAGTAGTGATAGATATTGCTGCAATAGTAAGTAAAAGCGTAAAGTAAATAGCGGATGTGATCAATGATGGTAATATGGACCGGAGTCTCATGATGTTCACTAGTGATGTCTCTCTCCCAAAAGACGATAAAACAGCTATGTGAGGTAAACGAATTACAGCTGGGAAATTGACAGGACCATGTGCGCAAACCAATGCTGACTAAGTTGCAAGAAAGGTAGAGGTTCAAAGCATGGGCGGTACGCCGAGGTAAGTAGACCGAAATCCATCTGCATCTACTACTAATCATCCACCTTGAGATATCTATCCAGAACATCTCGCTGGTATTAAGTTGCGAGTCCCACCCATAGTGTAAACTCAAAGCAACAGACAACTGCATTAAAAGAACTTTGCGTAAAGTAAACAATCCTTGCACCCGCAGGCACAAGCACCATTGTTTTCCCCCTTGTGGCAACAGCACATCCCCTAGACTCATGTTTCTGTCACTCAAGCTAGTCATCGAGGGGCATGAACCCACAATCAAGCATAACGTTCCCTCTTGGAGTCATTACCTACTACTTGGCCAAAGCAATAAATAACAACGGAGAACATGCAAGAATTACTTACGAACATAAATATAAAAGAGGTGAATCAAATATATTACTCAAACACAATCTGAACATAATCTCATAATCCATCGGATCCCAGCAAACTCATCATAGCAACAGTATAAGGATTACATATGTGCCTCGATCATGTAGGGCAGCTCACGAGGACTAATTAGTGAAGCACAAGAACGGGAGGAGAACATCACATAGCTACTGGTCATGGACTCATGGTCCAAGGGAGACTACTCACAACTCATCCGGGAGGCGTCCATGGTGGTGGAGAAGCTCCTGGTGGTGATCCTCCCCTCCGGCAGGGTACCGGGAAGAGTTCTCCTGGTGCTCCCGATCTTGGAAGCGGCGGCGGCGGCGGAACAGAGATGAGATCGCGAAAAAGAGTTCCCGTCTCGAGGGTTTTGGGAGACGGTCTAAATATATGCCAAAGGGGGGCACCAGACGAGGCTCGGGGGGCCCAGGCGCCCCCGCCGGCGCGGCCTAGGGGGGGGCGCCACCAGGGCGCCTGGAGCCCTGGTGGCCCCCCAGGCTGTACTTTGGCTACCGGGAACCTTCTGGAACGCTGATTTTTTATATAATTTTTCCGGGATTTTTCTGGCAGTTCTCGTAATGGGAAAACCTGAAATACAAAAACAGCCAAAAACAGGAACTGGCACTGGGGTGCACTGAGTTAATAGGTTAGTCCAAATATGATCAAAAGTGTATGGAAGTGTATAAATATCATAGCAATATCACCCAAAAGAGGCATGGAGCAAGCAGAAATTATAGATACGTTTTGGACGTATCAACATCCCCAAGCTTAATTCCTGCTCGTCCTCCAGTAGGTAAATGATAACAAGAATAATTTCTGTGGTGACATGCTATTAACCATATAGGACTTTTTTGTAGTCATATGACAAAAGCTTACTGAGACAATGAATCTATAGTAATTAAGTTGCCTCATGAGAAAATCACAAAGAACTGAAAGTTTTATAATATGATACTGAAACATCAAATAGATTTGCAATGAGCATGGTGTGCAAATATGATACAGGGATATCTCACTTGCCCCCTTTAGTGAAGCAAAACATAAATGCAGGGGCACCTCCAAGGTTTAAGTGATGACTACATACAATGATTTCAGAATAAACGATATCACAATCATGCAAAAGACAATGCTACTTTGGGACAATGCACATTACACTCAGAATGACAATCATGCTCTCAGTAGTTGGTGCTTTTAAAAGAAGGTGGAGACTCTCGAACCGTGGCTTTTGTTGGCAAGGTTGAAAACCCGTAGTCGGAAACAAAGACAAAACATGTACCAGAGCTCTTGGTTTTTAAAACAGAGGTAATAATTTTTTTAGATAAGGCATGTTTCGTCAACGAATGCTAGCAGACAACTCAATCACTTCTTGAGATGGACAAGTTTCGAGGAACGGCTCCCGAATGAGGACGATCACATCCTCTTAATCTCCTTTGTTTATCACTGCCAAAGTTTTCTGATTTCTCATGAACAAAGCGTGAAGGAGGGTTTGTCTGTTATATTATCTTTTTGAGCCGGGCGCACTCAATGCTAGTTCCTTCTCGTATTATGGGTTTGCACATTATACATGCAATCCCGGGGTGAAGCTTGTCCAACTTAAAAAGATTATGAATTAACCACTACTTCCTCATGAACTTACAACAGAGGCACAAAATAAGAATGCTTTTTCTTTTTGAATAATTTCGAGATGGTACATGCAAGTCTCCGTTTGGAATGGCAGGTAAATACCATGTAGGAAGGTATGGTGGACTCATATGGCATAACTGGTATAAAGGAATTTGGATGCACAAGCAGTCAGTCCGCTTAGTACAGGCGAAGGTTAGCAAAAGACTGGGAGCGACCAACTAAGAGAGCAATGACGGTCATAATCATGCAGGGCGACAAAGCAACATTGAATCAGGCAGAAGTTATATCGCTACTCAGAAACAAAAGATCATCAAGGCTTGACAGACTTTCTTTACAGTCTTAAATATGCGTGAGCATACGCCAAGTCAATTAAAATAAATTCTTGAAGGAAGATATTACTAAACCATACCACATCATAGGCAAACAAATCATGTTGGTACTCCAATAACACATTGGGAACCCCCCAGCTATTTGAGACTAACCATAAGAAAACATGAACTACTAAGCGCCATTATGCACGTAGCACCTTTATCATAGACATATCAACCAATGAAACGGAAGAAAACTCTCTTAATAAGATAATCATGATAGATAAAGAGAGTTCAAGCAACCAACTGAACGAAAGCTCTTTAGAAAGATAAGCATGAAAGTTAAGAGCTAAGCATGATAGTAGCTATTAAAAGACAAAGAACACACACAACAGAGATAGATATGAAAATTCTATGTTATGTTCTAGGTAGAAGTGGAGCATGTTTCTCTCCCACATAAAGAAAGCTGAGTTCCGACTCGTTATGAAAAGCTAAGGAAAACTAAAAAGGAAAACTAAAAACGAGACGCTCCAAGCATAGCACATAACACATGAAGTGATTAAAATATAGTGGAACGAAAGACGAACTGATAATGTTGATGGAGAAGGGGATGCACGGGGGCATCCCCAAGCTTAGACGCTTGAGTCTCCTTGAATATTTCTTGGGGGTGCACGGGGGCATCCCCAAGCTTGAGCGTTTGACACTCCTGAATCTTTTTATCATCTTCCCTCGCACACTTGAAAACTCCCTTCATACATAACTCATCATAATCTGATTAGCGAGGTTAGTACCCATAATAAAATAATTGTTCCTTGCTGGAAATAAAGATATTCTTGAAGTTCTACTGTTTCTTAAGATTGCCAAAAGGTTTTTGCAAAGAAAAAGCAAGCTCTAGGTTTGCAAAATGAAGGAAAGGCAAAACAGGACAGAATCTGTGAAAAACAGAACATCAGGTAGTAAATGATTTTTCCGGGGCACTTCTGCAACTCTAATAAAAAAACTCAAAACATACGCACGAAAGAAAATTATGTAGAGCACGCTGTCGAAAAAATTCAGACCAAAAAGATGATCTGGTGATTTTATACGAATTTTTCTATCCAAGGACAGAATCTGTTTCCTGGACAGCACGTCACAACTTTTGAACTTTCTAGCAATCAGAGGCTATACTTGGCACAAAATTGAAAAGCAAAGATACAATGATGATGCTACAGTAGTAACAACATCAAGACACAACAAAAGCAAAATAAATTTATTCATGTGGGCTGCCTCCCAAAAGCGCTTTCTTTTATGCCTTTAAGCTAGGCATAATGCAAAGAGATCAAGTTTTATCAAGAGTAAAAGAATAGCTAGCCCGTACAACGGACTCAAAAGGTAACTTAATCTTTGTCGGGGAAACTGATCGCCCACGAACACCTATGGGACCGGAGCCCCTTGTCGGTACGGTAAGGGAGCGGAGGGCGCACGAAGAGCAGATCGAGGGGCACACGCGAGCAGTTTACCCAGGTTCGGGCCGCACGGATGCGTAAAACCCTACTCCTGCCTTGGTTATATTGAGTTCTTGAGCTCGGGAGCTTGAAGATCTGCAGTACTAGCTACACCGAGCGAGGGAGTGATCAAGTTCCTGGTGTCGAACCCCCTCTACGTTGTGCATGGGCCTCCTTTTATAGCTCAAAGGGGTCACCGACAGGTGTCGTCGTAGAGGAGGGTAAAAGCGTAAAATTGGTGGTAGTTGTAACAATGCATGAACAGTGTATGCACAGTGGTCTATACCTAACCCTGACAGTGGGGGACAAGGGCATTAAATGCCCGTCGCCGTCACCCCAAAAGCGTCCGCCCGGGCGTCTCCGTTCGCCACGACGATGGCCTCGTCACCGCGGCTCGCCATCGTGTACCCCAGGCTGCACAGCCATCTGCCACGTGCCCCTGGAAGGGCCCCAGGGCGACGCGTGGCCAGATGAGCTGGAGCGCAGGCACACAGTGTAAGCCTCCCCCGGCAAGCACCTTGCCGGGGTTGCTATCTTGCCGGGCCCGGAAGCTTGTCGCTCTCCGGGTCCTGCCGGGGCGCACGATGCGCCACGATATATCTTCTGAGGTGCTGTTCCTTGGTCTTCCTGGCAAGCTCCTCTTGCCAGGGTCTTGTGCTGGGATGATAACCTTGAGCCTGGTGCGGCCTTCCCGGCAAGCTCCTCTTGCCGGGGTCTTGTCTCTTAACTTGAATACTTTGTTCTTGAATGGCTTCAAAGGGGTCCAGAGTGGGCTTTGGCGGGCGCGTGGTGAGCCAGACCACGGGACGCTGCTACTGCCCGTGCACAAGTCGGGATACTAAGGTACCCCTACTTTAGTACACCGACAGGAGCACCCGGGCCTGGGCGACACATGGTGCCGAGCGCTGCTGGGCCAGGCCCAAAACAGTGCACGGGCACACGCGGCCCACGGCGCGCCGTTTCCCACTCCGCATCTGCCGCATCCCTCCCTAACGGCACGCGTCGATTGCGGCGTCGTGGGAGAGATCGTGGCCTGTTTCTTTAATGGGAAAATGCGGAACGTTCCCCACTTCCCCCTTAAAAGCAGAGGAAGCAGGGGCAGTTCCCCCCCCCATCGCTTTCATTGTGTCTTCAATCTCCAGAAACCCCCGCCGCTCTCTGCCTCCCCAAGGGTCGACAGAGAGCCGAGCTCCACCCCTCCTCTGCCGTCTCCAGCATCCGCAGCGCCGTCGACCTCCCTCGACGTCCCCGCCATGGCCCCAAAGAGTGACAAGGCGAAAAGCGACAAGGTGAAGAAAGAGAAGTCCGACAAGGCGGCGAAGCTGGCGGCCATGCGGAGAAGGATGGTGGTCTTCCCGCCGAGGCTCGGCGCGAGGGAGCTGCGGGACAAGTATTACCTGTTTTGGGCGAGGGAGACGAAGGCTCACCCTTGCACCAGAGTCCTCCCCGCCGTAGCCGTCGACATGTACCCGGGAGGTTACCACAACTTCGCTTTGTTCTTCCACTGTGGCCTTTGTCCTCCGTATTCTGAGTTTTTCTGCGATGTGATGAACACGTACGGACTCCACCTCCTCGATTTCACCCCGAATGCCGTCCTCACTTTAGCCGTTTTCGCACATCTGTGCGAAAACTATATCGGGGTCCATCCAAACGTAGCTCTCTTCCGCCACTTCTTCACACCTAGAGTAGAGTCTGGATCCCCACTCTCCGGCGGTATCTCCTGGATCTTCAGGCTCAACAAGAAGGAGGCGTACTTGATTGGAGAGCTTCGCGGCAAGTGGGAGGAGTGGAGGGCTGATTGGTGCTGGGTTATGGAAGAGGAACCCCAGCAGTTTACCTCGCCGCGCCGGACTGCAATAGTGCGCGGCAAGGATTGGAGTGACTTGGCCCCGGAGGACGATAAGCTGCAGATTGCCCTTACTAGGATCCTTCGCCTCCGGGCCGCCAACCTTACTGTAGGTGAAGTTGGAGCTGATTTCCTTCGCCGCCGCATTGCCCCCCTGCAGGAGATGAAGAGGCCTGCTTGGGAGTTCGGTAACGCGGAAGACCGCATGAGGCTGCGCCCCGAGCTGAATTATAACTTCACCGTTTTGGAGCTCAAGGGAATGGTCCGGGAGCTGTTCAAACATGACCCCTAGCACCCGGAGTGGTTCAGACCGTCGGACGGAGTAGTTCCATTGTGCAACAACTCTGCCCTTAGTGCCATCCGCGCGGCAATGCCTGAGTGTGACTCCCACGGGGTTGTTCCTACTTGGCCGACGCCTTCAGAGGAGACCGTGCAGACCTTCTTTGATAATCTGGTCGAACGGCCGCGCAACCCCGAGGAGAAAAAGGGGCTCACCCGTGAGACCACCGAGCGAGATGTGGCATATATAGCCACCAGAATGGAGGAGGCCGCCGCAGCTGCGGCTGCGGGTGAGTTTGGGTACACTGTGGATGAAGCAGAAGCAGCGGACGCAGTGAGCCAGGCCGAGGAGGAGGAAATCCTCAAACTGCTGATGCCCGCCGGGAAGCTTGCCGGGGAGCCTGCCGGGGAGCCTGCCGAGACGAGCGAGGCTGCCGGGCAGGGCACCGAATCCAGTGAGCCCGCCGAGGAGGAGGAGGACGCCGAATCCGGCGATTCTGACGAAGACTCGGGCGGGTCACTGAACCTCGACGACGCCTCCTCATCCTCGGAAAACTCTCCGCCACCACCTAGTCCTCCGCCACCGCAGAAGAAGCGCCTCCGCAAGACCACTGAGACGGCGAGGCCACCGGCGCCCCGACAGCAGCCGAAGCGTAGTGCGACGCGTGCCACCACGACGAGCAAAGTCGTCAAGGAGGCGCCCCGTGCCCGAGCGACAAGCGGAGGGGGATCTTCCCGGAGTGGTTCTGGTGCTCCCTCCGCCCCTCGGTCCTCGGGGACGACCGGAGCGGTGTCTTCGCAACCCACGGCTCCGGAGCCCGCCAAGCGCCCGAGGGAGCCTTCTCCTCCAGCTCCTCGCGCTGGAGCACGCGAGGCGGAGTTTGACTTCTCCGCCCTCAGCTCCGACGAAGAGGAGGAAGAGTAAGCACTTGCAATTTCCATTTCCTTTGATTTTTGTTGCTTTTGTCTTGATTTCTCTTGCTTGGTTCTGATCTTGTTTGGCTTCCAGGACCTTGACCCAGAGGATGGCGAAGAGGGCCAAGATCCCTGTGGTTGACCTTGAGGACGACGAGCCCGTCGCAGCGGCAGGTGACGCGCCAGCGACAAGCTTGCCGGACCAGCCTGCTGCTCCGGAGAGCAGCCCCCAGCGCAGCCCCCAGCGTAAGTCTTGTGTTCATTTTTCTGCTTGACGGGCGCGCTTGAGGTTGTTATCCTTATTGATGTCTTGTTTGCTTGTTGTCTTGTGCAGAAGTGGAGCCGCAGCCGCAGGGGCATCAAGACACTGCCCCCGACGAGCCGCTTGTTCCACCCTCCCCGCCAAGGAGGAGCTCCCCGGCGAGGGACAGCGCTCCGCCAAGGATGGGTACTCTGCCAAGGGCGAGCACCCCGCCAAGGGCGAGCACCCCGACAAGGGTGGGCACCCCGCCAAGGGAAGGCGCAAGCGGCCCTCCGCCAGCAGGGGCCACTACTACGCCGCCAAGGGAGAATTCCCCGGCGAGGGACCCCGTTATCGAAGAGGCCCGCGCAGGTAACCCTTGTGATTTCTTCCTCTTGGATTCTTCTTTTTGGATATTTGCTTGACGATTTTTCTTTTCTTTTTCTTCTGTCAGATCCGCCCGCCCCGGAGTCGATGGAGACGGAGACCATCGCCGAGGAGGACGCGCGCGGCAATGCTGGCGACACCACTACCACTAAGGAAATGGCTGGTGCTGACGAGCCAGCCGCCGAGGAGACCGCCCCGACCGCTGACGCCGCAGCTGGGGAAGGGACCGGCGACCGCACTGCTGGCCCTGAGGCCGCAGGAGCGCCGGACGCTGCAACGGCCGCCGACCCCTCCGCCCCCGCGGCTGGGTCGGGTGTCTATCTGGAGGCCGCCAACGGGGTCTTTATCCAAGTCCCGTGGGCGTCCTCATCAAGGGCACCCGCGGAGGGGGAGACCTTCGACGGAGAAGTTCTCGCCTCCGCCGGGCTGAGGGTTGTTGACGCGCCCGGCAGCAGCAACGAGGCCAAAGAGGAGCAACTCCTACGTCGACTCCTGGGCTTGTACCGGGCCAGGCAAGCCAAGTTGGAGTCCCGAGAGGCTCTGGCTGCCAAGGCTGGTGCTGATCTGGAGAAGCGCGCCGCGGAGCTCCGTGCCGCCAACCAGGCGGCCCTCCGGAACCTGGTGGAGGAGCGTGAAGAGCTTGCCGGAGCACATCAGACGTTCCTCCTCGAGAAGGCCGAGGTGAAGGAGCAGCAGCGACTGGCCGCCGAGGATCTGTCTCGGCGGGAGGGAGAGCTCAACCAGCGGAAGGTCGACCTCGATAGTCACGAGGACGACCTCACCGCTCGCGAGCAGGCCATTGGCGGGGCTCTACAGGAGGCGAGGGACGCCGCTGCTGCCGCAGAGACCACCAAGAGGGATCTGGAGGCCAGGGTGGCGCAGTTGGAGACGAGCTTGAAGGCGAGCGAGGACAGGGTTGCCGCGCTCAACGTGGCGCGGGAGATGGACGCCCATACCAACTCGGAGCTGCAAGTCCGTCTCTCCGAGAAGGGCAAAGAGCTCAACGACGCCAAGGACTCTATTGCAGACTTGGAGCTGAAGGTTTCCACCCTCACCGATTCGCTTGACACCGCCAGGGACCGTGAGACGAAGCTGAAGGACGATCTCCGTGCTGAGAGGGCCTTGCTGGACAGTGCCGCCCTGTCGCAGAACAACTTCCAGCAGACGGTGGAGCAGTGGACCGAAGAGCTTGTCACCTCCGCCGCCAACATCGATAAGGAGCTGGTAGCGCTGAGGGCGGAGCACCTCGTGTACTCCCCCGACGAGAGCCTCCCCCACAGCGCCAAGCTAAGCTTGTTCTTCAGAGGAGTGGCGCCGGCTCTCGCGCAGCTACGGGAGAAGATCCCCGCGCAGCTGGCTGACGAGGCGCGCCGGCTTTGCATGGGTACTATGGAGCGGGTGTTGTAGAAGATCGTCTACCGCAACCCCGGGATCAACCTCGTCAACGTCCTCCAGACCCTGCCGCCCATAGCTGACCAGAAGGCGTTGAAGGCACAAGTTGCCCACATCGTAGCCAAGGCGGGCAAGATCAAGAGGGTCGACGGAGACCGAAAAGACTAGGCTCCCTTCTTTTTGCTTCCCCTGCCGCTGTCGATTAAGTCATGGGTAGTAGTTGGTTAGAAAAGCGGCAAGCTATCTTGTAATATAACTTTATTTTGGATAATCAATGCAGTGTTATCTCCCTTGTTTAGTCCCTTCACTTTGTATGCTTTCCACCCTACGCTTTTAGGGAACTTGCCGGAAAAGGAACCCTTGCCGCGAGCGCTGAGTGCGGGACTCTTAGCAGCCTGCTAGCAATGCCCTTGCCGGCAAGAAACCTTGCCGCAGCTAGTCGCAGCACACTTAGAATGTTGAGCGAACTCGAAAACGAAGTAAGGGCGCGACACTTGTCGCAGCTCACTTAAGCCGTTGAGCGTGCTCGAAACAAAGTAAGGGCACGGCTAGCCACGGGTAGGTTCCTCCGCGCATAGGTTTTCCATGCAAAGTGTGGTCGTTCAAGGAAGATAACTAAGAATTTTAAAAATTTGAATGCTCAAACTTTTGGCAACTTAGCTTTCATGGATTGTTTGCTTCCCGGCAAGGCTTTCCTTTCTTGAACAGCACTTGGTCCATACCACTGTCTCCTTCCCCCCGGCAAACTCGTGTGCGAGGAACACTTCTTCTGCTTGAGAGGAAAAGGAAGAAAGGAGGGAACATAGATATGGAGCCTTGCGGCTTGTTATTGCTTACCGGGATCGTGTGCTGCACAAAGTGTCAGATAATGCATGCAATGAAAACAAGAATGCATGAAACGACAAACAGTGCGAAGCACAAAAGTTTTACTGATGCACGGGGTCTGCGCCCGGCTTTGTACAAAGGTTTACATGCAACAGCGGCAAGACTTGTACAAAAGGTGGTTGCCGGAGCGGATCACGGCAACCGCGCCTCACGGGTGAAACTTACGAAGATGCTCGATGTTCCAGGAGTTGCTCACCGGTAAGCCTTCTTCGGTCTCAAGGCGGACGGCGCCGGGCCTTGTGACTTGTCTCACCCGATAAGGGCCTTCCCACTTCGGCGTCAACTTGTTGGAATTCTTGGCAGACTGAACGCGCCGAAGAACAAGGTCGCCTTCCTCGAGACTGAACGCGACGCAAGGCTTGCTGGTATCGAGCAGCTCGTACAGCAGCCTGGAGACGGTCCTCCTCGAGGAGCAATGCATCATCTTGCCGCAGTTGCTCTTGCTCGAGCTCGTCGTAAGCGAGCACTCGAGGAGACCCGTATACGAGTTCCGTGGGGAGAACCGCCTCTGCTCCATAGACAAGAGCAAAGGGTGTCTGTCCGGTGGCTCGATTTGGTGTCGAGCGTAGCACTGATGGTGAAAGTACCACCAGTGCCGTCCTCCTTGGCGAACACCTTCTTGGTTGCAGGTGGAGCTGCCATTCCTTTCTTGCACTTGCTGGTGGAGCTCGATGGTGCGTCCTCGACGACAGCGCAGCACTCCGAAGAGGTGCGTTTGCCGGAGTGGGCTCCAGAGCTCTTGCCAGACTTGGTCTTGGTCTCCCCCCCGGGAGCTTCAGCGGCAAGTGTCTTGCTGTCTGCCGCGGCTGCTGCGTCCCGGTAGATCTTGTCGGCGCAAATGAGCGCGTCCTTCTTGTCGCCGGGGACAGAGATGATGCTTATTGGCCCTGGCATCTTGAGCATGTTGTAAGCATAGTGGGAGGCTGCCATGAACTTGGCGAGCGCAGGACGGCCAAGTATCCCATTGTATGGTAATGGGATATCGGCAACGTCGAACGTGATCCTCTCCGTCCTGAAGTTAAGCTCTCCGCCAAAGGTCACCGGCAGCGTGATCTTCCCCTTCGGCTTGCTCCTTCCCGGGTTGATTCCTTGAAAAGTCCCGGTTTCCTCGAGCTCGCTGTCGGGGATCTGCAGTTTCTTGATCACAGCGGAGGAGATCAAGTTGAGGCCGGCCCCGCCGTCAACCAACATCTTGGTGACCTTGAGGTTGCGGATAGTCGGCGAAACCAACATCGGCAAGCACCCGACCGCAGTTGTGCGGTCAGGGTGGTCCTCAAGGTCGAAGATGATGGGCGTGCTGGACCACTTCAGCAGCCTGCGCGACTCGACGGGTGGCTCAGCTGCGTTCACTTCCCGCACCCATTGCTTGAGTTGGCGGTGGGAAGTGTGCAGAGAGGCACCTCCGTCGACGCACAGAACTTCTGTGGCCTTCTGAAACTCCTGCTCGCTGTTGTCTCCTTCATCCATGTCCTCGTCATCGTCTTCATCCTCATCCTTGTCGCGGCCCCGGGGAGGTCTGTCCCCTTGCCGCTGCTTAGCCTTGCCGCGGCGTCCTCCCCGGCCATTGAACGACCGCTTCTTGCTGGGCTCTCCCCCGCCTCCTTGGGCCTTCTCCTTGTCGCGACGCTCGTATTCAGCCTTCTGCTATTCTATGAGGTATTCTACTCTCTTGCAGTTCTGAGATCGTGGCCCTTGGTGCGGTGGATCTTACAGTACTGCTTGTCGGAGCCGTCCTGCTTGTCGGCTGCCGCTACAGGGGTGGACTCCTTGCCCGAGCCACCAGCCTGTGTCTTCCTGGCGGCAGCCTCCTTGCCGGACTGCTCGACAACCAGTACCTCCTTGTTCTTCTTCTTCTTGTTGTTCCGCCGCCGGTTTTTCCTTGCCGGGGCGGCATCCTCGCTATCCGTTCCTCCTGCTCCAGTATCCTCTCCGGGGAGTCTCCTCCCCTCTTCAGCACGGGCACACTTGTCAGCCAGAGCATAAAGCTCGCTGACGTCTCGGATCTTGGTCATCGCCATCTCCTCCCTCATCCGGCAGTTACGCACGTTCTGGTGGAACGTGCTGATAACCGCGGCAGGGTGGACATCCGGGATGTTGTGCTGAACTCGGCTGAATCTTTGGATGTACTTCCGCAGGGACTCTCCCTCCTTCTGGGCAAGGATGTGTAGATCGCTTTCCTGGCCGTGGGGCTTGTGGCCGCCCGTGAAGGCGCCGACAAACTGGTGGCACAGATCTGCCCAAGAAGAGATGGAGTTCTCCGGCAAGTGCATAAGCCAAGATCTGACGTTTGGCTTAAGCACGAGCGGGAAGTAGTTCGCTAAGATCTTCTCGTCGCGTCCCCCGGCAGCTTGCACCGCAATGGTGTAGATGCTGAGGAACTCTGAGGGATGGGTCTTGCCGTCGTACTTCTCGGGTACGTCGGGCTTAAAGTTCTTCATGCTGGGCCACTGGACTTGCCGTAGCTCTCGGGTGAACGCAGGGTAACCTGCCGCGTACGGCAAGTCGCCTGGTTCTCCGGGCGCGTGCATGTCGACAGCAGTCCCAGCGCGCTGATCGGACTGTCTTCGGGCTTCTCTTCGACGCTCGATACGAGTCCGAGCGTCCTCTTGTCGCCTGTCGTCGAGGACTTGGCGCTGATCGCGGCGAGCCCGCGGATCCGACGACGCTGTGGAGTCGTCGTCGACGTTGATCCGGCGGGGCGGCGATTTCTGCTTCCGCGGCGGGGAGTGCACGGTAGTTGCACCCCCGGCGGTCTTGTCTCCGTCGGCCTTCGCCTGGTCGACTTGCCGTGGCCGTGATGTTGCCGGCTGCTGCGGCGTGTCGTTGTTGGCGAAGGCGACGAGGCTCTGGATTGTAGCCCTCCAGTCCTCGGCCTTGTCTGCCGCTGGAGGGAAGTCGAGGAGCAGTTGAGCTCTGGCTAGAGCTTCTGCTGGAGAGGAGGGAAGCGGTGGCGAGCGGTGCGAGGAGCGAGATATGCTCGGACTTCTAACAGGGTTAGAAGGAGCAGGGTCTCGCTCCGGCGACCGCGCCTTGCTCGTACCAGCGCGCTGGCCTTGAGCATTCCGTGACCCGCCAGTTTGGCCTTGTCCCAGCAGGCGGATGGTACCGTGGGTACCACGTCGCTGCTGGCCCGGCACCTCTTGAGAGGGACGGGGTGCATGCACGGACACCGAGGCTTTGGAGTTCGCCCGGTCGTCCGTCTTGTCCTTGGACTTGGCGGCGCCGTGAGTGTCCTCGCCGGTGTCCACCCTTCCGCCAGCGTCTACCCCACCCACCGTTGGTTCTGGTGGTGGTGGGATCGACGCGGACGGGCTTCCGACCTCCGAAGCCTTCTTCTTCGGCGGCATGCTGGCGTAGTTGATGAGGTTGATGAAGCTGGAAAGGTTGCTGGGGATTGCGCCCGCGTGAGCGCCGGATCAGGTTCGCACAACCTCGACGCCCCCTACCTGGCGCGCCAAAGATGTCGGGGAAACTGATCGCCCACGAACACCTATGGGACCGGAGCCCCTTGTCGGTACGGTAAGGGAGCGGAGGGCGCACGAAGAGCAGATCGAGGGGCACACGCGAGCAGTTTACCCAGGTTCGGGCCGCACGGATGCGTAAAACCCTACTCCTGCCTTGGTTATATTGAGTTCTTGAGCTCGGGAGCTTGAAGATCTGCAGTACTAGCTACACCGAGCGAGGGAGTGATCAAGTTCCTGGTGTCGAACCCCCTCTACGTTGTGCATGGGCCTCCTTTTATAGCTCAAAGGGGTCACCGACAGGTGTCGTCGTAGAGGAGGGTAAAAGCGTAAAATTGGTGGTAGTTGTAACAGTGCATGAACAGTGTATGCACAGTGGTCTATACCTAACCCCGACGGTGGGGGACAAGGGCATTAAATGCCCGTCGCCGTCACCCCAAAGGCGTCCGCCCGGGCGTCTCCGTTCACCACGACGATGGCCTCGTCACCGCGGCTCGCCACCGTGTACCCCAGGCTGCACAGCCATCTGCCACGTGCCCCTGGAAGGGCCCCAGGGCGACGCGTGGCCAGATGAGCTGGAGCGCAGGCACACAGTATAAGCCTCCCCCGGCAAGCACCTTGCCGGGGTTGCTATCTTGCCGGGCCCGGAAGCTTGTCGCTCTCCGGGTCCTGCCGGGGCGCACGATGCACCACGATATATCTTCTGAGGTGCTGTTCCTTGGTCTTCCTGGCAAGCTCCTCTTGCCAGGGTCTTGTGCTGGGATGATAACCTTGAGCCTGGTGCGGCCTTCCCGGCAAGCTCCTCTTGCCGGGGTCTTGTCTCTTAACTTGAATACTTTGTTCTTGAATGGCTTCAAAGGGGTCCAGAGTGGGCTTTGGCGGGCGCGTGGTGAGCCAGACCACGGGACGCTGCTACTGCCCGTGCACAAGTCGGGATACTAAGGTACCCCTACTTTAGTACACCGACAATCTTCTTTCGAGGGAAGTGTTCCATCCCTTTCTTGAGAGGAAACTGGAATTTTATATTCCCCTCTTTCATGTCAATGATAGCACCAACGGTGCGTAGAAAAGGACGTCCCAAAATAATTGGACAAGAAGGTTCACATTCAATGTCCATAATAGTAAAATCAACGGGAACATAATTGTCATTGACAATGATAAGAACATCGTCAATCCTCCCCAAAGGTTGCTTTATGGAAGAATCAACGAGACGAACACCAAAAGAACAAGAATCAAAAGGTTTCAATTTAAGCATATCATATATTCTTTTGGGCATAACAGAGGTACTAGCACCAACATCACATAAAGCATAGCAAGAGAAGTTATTCAACTTAATTTTAATCATAGGATCCCAACCATCTTCTAGCTTTCTAGGTATGGAGGCTTCTACTCTAAGTTTCTCCTCCCTAGCTTTGATAAGAGCATTAGTGATATGCTCTGTGAAGGCAAGGTTAATCGTGCTAGTGCGGGGATCTCTAGACATCTTGTGAAGGAAATCAATAACTTCGGTAAGAGTGCAATTATCAAAATCAAGGTCACTACCATCAAGTAAGGTGGTAGTGGTGTCCTTTAGGTTCACTTGTTTGGTAGTTTCTATAGTCATAGCATCACCATTAATAGGTCCATCGGGACCAGGAGTGCATTGGGTGCTAAGAGTTTGGATATCCTCAACAACTTGGATAGTAGCAATAGTGTGGTGGGTAGGAAGGCTCTTAATTCTATCTTCTTCCTCCTTTTCTCTAGCTCATCTCTCTTTAAGTTTAGCCATCATCCTAATATTTTCATTAATTTGCAATTGAATAGCATTAATAGGAGTGACCTTCCTCTCCTCAAGAGGAGAAGTTTTAATTTTAAGAAATTCAACTTCATTGGCTAAATTGTCTATCTTCAAAGAGAGATCACCTAGTTTGTTTAGTTTTTCTTCTACACTATTATTAAAAGCCTTTTGGGTAGTGATGAAATCTTTAAGCATAATCTCTAGTTCAGTAGTGGAGTTCCTGGTGCTAGGATAAGCATTGTTGTTCCCATAAGAATTAGAGGGGAACGGTCTAGGATTGCTACCAAAGTTACTCCTATAAGCATTGTTGTTGAAATTGTTTCTAGAGATAAAGTTCACATCTACTTGTTCTTGAGCAATCAAAGAATTTAAAGGAACATCACGAGGATCAACAGAAGATTGCTTCGAAAGTAGAGACATAATCAAGTCAACTTTTTCATTTAGGGAGGAAATCTCCTCGACAGAGTTTACCTTCCTACCTGTTGGAGCGCGTTCGGTGTGCCATTGGGAATAGTTGGTCATCATCTCATCGAGAAGTTTTGTGGCAGCACCAAGTGTAGTTGACATAAAGGTTCCTCCCGCGGCCGAATCTAACAAGTTCCGCGAGGTAAAGTTCAAGCCTGCATAAAAAGTTTGGATAACCATCCAAGTAGTCAAACCATGAGTAGGGCAGTTCTTGATAAGAGATTTCATACGTTCCCAAGCTTGGGCAACGTGTTCTTTATCCAATTGTTTAAAATTCATTATGTTACTTCTCAGTTGGATAATTTTAGCAGGTGGATAGTATTTTCCAATAAAAGCATCTTTGCACTTGTCCCAAGAATCTATGCTATTTCTAGGCAAGGACTGAAACCAAATTTTAGCTCCTCCTCTCAAGGAGAAAGGAAAAAGCTTAAGCTTAACAATATTACCATCTATTTCTTGGTACTTTTGCATATCACAAAGTTCAACAAAGTTGTTCAAGTGTGAAGCAGCATCATCTCCAGCACCTGAGAATTGATCTTTCATGACTAAGTTCAGTAAAGCAGGTTTAATTTCATATGAAGGTGCTGAAGTGGCAGGTGTAGTGATAGGTGTGCAGATAAAGTCATCGTTGTTATGACTAGTGAAGTCACACAACTTGGTGTTCTCGGTGGAACCCATAGTAGCAAGCAAGCAAGATAACTATTTTTGTGATTTTCGATAAAAGATACTAAAGCAAAAACTGAAAGGTAAACTAACAAGACTAAAAGGCAAAGGTAAAAGATAGCATGCAACTCCCCTATCCTGAAGAGTGGAGTCCCCGGCAATGGCGCCAGAAAACTTTGCTTGATGGCTTCTCGCCCCTCGTTGGTTACCCCAAGTGGAAGGTGTGAGATGCAGTGCAGCGGAAGTTTTCCCTTGGCAAAGATACCAAGGATCGATTTCCCCTGAGACTCCCAGTTTCAACAAGAAGGTGTCAACTGCTAACGGCGCCAGATATTTAGCAATCAACGTGGACCTGCACACAGATACAAATAACTTTGCTCCCAACGAGTACAGAGAGGTTGTCAATCCCTCAGGCCTTGTAGTTTACAAAGGATCAAACACAAGTGATAGTAGTGATAGATATTGCTGCAATAGTAAGTAAAAGCGTAAAGTAAATAGCGGATGTGATCAATAATGGTAATATGGACTGGAGTCTCATGATGTTTACTAGTGATGTCTCTCTCCCAAAAGACGATAAAACAGCTATGTGAGGTAAACGAATTACAGCTGGGCAATTGACAGGACCATGTGCGCAAACCAATGCTGACTAAGTTGCAAGAAAGGTAGAGGTTCAAAGCATGGGCGGTACGCCGAGGTAAGTAGACAGAAATCCATCTGCATCTACTACTAATCATCCACCTTGAGATATCTATCCAGAACATCTCGCTGGTATTAAGTTGCGAGTCCCACCCATAGTGTAAACTCAAAGCAACAGACAACTGCATTAAAAGAACTTTGAGTAAAGTAAACAATCCTTGCACCCGCGGGCACAAGCACCGTTGTTTTCCCCCTTGTGGCAACAGCACATCCCCTAGACTCATGTTTCTGTCACTCAAGCTAGTCATCGAGGGGCATGAACCCACAATCAAGCATAAAGTTCCCTCTTGGAGTCACTACCTACTACTTGGCCAAAGCAATAAATAACAACGGAGAACATGCAAGAATTACTTACGAACATAAATATAAAAGAGGTGAATCAAATATATTACTCAAACACAATCTGAACATAATCTCATAATCCATCGGATCCCAGCAAACTCATCATAGCAACAGCATAAGGATTACATATGTGCCTCGATCATGTAGGGCAGCTCACGAGGACTAATTAGTGAAGCACAAGAACGGGAGGAGAACATCACATAGCTACTGGTCATGGACTCATGGTCCAAGGGAGACTACTCACAACTCATCCGGGAGGCGTCCATGGTGGTGGAGAAGCTCCCGGTGGTGATCCTCCCCTCCGGCAGAGTGCCAGGAAGAGTTCTCCTGGTGCTCCCGATCTTGGAAGCGGCGGCGGCGGCGGAACAGAGATGAGATCGCGAAAAAGAGTTCCCGTCTCGAGGGTTTTGGGAGACGGTCTAAATATATGCCAAAGGGGGGGCACCAGACGAGGCTCGGGGGGCCCAGGCGCCCCCCCGGCGCGGCCCAGGGGGGGGCGCCACCAGGGCGCCTGGAGCCCTGGTGCCCCCCCCCCGGCTGTACTTTGGCTACCGGGAACCTTCTGGAACGCTGATTTTTTATATAATTTTTCCGGGATTTTTCTGGCAGTTCTCGTAATGGGAAAACCTGAAATACAAAAACAGCCGAAAACAGGAACTGGCACTGGGGTGCACTGAGTTAATAGGTTAGTCCAAATATGATCAAAAGTGTATGGAAGTGTATAAATATCATAGCAATATCACCCAAAAGAGGCATGGAGCAAGCAGAAATTATAGATACGTTTTGGACGTATCAGCATCCCACATTTCTTCATGAACAATTATCGGTTAGTATCGATTGATCCTAAGTTTTTGCTTCTTCACATAAAATGTGCTATTCTTGAAATGTCATTTTATTTTGTTTGCTTGCTGTTTTAATCAAATACTTAGATCTGGAAGTTTTTAAATAAAATAGAGCCCCCAAATAGTTGCTAGGGAGGCTAGGTAAGCGGCATTCACATCCCGTCAATGAAGCTCTTTTCTGGCGCCGTTGCTCTAGTGATTCACTTATATCTTTTTGAGCACGGTGTGCTTTAGTACTTTTGAATAAATTCTCTCTTGCTTCACTTAAATTAATTTGGTAGAAAGAAATATTATTCTCATGGTCTTCATTTATATCTTTTTGGAGTAGCTTGTCATTTACTCTTGTGCTTCACTTATATCCTATGAGTAAATTCTTGAATAAATTGAATGTCATGAAGTTGAAATCATACCATGCCTAGTGGTAGCTTCACATTGGGTTTAGAAAGTGAAATATTTTGAGGCTTGACAATCACAATATTGGTCATACAGGCAATTCACCAATAATAAGTATGAGGAAGAGAACTTTCACATGCAAATACACTATCTTGGAAATCTTTTGTGATTGTGAGCCCCCATAAAAATATTATATGCCAAAATTGTTGACGTTGGACACGGAAGACAATCTAATGATTGATGTTTGTTCATATTCACATAGAAGTTATATTTTCATAGATCCTTCAACATGTGGTGCTTGCCCCCTATCTTTGCTAGCCAAAAATTCTGCACCAAGTAGAGATACTACTTGTGCATCCAAAAACCATTAAACCCAAATCTTATCTCCAAGAGTCCACCATACCTACCTATGGATTGAGCAAGATCCTTCAAGTAGGTTGTCATCTGCGAAAAAAGGCAATAAAATTGCTTCTAAAAGTGTTAGATCATTTAGTGTAAGATAAAATTGAGCGTTGTACAAATTTGTGATGGCAAAGAATAAAAGCGACAGACTGCATAATAAAGGTTGCTATCATAAAGGGCAATATAACATGACGTTCTTTTGCACTAAGGGGTTGAGGATACAAATAAATAAGCACATGGCAACCTCTGCTTCCCTCTGTGAAGGGCCTATCTTTTACTTTTATGTAAGAGTCAAAGTTTTTCTCTCTATTCCTTTTTATTTTTCTATTTTGTCACGCATCTTGTGGTGAGCAAAGATCTAGGCACATATGTCCAGTTGAATATGGTAGCATGAGTTATTATTGTTAACATCACCCAAAGGTGAATACGTTGGGAGGCAAAATTACAAGCCCCTATCTTTCTATGTGTCTGGTTGAAACATTTTACTCATGTGTATGCGGTGAGTGTTAGAAATCATAGAAGACTATATGATGGTTGAGTATGTGGAGCTCTTACTTAAACTCTGTTGAATAAATTGAATTACAATTGCTTGGTGACTGAGAACATAGGTTGTTGAGTTTCAAGACAATTCATTGTTTGAACCTTAATAAGTGAATTGGTTGCTACTCTAACATGAGAAGTTTTATAGGAAAGAATTGTTGTTATGATGCTAGGAAAAGTGTTGAAATTGTTGTGCACTTTGCTAGCATTCACACTTCATACATTATTTCTTTTATCATTTACCTACTCCAGGACGAGTAGGAATTAAGCTTGGGGATGCTGATATGTCTCCAACGTATATATAATTTATGAAGTATTCATGTTGTTTTATTATCATTCTTGGATGTTTTACAATCATTTTATAGTCATTTTATATATTTTTCCGGGACTAAGCTATTGACCCAGTGCCCAGTGCCAGTTGTTGTTTTTTGCTTGTTTTTTACATCACGGGAAATCAATATCAAACAGAGTCCAAACACCGTGAAACTTTTTGGAGAACTTTTATGGACCAGAACACCCAGGATGGGCCAGAGCAGCACCTCGGGGGTGCCCCGAGGGGGGCAAAACCCACCAGGGCACACCTGGCCCCCCATGCGCGCCTAGGTGGGTTGTGCCCACCTCGGTGGCCTCCCGCACCCCCTCTTCGCCCTATAAATTCCCAAATATTCCGAAACCCTTCAGGGTAGACCTAGATCATAAGTTCCGCCGCCGCAAGGCTCTATAGTCCACGAGAACCAATCTAGAGCCCTTTCCGGCACTCTGCCGGAGCGGAAACCATCACCGGTGGCCACCATGACGAGGAGGGAGTAGTCCACCCTCGGGGGTGAGGGTTTGTACCAGTAGCTATGTGTTTAATCTCTCTCTCGCGCGATCTCGAGATGTCACGATCTTGATATATCATGGGCTTTGTTAACATAGATGGATCATATGATGTTTCTCCCCTCTCCACTCTTGTTGTGATGAATTGAATCTTTACCCTTTGAAGTTTTGTCATGTCGGATTGAATGTTCAGATTTGAGAACACATGATGTATGTCTTGCGGTATGAATACTTGAGGTGACAATGGGGTATCATATTGATTCACTTGATGTATGTTATGGCACTCAACTTGCGGATTCCCGCGGTGACATTGGGGTAATCTATGCATAGGGGTTGATGCATGTTTTTATTATCTTTTCTTCGATAGAAACTTTGGGGTCTCCTTGTAGTTCTTTGTGTGGATTGAATATTATGATCATGAAGTTGTTTGATGCATATCGTAGAATCAACTCATGGATATTTGTGGTGACATTGGAATATCTAGGTGACATTAGAGTTGGTTGATGTGTGTCATATGGTGTTATTTTAGTACGAACTCTTGGTTAGATTGATCAGAAAGAATAGCTTTGTGTTATTTTAGTACAAACTCTAGGATAGATTGATCGGAAAGAATAGCTTTGAGGTGGTTTCGTACCCTACAAACAATTTCTATCTTTTGTTCTCCGCTAATAGGAACTCGGGAGTGATTATTTATTGCACTTTGAGGGATAATCATATGATCCAACTATGTTAGCATTGTTGAGAGATTGCACTAGCGAAAGTACGGACCCTAGGCCTCATTTTCAAGCATTGCAATATCGTTTGTGCTCACTTTTGTTACTTGCTACCTTGCTGTTTTTTATTGTTACTATTACAAAAATCAATATCTACTATCCATATTACACTTGTATCACCATCTCTTCGCCGAACTAGTGCACCTATACAATTTACCATTGTATTGGGTGTGTTGGGGACACAAGAGAATTTTTATAATTTGTTGCAGGGTTGTTTGAGAGAGACCATCTTCATCCTACACCTCCCACGGATTGAAAAACCTTAGGTCATCCACTTGAGGGAAAATTGCTACTGTACTACAGAACTCTGCGCTTGGAGGCCCAACACGAGTCTACAAGAATAAAGTTGCGTAGTAGACATCACGCGGCGACACTCTAGGTAGCGAAACACCGAACAGGCGGGTTTAAATTCTTAAGGAAATTCAGCAAAGGCAAAGCCAGTTCTGATACATGCGCAAAACGATACATGCTCCAGGGGCGGCCCCTAATAGCTTGAGGAAAATGCAGCCCGAGGGGCGCCCTCAACTGAACAAACCAAAAAGTCACCTGGCATTGTCGTTGTAGAAGTGTTGGAGTAGCTGAAGATGCGTGTTGCAGAAGACTCTCCTCACGAGCTGGCCGGCCTCTGAGCCCAGGGGGCTCCGGGGGTCCGTGGGGCTTGCCAGGTTCCGGCACCTCCTTTGTCAGGATCGCCTGGCGCCTAGCCTCGTGAGCTGCCAGGGCGCCCTGCATGTAGCGCTGGTGCAATGCAGCCACTTTCAGTAGGCCGTACGACATACGAACGTAGCTGTGGGAGGGGGGCTACACCGGCCAACGCGGGACGGCCAGAAGAGCTCGTGAGAAGCAGCCCTGTTGAGACCTGGGATGTTGACCCAGACGTGCATCTTTCTACCCATGGCAGGGGCGGCAGCTGCACTGGATGATGCGGGGCGATGCTCACCATGCATGGCTCGCTCCCCTGAATCTCCTCGATCTCCTTGGTGATGAACTCCTAAGCGCATGGAGCCTCGCACCTTGCACCCTGCTCATGGAAGCACGCGTCGACGCACACCTCCACATGGTGCCCGGACGCCTCCCTCGTGACGCTGGTCAGGTTAGAGGCCCTCCAGATGAGAGCCCTCGAGCCCGCCTAAGAGTGGCGCCGGGCGCGCCTTCCTATGCGAGAGGGAAAGGCGACCCAGCAGTGGGCGCGGGGCCTGAGGCACGATTGCCAGGTGCCCCAGCCCCCTGACGTCCCTTTGAAAGGAGATGCTTCTTCTTGGGGGTGGCCTCAGGAGGTGGAGTGGCACCCTCGCCGTCGGAGTTCTCGACCGGTGCGGCCTGGTAAGCACGCTCGAGGGAGCAAACCGCATCCTTCTCGTCTTAGGTGACCGTGATGATGCGGCCATTTCCCAGCATCTTGTTGTAGCCATGGTGAGTTGTTGTCATGAACATGGCGAGGGCCGGATACCCGAGGATGGCATTGTATGGGCGGTGAATGTGGGTGACATCAAAGTCGATGAGCTCGGTGTGGTAGCTGTCGCGCTTGCCGAAGGTGACAGGGAGACGAATCTCTCCTATGGGGACGGTGGAGCTATCGGTCATCCCTGAGAAAGGTTTGGTGGGCAGAAGCTGGTCATATAGCACCTGGAGCGTGTCAAACGTCTCGACGGAGAGGACGTTGAGTCCCGCTGCACCGTCAATGAAAGTCTTGGTGACGAGGACGTTTCTGATGGTTGGTGAGCAGAGCATTGGGAGCGCGCCGGCGGCGACCGAGCACTTGAGCTGGTCTGTAGAGTCGAAGGTGATGGCATATGTCGGTGTCAATACCGGCAGATGTCTGGTAGGGGGTCCCAAACTGTGCGTCTAAGGATCAAAGGTAACAGGAGGCAGGGGACACTTTGTTTACCCAGGTTCAGGCCCTCTTGATGGAGGTAATACCCTACTTCCTGCTAGATTGACTTTGATGAGTATAGGGGTTACAAGAGTTGATCTACCTCAAGATCGAGATGGCTAAACCCTAGATGTCTAGCCTGTATGATTGTAAATGCCTCTACGGACTAAACCCTCCGGTTTATATAGACACCGGAGGGGGCTAGGGTTGTACAGAGTCGGTTTACAGAGAAAGGAATCTTCATATCCGCATGCTAAGCTTGCCATCCACGCAAAGGAGAGTCCCATACGGACACGGGGGAGAGTCTTCCACCTTGTATCTTCATGGCCCATGAGTCCGGCCCACGTGATGTAGCTCGGACGCCCGGGGACCCCGTAATCCAGGACTCCCTCAGTAGCCCCTGAACCAGGCTTCAATGATGATGTGTCCGGCGTGCAGGTTGTCTTCGGCATTGCAAGGCGGGTTCCTCCTCCGAATACTCCAAAGTAGTCCTCCAGGTTAGAGATCTGTATCCGGCTCTGTATATAACACATTAACCTCCCGACCGTAAAAGCACAAAAACTATATCCAACAACAGCTTTATTCGGCGAAACATCATGTTTTAGCTCCGTCGTCATCTCAAACCGTTTTTCAGGCTTCCCGCCTCGCAACTCCCATTGACACGTCTTGTCGAAATAGAGATCGTGCCCCCTTATTGCGGGATTCTCATCAATACGAGCTTTGGTAAATTAACCGTGCTGCCCGCACGACCCTTTGGGAACATGTGAGTTTTAAGACTTGAGGGAAAGGGACGCTTGATATTCGCAGTCCATATAAGCGAATGGAATCTAACTCCTCCGCCCCACGCCTCATTATTTCTCTACCTCTCCACCCTCGAGCTCTAGCGCCCAAGCTCCAACCTCTGCTTCCCTCTGCAACTCTCCCGACCATGACCGGCTCTCAAGGCAAATGTATGGCCTCCTCCGTTACGGAGGAGAACATCAAGGAGCTGCAGGAAGCACGGTACCTTACCGCGGAGATCAAACACAGGCTTCCCAATCGGGGGCAGGTCATCCCTACCCCGGAGCCCGGCGAGAGGGTGGTGTTCATCCCCCACTTCCTCCGTGGACTCGGATTCACCCTTCACCCCTTTGTAAGGGGTCTCATGTTCTACTGTGGGCTGGGTTTTCACGATCTGGCCCCAAATTCGTTCCTCCACATCTCGGTGTTCATTGTCGTGTGCGAGGCCTTTCTCCGCATCCCTCCACACTTCGGCTTATGGCTCAAGATTTTCAATGTTAAGCCGAAGGTGGTGGACAAGCAACACGCGGACTATGGTGGTGCCATGGTGAGCAAGCTCCCCAAAGTTAATTGTCCAAAGGGGGTTTTTGTGGATACCGTCAAGGTATGGCAGCAGGAATGGTTCTATATCACAGAACCCCGCGGCTCCAAATGGGCAGCTGCTCCCGCCTTCAGATCCGGACCCCCGCTGAGGCTCACATCCTGGACCGACAAGGGTCCGGACTGGGGGTCGGCCTCCGAGGTGCTGTTGTTGCAAAAACGCATCAGGAGCATGGTAGCGAAGGACATTACCCTTGCGGTCGTACTCCAAGTGATGCTGATCCATGATACGTCCAAAACGTATCTATAATTTCTGCTTGCTCCATGCCACTTTTGGGTGATATTGCTATGATATTCATACACTTCCATACACTTTTGATCATATTTGGACTAACTTACTAATCCAGTGCACCCCAGTGCCAATTTCTGTTTTCGGTTGTTTTTGTATTTCAGGTTTTCACGTTTCGAGAACTGCCCAGAAAAATCCAGAAAAATTATATAAAAAATCAGCGAACCGGAAACAACACTGCGTCCGAAGGGCAATCTGGGGGGGGCCACAGGGGCTCCAGGCGCCCTGTGGGCGCCCCCCCCCCTGGGCCGCGCCGGGGGGGCGCCTCGGCCCCCCGAGAGTCCCCCGGTGCCCTACTTTGGCATATATTTAAAGGACTCTCAGAAACCCTCGAAACAGGACTTCTTTTCGCGATCCCATCTCTGTTCCGCCGCCGCCGCCGCTTCCAAGATCGGGAGCACCAGGAGAACTCTTCCCGGCACCCTGCCGGAGGGGAGGATCACCACCGGGAGCTTCTCCACCACCATGGACGCCTCCCGGATGACTCGTGAGTAGTCTCCCTTGGACCATGAGTCCATGACCAGTAGCTATGTGATGTTCTCCTCCCGTTCTTGTGCTTCACTAATTAGTCCTCATGAGCTGCCCTACATGATCGAGGCACCTATGTAATCCTTATGATGTTGCTATGTTGAGTTTGCTGGGATCCGATGGATTATGAGATTATGTTCAGATTGATCTTGAGTAATATATTTGATTCACCTCTTTTATATTTTAGTTCATAAGTAATTCTTGCATGTTCTCCGTTGTTATTTATTGCTTTGGCCGAGTAGTAGGTAGTGACTCCAAGAGGGAACGTTATGCTCGATTGTGGGTTCATGCCCCTCGATGACTAGCTTGAGTGACAAAAACATGAGTCTAGGGGATGTGCTGTTGCCACAAGGGGGAAAACAACGGTGCTTGTGCCCGCGGGTGCAAGGATTGTTTACTTTACGCAAAGTTCTTTTAATGCAGTTGTCTGTTGCATTGAGTTTACACTATGGGTGGGACTCGCAACTTAATACCAGCGAGATGTTCTAGATAGATATCTCAAGGTGGATGATTAGTAGTAGATATTTATGGATTTCGGTCTACTTACTTTGGCGTACCGCCCATGCTTTGAACCTCAACCTTTCTTGCAATGTAGTCAGCATTGGTCTGCGTTCGTGGTCCTGTCAATTGCCCAGCTGTAATTTGTTACCTCGCATAGCTGTTTTATCGTCTTTTGGGAGAGAGACATCACTAGTGAACATCATGAGACTCCGGTCCATATTACCATCATTGATCACATCCACTATTTACTTTTCGCTATTTTATTTACTATTGCAAAACACTATCTATCACTACTATCATATTGCTTTTAACCCTTTGTGAACTGCAAGGCCGGAGAGATTGACAACCTCTCTGTACTCGTTGGGAGCAAAGTTATTTGTATCTGTGTGCAGGTCCACGTTGATTACTAATTGCGCCGTTAGCAGTTGACACCTACCTGTTGAACCTAGGAGTCTCTGGGGATTCGATCCTTGGCCTCTTTGCTAGGGGAAAACACTTCTACTTACTGCATCTTACACCTTCCACTTGGGGTAACCAACGAGGGGTTCGAGGCCCATCAAGGAGTATTTTCTGGCGCCGTTGCCGGGGACTCCACTCTTCAGGATAGGGGAGTTGCATGCTATCTTTTACCTTTGTTTTTTTGTCTTGTTAGTTTACCTTTCATTTTTGCTTTAGTTCCTTTTATCGAAAATCACAAAAATAGTTAACTTGCTTGCTTGCTACTATGGGTTCTACCAAAAACACTAAATGGGAGGAGTACACCCCTACTTCCATTGCCCCACTTATCTCTGACGGGGTTTACAAAAAGGATAAACCTTGTGATTACACTAGTTATGACGGAGAGTTATGCCCATGGCATGGTCTTCGAGGAAAAAAGTATGAGCCTCAGTTTAAAATTGCTCCTAAGCTTCCCGAAACTTGGGAAGATGTTCAAACTCTTATAATAGAGAGCGAATTAAACAAAGAAGATGACACTACAATTCTGCCCACTAATGATAAAATTGATTTTGATAATTGTAGTATTTCAGAAGTTGTCACCTTCCTACAAGGAATGGCTAAGGATCCCAACACTAGCACGCTTAATCTTGCCTTCACAGAGCATATCACTAATGCTCTTATCAAAGCTAGGGAGGAGAAACTTAGAGTAGAAGCCTCCATACCTAGAAAGCTAGGAGATGGTTGGGATTCTATGATTAAAATTAAGATAAACAATTTCTCATGCTTTGCTTTATGTGATATTGTAGCTAGTACTTCCATTATGCCCAAAAGGATATATGATATGCTTAAATTAAAACCTTACGATTCTTGTTCTTTTGGTGTTCGTCTCGTTGATTCTTCCATAAACAAACCTTTGGGGAGGATCGACGATGTTCTTATTGTTGTCAATGATAATTATGTGCCCGTTGATTTTACTATTATGGATATTGAATGTGATCCTTCATGTCCAATTATTTTGGGACGTCCCTTTTTGCGCACCGTTGGTGCTGTCATTGACATGAAAGAGGGTAATATAAAATTTCAGTTTCCTCTCAAGAAAGGGATGGAACACTTCCCTCGTAAGAAGGTCAAGTTACCTTTTGAGTCCGTTGTACGGGCTAGCTATTCTTTTACTCTTGATAAAACTTGATCTATGCATTATGCCTAGCTTAAAGGCATAAAAGAAAGCGCTTTTGGCAGGCAGCCCACATGAATAATTTTTTTGCTTTTGTTGTGTCTTGATGTTGTTTACTGCTGTAGCATCATCATTGTATGTTTGCTTTTCATATTTGTGCCAAGTATAGCCTCCGATTGCTAGAAAGTTCAAAAGTTGTGAGGTGCTGTCCAGGAAACAGATTCTGTCCTTGGATAGAAAAATTCATATAAAATCACCAGATCATCTTTTTGGTCTGAATTTTTTCGACAGCGTTCTCTATATAATTGTCTTTCGTGCGTCAGTTCTGAGATTTTTGATTTGAGTTGCAGAAGTATCCCGAACAGGTCAATTACTGCCTGCTGTTCTGTTTTTCACAGATTCTGTCCTGTTTTGCCTTACCTTCACTTTGCAAATTGAGAACTTGCTTTTTCTTTGCAAAAACCTTTTGGCAATCTTGAGAAACAGTAGAACTTCAAGAATATCCTTATTTCCAGCAAGGTATAATTATTTTATTAAGGGTACTAACCTCGCTAATCATATTATGATGAGTTATGTATGAAGGGAGTTTTCAAGTGTGCGAGGGAAGATGATTGAAAAGATTCAGGAGTGTCAAGCGCTCAAGCTTGGGGATGCCCCCGTGCACCCCCAAGAAATATTCAAGGAGACTCAAGCGTCTAAGCTTGGGGATGCCCCCGTGCATCCCCTTCTCCATCAACATTATCAGTTCGTCTTTCGTTCCGCTATATTTTTATCACTTCATGTGTTATGTGCTATGCTTGGAGCGTCTTGCTTTTAGTTTTCTTTTTAGTTTTTCATAACGAGTCGGAACCCAGCATTCCTTTTTGTGGGAGAGAAACACGCTCCACCTCTACCTAGAACATTACATAGAATTTTCATGTCTATCTATGCTGTGTGTGTTCTTTGTCTTTTAAATAGCTACTATCGTGCTTCGCTCTTATTATTCATGCTTATCTTTTGAAGAGCTTTTATTTAGTTGGTTGCTTGAACTCTCTTTAATTACCATGCTCACCTTACTAAGAGAGTTTGCTTCCGTTGCATGGGTTAATGTGTCTATGATAAAGATGCTACTTTCATGATGGTGCTTAGTAGTTCAGGTTTTCTTATGGTTAATCTCGAATAGCTGGGGGGTTCCCAATGTGTCATTGGAGTACCAACTTGGTTTGTTTGCCTATGATGTGGTATGGTTTAGTAATATCTTCCTTTGAGAATTTATTTTTATTGACTTGGCGTATGCTCACGCATATTCAAGACTGTAAAGAAAGTCTGTCAAGCCTTGATGATATTTTGTTTCTGAGTAGCGATATAACTACCTTGCCTGATTCAATATTGCTTTGTCGCTATGCATGATTATGACCGTCATTGCTCTCTTAGTTGGTCGCTCCCAGTCCTTTGCTAACCTCCACCTGTACTAAGCAAATTAACCATGCAATACATAGCTCATGGGAAAGTAGCCTAAAAACTATTGTGGTAAAGAATATGTTGCTTATGTATCTTATTTCTTATGAGTTGCTTGCTGAGCGGTAACCATGTTTCTGGGGACGCCATCAACTATCACACTTTTGTTGAATATCATGTGAGTTGCTATGCATGTTCGTCTTGTCTGAAGTAAGGGTGATTTATCGTGGGTTGAATTAATATGCATATTGTTAGAGAAGAACATTGGGCCGCCAACCAAAGCCATGCATCATGGTGGAAGTTTTAGCTTGGACCTTAATCCTCAATCTCTCTTGAGAATATGCTTATGCATTAAAGAGGAGTCCATCATCTATTTTCTATGTTGTCCCGGTATGGATGTCCTCAAGTTGAGATATATCAAAAACGAGAAATCAAATGCGATCTATCTCCTTGGACCTTTGTACAGGTGGCATAGAGGTACCCCTTTGTGACACTTGGTTAAAACATATGCAATGCAATGATAACCCATGGGGATCCGAGCTAATTAGGACAAGGAGCGAGCACTAATAGTATTCGATGCATGAGGCTTGCAACTTATAAGATGTTTTATGCATGACACATATGAAGTACTACTACCGTTGACACAATTTCTTCCATGTTTTCAAATAAAAAGCTTTAGCACTTAACCTTTTCTTTACCTTTATGTTGAAGCACCAACTACTGAGAGCATGATTGTCATTCTGAGTGTAATGTGCATTGTCCCAAAGTAGCATTGTCTTTTGCATGATTGTGATATCGTTTATTCTGAAATGATTGTATCTAGTCATCACTTAAACCTTGAAGGTGCCCCTGCACTTATGTTTTGCATCATTAAAGGGGGCAAGCTAGATATCACTTTGTCATATTTGCACATCATGTTCATTGCAAATCTTTTTGATGTTTCAGTTTCATGTTGTAAAACTTTCAGTCATTTGTGATTTTCTCTTGAGACAACTTAGTTACTTTAGAATCATTGTCTCAGTAAGCTTTTGTCATATGACTATGAGAAAGTCCTATATGGTTAATAGCATTTCACCACAGAAATTATTCTTATTATCATTTACCTACTTGAGGACGAGCAGGAATTAAGCTTGGGGATGTTGATACGTCCAAAACGTATCTATAATTTCTGCTTGCTCCATGCCACTTTTGGGTGATATTGCTATGATATTCATACACTTCCATACACTTTTGATCATATTTGGACTAACTTACTAATCCAGTGCACCCAGTGCCAGTTTCTGTTTTTGGCTGTTTTTGTATTTCAGGTTTTCACGTTTCGAGAACTGCCCAGAAAAATTATATAAAAAATCAGCGAACCGGAAACAACACTGCGGCCGAAGGGCAACCTGGGGGGGGGGGGCACAGGGCTCCAGGCGCCCT
>LR738710.1:860347389-860449120 GCA_902687465.1 Secale cereale | reverse complement strand
CCCCTGGGCCGCGCCGGGGGGGCGCCTCGGCCCCCCGAGAGTCCCCCGGTGCCCTACTTTGGCATATATTTAAAGGACTCTCCGAAACCCTCGAAACAGGACTTCTTTTCGCGATCCCATCTCTGTTCCGCCGCCGCCGCCACTTCCAAGATCGGGAGCACCAGGAGAACTCTTCCCGGCACCCTGCCGGAGGGGAGGATCACCACCGGGAGCTTCTCCACCACCATGGACGCCTCCCGGATGACTCGTGAGTAGTCTCCCTTGGACCATGAGTCCATGACCAGTAGCTATGTGATGTTCTCCTCCCGTTCTTGTGCTTCACTAATTAGTCCTCATGAGCTGCCCTACATGATCGAGGCACCTATGTAATCCTTATGCTGTTGCTATGTTGAGTTTGCTGGGATCCGATGGATTATGAGATTATGTTCAGATTGATCTTGAGTAATATATTTGATTCACCTCTTTTATATTTTAGTTCATAAGTAATTCTTGCATGTTCTCCGTTGTTATTTATTGCTTTGGCCGAGTAGTAGGTAGTGACTCCAAGAGGGAACGTTATGCTCGATTGTGGGTTCATGCCCCTCGATGACTAGCTTGAGTGACAGAAACATGAGTCTAGGGGATGTGCTGTTGCGACAAGGGTGAAAACAACGGTGCTTGTGCCCGCGGGTGCAAGGATTGTTTACTTTACGCAAAGTTCTTTTAATGCAGTTGTCTGTTGCATTGAGTTTACATTATGGGTGGGACTCGCAACTTAATACCAGCGAGATGTTCTGGATAGATATCTCAAGGTGGATGTTTAGTAGTAGATATTGATGGATTTCGGTCTACTTACTTTGGCGTACCGCCCATGCTTTGAACCTCAACCTTTCTTGCAATGTAGTCAGCATTGGTTTGCGTTCGTGGTCCTGTCAATTGCCCAGCTGTAATTTGTTACCTCGCATAGCTGTTTTATCGTCTTTTGGGAGAGAGACATCACTAGTGAACATCATGAGACTCCGGTCCATATTACAAACATTGATCACATCCACTATTTACTTTTCGCTATTTTATTTACTATTGCAAAACACTATCTATCACTACTATCATATTGCTTTTAACCCTTTGTGAACTGCAAGGCCGGAGAGATTGACAACCTCTCTGTACTCGTTGGGAGCAAAGTTATTTGTATCTGTGTGCAGGTCCACGTTGATTACTAATTGCGCCGTTAGCAGTGACACCTACCTGTTGAACCTAGGAGTCTCGGGGGATTCGATCCTTGGCATCTTTGCTAGGGGAAAACACTTCTACTTACTGCATCTTACACCTTCCACTTGGGGTAACCAACGAGGGGTTCGAGGCCCATCAATCCGCCGCGCACTCCCCTGCCAAAGGCGACCCCTCAAGATGTGGGAGTTCAATCTGGAAGGACCGCGGACCCTGCAACGGTTCTACGGCACGACACATAAGGGGATTTGGAAGCTTCGTCTCAAGAAGCAGAAAAAGTGGCCGAAGTCATCAGATGACACCGGCCTCGATTACAACCATCCGGCCACCGAGATAAATTCTTAAAACTCCAAGCATCAATAGATTCTTCGCTCCAAAGGATAAATACTGAGTAGTTCATTCCCAAAACAGGTTTGGGTCAAGAAGGCGGAGCTGATGCGGTGTCCGGCTCCTCTCCCCGAAGACCTAGCCAATCCTCAATTAATGAGGATGCTGGTCCCGGTGCCGTACCAGGTGCCGGTTAAGAAGGATAAGCAGAAGAAGAAAGGGGAGGGTACTTCGGACGCAATGTCCGGAGAGGCTGATGCCCCATCCTCCCATGAGGGCGATGACGACGACGAGGAGGAGCAGGAAGAAGTAGATCCTCCCTGCAAAGGTAAGAAGAGGGCGGCCTCCGAAGACTTGGAGGCAAAGGATTCCAAGAGGGAAACGATCATCATCCCTGATGACTCGGAATCAGATGCTGAGGTCATCCCAAAGCCTCGCCGCTGGACCAAGCCCCAAGCCGACTCGTAAGTAGCCCGGAATCCTTCACTTCGCCCGATCCCCATGACCCATGATGATAACTCTAATGTAACGACCAGACCTCATACGGTCAAGTCTCTGCGTATCTGTGCTATCCCTGGATTGGTATGCTAGCACACATAGTACATCAATGTATATATCAAAGTGCAATCACATGTATAAGTAACAAAAACTGATATTTACCTGAAGAATCTCAGCAGAAACAAGCAAACAGGTGTGGAGTCCCATCAACGCCATCGGCAAGTTGAGTGCGGACCGTAACCCTATAACGAAACTCACTCGTCGTAGAAATCCTGCAACATGATACATTGCAGCCGTGTAGGTCAGTACGTTGAATGTACTGGCAAGTCACACCACAAGAGATGAATAAATTTCCTACTTCTACATGCAATATGGCTGGTGGAAAGTTCTAAGTTTACTTTGCATAAAGCTGATTTTTCCCTATCAAAATAATATCATATTGTTACTACAAAGTTCATCATAATATAACTTTAATGGTTGCTCCATTCAATTTATGCCCAAATTAATTAAAACACACTAGATTATTTAGAGTGATGAGATCGCTCAATTCCCACTTTCCAGATGCTCAAATTGTCCATAACCGGGGACACGGCTAATCGATTAGTTCTACACTCTGCAGAGGTTTGTACACTTTTCCCCACAAGACTCGATCACCTCCTTTGTAGTCCTCACACCGCCTGGTGTTTCAGAATCGGAAGATCGAGACATAGTCTTTCTGAAGTGTTCCCTCTTAACCCTGGGTAGACCGGTACACCTACATATATAACTACATCTGCTAGTCTACCGCGGTAAGAGGTCACACAAGGTACTCAACTAAGCCAGAGCCCATAATAGCTTGTGGCTGTGCAGGTAAGCTTCTAGTCATGAAAATTGATGAACCCCTTTGAGCCTGGCTGGCAGTCCATAGGGTGATCACACAGGTACTCCGGGATCCCTGGGCAAGTCCACTGGTTTCTCCAGGGTGCCCGGGCAAGTCCAATGGTTTCTCCAGGGTGCCCCTTACCAATCCACCCAGATGTGTGTTAATTTTGCCACCTTAAGGTTACCCTTAATTATTATATCACTCGCAACTTTCATGATCTCACATAGCAATCCCCGTCTACAATGGCATAACAAAATCCCTACAATGTTGGCGACAAAGAAGTAAAGGCTCAGACCTATCTCATTGCACTACTGGGTTTATAATATAGCCAACTAACATATTCATGCAAACCCTACATCAAAGGACTAAATGCATATATAAAACATAGATATAAAAGGGCATGATCAAGATGTAACTTGCCTTGTACAGTTGATGAAGCTTCTTCGCACTCGAAAACGTGATAACTCTACTCGTGGCACTCCGAGCAATCTATCGTAGGCAAACAATTACACACATAAACACTCAAGCAAGGATCCAAAAGAAAACGAAGAAAAGACTTAGAAAAACTCCAGAAACATCAAATAAAACTTTCTGTACAGAACGTACTTTTAACTTTAATAAAATTGTGGGTTACTGGCATTAATATAAAGTACTTGTGATAAGCTTCGATTTGCAAAAAGAATCGCCTAAAATGGAATTACGAAACTCAAGATATGATCAAAACTAGTTCAAATTTGAATCTGATCTAATTTTAATTTTAAAATTCGAAAATAGTTTTTATTAGGTTCACGTGGCAGAGGGGAGTTTTGCGATTCTATAGCAAAAAGAATCACTGGACTTGGAGTTGTAGATTTAAAGATATGAAAAAGACAAACTGGAACAAAACTCAAAAAGTAAAATAAAAAGAAAACAGAAATACAAAAAATTAGGGTTCGGCCACTAGGACACATGGCGCGATCTGGTTGGGTGGGTAGGTGCTTGATGGGAAACATGGAGAGGGCGTCCGAAGCCTAGGGTTTTCGGAATTGAGTGTTATTAAAAAAACAGACTGTGTTTTTTTGATAAACCGGCGGCTCGGCTTGACCGAACCGTGCTAAATCGATCTAAACCAAGAAAACCTAATAAAACCGATCTATATTGGTTTTTTTACAGAACACATGGATCGATCTGTTCCCTGTTAGATCGAGAGATGGAAGAAAGAAGGCTCACCGAGGAGAGGTGGCCCGGTCGCCGGAGTTGGTTGGGCAGCTCGCGTGGCTCGGGTGCCGTAGTTCCTGCGCTCTGGCTGGAGAATCAAGGGGGAGATGGGGTCAACGAGGTGCACACAAGAGATACAGAGAGAAAGGAAGAAAATAGGGGTCCTAGGCTTCACTGGAGGCGACGGACGGAATCATGAACGGACGGCGGCGACGAAACTCGGGTCCGGCGAGGGGAGAGGGCTTTTGGGTCTGTGGGAGTGCAGGCTTGGTTGCGCTCCTGGGGGTCGATTTATAGTGGCCGAGGGTGCCGGTACGGGGAGATCAAGGGAGCTCATAGTGGACATTAATGGCTGTTTGTGCATGAATGTTTCACGGATCCGTTCGTCCAATTAAGACGACAAGGTTGGGTTTTAATTCCCTCAATGGGTTCTCCTGACATTCCTCTATAACTTTCGTGTTGGTGGCAATTCAAAAGGATGATTGTGTTGAGCACTAGAGGGAGAGGAAGAGGTGGAGGCGCCATGCGTGTTTCTTTCTGTTTTTGAAAATTGAACGAACAGAGAACAGAGGTAGAATAAGATGAGCGCCTGGCCTGTCCGCTGCTATGTTGCGCCCGTGAGCGAAAGATAATTCTATGTCGCCTTGTGTGGTCGGTGGATATAAGTCACCAATGCTACAAATAGATATGGGTCGCTCAGTCTGTTTGTCTTTTTCTTTTTAATAAAAACCGGCGAGAGAAAAGAAACTAAAACGAAAAGTTCCATAGGCTTATAATATATCAAATATCACAGAATTTTATAAACAAAATTATGAACTATTTTTCAAGGCCAAAAGAAAATATTTTTGTAACACTCATTTTTCAAAATTCACAAAAATGACTTTGATTAAAATATCAAATATTTTTCAATGTCTTTTTTTTCTTGAGTTTTGACCATTCAAATGTAATTCAATTTCCTCTCTGAATTTTGAAATTTGTCAGAGGGATTTGAATATACTTAAAGTCAAAAGTGAACCAAATGCAATTAAAAACGATTTTCTTTAATTCCCCACTCTATTTCATATTATTGGAGGAGTCATGTTATCTCTCTCATGAAAATCCTTGAGTGGCATGGGATTGGAATTGATTTCAAAAATGAAATTTCAATTCATAGGAATACTTTTGGGAAAGTCATTTTATTTCCTCTCATTAGATTTTTCAAAAGTTTCAAATTCCACCCAATTTAACACAATTCATCACACAACAATCCAACAAACAATCCTATTTTTATAATATAACATTCCAAAATTTAGAATTTTGGGATGTTACAAACCTACCACACTTAAAATGAATCTCGTCCTCGAGATTCGGTGAAGCTAGAAGGAAAAGGTTAGAGTTGTGGTATCCTTGCAAATCCATTGGTCTTCACAAGCACCTGAGGTGCTACCACACTTAAAAGAAATTCATGTACCACCTCTATAGTGTTGACAACACATGTCTCCTCTTGTTTCTTATAATAACTCATTCGTTGATCCTCTCCTATTAGAGGCATAACATTTCTATCAATATCCTGGGTCTTTTCGTCAAAATGAAATTCTTTCGAGACTGGATCTTTTCTCATCTGACAGGTCTACCGCCAATGCTAAACAACTATCGGAAAATCTCATGGAGGTCAGCCATTAATGGTTCTCGTGTAGAAAATGGGTTTTGGCTTCATTCTCACCGTATAACCTACGATTGGAAACAGCTGCCATGTACATGGGTTCCTCATCATACCATTCTATGGCTTAAGCAAGGCTTCAACGTGCGTCGGCACTTTACTGTGGGTAAGTCACTCAAATTTACCATTCCAAATAACAAGAGCGAATGATAAGAGTAAGTCATCATGGTGGCCAAGCCATGTCGCACCCAAATCATTACCCTGTATAAGGTTTAGTGAATCTCGCATTCTAACACTCGGGGATCCTCACAGACATTGCAGATTTCTCTTGTCCACGAACTGGGTTCGAATAAATCCATCGATTCTGCAAGCCAAACAAAAACAACTATCGTTTCACCAAAACCCTCTGGTTTTACGTATCCTCCTATGGAATAGCTATAACTTCATAGGTAGATGTTTCATGGCTCCTTCATAATTCTTCCTTCAACAAGATTGTGCTTGTTCCTCAGTAAATCCTGGGCCTGTGGGTTATAGCCCACTTCAACACTTGTATAGCTTTTACTCATCATTGGAGTTACAACTGATCCATATATATTTTCCGGTAATTCTCATACTACTTCATTTCCTTCATCTCCTTGTGGTAACCAACATAACGAAATCAAAACTGCAACTTATTTTTGTCCAGCTCCTTTCTACGGATCGGCATGAACAACAAGTTTCTTTTTCCTTTGACCCTGTGGTTTTACGAAATACTACCACACTTAAAATGAATTGTAATAATTCATCCATAGACCATATTTCTCATATCCTAGAAATTGGTCAAAATTCTAAGAGAGTGGCAACTTCTTACAATTCAACATGGCACTGATGATTCAACTTTATTGATCCATGAAATATTACATTCTCCAAGACTTCCATTACATAGGTCAACTCAACCTACTCATGAAAATAAAATTGCTTCCTACTACTTATTAGTGATATCATAATCTCGACTACTCAGTTTTAGCTTTCTTTTGATCCGAACATTCCCTAGCGTAATGTCCCGCTTCCTTGCAGCGAAAACAAATGGCTTCCGACTTGTCTCGAGGCTTCCTTGTGATTTTCTGGACTCCCTGGGTTCTTGGCTCTTGTCCGAACATTCATGGTAGTAGTGTCATGAGTTCTAGCACCTGAAACATGTGATATGACTCAGGTCCTTCTATGCAGAAATTGGGTTACTCTGGGGAGGTATTCGTTTCCTCTTCGAGGACTTTTTCGTACCGATCAGGGCTGTCGGGGAAACTGATCGCCCACGAACACCTATGGGACCGGAGCCCCTTTTCGGTACAGCAAGGGGGCGGAGGGTGTACGAAGAGCAGATCGAGGCAGACATGCGAGCAGTTTACCCAGGTTCGGGCCGCACGGATGCGTAAAACCCTACTCCTGCCTTGGTTCGTATTATGTTCTTGGCTCGGGAGCGAGAAGGGCTACAGTGCTTGTCGCTAGCAGTACCGAGCGCGAGAGTGATCGATGATCCGAACCCCTTCTACGTTGCGCATGGGCCTCCTTTTATAGGTCAAAGGGTCACCGACAGGTGGCAACGCAGTTGAGGGTAAAAACATAAAAATGGTGGTAGTTGGAACAGTGTATGCATAGTGCTCTATACCTAACCCTGACGGCAGGGGACAAGGGCATTAAATGCCCGTCGCCGTCGCCCCAAACAGTGCAAAAAGCGTCCGTCAGGGCGCCTCCGTCCGCCACGACGGTGGCCTCGTCATCGCAGCTTGCCACCGTGTACCCCAGGCTGCACAGCCTTCCGCCACGTGCGCCTGGAAGGGTCCCAGGGCGACACATGGGTGGATGCGCTGGAGCGCGGGCACCTAGTGGAAGTTTGCCGTGGCAAGCGCCTTGCCGCGGTTACTATCTTGCCGCGCCCGGGAACTTGTCGTTCCACGGGCCTTGCCGGGACGCGTGGTGCGCTGCGGCAAGTCTCTTGAAACGTCACGTCTGGCCTTCCCGGCAAGCTCCTCTTGCCAGGGTCTTGTGCCAAAGAAGTGGTCTTGAGCCTTGAGTGGCCTTCCCGGCAAGCTCCTCTTGCCGGGGCATTGTTTCTTTAACTTAAATACTTTGTTCTTGAATGGCTCCAAAGGAACCACAGTGGGCCTTGGCGGTCGCGCGGCAAGCCCTGCCACGGGACGCTGCGACTGCCCGTGCACAAGTTCGGGATACTAAGGTACCCCTACTTTAGTACACCGACAGGAGCCCCCGGGCCTGGGCCATACACGGTGCTGAGCGCTGTTGGGCCAGGCCCAAAACAGTGCATGGGCACACGCGGCCCGCGGCGCGCCGTATCCCACTCCGTATCCACCGCGCCCCTCCCTAACGGCACGCGTCGATTGCGGTGTCGTGGGAGAGATCGTGGCCTGTTTCTTTAATGGGAAAATGCGGAACGTCCCCCTCTTCCCCCTTAAAAGCAGGGGAAACAGGGGCAGTTCCTTCCATTCGCCCGTTGCTTCTTCATCCTCCAGAAGCCCCCGCCGCTCCCCTCCTCCCCGAAGGTTGAAAGAGAGCAGCGCTCCGCCCTTCCTCCGCCGCCGCCAGCATCCCCAGCGCCGTCGACTTCTCTCGCCGTCCCCGCCATGGTCCCGAAGGGCGACAAGGCGAAGGCCGCGAAGTCCGCCAAGGCGCTGAAGCTAGTAGCAATGCGGAAGAAGATGGCGGTCTTTCCGCCGAGGCTCAGCGCGGAGGAGCTGAAGGACACCTTCTACCTCTTCTGGTCGAGGGAGACAAAGGCGCATCCGCGCACCAAGGTACTCCCCGCCGTGGCCTGCGATATGTTCCCGGGCGGCTATGCCTTTTTCGCGCTGTTCTTCTACTGCGGGCTCTGCCCGCCATATTCTGAATTCTTCTGCGATATCATGAACACCTACGGGTTTCATCTCCTTGACTTCACCCCAAACGCTGTCTTGACCATGGCCATTTTCGCACACCTGTGCGAAAATTTCGTCGGAGTTTACCCCAATGTAGCCCTCTTCCGCCATTATTTCATTCCTCGAGTCGAGTCTGGGTCTCCTCTGTCCGGCGGAATCTCTTGGATCTTTAGGCTCCATAAGAAAGAGGCTTACTTGATGGGGGAGCTCCGCGGCAAGTGGGATGAGTGGAGGGCCAACTGGTGCTGGATTATGGAGGATGACCCGCAACAGTTCACTTCCCGGCGCCAAGTCACAGTAGTGCGCGGCAGTGACTGGAGTGACCTGGCCCGTGAGGACGGCAAGCTGAAGATAGCCACCGCTAGGATCCTTCGCCTCTGGCAAGCCAAGCTCACTGTAGGTGCCGTTGGGGCAGACTTTCTTCGCCGCCGCATCGCTCCCTTGCAGGAGAGGAAGAGGGCTGCTTGGGAATTTGATAACGCGGTATACATCATGAGGCTGCGCCCGGGCCTCAACTACAATTTCACTGTCTTGGAGCTCAACGCAATGCTCCAAGCGCTATTCAAGTATGACTCCGCCCATCCAGAGTGGTTTGCGTTGCCGCAGGGCGTAGTTCCGTTGTGCAACAACTCGTCGCTCAGCGCCATCCGCGCGGTGATGCCATTGTGTGATTCCCACGGGATCGACCCCACTTGGCGGGAACCTTCTGACGAAGCCGTGCAGATGTTCTTCGACAACCTGGTGGAGCTGCCAATCAAACCCGACGAGAAGAGGGGCCTCACCCGCGACACCACCGACCAGGAGATGGCGTATATTGCCACCAGGTTGGAGGAGGCAGGCGCAGCCAGGGCCGCGGGCGAGTTTGGATACACTTTGGAGGAGGCGGATGCAGCGGAGGCGGTAAGTCTTGCCGAAGAGGAAGAGCTCCTCAAAGCGGGAAAGCTTGCCGGGCAACTTGCCGGGACAAGCGAGGCCACCGAGCAGGGCGCAGAGTCGAGCGGGCCCGCCGAGCAGGGCGTCGGATCGAGCGATCCTGCCGAAGACTCAGGCGGGTCGCTGAACCTCGACTCTTCTTCTTCGTCCTCGGGGAGCTCTCCACCACCAGCAAGTCCTCCAGCTCAAACAAGGAGGCGCCTCCGCAAGGCCACAGACGCGGCGGGGCGGCCGACAGGCCAGCAGCCGCAGCGCCGTCCGACACGTGCCACCGCGGCGAGCAAGGCGGCCAAGGGAGTGCCTCGCGCTTCAACGGCAGCTGGAGGGGGATCTTCCCGAACCGGCCCCACTGCTCCTTCCGCCCCTCGTGCCTCGGCATCGACCGGAGCGGGGTCTTCTCAGACCACCGCCCCAGCTCCTGCCAAGCGGCCGAGGGAGCCCACTCCTCCAGCTCCTCGCACCGGGATGCGCGAGCCGGACTTCGATTTCTCGGCGCTCAGTTCCGACGACGAGGAGGAAGAAGAGTAAGTCTTCGCGATTTTTGTTCCTTTTTGGTTTTCTGTTGATTCTTGCCTTGTACTTCTTTGCCTGATTCTGATCTTGTTTTTCTTCCAGGACCCTGGCCCAGAGGGCGGCGAAGAGGGCCAAAGTCCCAGTAATCGTCATTGAGGACGAGCCCGCCGCCGCAGCAGGGGGTGCGCCTGCGTCAAGCTTGCCGGACCAGGCAGCTGCTCTCCAGAGCAGCCCCCAGCGCAGCCCCCAGTGTAAGTCTTCTGTCCACTCTCCGCTTGTCGGGCGCGCGTGGGCTTCTTATCCTTGTTGACGTTTCGTTTGTATGTTGACTTGTGCAGCAGCAGAGCAGCAGCATCAGGGGCGCCAGGAGAACGCTCCCGACGAGCCGCACGTCTCGACCACTCCGCCGAGGAGGAGCTCCCCGGCGAGAGAGGATACTCCGCCAAGGGCGGGTACTCTGCCAAGGGCGAGCACCCCGCCAAAGGCGAGTACTCCGCCAAGGGCGAGTACGCCGCCAAGGGAAGGCGCTAGCGACCCTCCGCCGGCAGGAGCTTCCACCACGCCGCCGAGGGAGAACTCCCCGGCAAGGAACCCCGTCGAAGAGGAGGCCCGTGCAGGTAAACTCTTGAACTTTTCTTTTCCTGAATTTCTCTTTTTGGATATTTGCTTGACTGTTATTTTCTTCTTTCTTCTTCTTTTCTATCAGACCCGTCCGCTCCAGAGCCGATGGAGACGGAGGTTGCCGTCGAGGAGGACGCGCGCGGCAACACTGGCAGTGCCGCCGCTACCGAAGAGGCGGCTGGTGCCGACGAGCCCGTCGCCGAAGAGGCAGCCAAAGCTACTGGCGCGGCAGCTGAGGAGGGGACCGGTAGTCGCACTGACGGCCCTGAGGCCGCAGGAGCGTCAGACACTGCGCCGGCTGCCGATCCCGCTGCCGCCGCGGCCGAGCCAGGCGCCTACCTGGAGGCCGGCAACGGAGTCTTCATCCAGCTCCCGTGGGCGTCCACGTCGAGGGCGCCCGCGGAGGGAGAAGTCTTCGACGGGGAGGTCCTCGCCTCCGCCGGGTTGAAGTTCGTCGACGCACCCAGCAGCAATAGCGAGCCCGAGGAGGAGCGGCTTCTGCGGAGGCTTCTGTCCTTGTACCGCGCGGCAGGCCAAGCTGGAGTCCCGAGAGGCTCTGGCTGCCAAGGCGGGCGTCGACTTGGAGAAACGCGCCGAAGAGCTCCGAGCCAGCAACCAAGCAGCTCTCTGTTCCTTGGCGGAGGAGCGAGAGCAGCTTGCCGAGGCGCATCAAGCCTTCATTCTGGAGAAGGCCGAAGCGGAGGAGCAGCAACGGCTCGCCGCCGAGGAGCTGTCCCGGCGAGAAGGTGAACTGACACAGCGGAAAGTCGACCTCGACAGCCACGAGGACGAGCTTGCCGCGTGCGAGCAGTCTCTTGGCGGAGCTCTGCAGGAAGCGAAGGACGCCGCGGCGGCTGCTGAGACCGCCAAGAGGGACCTGGAGGCGAGGGTGGCACAACTGGAGGTCCACTTGAAGATGAGCGAAGAGAAGGTTGCCGCACTTGTGTCGGAGAGGGAGAAAGACGCCCACAGCCACTCCGAGCTGCAGGTCCGCCTCTCCGACAAGGGCAAGGAGCTCGCCGTCGCCAAGGACTCCATTGCCGATCTGGAGTTGAAGCTCTCCACCCTCACCTCATCGCTTGACGGCACCAGAGAGCGGGAGACGAAGCTGAAGGAGGACCTCAGGGCCGAAAGCGCACTGTTGGACAGCGCCGCTCTCTCCCAAAACAACTTCAGGTTGATGGTGGAGCACTGGACCGAGGGCCTTGTCGCCGCCGCTGCCGACGTCGACAAGGAGTTGGCGGAGCTGGGGGTGGAGCACCTCGGGTACTCCATCGACGAGAATCTCCCTCACAGCGCCAAGCTAAGTTTGTCCTTCAGAGGAGTGGCGCCGGCCCTCCAGCAGCTCCGGGAAAGGATCCCGAAGCAGCTGGCGGACGAGTCGAGCAAGCTCTGCGCGGGGGCCCTCGAGAAGGTGTTGATGAAGATAGTGCATCGCAACCCGGGCCTCAATCTCACCAACGTCCTCAGGACCTTGCCTCCAGATGCTGACCAGGAGGCGCTCAAGGCCCTTGTCGCGCCTATCGTGAACAAGGTGGGCGGCATCAAGAGGGTCGAGGGCGACCGCGCGGATTAGCCTCGTTTATCTTCTTCTTCCCTTGTCGCTGCCAGCCATGTTATGAACAATAGTCCATTAGTGCTGCGACAAGTTGCTTTGTAATATAACTTCATCTTGGGTAGTTAATGCAATGTTATTTCCTTTACTTGACTTCTTTGCTTTGTATGCTTTTACCCTACGCTTTTAGGGAACTTGCCGGCGTAGGGACCCTTGCCGCGAGCGCTAAGTGCGGAACTTCAGCAGCCTGCTGGCAACACCATTGCCGACAAGAAACCTTGTCGCAGCTAGTCGCAGCACACTTAGGTTGTTGAGCGAACTCGAAAACGAAGTAAGGGCGCGACACTTGTCGCAGCACACTTAAACCGTTGAGCGTGCTCGAAACAAAGTAAGGGCGCGGCTAGCCACGAGTTGGTTCCTCCGCGCACAGGTTTTCCATACAAAGTGCGGTCGTTCAAGGAAGATAACTCAAAAATTAAAAAATTTGATTGCTCAAACTTTGGCAACTTAGCTTTTGTGTCGTTTGCTTCCTGGCAAGGCAAGGCTTTCTTGAACGGCGCTCGGTCCATACCACTATCTTCTCCCCCCCGGCAAACTTGTGCACGAGGAAAACTTCTTCTGCTCGAGAGAAAAGAAAGGAGAGAAAACAGAGATATGGAGCCTTGCGGCTCGTTATTGCTTACCGGGGATAAGTGCTGCACAAAACGTCAGATAGTACACGCAAGGAAATGAAAAGGCATGAAATGACAAGTTGTGCGATGCACATAAGCTTTACTGATGCACGGGGTCTGCGCCCGGCTTTGTACAAAGGATTACATGCAACAGCGGCAAGACTTGTACAAAAGATGGTTGCCGGAGCGGATCACGGCAACCGCGCCTTATGGGTAAAACTTGCGAAGATGCTCAATGTTCCAGGAGTTGCTCACCGGTAAGCCTTCTTCGGTCTCAAGGCGGACAGCGCCGGGCCTTGTGACTTGTTTCACCCGATAAGGGCCTTCCCACTTCGGCGTCAACTTGTTGGAATTCTTGGCGGACTGAACTCGCCGAAGAACAAGGTCGCCTTCCTCGAGACTTCTGGCTTTAACTTTGAGGCTATGGTAGCGGCGCAAAGCTTGCTGGTATCGAGCAGCTCGTACAGCAGCCTGAAGACGGTCCTCCTCGAGAAGCAGTGCGTCATCTTGCCGCAGCTGCTCTTGCTCAAGCTCATCATAAGCGACCACTCGAGGCGATCCGTATACGAGTTCCGTGGGGAGAAGTGCCTCTGCTCCATAGACAAGAGCAAAGGGTGTCTGTCCAGTGGCTCGATTTGGCGTCGTCCTGATCGACCAAAGAGCCGCTGGTAACTCCTCGATCCAGTTTCTTCCGCACTTGCGCAACCTGTCGAAAGTTCTTGTCTTGAGTCCGCGCAGCACTTCAGCGTTTGCCCTCTCCGCTTGACCGTTGCTCCTCGGGTGAGCAACAGAAGCGAAGCAGACCTTGGCGCCAAGGTCTTGGACGTACTGCATGAAGGTGCGACTTGTGAATTGTGTGCCATTGTCGGTGATGATCCTGTTAGGGATTCCGAAACGGCAAACAATCGTCCTGAAGAACTTGACTGCTGACTGTGCGGTCACCTTTCTCACTGGTTCCACTTCCGGCCACTTTGTGAACTTGTCGATGGCGACATACAAGTACTCAAAGCCCCCGGCTGCGCGGGGAAAGGGGCCGAGGATATCGAGCCCCCAGACGAAAAATGGCCAGGATAAAGGGATCGTCTGGAGAGCTTGAGCTGGTTGATGTATCTGTTTGGAATGGAACTGGCACGCTTCACATTTCGTTACTTGTGCAGTTGCATCCTAGAGGGCTTCTGGCCAAAAGAAACCTTGCCGGAACGCCTTGCCGACAAGTGCTCTTGCGCCGATGTGGTGACCACATATGCCTCCATGTATCTCTGCCAACAGCTTCTGTCCATCTTCCCGGGGAATACACTTTAATTTCACGCTGTTGAGTCTTCTTCTGTACAGTTCGTTACCAACAAACTGATACATACTTGACTGCCGGGTTATCCTTTCTGCTTCTTCTGGCTCTTCGGGAAGTTCTCCTGTTTGAAGGAACTGGACGATGTGCTGCGCCCATGTTGGGGCCTGTGGCTCAGCAACAAGGGCCAAAGGCATCTGTGCTGCTGCGGGAACGTCAGCTTCCACGGCAAGAACCTGCGGCTCGGCCGGAGCTTGACGCTCCCCGGCAAGCTTGCCGGAGCAGAGCTTGTCGGGAACGCCTGCTTCAACTGTACAAACCCTTGGGTTCGCAGGAGCAGACTGTTCCTCAGCAATCTTGTCATTGATCTTGGGGACCTTGTTGGCGGCGGCTTCAGGAAGCTCTGCCGGCAAGTAGTCACTAGAAACCAACTTTCTCTTCTTACTTTGTCCAATCGATGGTGTTACGGATGGTTGAGTTAGCTTGAGCACAAAGATCCCCGGTTCCACGGGTAGCTTTAGTGGAGCACACTTTGACAGGCCGTCTGCGATGTCGTTCTGAGCTCTCGGAACGTGTTCCATCTGTAAACCTTCAAAATGCTCTTCAAGCTTTCTCACTTCGTCGACGTAAGCTTCCATCAACGGACTCTGGTAGCTCTTGTTCACTTGGCGGACGACCAACTGCGAATCACCCCGCACAATCAACTTCTTGATCCCAAGTTCCGCTGTGATTCTGAGGCCGGCAAGCAAACCTTCATACTCTGCGGTATTGTTCGTTGCTTGCTCCTTGGGAAAGTGCATCTGGACCACGTACTTGAGGTGCTCTCCGATGGGCGCGACAAACAGCACGCCGGCACCGGCGCCTTGCAGCGAGAAGGCACCATCAAAGTACATAATCCATTCCTTGTTTGCTTCCTTGGCGTGGATGCTTGTCTCAGGAATCTCTTCGTCTGGTGTTGGCGTCCATTCTGCTATGAACTCTGCCAATGCTCTGCTCTGGATAGTTGAAGTACTTTCAAACTTGAGGCCAAAGCTTGACAGTTCCAGTGCCCACTCGACAATTCTGCCAGTTGCTTCTGGATTTTGCAGTATCCTCTTCAGCGGAAAGCGAGTGACCACTGTTATCTCGTGTGCTTGAAAGTAGTGGCGCAGCTTTCTCGAGGCCATGAGGAGGCCGAAAAGCAGCTTCTGCACCCCAGAGTATCTTGCCCTAGCCCCCTGCAAGAGGGAACTGACAAAATAAACTGGGCGCTGCACCATTTTCTTCCGCACCTCTTCTTGCATCTGCGCAGACCCATCCTTGTCGGGACCAGAGCTTGTCGGGGAAGCCTGCTGCTTGTCGCTGGATGTGCTTGCCGGGGCTACTGGCTCTTCATCTGCCTCCCTTTCCGCTACTAACGCAGCACTAACCACTTGATTGGTTGCTGCTAAGTACAGCAGCAACTTTTCTTGTGGCTTAGGTGCGACAAGTATTGGAGTGGAGGACAGGTACCTCTTCAAGTCCTGCAGTGCTGCCTCCGCTTCCGGAGTCCATTTCATTGGACCTGCCTTTTTCAAGATTTTGAAAAACGGCAGGGCGCGTTCTGCAGACTTAGAAATGAACCTGCTGAGAGCAGCCACGCAGCCGGCAAGCCTTCGTACATCCTTGATGCGCTTCGGGGCTTCGATCTGTTCGATGGCTTTGATCTTGTTGGGATTGGCTTCAATCCCCCTCTTGGATACAAAGAACCTGAGAAGCTTGCCGGAGGGGACTCCAAACACGCACTTCTCGGGGTTGAGCTTGAGTTGTATCTTGCGCAGATTCGCGAAGGTTTCATCTAGGTCTTGTATCAGGGTAGCCTTGTCCTTGCTCTTGACCACTATATCATGCATGTAAGCTTCTACATTTTTGTGTATATGTGGCTCAAAAGCTGTATGGACTACCCTTACAAACATCGAACCGGCATTCTTCAATCCAAAGGGCATGCGTATGAAGCAATAAGTGCCACATGGAGTAATGAATGCGGTCTTCTCCTCATCTTCTTCAGCCATAAATATCTGGTGGTATCCAGAGTATGCATCAAGAAACGAAAGCAACTCACATCCAGCCGTGGAGTCAACAATCTGGTCAATGCGCGGCAAGGGAAATGGATCCTTGGGACAAGCTTTATTCACATCGGTGAAGTCTATACAAAGCCTCCACTTCCCATTCGCTTTGCGCACGACAACAGGGTTGGCCAGCCACGTGGGATGAAGTACACCTCTGACAAGGCCTGCCGCTTCCAGTTTCTTGATTTCTTCAGCGATAAACTCTTGGCGCTCCACCGCTTGTTTTCTGACCTTTTGCTTGACGGGCCGCGCGTGAGGACAGACGGCAAGCTTGTGCTCAATCACTTTCCTGGGAATACCGGGGATGTAAGACGGTTGCCATGCAAACACGTCGACATTCGCCCGCAGGAAAGCAACGAGCGCGCTTTCCTATTTAGGATCGAGCGTGGCACTGATGGTGAAAGTACCACCAGTGCCGTCCTCCTTGGCGGACACCTTCTTGGTTGTGGGTGGAGCTGCCATCGCCTTCTTGCACTTGCCGGTGGAGCTCGATGGTGCGTCCTCGACAGCAGCGCAACACTCCGAAGAGGTGCGTTTGCCGGAGTGGGCCCCAAAGCTCTTGCCGGACTTGGTCTTGTTCTTCCCCCCGGGAGCTTCAGCGGCAAGTGTTTTGCTATCTGTTGCGGCTGCTGCGTCCCGGTAAATCTTGTCGGCACAGATAAGGGCGTCCTTCTTGTCGCTGGGGACAGAGATGACGCTTATCGGGCCTGGCATCTTGAGCATATTGTAGGCATAGTGGGAGGCTGCCATGAACTTGGCGAGCGCTGGACGGCCAAGTATTCCATTGTAGGGTAATGGAATATCGGCAACGTCAAAGGTGATCCTCTCAGTCCTGAAGTTCAGCTCTCCGCCAAAGGTCACTGGCAGTGTGATCTTCCCCTTCGGCTTGCTTCTCCCCGGGTTGATCCCTTGGAACGTGCCGGTTTCTTCAAGCTCGCTGTCGGGGATCTGGAGTTTCCGAACCACAGCGGAGGAGATAAGGTTCAGGCCGGCCCCGCCGCCAACCAGCATCTTAGTGACTTTGAGGTTGCGGATAGTTGGTGAAACTAACATCGGCAAGCACCCGACCGCAGTTGTGCGGTCAGGGTGGTCCTCAATGTCAAAGATGATGGGCGTGCTGGACCACTTCAGAAGTTTGCGCGACTCGACGGGTGGATCTGCTGCATTAACTTCCCGCACCCATTGTTTGAGTTGGCGGTGGGAAGTATGTAGAGAGGCACCTCCATCGACGCACAGAACTTCGGTGGCCTTCTGGAACTCCTGCTCGCTGTTATCTCCGTCATCCATGTCTTCATCGTCGTCTTCGTCTTTGTCCTTGTCGCGACCGCGGGGAGGTCTGTCTCCTTGCCGCTGCTTGGCCTTGCCGCGGCGCCCTCCCCGGCCATTGAACGGCCGCTTCTTGCCGGACTCTCCACCACCTCCCTGGGCCTTCTCCTTGTCGCGTCGCTCGTACTCAGCTTTCTGCTGCTCGACGAGGTACTCGACTCTTTTGCAGTTCTGGAGGTCGTGGCCCGTGGTGCGGTGGATCTTGCAGTACTGCTTGTCGGAGCCGTCCTGCTTGTCGGCGGCTGCCACAGTCTCCTTGCCGGAGCTGCCAGCCTGGGCTTTCTTGGCGCCGGCCTCCTTGCCGGACTGCTCGACGACTAGTACTTCTTTGTTCTTCTTCTTCCTGTTGTTCCGCCGCCGGTTCTTCTTTGCCGGGGCGGCGTCCTCGCTATCTGTTCCCCTGCTCCTGTATCCTCCCCGGGGAGTCTCCTCCCCTCTTCAGCGCGTGCGCACTTGTCGGCCAGGGCATAAAGCTCACTGACATCTCGGATCTTGCACATCGCCATTTCCTCTCTCATCATGCGGTTACGCATGTTCTGGTGGAACGCGCTGATAACCGCGGCCGGGTGGACGTCTGGGATGTTGTGCTAGACGCGGCTGAATCTTTGGATATACTTTCGCAGGGACTCTCCTTCCTTCTGGGCGAGTATATGAAGGTCGCTCTCCTGGCCGTGGGGCTTGTGGCCACCTGTGAAGGCGCCGACAAACTGATGGCATAGGTCGGCCCAAGAAGAAATGGAGTTCTCCGGCAAGTGCATGAGCCAAGATCTGACGTTTGGCTTGAGCACTAGCGGGAAGTAGTTCGCGAGTATTTTCTCGTCTCGTCCCCCGGCAGCCGGCACCGCGATGGTGTAAATGCTGAGGAACTCTGACGGGTGTGTCTTGCCGTCGTACTTCTCGGGTACGTCGGGCTTGAAGTTCTTCATGCTGGGCCACTGGACTTGCCGCAGCTCACGGGTGAACGCAGGACAACCCGCCGCGTACGGCAAGTCGCCTGGTTCTCCGGGCGCGTGCATGTCGACAGCGGGCCCAGCGCGCTGGTCGGATTGTCGCCGCGCTTCTCTTCGACGCTCGATGCGAGTTCGCGCGTCCTCCTGTCGCCTGTCGTCAAGGACTTGGCGTTGATCGCGGCGAGCTCGTGGACCCGACGACGTAGTAGAGTCGTCGTCGACGTTGATCCTGCGAGTCGGCGATTTTGGCCTTCGGGGCGGGGAGTGCACGGTGGTTGCACCCCCGGCGGTCTTGTCGCCATCAGCCCGTGCCTGGCTAACTTGCCGCGGCCGCGACGTCGTCGGCTGCTGCGGAGTGTCGTTGTTGGCGAAGGCGATGAGGCTCTGGATGGTGGCCCTCCAGTCGTCGGCCTTGTCTGCCGCTAGAGGGAAGTCGAGGAGCAGTTGAGCTCGAGCTAGAGCTTCTGCTGGAGTGGAGGGTAGCGGTGGCGAGCGGTGCAAGGAACGAGATATGCTCAGACTTCTAACTACTTTAGAAGGAGCAGCGTCTCGTCCCGGCGACCGCGCCTTGCTCGTGCCAGCACGTTGGCCTTGAGCATCCCGCGAACCGCCAGCTTGACCTTGGCCCAGCAAGCGTATGGTACCTTGTGTACCACGCCGCTGCCGGTCCGGTGCCTCCTGAGACGGGCGCGGTGCATGTACGGACGCCGAGGTCTTGGAGTGTGCTCGGTCGTCCGTCTTGTCTTTGGACTTGGCGGCGCCGTGAGTTTCCTCGCCGACGTCCGTCCTTCCGCCGGTGTCTACCCCACCAGCCGTTGGCTCCGGCGGTGGTGGGATCGACGCGGACGGGCCTGCTGCCTCCGAAGCCTTCTTCTTCTGCGGCATGTCGATGAAGCCGACGAAGTTGATGGAGATTTCGCTCGCGTGAACACCGGATCAGGTTGATACGTCCAAAATGCATCACTATTTTGTATCATAATTTATCCCTATTCATTGATATATTTCACGTTATGATGATGTTCTTATGTTGTTTTGGTCTATTTTGCACAGTTTGCAACTTTCCGATGCCAGAACAGCAGATGCAGGATTCAGCAGGAAAAAGTGGATGCTGAGTTGCTGAAGAAGAATACCTCCAAATTACCTGAAAATTGACGGGAGGTATTTTTCAGACGGATCACGAAGACACGCAAAAGGTGAGTCAGAGGGGGGCCACAGGGTGCCCAGGCGGCCTGGGGGCGCGCCCCCCTGGCCGCGCCGGGGGGGCGCCTGGAGCCCCTGGCCCACCTCTGGTCGCCCCCTTTTGCATATATGTTCTCCGTGATCCAAAAACCCTAGGCACGGGACTTTTTACGGAGTTCCGCCGCCGCTTCGAGGCGGAAACCTACAGAGAAGAAAAAGCCATCTCCGGCGGGCAGATTCCGCCGGGGAGATCACCTCCCGGAAGGGGAGATCGTCGCCATCGTCATCACCATCATCACGGGCATCATCGAGATCATCATCAACATCATCCCCAACACCAGCACCATCTCCATCTTCATCCAAATCTCATCTTACCATCGCAACTCGTGTTGTAACTCGTACTACCTATCCTCTCTACTCCATCGGTGTTGATTATTACTTTGTGGTGAATGCTATTGAGTTTTGTTGGAAGAATATTATTATGTCCAGATTGTTTATCACATATTTATCCCCACTGATCATGATCTCTTTTATGTCTCGTGAGTAGTTACCTTAGTTCTTGAGGACATGGGGAAAGTCTTGTTGTTAGTAGTCATATGCTGTTGAAGTAATATGTGTTGTTTGATATTTAAGTTGTGTTGTCATTCTACTAGTGGTGTTGTGTGAGTCGAACACCCAACACTTCGCCTTATTAAGGACCTAGGAGAATACATTGTGTATAAAGAATGCTTATGGTGGGTTGCCGGAGTGACAGAAACCTGAACCCCAGTTCGCACGCTTTTGCATAAGGGAATAATGGATCCTTGATCGTATTGCTATGGTTAGGCTTTTGCCTTAAATTCTATCTTGTATTTGCGGATGCTTGCAAGGTGTTTAATCATAAGAGTGTATTCATCTTAGTCTAGAGAGTGCACTAGCATAGATCCACCCACTCAACACTTATCAACACATAACATAGTATCGATACGGAATATGGTGAAAGCACATGACTATCTCTCCCGTGTTTCCTCAAGAACGCTTTAGCCTTTATAAGTTCAGTTGCTAGGCCTCTCCTTTGCTAAGAAAGGATTGGGCCGCTTGTTACTCTCAGTACCTTTTACATTACTTGCTTTACTTTCCTGTTGCTTATACCGAGAAAACCCCTAAAAGTTATCTTTCAGTGCTTGCAGTAATTTCTTGCTCAGAATCACTTATCAATACCTTCTGCTCCTCGTTGGGTTCGACACTCTTACTTATCGAAAATGCTGCAATAGATCCCTTACGGTTGAGGGTCATCAAGTACCGTTTTCTGGCGCCGTTGCCGGGGAGCGTAGCGCTATTGGTAAAGTGAAACTGGTAAGAAAGTTTTTATAATTCTGTTCTTATTTTTGCTATTTGCTGCTCCTTGTCCTTATGGACAACCCTATCATTGGATCGTTGCTTGCGGGAAGACGCCCCACACCTGTGGTGGTTGATCCTCCCCCTACTGAAATTGTGCCTTATAAAATACCAGCTGGTATTATCGATTATGTTTTGGCTAATCGTTACGCATGAGACAGACATCCCGGTGAACACTTGCTATATCTGTCACGACTATGTTCATTATTTAAGCTTGCAGGTGTATCGAGGGAGTTTGTCATGAGGAAATTGTTTGTCGTATCACTTATAGATAAAGCTTCAGATTGGTATGGGCTTCTCGATAACTCACATTTGCTTGACTGGCAGGAGCTTATGTCTCTCTTTTATACTAAGTTTTATCCTCTTCCTGAAATTCATCGAGACAGGAATTATATTTATAACTTTAGGTCTCGTGACGGAGAAAGCATTGCTCAAGCTTGGGGGAGATTGAAGTCCCTAGTGCTCAAATGCCCTATTCATAAGCTTCCCAAGGAAATTATACTTACAAACTTTTATGCCAGGCTTTCTCGTCAGGATAAGGAGATGCTGGATGCCTCCTCTAGTGGGGTGTTTCAGAAGAAGAGTGTGGAAGAAAGGTGGGATCTCCTTGAAAGAATCCAGAGGAATACCGAAGATTGGGAAATTGATAAAGGTATTGAACCCGCTATAAATTATGAACATGATTATATTGAGAGCTATGTGGAAACTAATTACTTCAATACTTTTTGCTCTAAGATTGGTCTTGATTCCCATCTAGTGATTGATTTATGTAAGAATTTTGCCTCTCACGTTGACTCTTTCAAAAAGAAGAGAGACCAACACCATGAACCTTTTAAAGAACCACCTATTGATATTTATGTTGCTAACCCTATTTTGCCTGCAGTTATATATGAAAAGCCCCCTTTTCCCACGAGGGTAAGGGAGCACTCTCTTGTGACAGGCATAATAAATAAAAGTGAGAGAAGAGTTGATGAGCCTGAGGACCAGATCAAAGTCGATCCTCAAGTTGCATTGATTAAAGACCTTGCTACTAATGATGTTTTGGATTCCAATATAACTTTTTGTGCTGTTTCCACTAACCTTGTCACAGCCAAGAATAAAGGCCCAATTTCAGGTACTCTAGTGGTATCTGTTAAAATAGGAGATCACAATTATTATGGGCTATGCGATTTGGGATCGAGTGCAAGTGCTATCCCCTATTCACTTTATGAAGAGATCATCGGTGAGATTTCCCCTTGTGAACTTGAAGAAGTTGATGTTACTATTCATCTTGCAAAAAGAACAACTATCTCCCCTATCGGAATTATGAGGGACGTTGAAGTCCTATGTGGAAAGGTAAAATACCGTACCGACTTTCTAGTACTTGGTTCAGAGAGGGACAATTTTTGTCCCATTATTTTTGGTAGACCTTTTCTTAGAACTTGTGGAGCTATAATATATTGCAAGAAAGGTAAAGTTTCTGTTGAATTCGATGGTGAGCCATACGAATTTAATTTTTCTAAGTTCTCTAAACAACCTCGTGGTACTGATTTACCTAGTGATGATAAAATTATTGAAAGTATTGCCTCTATTGCTATTCCCCCTGACGATCCTTTGCAGCAATACATGGAGGACCACGAGAATGATTTGCATATGCAGGAAATAAATGAACTAGATGAAATATTCTTGAGGCAGCCTGCTATCCTGAAGCACAACCTTCCGGTTGAACCTTTGGGAATTTTATCAAAACCGAAAGAAGACCCGGTGTTCGATCTTAAACCTCTTCCCGATACGCTCAAGTATGCTTATTTATATGAAAAGAAAGTATATCCTGTTATTATCAATTCTAACCTTTCAGGATATGAAGAGGAGCGATTATTGGAAGTACTTCGTAAACACCGAGGCGCAATTGGCTACACCCTTGATGACCTTAAGGGGATTAGTCCATCTATCTGTCAACATACTATCAACCTTGAGCCTGATGCTAAACCAGTTGTTGATCATCAACGACGGTTGAACCCGAAGATGATGGATGTCGTGAGAACTGAAATTCTCAAGCTTCTAGCCGCAGGTATTATCTATCCTATAGCTGATAGTAAATGGGTAAGTCCGGTACATTGTGTTCCTAAGAAAGGAGGTACAACTGTGGTTCCTAATGATAAAAATGAATTAATACCTCAGAGGATTATTATTGGATATAGAATGTGTATTGATTACAGGAAGTTGAACAAGGCAACCAGGAAGGATCACTATCCGTTGCCGTTCATCGACCAAATGCTTGAAAGGTTATCCAAAAATACCCACTTTTGTTATCTAGATGGTTATTCTGGCTTCTCTCAAATTCATGTTAACACTGCCGATCAAGAGAAGACCACTTTTACTTGTCCCTTTGGTACCTATGCTTACAGGCGTATGCCTTTTGGTTTATGTAATGCCCCTGCTCCTTTTCAAAGGTGTATGTCTGCTATCTTTCATGGTTTCTGCGGGGATATTATGGAAGTCTTCATGGACGATTTCTCCGTCTATGGAACTTCTTTTGACCATTGTCTTCACAACCTTAATAAAGTTTTGCAGAGATGCGAGGAGACAAATTTGGTACACAACTAGGAAAAGTGCCACTTTATGGTTAATGAAGGAATTGTTCTTGGTCACAAGATTTCCGAAAGGGGAATTGAAGTGGACAAGGCCAAGATAGAAGCTATTGAAAGGATGCCCTATCCAAGGGACATCAAAGGTATTCGTAGTTTTCTCGGTCATGCAGGTTTTTATAGAAGATTTATTAAAGACTTTTCTAAAACCTCGAGACCCCTCACTAATCTTCTCCAGAAGGATGTTCCTTTTGTGTTTGATGAAAATTGTAAGGAAGCTTTTGAAGTCCTTAAGAAAGCTTTAATAACTGCTCCTATAGTACAACCACCTGACTGGAATTTACCTTTTGAGATTATGTGTGATGCAAGTGATTTTGCTGTTGGAGCTGTTTTAGGACAAAGAGTTGATAAGAAATTGAATGTTATACATTATGCTAGTAAAACCCTTGATAGTGCTCAAAGAAATTATGCTACTACTGAGAAGGAATTCTTAGCTGTAGTTTTTGCTTGTGATAAGTTTAGGCAGTATATTGTTGATTCCAAAGTTATTATTCATACTGATCATGCTGCCATTAAGTATCTTATGACAAAGAAGGATGCCAAGCCAAGGCTTATCAGATGGGTACTCCTTCTTCAAGAATTTGATTTGCAGATTGTTGATAGGAAAGGGGAAGACAATCCGGTGGCGGACAATCTTTCAAGGATGGAAGATATACCGTACGACCCCATCCCAGTTAATGATAGTTTTCCAGACGAGCAACTTGCCGTTGTAAAAGTACAATCTCTTTCCGATCCTTGGTATGCAGATTATGCTAATTTTATTGTTGCAAAGTATTTGCCTCCAGGTCTAACATTTCAACAAAGAAAGAAGTTCTTTGATGATTTGAGGCACTACTTTTGGGATGACCCACATCTTTTCAAAGAAGGTCCCGACGGGATCGTGAGAAGATGCATTCCGTAACATGAGCAGAAGGACATCCTCAGACGGTGTCATGATAGTCCCTATGGAGGACATCATGCCGGTGAAAGGACTGCACATAAGGTTCTTCAATCAGTTTTTATTGGCCTACTCTCTTTAAAGATGCTAGAAATTATGTTTTAGCCTGTGATAAATGTCAGAGAGTTGGTAACATTAGTAGAAGGAATGAGATGCCTATGAATTACTCACTAGTAATTGAACCTTTCGATTGTTGGGGTTTTGATTTTATGGGTCCTTTTCCTTCTTCGCACAAATACACTCACATTTTAGTAGCTGTTGATTATGTGACCAAGTGGGTTGAAGCAATCCCCACTGAAAGTGCTGATCATAAAACATCTTTAAAAATGCTTAAAGATGTAATTTTTCCTAGGTTTGGTGTACCGAGGTATCTCATGACTGATGGGGGATCACACTTCACGCACGGAGCTTTTAGAAAAGATTTGGCTAAATACGATGTTAATCATAGAATTGCTTCACCATATCATCCTCAAACTAGTGGGCAAGTTGAGCTCACCAATAGAGAGATTAAGTTGATCTTGCAGAAAACAGTAAACAGAAATAGGAAGGATTGGTCAAATAAGTTAGGAGATGCTTTGTGGGCATATAGAACCTCTTACAAAAACCCCATGGGCATGTCCCCCTATAAGATGGTGTATGGCAAGGCTTGCCATTTGCCATTAGAGTTAGAACACAAAGCTTTCTGGGCTGTTAGAGAGCTTAACGCTGACCCAAAACTAGCTGGTGAGAAGCGTCTCATGAACTTGACTTCTCTAGATGAATGGAGGAGTGAGGCTTACGAGAGCGCTAAAATGTTCAAGGAAAAGGTAAAAAGGTGGCATGATATGAAGATTCTGAAACGTGAATTTAATGTTGGTGATAAAGTTTTGTTGTTTAGATCCCGTTTCAGGTTTTCTCCACGGAAACTACTTTCCAGGTGGGAAGGACCATTTCATATTGAAGAAGTTTATCGGTCTGATGCAATTAAGATTAATAATTTTGAAGGCACCAAACCTCAAGTTGTGAATGGGCAAAGACTTAAACATTACATAGCAGGAGACCCTGTCGATGTTGATGTGAATATAATATACACAACAACCCACGAAGACCATGTTGCAGCCCTGTTTCAGACGCTGGCAGAAGCAGAATAAAGAAAAGGTATGTAGTACGGTAAGGAAACATCACGAACCGCCATAAAAGTTCCGTATTACGAGTTTTTGCGAAATTAGTAAAATTCCGAACCGAAGTGGAGCCAGAGACGACCTCCAGGGAATCCAGGCGCCCCCTGGCGCGCCCCCCCCTGGGCCGCGCCGGTAGGCCGCCTGGACACCCGGGAGCCCGTCTCCGACCCCGCTTTGGTTCGTCACCTTCCTTTCTGTACATAAATTTTTCCTATATATTTGCCCGGATTGTTCCGGCAACGTATCTTGCGATTTCGCGTGTTTTCTTTTCGATCTGTTTCTGCCAGGGAATCTTTCAGCTGAATTTAGGTGCCATGGCTTCTCCAAGTTCCCCCAAGGACAAGTTCGTCGTCAACGTCATCAACCCTTACCTCACTGAGGTGAAGAAGCACCCTCAGGTTGTTCAGATGAAGGACGACATCCTTCATCAAGAAGATCTGAAGGGACCTGTCAAGGAGGGGAGCATCCAGGCCAGGCTGGAAGAAGTGGAGCAAGAAGTCTTTGAATACAAGAAGATGATCGAGCGTGGTGTTGAAGCTAACTTTAACATCACCAACGAGCTGAAGAACTACTTCCTGAAGGAGATGAAGGAGATGTGGGAAAGAATCACCGCATCTGAAGAAAGAATTATAGAGCTCCAAGGGCAAATTAATGATCTACATAACCAGAACTGTGAGTATGAACTAAGGTTTCTGCGCATGGGTTTGGGTGCTGAATGCAGGATCCAGGAGACGAGCTTCTCATATGAGACTGGAGAACCCCTTTCATGGAAGCGTTTCGCCAAGGATTACTTGATCAACGCCAACAAGGATGATGAGTGAAATCTCCTGGAGTAATGGCATTCCCTTGGCTTGTTCCAAGCTTGGGGGAGTGCCCGGTATCTTTATCTTTATCTTTTGTCTTTTAGAATCAAGTAGAGTTGTATCATGTCTAGGGAGGTTGTTATATGAGGTAGGTGTGTGCATTGAGGTCTATCGCTCCTTCGGTGAAGAATTGTATCCGTGAGTGTGGAGTCGTCTATAATGGAATATTAATGAGAAGCTTATCGGTTCTTTTTGCTGCACTCTGTATTCTCTTCACGCAATCGACCTTATATGATGATTCTTATGGGGAGTATTGACCTTATGTCAGGTATGGCCATGAAACTTTATTTAATCTTGGCAAACATAGCTTTGGTCATAACAACAAGCATGATTTTCTTAAAGTATTAACATAGCCAGAACCTTTATGTTATTATGCTTGAAGTGTTATGCTGACAAGGAAGACAACTTGATGTGTTATGCTTATTTCAATGTTCATGCTTTATATTGCTTTGCATCTTAGTCATCATCAATTGTCTGCTCTCTCAAAACCTTTGCTAGCCTAACTCTGTACTAAGCGGTATTCTGCTTGTGCATCCATACCCTTAAAACCAATACCTTCCATATGAGTCCACCATACCTTCCTATTCGTGGTATTACACTACCACCTCCTAAAAGTATATAATTTATGTGTTATCCTTAAATGTTCAAAATCTTTTATTTTGTGCCTCTATTTTAGCTCATGAGGAAGTAGTAGCTAATTCATGATCTTTTTGAGTTGGACAAGCTTCACCCCGGGATTGCGTGTATAATGTGCAAACCCATAATATGAGAAGGAACTGGCATTGAGTACGCCCGGCTTAAAAATAATATAACAAACAAACCCTCCTTCACGCTTTGTTCATGAGAAATCAGAAAACTTTGGCAGTGATTAACAAAGGAGAATAAGAGGATGTGACCGTCCTCGTGCGGGAGCCGTTCCTCGAAACTTGTCCAGCTCAAGAAGTAATTGGGTTACCTATTAGCATTCGTTGACAAATCATGCACCTCTCAAAATTTGTTTTCATTCTGTTTGATTTAAGGATAGCACATGAGTTTTCCCTACTACCCTAGAGCAGGGCTTATCTTTTAATTTTAAGCTGAGTCAGTTATCCCTACTTCCTTCTATTTCTCAAAGAGAGCAGACGTTTGATGTTGATAAGGATTCATTCATATAAAGCTGCATTAAGATTTGTCATATCATATCCTTGTTGACATTATCATTCGATAAGTAAGTTGTTTGTCACGCCCAGTTAAGGCAAATATCTTCCTTTGTGTTAACACTTTCACTTCTTGCCTATTAACATGTTATTTTAAAAAGCTCCAATTAATCCCATCAAAATATAAGAGCAAAAGTTAAAACTATTTGTTGTTCTTTGACCAAAGAACATGTTTGCCATTCCTTAGCCCTACTTTCGAATATAAGTGTTATCACTCTTTAATAAGAGCCTTATGAGTTGAAGATTGCTGTTGAGGATATTTGAGTTGGTAAAGAAACTATGATGCTTCTTGTCCGTATTCTATTTATCGACACTTCACTCTCTAAACTTGTGGACAGGTTTACCGAGTTCATATTCGCTTGGGGACAAGCGAGGTCTAAGCTTGGGGGTGTTGATACGTCCAAAATGCATCACTATTTTGTATCATAATTTATCCCTATTCATTGATATATTTCACGTTATGATGATGTTCTTATGTTGTTTTGGTCTATTTTACACAGTTTGCAACTTTTCGATGCCAGAACAGCAGACGCAGGATTCAGCAGGAAAAAGTGGATGCTGAGTTGCTGAAGAAGAATACCTCCGAATTACCTGAAAATTGACGGGAGGTATTTTTCAGACGGATCACGAAGACACGCAAAAGGGGAGTCAGAGGGGGGCCACAGGATGCCCAGGCGGCCTGGGGGCGCGCCCCCCTGGCCGCGCCGGGGGGGCGCCTGGAGCCCCTGGCCCACCTCTGGTCGCCCCCTTTTGCATATATGTTCTCCGTGATCCAAAAACCCTAGGCACGGGACTTTTTACGGAGTTCCGCCGCCGCTTCGAGGCGGAAACCTACAGAGAAGAAAAAGCCATCTCCGGCGGGCAGATTCCGCCGGGGAGATCACCTCCCGGAAGGGGAGATCGTCGCCATCATCATCACCATCATCACGGGCATCATCGAGATCATCATCAACATCATCCCCAACACCAGCACCATCTCCATCTTCATCCAAATCTCATCTTACCATCGCAACTTGTGTTGTAACTCGTACTACCTATCCTCTCTACTCCATCGGTGTTGATTACTACTTTGTGGTGAATGCTATTGAGTTTTGTTGGAAGAATATTATTATGTCCAGATTGTTTATCACATATTTATCCCCACTGATCATGATCTCTTTTATGTCTCGTGAGTAGTTACCTTAGTTCTTGAGGACATGGGGAAAGTCTTGTTGTTAGTAGTCATATGCTGTTGAAGTAATATGTGTTGTTTGATATTTAAGTTGTGTTGTCATTCTACTAGTGGTGTTGTGTGAGTCGAACACCCAACACTTCGCCTTATTAAGGACCTAGGAGAATACATTGTGTATAAAGAATGCTTATGGTGGGTTGCCGGAGTGACACAAACCTGAACCCCAGTTCGCACTCTTTTGCATAAGGGAATAATGGATCCTTGATCGTATTGCTATGGTTAGGCTTTTGCCTTAAATTCTATCTTGTATTTGCGGATGCTTGCAAGGTGTTTAATCATAAGAGTGTATTCATCTTAGTCTAGAGAGTGCACTAGCATAGATCCACCCACTCAACACTTATCAACACATAACATAGTATCGATACGGAATATGGTGAAAGCACATGACTATCTCTCCCGTGTGTCCTCAAGAACGCTTTAGCCTTTATAAGTTCAGTTGCTAGGCCTCTCCTTTGCTAAGAAAGGATTGGGCCGCTTGTTACTCTCAGTACCTTTTACATTACTTGCTTTACTTTCCTGTTGCTTATACCGAGAAAACCCCTAAAAGTTATCTTTCAGTGCTTGCAGTAATTTCTTGCTCAGAATCGCTTATCAATACCTTCTGCTCCTCGTTGGGTTCGACACTCTTACTTATCGAAAACGCTGCAATAGATCCCTTACGGTTGAGGGTCATCATAGGTTCACACAACCTCGACGCGCCCCCTACCTGGCGCGCCAAAGATGTCGGGGAAACTGATCGCCCACGAACACCTATGGGACCGGAGCCCCTTTTCGGTACGGCAAGGGGGCGGAGGGTGTACGAAGAGCAGATCGAGGCAGACACGCGAGCAGTTTACCCAGGTTCGGGCCGCACGGATGCGTAAAACCCTACTCCTGCCTTGGTTCGTATTGTGTTCTTGGCTCGGGAGCGAGAAGGGCTACAGTGCTTGTCGCTAGTAGTACCGAGCGCGAGAGTGATCGATGATCCGAACCCCTTCTACGTTGCGCATGGGCCTCCTTTTATAGGTCAAAGGGGTCACCGACAGGTGGCAACGCAGTTGATGGTAAAAACATAAAAATGGTGGTAGTTGGAACAGTGTATGCATAGTGCTCTATACCTAACCCTGACGGCAGGGGACAAGGGCATTAAATGCCCATCGCCATCGCCCCAAACAGTGCAAAAAGCGTCCGTCAGGGCGCCTCCGTCCGCCACGACGGTGGCCTCGTCATCGCAGCTTGCCACCGTGTACCCCAGGCTGCACAGCCTTCCGCCACGTGCGCCTGGAAGGGTCCCAGGGCGACACGTGGGTGGATGCGCTGGAGCGCGGGCACCTAGTGGAAGTTTGCCGCGGCAAGCGCCTTGCCGCGGTTACTATCTTGCCACGCCCGGGAACTTGTCGTTCCACGGGCCTTGCCGGGACGCGTGGTGCGCTGCGGCAAGTCTCTTGAAACGTCACGTCTGGCCTTCCCGGCAAGCTCCTCTTGCCAGGGTCTTGTGCCAAAGAAGTGGTCTTGAGCCTTGAGTGGCCTTCCCGGCAAGCTCCTCTTGCCGGGGCCTTGTTTCTTTAACTTAAATACTTTGTTCTTGAATGGCTCCAAAGGAACCACAGTGGGCCTTGGCGGTCGCGCGGCAAGCCCTGCCACGGGACGCTGCGACTGCCCGTGCACAAGTTCGGGATACTAAGGTACCCCTACTTTAGTACACCGACAAGGGCTTCTATTTCATGTGGATCAAATTCCATTTCTTCTATCGGGAAGTATCCTGGATTCTCTTTTCTTTCCTTGGTGCAATACTGTGAAAAATGTCCATTTTCTCCACATGAATAACAGGCTTTGGATTAAAATCTGGTTAGGCCTTCTCCATCAGGGTCTTCAACATCTTCCTTCATCACAAATTCTTTCATACCTTCTCGGAGGGCTTCCTTCATTCCTTCCTTCTGCTTCCGGGTAGTTTGTTGTACCATGGGATAAATGTGACATTGAGCAGGGTAGTGATCCATTCCTTCACATAAGAAACATGTAACCTGCCAGGTTGGGCATTCTTCGGCTGGGTGATTTTTCTTCACAATGTGGGCATCCGTCCTTGTGTTCTTTATGGGTGTGTCCAATTTCTCCACAAATCTTACATGCACAAGGTTTCTTCATCATCTTACTATCGTAGGGCTTCCGGGTAAGATGAGACCCTAGCAGAGTCATCTTGAATTCTTCCCAAGTCTTTGCTCCATTCCATCCTTGTATGGCTTGATGCATTTTCCACCATGTTGCGGCACTTCCTTCAAAGTACTAAAGAGCGTATGGTACTTCATCCTTTCTTTCAACAAGGTTGATCCTCAGGTGATTCTCCATCTTACGAATCCATTGCTCGGTCTCCAACTGAGTCTTGGGTCCCGAGAATGTGAGTCCATCTTCATTCATCATCTATTGGGTCCAAGGGTTTTGGGATGAGATAGAGTTGGAGGAATAGAGAGATACACACATCACACAACTATATCATGATACACACATTCATTCAATCAAACATTAATATAGTACTGCCACCCACATAAGTTGGTATGGTCAGATACTCAAATAGTAAACGTTCAAACTTATTTTCTCATGGTGGTCTACTAATAAACTAACTTCTCCAGATCTTGGTTCTGGTCTCCACGGGGCTTCTTCTGCTTGTGTTGGATATTCTCCAGTTCTTCAGCCAGATAATCTCTGTCGAGATGGAGTTTCCTATGGCGTCCCAGTATGTCTTGGAGTTGATTCTTGAGCTTCTTGATCTCAACATCTTTGGCATGAGCTATGGTCCTGATGTTCTCTAGTTCCTGACGAAGTTTCCGAACTTCAAGGTCTTCCTCCACATGCTTGGTTACCTCCAGCTTCTGGGCCTTGAGTTCTTCATGCAGTGCTTCCTTATCGAATAAGACTTCGAGAAGGTCCATCTGGAGGTTCTTGATGTAATGCTCCAAGTCTTGGTTATACACCGTCAGAGGTGAAAAATTCAGCTTTTGCTCCTTCGTCAGTAAGATATGTGCTCCACCAGCTTTCTTCCATCCAAGCTTTCCAAAACTGTTCTTGCTTAGCTCATTACAATGACGATAGCACGGGCGTGCAATTGCAGCATGAATGGCAGTGTTGATGCCCATATCCTTGTTGCGGGCGATCATCTCATATGTGATGTCTCCTTTCTTGGGGTCTCCTTGACGTCCAAAAACTCGAGTCTTAATGCCCCATTTTCCGGTTCTTCTCTTGTTCACCTTAATCTCCGGTATCGGCACATTCAGCAGTCTGACCAATGCCACGAGGGTTGGACCACAAAGAACGTCCTTATAGTGCACTCTGGTGTTCAAGGTGAAATTATCCATCTAAAATTTGGAATTAAGAAGAGTTTTGGTCAAGGGTTCAAAAGTTGAGGGAAAATTCCAAGGCAAAAAATATTGTTCTCTCGGGGTCTTGCTGGTACTAAGCCATTTCCTAGGGTCACGTCCTACAGTCAACATGTGCTCTGATACCATTTCTATAACGACCAGACCTCAGACGGTCAAGTCTCTGTGTATCTGTGCTATCCCTGGATCGGTATGCTAGCACACACAGTACATCAATGTATATATCAAAGTGCAATCACATGTATAAGTAACAAAAACTGATATATACCTTAAGAATCTCAGCAGAAACAGGCAAACAGGTGTGGAGTCCCATCAACGCCATCGACAAGTTGAGTGCGGACCGTAACCCTATAACAAAACTCACTCGTTGTAGAAATTCCTGCAACATGATACGTAGCAGTCGTGTAGGTCAGTGCGTTGAATGTACTGGCAAGTCACACCACAAGAGATGAATAAATGTCCTACTTCTACATGCAATACGGCTGGTGGAAAGTTCTAAGTTTACTTTGCATAAAGCTGATTTTCCCTCTCAAAAGAATATCATATTGTTACTACAAAGTTCATCATAATATAACTGTAATGGTTGCTCCATTCAATTTATGCCCAAACTAATTAAAACCCACTAGATTATTTAGAGTGATGAGATCGCTCAATTCCCACTTTCCAGATGCTCAAATTGTCCATAACCGGGGACACGGCTAATCGATTAGTTCTACACTCTGCAGAGGTTTGCACACTTTTCCCCACAAGACTCGATCACCTCCTTTGTAGTCCTCGCACTGCCTGGTGTTTGAGAATCGGAAGATCGAGACATAGTCTTTCTGAAGTGTCCCCTCTTAACCATGGGTAGACCGGTACACCTACATATATAACTACATCTGCTAGTCTACCGTGGTAAGAGGTCACACAACGTACTCAACTAAGCTAGAGCCCATAATAGCTTGTGGCTGTGCAGGTAAGCTTCTAGTCATGAAAAATTGATGAACCCCTTTGAGCCTGGGTGGCAGTCCATAGGGTGATCACACAGGTACTCCGGGATCCCCTGGGCAAGTCCACTGGTTTCTCCAGGGTGCCCGGGCAAGTCCACTGGTTTCTCCAGGGTGCCCCTTACCAATCCACCCAGATGTGTGTTAATGTTGCCACCTTAAGGTTACCCTTAATTATTATATCATTCGCAACTTTCATGATCTCACATACCAATCCCCGTCTACAATGGCATAGCAAAATCCCTACAATGTTGGCGACAAAGAATTAAAGGCTCAGACCTACCTCATTGCACTACTGGGTTTATAATATATCCAACTAACATATTCATGCAAACCCTACATCAAAGGACTAAATGCATATATAAAACATAGATATAAAAGGGCATGATCAAGATGTAACTTGCCTTGTACAATTGATGAAGCTTCTTTGCACTCGAAAACGTGATAGCTCAACTCGTTGCACTCCGATCAATCTATCGTAGGCAAACAATTACACACATAAACACTCAAGCAAGGATCCAAAAGAAAACGAAGAAAAGACTTAGAAAAACTCCTGAAACATCAAATAAAACTTTCTGTACAGAACGTACTTTTAAATTTAATAAAATTGTGGGTTACTGGCATTAATATAAAGTACTTGCGATAAGCTTCGATTTGCAAAAAGAATCGCCTAAAATGGAATTACGAAACTCAAGATATGATCAAAACTAGTTCAAATTTGAATCTGATCTAATTCTAATTTTAAAATTTGAAAATAGTTTTTATTAGGTTCACGTGGGAGAGGGGAGTTTTGCGAATCTATAGCAAAAACAATCACTGGATTTGGAGTTTTAGATTTAAAGATATGAAAAAGACAAACTGGAACAAAACTCAAAAAGTAAAAGAAAAAGAAAACAGAAATACGAAAAATTAGGGTTCGGCCACTAGGACACATGGTGCGATCTGGTTGGGTGGGTAGGTGCTTGATGGGAAACATGGAGAGGGCGGCCGAAGCCTATGGTTTTCGGAATTGAGTGTTATTAAAAAAGATAGACTGTGTTTTTTTTATAAACCGGCGGCTCGGCTTGACCGAACCGTGCTAAACCGATCTAAACCAAGGAAACCTAATAAAACCGATCTATATTGTTTTTTTTTGACAGAACACATGGATCGATCTGTTCCCTGTTAGATCGAGAGATGGAAGAAAGAAGGCTCACCGAGGAGAGGTGGTCCGGTCGCCGGAGTTGGTTGGGCAGCTTGCGTGGCTCGGGTGCCGTAGTTCCTGCGCTCTGGCTAGAGAATCGAGGGGGAGATGGGGTCAACGAGGTGCACACAAGAGATACAGAGAGAAAGGAAGAAAATAGGGGTCCTAGGCTTCACCGAAGGCGACGGACGGAATCATGAACGGACGTCGGCGACGAAACTCGGGTACGGCGAGGGGAGAGGGCTTTTGGGTCTGTGGGAGTGCAGGCTTGGTTGCGCTCCTGGGGGTCGATTTATAGTGCCCGAGGGAGCCGGTACGGGGAGATCAAGGGAGCTCATAGTGGACATTAATGGTTGTTTGTGCATGAATGTTTCATGGATCCGTTCGTCCAATTAAGGCGACAATGTTGGGTTTTAATTCCCTGAATGTGTTCTCCTGACATACCTCTATAACTTTTGTTTTGGTGGCAATTCAAAAGGACGATTGTGTTGAGCACTAGAGGGAGAGGAAGAGGTGGAGGCGCCATGCGTGTTTCTTTCTGTTTCTGAAAATTGAACGAACAGAGAACAGATGTAGAAGAAGATGAGCGCCTGGCCTGTCCGCTGCTATGTTGCGCCCGTGAGCGAAAGATAATTCTATGTCGCCTTGTGTGGTCGGTGGATATAAGTCGCCAGTGCTACAAATAGATATGGGTCGCTCAGTCTGTCTGTTTTTTTTCTTTTTAATAAAAACTGGCGAGAAAAAAAAACTAAAACAAAAAGTTCCATAGGCTTATAATATATCAAAATTCACAGAATTTTATAAAAAAAATTATGAACTATTTTTCAAGGCCAAAAGAAAATATTTTTGTAACACTCATTTTTCAAAATTCACAAAAATGACTTTGATTAAAATATCAAATATTTTTCAATGTCTTTTTTCCTAAGTTTTGACAATTCAAATATAATTCAATTTCCTCTCTGAATTTTGAAATTTGTCAGAGGGATTTGAATATACTTAAAGTCAAAAGTGAACCAAATGTAATTAAAAACGATTTTCTTTAATTCCCCACTCTATTTCATATTATTGGAGGAGTCATGTTATCTCTCTCATGAAAATCCATGAGTGGCATGGGATTGGAATTGATTTCAAAAATGAAATTTCAATTCATAGGAATACTTTTGGGAAAGTCATTTTATTCCCTCTTATTAGATTTTTCAAAAGTTTCAAATTCCACCCAATTTAACACAATTCATCACACAACAATCCAACAAACAATCCTATTTTTATAATATAACATTCTAAAATTTAGAATTTTGGGATGTTACATCTAAGTTCTGTCTTTTAGTGCAGCCCGCGATCTTCCCCAGATATCCTCATCCTCGGGGGATCTGGCACCGGAGATGATGGAGAGCGAGTCGCCTCCATTAGCGTCCCCGCCCACTAGGGAGGATGATGTTGAGGTAGTATCTCATCGGCCCTCCCCAAACCTTGACGCGCGGGGGAGCGTTTTAACAGCACCAGAGGGTAATGCCTCGGCTGCCGGAGGGCTACGGGGTGCAACCCCCATGGAGACCGGCGACGGGGGCATTGGTCAATCCAGCCCCCAGCCGCATTCTACTCCGGAGGTCCGTAAGGCTCCGAAGTCTAACGAGCGACCCCCTACAGGAGAAGAGGGAATGGCGACCTCTGCTAATCCGGACGCGCGACATACCACGGAGGACGCACTCCAAAGTGCCTCCGTCCTAGAGGAGCACCGTATCCTGATGGGTACGATGTCTGATAAGATTCTGTCTGCCAAGAGCGGGCTTGACGAAGCCTTCTCCTGCCTACTGGCGGGCTTCGAGGTACACAATGTAAAGTTTTTTGGTCTAGAAACATGCCTATATATAGATAGTAGCCCCTGAGACTCTGTTTGGTTTTTGAAAGAAAAGCGGACAGAGGATCGATAATCAGTTGTCTAGTGGTAACATGCTTTCTTTGTACATTAAAACAGGCTTCGCTGTTAGCGTAGACTGCTCAATCGGCAGAGGTTTCCGAACTCCAACGGAAACTGAAGCAAGCTGATGAGGACCTAGTCCTTGTTAACACACGACTCGACTAGGCGCAAGGTATAAAATATATCTTGTTGTGTGCCTGTTTTATGTCCGTATCTTGTGGATTTTCAAGAGCTGCTATGTGCATGTATGTATAGATGGTGCCGCCGCGGTAGAGACTCTCAGGGCTGAGCTTGCCCAAGCCAAGGAGCAGGCAAGGGTAAGCCAGGCAGCCGCTGATAAAGCAGCTGCGGATTTGACGGCCGAACAGGCCGCTCATCACCGTTTCGAGGAACGCGTGACCGAGCTGGAGCAAAGTCTTAAGGACATCACCGCTAAATGCGGGTCCTTGGAGAAAGTAAATAAGGAGAAGGGGACTGAACTCACCAAGGCTCTTAAAGAAGGTTCGGAGGCGCGGTACGAGTCCCGCGCAACGCATGAAGAAATCCGTCAAGACGGACAGATAGTGGCTGGTAAGCCCTTTCTTTTACAGGCTAAATTTGGGGACCCGAAGTATGCCTTACTTAATCGACTGTGGAGTTCTCCAGACATATATGCGGATCTGCCGAAGAGCGCTGCGGACGCTAGCCAATTCTTCCAAGCTCGGGAGGGGTACGCAACAAAGAAGCTCTTCTGGTCGCAGTTTGGAGGGCCGAAGCGTCCCAAACTGCTGAATGACCAGATGGCACAATGGGCGGAGCTGCATAAAATGTCTAGTGCGGCAATGAAGGATGTCATAGTCCGGCTGTGGATGACCGAGGATATTTCGGCCAGCTATGTTGGCCTCGTGCAACGCCTCGTCGATGTGCTGCCCCGAATCGACAATGTGAACAGGTGGTCTTCAATAGAAGGGGCGCGAATGGCCTTTGCCTGTGTCAAGATGCACTGGGCTAAGATGTAGGCTGAAAAGGTGGCAGTTGAGGGTCCGCCCAAAAATAAGGACCTCCGCACACCAGAGCGCTATTTTGAGGACGTACAAGTGGGTGGCCCCTTATAGGAGGCCAATGCTCCGAGAATGTAGTGTTCGAATGAATGAGTCCGAACTGTTTCGGGAGTTTGTGTCATGAACTAAATCTTTGGTAATATATTATTTTACTTATGAAGAATTGTATGCTCCTGTGCAGCCGTTTTTATACCTGAGAGTTCCCAGTCGTCGGCTTCAATCCCCATGGAGACACTACCGGGGTGTTCGGGGTTGCACATGAATACACTTAACCCAACGTCTGGGTCCATGAAGGAGGTATCAGTGCGGCGAACCTGGCAATCAGACTATTCGGTTTTATTGCTCTCACTTAGCCATAGGAGTTTTATCGATGGGTCTATAGAGTAGCCCCTAGTATGTATGCGGGTCCCAATGTGGGTGCATTACATATATGACCGGGAAACAGTCCTTCGTGTAACACGGGAAATAATTGCTAAATATTATAATAAGTCGCCGAGCGGCCGACCGGCTCTCGCCTCATCAGGACAGTCAGTTTTCGGCTTTCTCTACTGAGGTGCTTGATCGGGCGAACCAGAAAAACAATCGCAGTAGTTCTCCCTTTACTACCTTAGCCGATCAGACGGAACATAAGGTAGCAAACACAGGAGCCGGGCAACCCAACTATTGACCAAAGACATGATTCGGAGTCGATGCATATACTGCCAAGCTCGGGACGCCGAATTGTGCTGTTAAGCTGTTCGGGCTTTTTATGTGGCAACACATATGTTACCTTATGCAGCCCCTGGCAATTTATGCCGAGGTGTGTTCGTGAAACAACTAAAGAGACGACATTTGAGTAAAGATGATGCCGAATAAAATTTGGCTCACTCTAATCTGATTGACACGTCAAAGCGTAGCCTTACATAGGGTACCACAATCACCAAGGTCATTTTACATGCCGGGGGTCTAGGGCTGAGGAAAATAAGCTCTATACAGGTTCCTTGAGGGGAGTTTGTGGTTTACGAAATCCCTTGCACCTTCCTGTCACACGTTTGCGCCACTTTTGCCTTGGTAAGAATGATTCCTTGAAGGGGGTGGTCTTCGGCTATCTATACGGAACCGGGCTCGGAGAGAGGCCTTTGTGAGTCCGTAAGATAGGTAGATTTTAATTGTACCTATGGTAAAAGGCAAAAATATGATTAGATAGGAGGGGAGGGCCATATAGGGTCGAACCATGCTATAGGCCTGCCCCATGTATTGCCTCTGCCGATGCCCAAGGTATTTTGAGTGCATAGTTATGTATGCACGGCACGAATTTCGCTGCTGTACATGGCTGTCTACAGAGGCCGAACTGCTAATCCAGCCCTGGGTTTGTCGGGCTGTTGGTGTGCGGTTTGACGGAGTCGCTTTGTACGTTGGCCGTGATGGCCGTGGTATTTTCCTCAGTACGGAGGGGGCGCTCTACGCTTCTGTTGATTGTGATGGTGCCACGTGGACCGGGCATCTTGAGCTTTACGTAGGTGTAGTGCGGAACCGCGTTAAAGCGTGCGGAAGCGGCGCGTCCGAGCAGTGCATGATAGCCGCTGTGGAAAGGGACGATGTCAAAAACCAAGTCCTCGCTTTGGAAGTTATTCGGCGAACCGAAGATGACTTCTTGTGTGATTGAGCCCGTGCAGCAGGTCTCCACACTAGGTATTATTCCCGTGAAGGTAGTTTTGGTGGGCCTGACTATTGACAAATCAATGCCCATTTTGTGGGCAGTGTCTTGATAAAGTATATTGAGACTGCTGCCACCGTCCATAAGGACTTCCATGAGGTGGAATCCATTAATGATTGGATCGAGGACCAGTGCTGCTGAACCTCCGTAACGGATACTGGTTGGGTGGTCCTTTCGATCGAAGGTAATCGGACAATCCATCCATGGGTTGAATTTTGGGGCGACCGGCTCTATGGCATAGGCGTCCGTTGGTGTTCCCTTTTAGGGTTATGTCTGACATATGTCATATTCAATGTTTTTTACTTCGGGGGGAAATTGCTTGTGTCCCCCTTTGTTTGGTTGATGAGGCTCTTGGTCATCGTCGTTGCTGGGCGACCCTTTCCCCTTGTGTTCGGCGTTGAGTTTGCCGGCCTGCTTAAAAACCCAACAATTTCTGTTGGTATGATTGGCGGGCTTGTCGGGGGTGTTGTGAATCTGGCAAGGCCGATCAAGGATTCTATCTAGACTGGACGGGCCACCTTATTTGTTTGCCTTGAATGGCTTATTCCGTTGGTCGGGTTTGGAGCCAATGAATCTGGCATTGACCACCGTATCTTGGGTTCCATCATTGTTGTTCCAACAATTGTGCTTGTCACGTCATCGCTTGCCATTCCCGTCCCTAGTTTCGGAGGTGCCAGGGTCACTGATGCTATTGCTTCTACGAGCAAGCCAGCTATCCTCTCCCGCGCAAAAATGGGTCATAAGTGTGGTCAGGGCTGCCATGGACTTTCGCTTCTCTTGGCCGAGGTGCCGGGCGAGCCACTCGTCTCGGACGCTGTGCTTGAAAGCCGCAAGGGCTTCGGCATCCAGACAATCCACAATCTGGTTCTTTTTAATTAAGAACCTTGTCCATAGCTGTCGGGCCGATTCCCCGGGTTGATGTATTATATGACTAAGGTCATCGGCGTCCGGAGGACGAACGTAGGTGCCTTGGGAGTTGTCTCTAAAGGCATCCTCCAGGTCTGCCCAGCATCCGATAGAATTTTCCGGGAGGTTGTTTAACCAGTGTCAAACTGGCCCCTTAAGCTTGACGGGAAGGTATTTGATGGCATGTAGGTTGTCACCGCGAGCCATGTGAATGTGGAGAAGAAAATCTTCAATCCGTACTGCGGGATCTGTTCTGCCATCGTATGATTCTATGTTCATGGGTTTAAACCCATCTGGGAACTGGTGCTCCATTACCTCATCGGTGAAGCATAGGGGATGTGCGGCACCTCTATATCGGGCTATATCGTGGCGTAGTTCGGATGAAGTCAGTATTCGGTTTTTGGTTCGAGCGTGGCTTTGTTTGTCGCACCAGGATTTGTAACCGTCTTCTCATGCCGGTGCGTGCCCCCTCGATCCGTAAATGGATCTGATATAGCCTTCTCTATTCTCCAGGTCATGTCGTAGGTCGTATGTGCATCCCCGAGCTGTTGTTTTATGGCGAGGGGTTGCGGGCTGGTATTCGGCTTAATTTGCCGTTCTGTCCCGGCCGTGTGGCGGTTGGTCAGGTTCATCAGCCGCATTACGCACGGGTGGTATAGCCTCCGGCGCTTCATCGTTGAATTGGGGCAGCGGCTTGTGCTTCGGATAACCCTTTGTTGGGCATTCAAGGTCGTATTCTTTGCTGCCAGGACATCAGCCCATCTGTCGTTGAGCAGTTCTTGGTCGGCTTGAAGCTGCTGCTGTTTCTTTTTAAGGCTTCTTGCCATGGCTATTAGCCGGCGCTTAAAGCGTTCTTGTTCACGGGGTTCCTCTGGTACGACAAAGTCTTCATCGCCGAGGCTCACGTCATCCTCCGAGAGTGGCAGATGATTACTATCTTCCGAGTCTTCACTCCATGTTTGCTCGTCGGGGCTGAATTGCCCTTCCTCCCGAACATCCTGTTCGGATGTTAGTTCGATGGGGTTTTCTTGTTCTTCGGTGTGTTCTAGAGTATCATTTTCTCCCGTGTCGGTATCGTTGTCTTTTCCGCGGCGCGAATTAGGGCGGTGCCGCCGATTTCGACGTTTTGGCGGTATCTCAGGAGGTTCTTCCTCGACTGGATCCTTCTTATCATCGTCGTCGCCTTCTTTAGGTGTGTCCACCATGTATACCTCACATGAGGAAGTGGCCGTCCAACGCTCGGTACATAGTGGGTTTGGGGCCTGCTCCTCTCCCGCATCGTCGTCTATACCGTCGAAGTCTTCGGAGGCATAGTCGAGCATGTCGGTTAGGTCCTCGATAGTGGCTATGACGTGGGTGGTGGGTGGGAAGTAAAGTTCTCTATTTTCAGCCACTAGTCCGGGTTGGGCGTAATTTGGAAGTGGTTCCTCTGTAATGGTGAGGGATCGCATCGAATCCAGAGCCTCGTTTAAGAGCGAGGTTTGGATGGGGACCGGAGTTCCTTGGCCGAGCTCACAAGACGCGGGCTTCGAGAGTTTGAAAATAGTGTCCGGAGGGATTTTGGCTTTGCGATAATTGCCAGCGGCGCTACCGTCTTCGGTTCTCCAGCGTTGGGCTTGAGGGCTGCAGGTAGTCCGGCGGGCTTGAGCCTCCCATCTTCGGACTGAGCGATGCACTCTGGTTCTAAGGCCGAAGCGATGGTTGGAGCCGCGAACCCTTGGAAGATCAAGTCTCCTCGGATGTCAGCGCCATAGTTTAGATTTCCGAAACTGATCTGGTGGCCAGGGGCGTAGCTGTCGATTTGCTCCAAGTGACCAAGCAAGTTGGCATGCAGCACGAAGCCACAGAACACAAAGATCTGGCCGGGCAGAAAAATATCATCCCTAGTGGCATTCTTTTAGATGATCAGTGAAGCCATCGACCCTTTCGACGACGGCATAGTGGAACTCTCAATGAAAGCATCAATGTCGGTGTCAAAACCGACAGATCCCGGGTAGGGGGTCCCGAACTGTGCGTCTAAGGATCGAAGGTAACAGGAGGCAGGGGACACTTTGTTTACCCAGGTTCCGGCCCTCTTGATGGAGGTAATACCCAACTTCCTGCTAGATTGACTTTGATGAGTATAGGGGTTACAAGAGTTGATCTACCTCGAGATCGAGATGGCTAAACCCTAGATGTCTAGCATGTATGATTGTGAATGACTCTACGGACTAAACCCTCCGGTTTATATAAACACGGAGGGGGCTAGGGTTGTACAGAGTCGGTTTACAAATAAAGGAATCTTCATATCTGCATGCTAAGCTTGCCTTCCATGCAAAGGAGAGTCCCATCCGGACACGGGGGAGAGTCTTCCACCTTTCATCTTCATGGCCCATGAGTCCGGCCCACGTGATGTAGCTCGGACGCCCGGGGACCCCGTAATACAAGGACTCCCTCATCATACTTGGAGCACCTGAGGGGATGCGACGCCTCAAGCTTTAGGAGGGCCGTTGTCGGTGTCAAAACCGGCAGATCTCGGGTATGGGGTCCTGAACTATGCGTCTGAGGATCGATGGTAACAGGAGACTGGGGACACGATGTTTACCCAGGTTCAGGCCCTCTCGATCGAGGTAATACCACACTTCCTGCTTATCCTGCTCTAGATTTTTATCGCCATCGTCTTCCTTCTCATTGGGTGTATCCACCATATACACATCATAGGTACAAGTGGTCGTCCACCGCCCGGTCATGGGCGGGTTTGTATTTAGATCGGCTTCGACCTCGTGGTCGATCCCATCGATGTCTTCGGAAACGTAGTCTAGTAGATAAGTTAAGTCTTCGATCGTGGCTACTAAGTGGGTGGGAAGCAAAGTTCCCTATCTTCAGCCCCTAGTTCAAACTGGGCATAGTTCGGCTGGGAATCCTCTGTTAGTTTGAGAGATTGTAGTAAGTCCAGTGCCTCGTTTAAAAGCGAGTATTGGATATATGTTCGGGAGTCTGCGGGGCCGGGCTCGGTGACAACCGCTCCATTGGTCCCGAAAAGTGCGGACCCCGAATGTTCAGAGCTCATAATCGGGGATGAGGCCGGTGCTCTAGCGGCGGGGGGAGTCCCTCTCAATACTGGGTCTGTGAGCGGATCGAACGCCGCTAAATCTACGGTTTCTATGGTGGGGTTGATATTGCCGTTTTTGGACGAAGCGATCTGGTCTGGATCTAAGGCCAGAGTTGTCGCATGTGTTGACCCCTGGACGGGATCTGATGACAGATCTAAGACGTCTTCATCGTGGATGTAGGGGGCAGCCGCCATGGGTGCAAATCCGTCGAAGATCAAATCTCCACGGACATCAGCAACGTAATTCATGCTTCCAAATCTGATATGATGACTAGGGGCATAGCTATCAACCTGCTCGAGGTGGCCTTCTGTGTTGGCACGAAGCACGAAGGAACCGAACACAAAAAGCTAGCCAGGGAGAAAAATTCCCTCCGTGGTAGCGCCGTTGTTGATGACGAAGCGAGCCATTAATCCTTCTGTCGACGACATAGTGGAACTCTCAATGAAAGCACCAATGTCGGTGTCAAAATCGGCAGATCTCGGGTAGGGGGTCCCGAACTGTGCGTTTGATGATCGATGGTAACAAGAGACTGGGGACACGATGTTTACCCAGGTTCAGGCCCTCTCGATCGAGGTAATACCCCACTTCCTGCTTGATTGATCTTAATGAACATAAGGTTACAAGAGTTGATCTACCTCGAGATCATAATGGCTAAAACCCTAGGAGGCTAGCCTATGCAATTGTGATTGTCGTCTCTATGGACTAAACCCTCCGATTTATATATGCACCAGAGGGACCTAGGGTTGTACATGACCATCTTGCAGGGGAAGGAAACTATTACACCTGGACTCTAAACTTGCTATTTTACACATATGGGAGTCCTATCCGGAACGGGAGATTGTCTTGAGCAATAATCTTCACGGCCCACCAGTCTGGCCCATAACGAGTAATCCGGCCACCTGAGGACCCCTTAATCCAGGACTCCCTCAGTAGCCCCTGAACCAGTCTTCGATGACGATGAGTTCGGCTTGTGTACTGTCTTCGACATTGCAAGGTGGGTTCCTCCTCTCGAACACACTGAATTTTTTATTCCCTGCACAAGGGAACTATGTCCGGCTCTGCATGATTAGTACAACCCTTAACCTCGAAGGCAAGGTATCGAAAAAACCGACTATATGTCTTTATTGACAACTTTTCAATGAAGCGTCACGTCTGGCCCTTTAATATTTCGAACCGTTTTCTTGGCTCCAGTTTTGCATTTCGAGGCATAGCCTCATTGGCACGTCTTGTCGAAGTAGAGATCGTGCCCGCTTATCACGTGATCCTTATCAATATGACGTGGGCATCCCAACCGCTCCTTACGGACGACTACGTTGGGAACCAGCAAGGTTTACGGCTGGAGTGGGGGCACATTTATCATTCACCGCTGATAAAAGGATACAAATACTTCCCCTTTAACCCCACGCTCCCCTCAAGACCTAGCTTTCCATTCTCCTCCGCCCTAGCGCCCACAGCTCCTGTGCCCACAACTCTCAACTCCTCCACCATCGCCTCCCTTCCCAGCAATGGCCGGATTCAGTTCCAAGGGCAAGTGGGAGGCCTCCACGGTCACGGAGAAGACCATGAAGAATCTCCGGAGTGCGGGCTATCTTGTTGATGACATAGCACACCGGGTTCCCGATAAGAACCAGGTGATCCCCATCCCTAAGCTGAGTGAGAGCGTGGTCATCCTCTCTCACTTTATCCGGGGGCTAGGGTTTCCTCTCCACCCCTTTGTCAGGGGCCTCTTATTCTTCTACGGTCTGGATTTCCATGATCTAGCCCCGAACTCTATCCTCCACATATCAGCTTTCATAGTTGTATGTGAGGCGTTCCTCCGAGTCCCCCCACACTTCGGCTTATGGCTCAAGATATTCAATCTGAAGCCGAAGGTGGTTGACAGGCAACACGCGGATTGCGGAGGAGCCATGGTGAGAAAGCTCCCCAATGCCACTTGACCCAAAGGGGCTTTTGTGGAAACAAACAAGATATGACAGCAGGAGTGGTTCTACATCACTGAACCCTGCAACGCCAAGTGGGCGGCGACGCCCGCGTTCAAATCTGGACCCCCGGAGAGGCTAACCTCATGGACCACCAAGAGTCCGGATTGGAGGTCTCAGACGGAGGTGCAAGCCCTCCAAAATTGCATCTCTAGTATGATGACGAAGGGCACCCTCCTCACTAACGAGATTCAGGTGATGCTCTTCCGCCTCATCCTCCCCTGCCAACGCCGGGACTCCCATTTATGAGAGTTCTATCCGCAAGAGCCCGGACCCTTGAAGCACCTCTTCGGCACCACACATGAAGACATATGGAAACAGCTCTTCAAGGCTCAAAAGGGGTGGCCGGCGGAGAATGGGGACAAGGTCTTCAGCAGCGTGCTCTCGGTTTCAGAGGTAATCAGAACTTCTGCCGAATACATACCCCAACCATACTTCAATTATAACAGGAGTTAGAGTTTTTATGTTTTATCCAGACCTGGACGAAAAAGGCGGAGCGGATCAAGTGTTATGCTCCTCTGCCCGAAGACCAAGAGACGCCTCAACTGACGGTGATGCTGGTTCCGGCGCCGGAGAAGAAGGCCAAGAAGAAGGGCAAGGAGGTCAAGAGCAACCTCCGCCCTACAGGTCCCGCGGACACAGTGTCCAAGGAAACTGGCGCACACTCCTCCCACGACGAAGAAGAGGAGGAGGAGCAGGAAGAATAAGAAGAAGACGACTCCCCCGTCAAGGTAAAAGGAAGGAAAAGAGCGGCCCCCGCCGATGCGGGCAAGGCGGCGACCAGGAAGAAGTTGAACATTCCGGACAGTTCGGACTCAACGTCTGAACACAGTTTCCAAGTTCAGCCCAGGATCAAGCCCGTGGCCGAATCGTAAGTATCCAGTCGGTCGTTGCCTATGTTTGGTTCAGAATAGTATTCAGTGTTTTAAGTAATCTCATTCTGTTTTTATATAGTCCTCCGCACGCATTCCCCGAGGCTTCATTGTCATCGGGGAACTCTTTGGCGCCGAAGATGGTGGAGAGCGACACGCCTCTGCGGGGCTCATCGCCCGTCTTAGGGGACACCGAGGTGTCCTCTCTACGGGCCCCCCTACGCGAGCAGATGGGAGCGGGGCGGACTGGAAGGCGCCCGAGGCCAATCCCTCGGCCGCCGCCAGCCAAGGGGGAGCAATCCCCATGGCAACCGATGACGGGGGGCCCAAGCAATCTGGGCCTCCGCCGAACACCATTCCGGAGCCTAGTGCGGCTCCAGAATCGGGAAGTGAGCCCCGCGTGATGGGGGAAGGAGCAACTTCTCCAACGGCGCCCGCTGTCAACCCGGAGGCGGTGAACTCTCTGGAGGAAGCACTGTGAGGTGCTTCCATTGTGGTAGAACACCGCACTCTGATGAGTGCGGTCATGCAGAAGATTCAGTCTGTCAAAGGCAGACTGAACGAAGCCTTCAATAGCCTACTGGCAGGCTTCGAGGTATGCGACATAATGTTCTAAAGAGAACTCTTTCATTTTGTACATATATACATAGATAGTAGCCCCTGATGGTTTGTCCGATTCTGAACAGAATCGGACAAAGGATCCATGTTTTACCATGTAACGGGGCTGAACTGTGTACTTTGTTTTTTGAATAGGCTTCGCTAGTAGCGGCATCTGTCTAGGACGCAGAGGTTTCCGAGCTCAGTCGGAAGCTTAAACTAGCTGACGAGCAGCTCGACCTCGTCAACAAGCGTTTTGATGAAACACAAGGTATGCGGATTTTCAAAAAATTGAAATGTCAAAACACTGTATGTTTGATCTCTGTGAGTATGAGCTCATTGTATGATATGATTTGTGTAACAGTTGACACTGCTGTGGTCGAGGCCCTTAAGGGCAAGCTCACGAAGGCCAAAGAAGAGGCCAAGTTGAGCAAAGCAGCTGCTGACAAAGCGACTGCCGACCTAAAGGCCGAGGAAGCCGTGCGTCAAGAGAACAAGCCGCGGGTGGCCGAAGTCAAAGAGGAGTAGCGAGATGCCATTCGCAAGTGCGAGGTGTTGGAGTAGAAGACTTCGGATCAAGCGTCCGCACTCAATACGGCAATCAATGATGCCAAGGAGGCGCGGAGTGAGTCGCGAAACGCTCATGAGGAAATCAAAAAAGCGCGGCAGATAGTAGCTGGTAAGACTTTTCTCTTGCAGAGTATCTTCGGAGGTCGGAGGTATCTTGCGCTGACGTGATTATGGAGTTCTCCAGGCGCGTTTGCGGATCTCCCGAGGAGCATGGCCGACGCTGCCCAATTTTTCCAAGCCCAAGAGGGGAACAACACGGAGAAGTTGTTCTGGTCGCAATTCCTTGCGCCCGAACGTCCAGTGCCCCTCAACGACCAGATGAAGCAGTTGGTCAAGCTGCATAATATGGTAGGTACGGCCATGAAGGACTTGATAGTCCATCTATGGCCCGCTGATCCATTCCCAAGTAGCTACTTTGGGTTGGTGAAGCGACTCATCGACGCGAGTCCGTGGGTCGACGCTGTTAAGCGTTCGTCCTACATAGAAGGTGCACGAATGGCCTTCGCCCGCGTCAAGGTGCATTGGGCGAATATGAAGGCCACTGAGATAGCGACTACTGGCCCGCCAGAGGGCAAGGATCACCGGAAGCCGAAAAGGTACTTTGGTGATGTCACAGAAGGAGCCCGCCTTGTAGAGTGCCAGTGCTCAAAGGATATAATCTTTGAGTGGTTGTATTCGGATTGTAAGGACTAAGCTTGTGTACCGATGTATATATAATTTTTGCGCTGTTGTATTATAAGCGACTTTTCCTCCTGTGCAGTTGTTTATTTAAATTTGAAAGTTTCCAGTCGTCGGCTTCAGCCCCCATGTATATATTACAATGGGTGTACGGTAATGCGTGTTTAACACTCTTTATCCAACGTCTTGATCCATATAGGAGGTGTCCGCGAAGCGAACCAGGCAATCAGACTATGCATCTTTATTGCTTTCACTTCGACATAGGAGCTTGAGTTGTGGGGCTAAGTACTAGTCCCTAGTGCGTGTGCAGCTTTCCGAACTATGGTGCCCACTTTACGCGGCTGGGCAAAAACCAGCCCTTCGTATAACACTGAGTAGATCACTATCGACCGTAGTATAACACTAGGTCACCGAATTGATTGACCGGCTCTCGCTTCATCATGACAGTTAGTTTTCGGCTTTCTCTACTGAGGTACTTGACCGGACGAACCAGAATTACAATCACAGTAGTTCTCCCTTTACTACTTTAGCCGAACAATGCGGAACATAAGGTGGTAAGCACGGGAGCCGGGCAACCCAAGTTACCCAACTATAGACCCAAGACATGATTCGGAGCCGATGCATATAATGCAATATCCAGGACGCCGAACAGTTCCCTATAGGTGTTCAGACTTGGAGGTGTGCCAGGCCGAATACAGCCCCTGGTATTAAGTCCATGTATTAACGCACATGTGGCAATCTGACATGGGGAGAGAACACAGGTGGTCATAAAATGAGCTCCAAGCAAATTGGAACCAAACTGCTTCTTTTATACCCCGTTTAATACGGCGAGCCGTGTGGTTATAGATAATGCCGATAACATCTTTCGGCATTTTACATGCCAACAGAAGAAAAAGAAAAGAAAAAAGAGAAAATATTTACACATAGCATGAATCTTAAAAAGAAATCTCAACGCGGGGCCTTCCTGCACGTCTGCGCCGTTTTCTCCTTTGTAATGTGTCCTTGAAGAGGGGAGTTATGATGGCCTCCTATAAAAAAGGAAAGAGAACTCTGGAAAAGAATGTCCTGCACAACCGTAAGTAAGGTTGGTTCTTTTAATGAACCTTAAAAAGAAAATGTATTTTAGAGTCCGAATAGGGTCAATCGGAACTATGGACTATTTGTATGCAGTGTGCCCCCAGCGCCACCCAAGGTATTTTAAGGGCATAATTGTGTACGCGAGGTACATATGCTACTACCTTATGGGGCAGTCGACATGGGCGTAACTACTAATCAAGCTCAGGTTCCTTTGAGCTGCCACGTTGTAGTGTGGGCAGACGCGTTTATAAGCGTATGTGGTCTTGACGACCGACGAACTGTTCGGCTTGAATAAGCCACTTTGGACCTCGGCTGCTAGGGCCGCATTGTCTTCCTCTGTATGGAGGGAGTGCTCCATGTTTCCATTGACCGTGATTACGCCGCGTGGTCTAGGCATTTTAAGCTTTATGTAAGCATAATGCAAGACTGCATTAAAGCGGGCAAAGGCCGTTCTTTCGAGTAGTGCGTGATAGCCACTTCGGAAAGGAGCGATGTTGAAGATTAACCCCTCGCTTCGAAAGTTATCAGGGGAGCCGAATACAACCTCCAGTGTTAATGAGACCGTGCAGCGGGCCTCTACACCTGGTATCACTCCTTTAAAGGCAGTGCTGTTGGGCTTCATCCTTGACGGGTCTATCCCCATCTTGCGTACAGTGTCTTGATATATCAAATTTAGACTGTTGCCGTCGTCCATAAGGACTCTAGTAAGATGATATCCATCAATTATCGGATCGAGTACTAAGGCCGCCGAACCTCCTGACGAATACTGGTTCGGTGATCCCTGTGATCAAAGGTAATCGGGCAAGCTGACCATGGGTTGAACTTGGGGTGACAGACTCTACGACATAAACGTCCCTAAGTGCACGCTTGCACTACCTCTTGGGGATATGAGTGGCGTAGATCATATTCACGGTTTTTACCTCCGGTGGGAATTTCCTCTGTCCCCCAGTGTTTGGCTAGCGAGGTTCATCCTCGTCTTCGTTTGAGGTCCTTTTTCCTTGTGTTCGGCGTTTAGCTTTCCGGCCTACTTGAAGACCCAACAGTTTTGGTTGGTGTGATTTGCTGGTTTAACAGGGGTGCCATGAATCTGGCAAGGACTTTCTAATATTTTGTCCAAGCTATATGGACTGTCTCGGTTGCCTTTGAATGACTTCTTTCGTTGACCGGGTCTGGAGGTACTGAATCCGGCGTTTACTGCCGTGTCATATGTGCTTCCGTTATTGTTTCGATGTTTGTTCTTATTGGGTCGTGGCTTGCCATTGCCATCCCTGACTTCAGAGGTGCCACGGTCACTGTTGCTATTGCTACTACGAGCTAGCCAGCTGTCCTCGCCTGCACAAAAGTTGGTCATAAGTGTATTAAGGGCTACCATTGTCCTCAGCTTCTCTTGGCCGAGGTGTCTTGCTAGCCACTCATCCCGGACACTGCGCTTGAATGCCGCTAAGGCCTCGACGTCCAGACAATAAAAAAATTGGTTTTTTTAGTTAAGAATCGATTCCACAGCTTTTCGACTAACTCCCCGGGTTGCTGGATTATGTGACTTAGATCATCAGCATCCGGGGGCCGGACATAAGTCCCATGAAAGTTGGCCCGAAACGCATCCTCAAGATCTTCCCAGCTACCAATGGAGTTCTCTGGGAGGCTATTTAACTAGTGTCGTGTTGGCCCTTTCATCTTGAGGGGTAAGTATTTGATGGCGTGGAGGTCATCTCCACGAGCCATGTGGATGTGAAGAATAAAATCTTCTATCCATACAGTGGGGTCCGTCGTTCCATCACACGCCTCGATATTTACGGGTTTAAACCCTGAAGGAAATTTGTGATCCATCACCTCATCGGTGAAGCACAGAGGGTGTGCAGCACCCTGTATTTTGCAATATCGTGGCGTAATTCGGATGGTGTCTATGTTCGGTGTTGGTTCCGAACTTGATTGTGCCCGGCGTGTTTGGCTTGATAGCCGTCGTCCCGTGTGGGAGCACGTTCTCTTGATCCGTAGATTGATCTGGCCTGGCCAGCTTTTTTATTCAGGTCCTGACATAGATCGTACTTATGGCCCTGAGCCGCTGTGTCCTTTCCTTTACGATGGGGAGGTGCGGGCTGGTGTACGGCGTTGCTGGCCGCTTTATCCCGTCCACGAGGTGGTCGGTCCAGTTGGTCAGCATTGTCGTACTTCGACGAAATTGGCGCAATGGCCTCATCATCGAATTGTGGCAGCAGTTTGCGCTTGGTATAACTCTTTGTTTGGCGCTCACAACCGTATCTTTCTTCAGCGTCTAGCACTTCGTTCCATCTGTCATTGAGCGTAACCTGATCGGCTCTAAGTTGTTGCTGCTGTTTTTTCAGGCTCCTTGTTGTAGCAATGAGCTGTTGTTGAAAGCGTTTTTGTTCGAGGGGTTCTTTTGGGATGATGAATTCTTCGTATCCCAGGCTAACGTCCTCTTTGGAGACAGGTTGATAATTGTTGTCTTTGGCATCGCTATGATCGACCAGCGGTTCGGGACTGTGTTGGCCATCTTCCCGTTCGTCCTGCTCCAGCGCTGGCTCCACGGGGTCATTAGCTTCCTTCGGATCGTCATCGTCTCCGGTGACAGTGTTACTATCCTTTCCTTTACGGGATCAAGATCGACGTTTCTTGGCGCCGGTGTTTAGGAGGTTCATCGATGGGCTTATCCTGCTCTAGATTTTTATCGCCATCGTCTTCCTTCTCATTGGGTGTATCCACCATATACACATCATAGGTACAAGTGGCCGTCCACCGCCCGGTCATGGGCGGGTTTGTATTTAGATCGGCTTTGACCTCGTGGTCGATCCCATCGATGTCTTCAGAAACGTAGTCTAGTAGATCAGTTAAGTCTTCGACCGTGGCTACTAAGTGGGTGGGAAGCAAAGTTTCCTATCTTCAGCCCCTAGTTCAAACTAGGCATAGTTCGGCTGGGAATCCTCTGTTAGGTTGAGAGATCGTAGTAGGTCCAGTGCCTCGTTTAAAAGCGAGTATTGGATGTTCGGGAGTCTGCGGGGCCGGGCTCGGTGACAACCGCTCCATTGGGCCCGAAAAGTGCGGATCCCGAAAGTTCAGAGCTCATAATCGGGGATGAGTCCGGTGCTCTAGCGGCGGGGGGAGTCCCTCTCAATACTGGGTCTGTGAGCAGATCGAATGCCGCTATATCTACGGTTTCCGTGGTGGGGTTGATCTTGCCGTTTTCAGACGAAGCGATCTGGTCTGGATCTAAGGCCAGAGTTGTCGCATGTGTTGACCCCTGGACGGGATCTGATGACAGATCTAAGACGTCTTCATCGTGGATGTAGGGGGCAGCCGCCATGGGTGCAAATCCGTCGAAGATCAAATCTCCACGGACATCAGCAACGTAGTTCAAGCTTCCAAATCTGATATGATGACTAGGGGCATAGCTGTCAACCTGCTCGAGGTGGCCTTCTGTGTTGGCGCGAAGCACGAAGGAACCGAACACAAAAAGCTAGCCAGGGAGAAAAATTCCCTCCGCGGTAGCGTCGTTGTTGATGACGAAGCGAGCCATTAATCCTTCTGTCGACGACATAGTGGAACTCTCAATGAAAGCACCAATGTCGGTGTCAAAACCGGCAGATCTTGGGTAGGGGGTCCCGAACTGTGCGTTTGATGATCGATGGTAACAGGAGACTGGGGACACGATGTTTACCCAGGTTCAGGCCCTCTCGATCGAGTTAATACCCTACTTCCTTCTTGATTGATCTTGATGAATATAAGGTTACAAGAGTTGATCTACCTCGAGATCATAATGGCTAAAACCCTAGGAGTCTAGCCTATGCAATTGTGATTGTCGTCTCTATGGACTAAACCCTCCGGTTTATATATGCACCGTAGGGACCTAGGGTTGTACATGACCATCTTGCAGAGGAAGGAAAATATTACACCCGGACTCTAAACTTTCTATTTTAAACATATGGAAGTCCTATCCGGATTCGGGAGATCGTCTTCAGCAATAATCTTCACGGACGACCATTCAGGCCCAGAACGAGTAATCCGGCCACCTGAGGACCCCTTAATCCAGGACGCACTCAGTCGTGTTCACCTCACGAGCGAATTGCTTCAAGATGTAATGAGAGACGGGAGCCTGAGCACCACCCAACATGCAGGCAATGGCACAAGGCTCTTGGAAGCCCCAACCCCCTCGTCTTGGCGGTGGTCGTTGTTCCTCCTTGGAGGTGGCGGCAGCGGAGGGAGGCCGACATTGCCCTAAGGATGGTCCTCTTGAGGCCGGTCACGCTAGGGGCCATCACAAGGTTGGCTCTGCCAACGGTCCTCACAAGGCTCATCACGCCAGTCCTGATGGGGGTCGCGGTTGTCCCAGTGACGGCCACCACGGCCTCCTCCACGGCCATAGCCACGGTCGTGGCGCTCAGGACGGTGGCCAAGGCGCCCGTCTCGGATTTCCCTGAGCTCTTGGCAGACATTGGTGTTCTGGGTGTGGACGTTGTGGAAGACGTGGAATGGGCGAAGGCCCTTGGAGGATCCGGTGTGGTCTCCATCGCGCTTCATCTCAGGTTGGGCCGTGAGCACAGCGAGGCCCTTGCGCTTCACATCCTTAGCATTGGCCTTCTTGTCCTAGGGATCGACCTCCAGAGGCTCCAAGAGGGAGAGGCGACCTTCCTCTGCCCTCGTGCATCTGGCGGCCATGTTGAGCATTTCCAAGGCCAAGCACAAGTCCTCATGGATGGCGAGCTCCTCCTTCATCTTGACGTCCCGGACACCATTAGAGAACTCTGAGATGATGGCCTTGTCCAACACCTTCGGGATCTTGAGGCGAACATTGGTGAAGCGCTGCACGTAGTTGTGCAAGGTCTCGCCCGGCTGTTTGATGCACCCAGGTCATCTGCTGCAGGAGCATGGTCACGAGTGCCCTGGAAGTTTGGGACGAAACACTCACGCAGCTCGTCCCAGGAAGAGATCGACCCTGCCGGGAGGTTCATGAGCCAAGAACGCACGCCATCGTTGAGGGCCATGGGGAACTAGTTCGCCATGACCTTGTCACTGCCGTTCGCTGCCTCGATGCTCAGCTCATAGAGCTGGAGGAACTCGCCGGGGTTGGGGGTACCGTTGTAGAGCGGAGGCAGATCCGGGTTGAACTTGTCGGGCTAGACGACGCGGCATAGCTCCGGGGTGAAAGCACGGCAACCTGCCGCACTCACCGGCCAGCTGCGGGGGAGGAGACTGATCTTGACACCCACGTGCCGCCGCCTCTCGCAGCACGCGGTCTGACGTGGCGGTGCTGGAAGCCCACGGGCTTCTCCTTGGGGCCGCTGCACCACCTGGTAGCTTTCTTCATCGCGCGCTGGCGCCCTGCGCGGCGGGTCGCGTTGGAGCTCGGGGAGGACATCACGCCGATGGGGAGGAGGAGGTGTGCCGTGGGCTACCTCGCCCGCCTGGGGCGGGGGAGGTAGCGAGCAAGTCAACATCGGCGCGTCTCCGGCAGCGCTGACGAGCTCGGCGATGCGGCCCAGCCAATCTTCGTAGAGGTCGTAAGCTGGACAATAGCGCAGACGGTCACGCGCCATGAGCAACGCAGCCTGCGCGTTTGCCGGCCTGCGATGAGCATGAGAAGACGACACATCGGCTAGGGTAAGTGATGGAGTGGCGGTGCGACCATTACATCGCACGGTAGGCGGCAGTGCCGAGTCCTCCTGCTCGTGGGCCGCGGGACCGGAGGTGGCATTGGTCGTAGGGGAAGGGGAGCGATGAGGGGCGCCATTGCCCGTGGGTGCTGTCTGGGCGACACGAGCGTTCCGGTGCTCGACACGGACACGACGAGCATCGGCCATAGGAGAAGAGGCTTCGACACGCCCCTACCTGACGCGCCAAATGTCGGATTCAGGGCTCCACAGACCCAAGAAAGGTTCGAACTCTAGAGCATGTGCGAAGAACTCAACTTCCATAGCCAACCAGTTCGTCGCCCCCATGGCCTAGCTCGATGAACAAGGAAGAAGATGGACGCGGTAGTTTACCCATGTTCGGGCCACCTTGCGGTGTAAGACCCTACTCCTGCTTTGTGGTAGATTTCCTCACGAGGGGCTAAGGATGAACTAGTACATGGGAAGAAGAACCTTGCTAGGTTTTCTCTGGTGGAGAATGAGTCGAGGAGGGAGAGGATGGATCGGATCCCCTTCCTTGGTGGTGGCTAACCTATTCCTATAGTGGCCTCGGTCCTCTTCCCCCCGAAACGTAGGTGGGAAGTGATTCCAAAGTGGACAATTTGAAAGGGGGAATGTAGTACATCTTATCCTCACGAAAGGCGGTCTTCATCTGCAAAGTCTTGGTCGTGATGCTGCGGTGGGCTCGACCATGACACCCGTCCTTCCGTGCTGGCGGTCTTGGTATCGTTGCACGGGAAAGGAAACCTTTGGCTGATTCCTCAGGACCCTGCGCTTGCGCTTGCCACCTTAGCACCAAAAGAGGAAACCCGCTCCTCTGTGCCCGCTGGCGCCCGCCTGGCCTTGGTTGTCATGGCTTGCGTCACTTCAACCTCAGGAGGTGGGCACCTGCATAGAATTCTCCGCTCCTCAGGAGGCAGCTCGGGGAGGCCGCTCCCTCCAGAGGTCTTGATGTCGCCTACCTCGCGAGGTTCTTGTCTTGTTGGTGCCGCAGATGGGCCGTACCAAGCCATCAATGAAGCCACGCCACGGGCCGCAGGCAGGCAAGTCTGGGTACCCAGGTTCCAGAACGCCGACAGCATCATGCAATTCTTCCATATGAAGAAATGTGCATGAGAGAACACTAAGAAAAAGACATATCTGTGATATTATGGTCCAAACGAAACTTTTTTCTGTCATGGGTATGACACTTCTATGACAATAATTTCGACAAAACACTTATTATCATAGATGTGGTGGGCTCCTACTTCTATGACGAGAAATTATGATAGAAATGGGTTTTTCGTCCCGGGCAAGTCGGGGACGCACCTGCATGACATTCTTTGGGCCATCCATGACATAAAAATCATGGTAGAAGTGAGGGCGAGGAAATTTTCACGGAGTTCACAGTTACGTCAGGTGGTCAGGGCAGAGCGATGCAGTGTGGTTTGCGCATTTCTCTCTCGTATGTGTACATGGTGCGAGCCGTGTTCGCTATAACTAAACCCGAGCAAGGCATTCGCTTACTGTACCCGAGTGATTGCACAGCTACGTACTGAAGCTGATCGATTGATCCCTTCGCTGCTAACAGAACCCAGTCGACTCCTTCAATGCTAACTGAAGCCGATCGATCGATCCCTTCGCTGCTAACTAAACCCGGTCGACTACTTCACTGCTAACTGAACCCGATTGATCGCTGCTGCTTACTGAAGCTGATCGAACCCCATGTGAGACGTAGCTAGCTGGTTGGGTTGCCTATGGATGAACAATGCTCATTGTTGCCGCGCGCGCGATACATACGAGTCGAGATGTGATGAGTCTAGCCGGTTGGTTGGCAATGGATGAACAGTTCCTGGTGGGCATTGGATGAACATGACCCCGCCCGTGTGTAGGAGTTTGTCATTGGATGAACAGGACCCCATGGTAGTAGGCAGTTGCCGCTGGATGAACATGACCCCAAGGAGGCCGCACACACCCCATCCGGTTGGGCGTGGATTAACAGGACCACATGGAGGCTGGTTGAACAGTAGTCGGTGGAGGATGGATGAATAGTAGCTCGTGGAGTCCTGTTTTTCCATACGCCACACCCATCCCGATGAACAGGACCCCATTTCGACCGTAGGCACTCGAATAGAAGTCTGTTCCCTCCGTTTTGCAGCACGCCAGACCACTGCCCGATGAATAGGACCTTGTTTCGACTGTACACCGTCAAACAAAAGGACTTTTCCTCCATTCTACGGTACGGCAGACCTCATTTCGGTTGTTCCGTCCAAGCCGGTTGGCTCCCGATGAACGGAATGTATTCTGACCCAGTCGGTTGCCTCCCGAAGAACAAGACATTGTTTCCTCCGTTCCGACCTAACCGGTTGGCCGTCGATGAACGTGATGTCGTCGATGTACGCGTTCGAGACCTGGTCCATATGTACGTATGTAGCCGTATTTACTTTCTTCCAGCATGGTTGTATGTACGTGTACACGATATTGTTGGGGAACATTGTATGGAAAACAAAAAAAATCTATGCACACGCAAGATCTATCCTTGGAGATGCATAGCTATGAGAGGGAAGAGTGTGTCTACATACCCTCCTAGACCGTTAAGCGGAAGTGTTTATCAACGCGGTTGATGTAGTCGTATAATTTCACGATCCGCCCGATCAATTACCGATGACATCATCGCCTTCTTGATCCAGCAAGATGGGCAAAGTAGTAGATGAGTTCTGGCAGCACGACGACGTGATGACGGTGGTGATGCAACTATCTGTGCAGGGCTTCGTCGAGCACTACGCAAATATGACCGAGGATGAAGTAGAGGGAGAGGGGCGCCGCACACGGCTCGGGGATCGTGGTGTGTGTTTCCCCTCTCGCTCCTCACATATATATAGGTGGAGGGGGAGAGGAGGCAGCCCTAGGCGCCCCCAAGTGGCAGGCAGCTGCCCTAGAGGCCTGCCTAGCCGCCGCCACTTCCATATATGAACATGGGGGAAGGAAAGGGGAGTTGGCTGCCTTAGGACACCCCTTCCTTTCCCTCCTTTCTTGGCATGTGGGTAGGGGTGGAGGGGCGCGCCAGCCCCCTTGTGGGCTGGTGTGCTTCCCCCCTTTGTCCTATAAGGCCCACCACTTACTAGTGGCCTCCCGAAACCCCTTCCAGCATTCCGATAAATATTCGGTACATTCTGAAACCTTTCCGGTGACCAAATAGCATCGTTCTATATATCAATCTTTACCTCCGGACTATCCCGGAGCTCCTCGTCATGTCCATGATCTCATCCGGGACGACGGATAACATTCGGTCACCAATTCACATAACTCATATAACACTATATCGTCAACAATCGTTAAGCATGCGAACCCTACGTGTGAAAGTGCAATCATGTCCTTAATCTTATTTTGATGTTGATGACAACATGCATATTGGGGACTAATCATGTTTATCTAGTATATCTAAGGATTATGTCCCAAGGGCCGAGTGTGAATCATGACTACAGATAAATATATATCACTCAAGAGCAGAGATACAAGAAAATATCTTTGGCTGCCTTTCGATTTGTTCTTGAGTATAGGGATCCCGCACTATTAAGAGGGGATCATCGGATTTCGTGAAAGACTTGCTCAAAACTCACAAAATATCCTCTCACAATAACTTTGTTTCATATCTGGTAATACCACTATTGTGTGCACAGAAATCTAGTGTGAAACTGAGCTAGTGTGCTCTGTTATCACCGGACGTCCGGAATTCTACGGACGTCCGACCCTTCATAGCCTACCGAACGTCCGGCACTCTCCGAATGTCCGGTGCATCTTCACAGAAAGAAAATAGAGGTCTTCCGTTCCTCACCAGACGAGCGGTCACCAGACGACTGGCACATTCCGGACGTCTGACCCCTCACTACCTACCGGACGTCTGGCACTCTCCGGATGTCCGGTGCATCTTCAAAGAGAGAAAATAGTGGATTTCCGGTCCCCTCCGGACGTCCGGTCACCGGACGACCGGTTCATTCCGAACGTCCGGTGATTGTGTGTCTGGTGCTACTTCATGGCCTGGTGAATTCCCAGCGTGCGGACGACCGACGGCTTATGCAGACCTCCGGTCCAACCTGTGCCACCGGACGTCCGACAACAGCAGTACATTTAGTAATAGTAAAAAAAACAGCAGTACATTTAGTGGCTCAACGGTCAGTTTTACACTACTACTATATATAGCCTTCTCCTCTCACATGATACGGTTGACCATTCACTTTGAGCTTACCCAAGAACACATTTCACTCTCTCTCACTCTCACACACCAAATCTTAGATCCTCAAGGGATTTGAAAGCATTTGAGAGAAGTTGTCCACCCAAGTGATAGATCCACTCCTTCTCCTTCTTTGCACCAAAGGAATTCGTGATTTGAGCAAGTCTTGAGCTTTTCCCCATCGTTCTTATTACTCTTAGAGGTTGGAGACTCCTAGGCGGTAGGAGTCATTCGGAGAGGAATCAAACGTTGTGATTATCCCCAGAAAGTTTGTGAGGGTTTGGAGGTCACCTAAAGGTCTACCACTAGTGGTTGGGAATCACCTTCGTGGTGATATCTCAAAGAGAGAATAGGGTGAGCCTTCGTGGCGTTGGTGTGCCTTCGTGGTAACATCGACCTCTCTAAACGGTGACGTAGCTTCCCTCCAAGGAAGTGAACATTGGCATACATCCTTGTCTCTCAAAGTTGCGGTTATTCCTAACCCTAACTTCCTACTTGTGGTTACTTGTCTCTTAGTCCTTACTTATATCTTATTGTGCTTGCTTACTAACATACTTGTGTTTCTAGCTTACCTTGCTTAGTATCTTACTTGCAATTGTTAGGCTCACTTTCATATTTTGCATTATTGCCTAAAATTGCTAAGTAACAATTAAAATTTGTGATTGTACCTATTCACCCCCTAGGACAATCTTGATCCTTTCAATTGGTATCATAGCCGCGTGCTCTATTCTTGTGGCTTAACTGCCCTTGAGCGAGATGAACCCCGATAGGAATCCCCTTGTTGTGGATCCAAAGAATACGGGCGCGGCTTCCACCGAAGTCAAGTCCTTCACTTCTGATGATCTCGAAAGGGCGCTTGCTAAGCAAAATGAGGAGCATGATGCTTCTCTTGAGGCCTTGTTCCAAATGAGACTACCCACACTAACCACTATGCTTGCACCACTTTCTGGTGGTGCGGCATCGAGGCCAGCTGTATCTAATCCTTCACTTGGTCAGCAACCTCCTAGTAATGAACACTCCAGTGTTCCTTGGCTTTATGCAAGACCTCAAGTAGAGAAACCAAAGTATAACCCACAAGGCAAACCTCCTTTACTTGATGACACTGCCGATTTTGCTTTGTGGAGAGTTGCTATGCAGGATCATCTTCGATATGGAAATGATGAGATGTTGGAGATCTTGGAGTATGGCTACCAAACTGTTGATCCGAAGAATCTTACTCCAAGAGAGTTATATGACAAGAATATCAATGACACGACAATCATGTGCATAAGGAGATGTATGACTGATAAGCAAAGGAGGCCATACATACATATCACAAGTGCCAAGGAATTATGGGATAGCATTGTGAGGACCAAGACCGGTACCTCCACTCTCCGGCTTGCTCAATATGAAATTGCCAAGGGACAATTGCAAAACTTTTGTATGGAGAAAGGTGAATCTCCCAAGCAACTCCTTGAGCGTCTCATGACTCTCACCACCGACATCGAGTCGTGTGAGTGTGATAAGACACAAGATGGATTCAACTTGACTAAGCAATTTCTCGTGGACAAATTGCTTCATGCTCTTGCTCCGTATCATCACCAAATGGTGTGGGACATAAGACAACACCATGGATTGAAGGAAATGACTCCAGATGACATCCTATCCACTTTCCAACTCTTTGAAGAGTCAAAGACAAATGCTACAAAACATCTTGCCATGCATGGTACCTCAACATCAAAAATCAATCTTGCATTGAAGTCCAAGCATGTATACGAAGAAAAGCAAAGTGAAGAAGAAGATGATGAGGATGAAGATGGTGATGAGATTGAATCCGATGAGATCCCTTCATATGAAGACATTGCCCTCTTTGTCAAGAAGTTTAGCACATGAAAATTCAAAGGAAGATTCCAGAAGAAGAAATTGAGAACATGTTACAACTGTGAATAAACAAACCACTTCTCCAACGATTGCCCTATGAGAAGAGAGAAGATAAACTAAGGTTTCCCAAGACATTTCCCAATAAAAATTTGCCAAACCCTTTGAACTCAAATCTCAAGAAGAGAGATGGGAAAGCAATGGTTGCTCATGAAGAATCCGTTCTGGATGATGTTAGTGGTGTTGCCGGAGTTGCTCAAGATTCTAAAAACACTTTGAGGCTAGTAAACAAAAGTGGTGATGTTGTCACCTACAACTATATGAAAGACTACAAGGGCAACGCTCACAAGTGCCTAATGGCAAAGGCCGTGGTAGAAGATGGAGGACCAAAACCGTCCTGACAAGGTCAAGGTAACCCCACGATCAAATCCTTCTCTCTTCACTCCTCTTACTCCTAGTGATGAGTACCTTGATGTGGAGGATCATGATGATAATGATATAGATGACCCCATGTTTTCTAAATTAAATAAGGTCATGTGCTCCCTCGAAGGAAAGAAGCTCACTATGTTTCGTATGCTTATGGAGATGGCGGGTAAGCACACCGTCACCATTAAGGAACTCGAAACACTCGTAACCGAGGAAAAGGAAAAATGTGAAATACTTGAGTGGAAAGTCCAATATGAGGAAGCACGAAATGATGAACTATGCTTGAAAATTGGTGCAAACATTGATGTTCATGATAAATATCTTGCCTCCTTGAAAAAGGCTAAGGGCTCTTGCGAAGAGTTGATGAATGATAAAAATAAGCTTGTGAACTCTCATGCTTCTCTATCTAAGGAGTGTGAGCTCCTATCCATGTCCCTCGAGACTAAGGAATAAGAGCTCACCCTTCTTAAAACGAGTTTTGAGGCGCTCAAGCTTACTTATCTTGAAACTCTTGCCAAGGCTTACTCTTCTCCCATTATCAACATTGATGCTTGTACTACTAACTCTAGCAGTTATCTAGCATGTATTGTTGTGGAGAATCATTTTCTCAAGGCTCAAATCAAGAAAGGTCTCATGACATGTGCTCAAGGACAAAATAACCTTAATGAGGTATTGAGCCAACATAATGAAGTGTTTGCCAAAGAGGGCTCGGGTTTGACCCAAGCACAAGCAAGAAGAAGTCGTCTTCTCAAAAGTGCACCACCCCTTTAAATGAAACATTTGTACGAGAAGGGCACAAGGAGAAAGGTAAGGTTGTTAGTGCGAAGGCCACAAGGGGCATGCCCACTCTCAACAAGCCAAAATAGTTCATGCTTCCATCCTATATACTTCGTAAGACTAAGGATGGAGAAGTTTACGCAAAAATTGTTGGTCCTCGAAATGCATTCCGGTTCTATGCTATTTGGGTCCCTAAGACCCTTGTGACTAACTTGAGAGGTCCCATGGAAAAATGGGTGCCTCTAACTAAGTCGTAATTGTGTGTAGGTTGCTTTCTTTGGTGGAGTAAAATGAGTGATCGATAGTGGATGCACAAATCATATGACCGGAGATAGCAAATTGCTCTACGATTTCATGGACGCTATTTAACCATTTATGAGTATTATGTTTGGTGGAGGATCAAAAGGACAGGTACTCGAATTGGGCAAGGTGGCTACCACAAATGACATGTCTCTTGCAAATGTCATGCTTGTTCAATCCCTTAAATATCATTTGCTTTCTGTTCACCAATTGGCTTCTATTGGTTATGATACACTCTTTGGACTAACGGATGTGAAAGTCTTTAAGAGAGATACTCTTGAAGTGGCCTTTGTTGGAGAGTTGGATGGCAACCTTTACACGGTTGATTTCTCGAAAGGGAGCACATTCCATGCAATTTGTCTAACGGCCAAGGCCGACAAGGGGTGGCTATGGCATCACCGGCTAGCTCATGTCGGCATGAGAAATCTTTAAGATCTCTTAAAGGGTAATCATATCCTTAGACTAACTAATGTCTCTTTTGAGAAAGATCGTGTGTGTAGTGCATGCGTAGCCGGGAAGCAACATAAATCAAAGCACCCACCCAAGAATATCGTGTCTACTTCAAGGCCTTTGGAGCTCCTTCATGTGGATCTTTTTGGGCCTCGTTCATGGGATAGTCTTGGTGGGAAAAAGTATGGGCTTGTCATTGTTGATGATTACTCAAGATATACATGGGTGTTCTTTCTCAAGTCCAAGGACGAGACGAAGATCACCTTCATTGATTTTGCCAAGCAAGCACAACGCAAGTTTGACAAAGAAATCTTGGCAATAAGAAGTGATAATGGCTCTAAATTCAAGAACTACACCTTGGAAGAATTTCCCAGTGATGAAGGGATTGAGCATCAATATTCAGATCCATACACTCAGCAAAATGGTGTAGCCGAAAGGAATAACCGTACACTTGTCGCCCATGTTGGATGAATACAAGTCGCCACATAGTTTTTGGGTTGAGGCTGTCAACACTGCATGTCATGCATCAAACCGGCTCTTCCTCCGCACAATATTGGAAAAGACTCCATATGAGCTCCTAACTGGGAACAAGCCAAATGTCTAGTACTTTCGTGTATTTGGGTGCAAATGTTTCATCCTCAACAAAAGGGAACAGTTAGGAAAATTTCAATCCAAAACAAATTGAGGGCATATTTGTTGGCTATGGATCAAACTCTCACGCCTATAGAGTCTACAACAAATCCAATGGATGTGTTGTAGAAACTTGTGACATGGTGTTTGATGAATTTAATGGCTCCCATGGGGAGCAAGTTGATCTAAGTGATGTAGGTGAAGAAGATTATTCTCAAGATATTCTGACCATGGGTGTTGGTGCACTTCTTCCAATGGAACAAGAACCTCACGACGATGAAGAAGAAGATGGAAGCTTCAGACATCATCAAACTAATTCAACACCTACACCATCACAAGCTCCTATTGCTCAACCAATGCCCTTACTTCAAGTACAAGAAGATGATCAAGTTCCTCTTCAAGAACAAGATCATCATCAAGGGAAAGAATAAGAAAGTGCAATCATTGATGATGAACCTCAACAAATGCAATATAAAGAAGAAGATCTTCCACCACACATTAATGATCCATATGTTGAGGACGTGGATGATGGATATGAAGTTGAACCTCGCGAAACCTTAACCTCCATCATGCCTCGAGTGGCCAGTCATGTTGATGTTGGCAAAATTCTCACTAGCATATTGTAAGGTAGAGTCACTCGTAAACATTTGACAAACTTTTGTGCTCACTTCTCATTTGTGTCTAGTGTTGAGCCTCTCAAGGTACAAGATGCATTGATGGACAACGGTTGGCTCATTGCTATGCAAGAAGAGTTGAATAGTTTTGAACGCAACCAAGTGTGGTCATTAGTCGAGAGGGAAACTACTCAGCACAATGTCATTGGAACAAAATGGATTTTCAAAAACAAGCAAGATGAGAATGGTGTAATCATCCATAACAAGGTAAGGTTAGTGGCACAAGGGTACTCACAAGTTGAAAGTTTGGACTTTGGTGAGACCTTTGCCCCCGTTGCCCATCTTGAATCTATTCGCATCTTACTTGCTTATGTTGCTTTTAATGGTTTTACATTACATCAAATGAATGTGAAGAGTGCTTTCCTTAACGTTCCTCTATAGGAAGAAGTATATGTATCACAACCACCTAGGATTGTTGACCCCTATCTCAAAGACTATGTGTATAAACTTCATAAGGCTTTGTATGGCCTCAAACAAGCACCTCGTGCTTGGTATGATCATCTTAAGAAGTTTTTACTCGATAATGGTTTTGTGAGAGGGGTGATCAATCCTGCTCTTTTTACTAAGAGGAACAAGGGTGATTTGATCTTATGCCAAATCTATGTAGATGATATCATTTTTGGTTCTCCCAACATTCATTTGTGCAAGAAGTTTGCGGCCTCCATGACCAAGAACTTTGAGATGTCACTCAATGCGGATTTAAAGTTCTTTCTCGGTTTCCAAATTCAACAATTTCAAGAAGGAATTTTCTTATCTCAAGCAAAGTATCTCAAGGATATTCTAGAGAAGTTTGGAATGTCTGATGCTAGTCCATGTAAGACACCCATGCCTACAAAAAATTGCACTCACTGAAGACACAAACGATATTCCTTTTGACCCATCTACTTACCGCTCAATGATTGGTTCACTTCTTTGCCTTTGTGCATCTAGACCAGACATCATGTTCAGTGTATGCATGTGTGCTAGATTTCAAGCTTCCCCTAGGGAACGTCATCATAAGGCGGTTAAGCATATTCTTAGATACCTTGTTCACACCCCAAAGTTGGTTCTGTGGTACCCCAAGAATGATAAGTTTCATCTCATTGGGTACACGGATGATGATTGGGCTGGAGACAAAGTGGATTGTAAGTCCACCTCCGGTGCATGTCAATTCCTTGGACGATCCTTGGTAAGTTGGTCCTCAAAGAAACAAAATTGTATTGCCCTCTCCACCGCCGAAGTCGGATATATTGCAACCGCCAGTTGTGCAACTCAATTACTATGGATGAGGCAAACTTTGAAGGATTACGGTATCACAGATATGTCAATTTTGCATCATGCTTTTATATTGATGTTTATTGCATAATGGGCTGTTATTACACATTATGTCACAATACTGATGCCTTTTCTCTCTTATTTTACAAGGTTTACATGAAGAGGGAGAATGCCAGCAGCTAGAATTCTGGGCTGGAAAAGGAGAAAATATTGGAGACCTATTCTGCACAACTCAAAAAGCCCTAAAACTCCAGGAAAGTCAGTTTTGGAATATATAAAAAATATCGGGCGAAGAAAGCACCAGAGGGGGGCCACCCACCGTCCACGAGGGTGGGGGCGCCCTACCCCCTAGGCGCGCCCCCTGCCTTGTGGGCCACCTAGCTGGCCCCCGATGCCCATCTTCTGGTATAAGGTGTCTTCTGCCCTGGAAAAAATCAGAAGGAAGCTTTCGGGACGAAACACCGCAGTCTCGAGGCGGAACCTTGGCGGAACCAATCTAGGGCTCCGGTGGAGCTGTTCTACCGGGAAAACATCCCTCCGGGAGGGGGAAATCGTCACCGCCGTCATCACCATAGATCTTCTCATCGGGAGGGGGTCAATCTCCATTAACATATTCACCAGCACCATCTCCTCTCAAACCCTAGTTCATCTCTTGTATCCAATCTTTGTATCAAAACCTCAGATTGGTACCTGTGGGTTGCTAGTAGTGTTAACTACTCCTTGTAGTTGATGCTAGTTGGTTTATCCGGTGGAAGGTCTTATGTTCAGATCTATTATGCATATTAATATCCCTCTGATTATGAACATGAATATGATTTGTGAGTAGTTACGTTTGTTCCTTAGGACATGGGAGAAGTCTTGCTATAAGTAGTCATGTGAATTTGGTATTCGTTTGATATTTTGATGATATGTATGTTGTCTTTCCTCTAGTGGTGTTATGTGAACGTCGACTACATGACACATAACCATTGTTTGGGCCTAGAGGAAGGCATTGGGAAGTAATAAGTAGATGATGGGTTGCTAGAGTGACAGAAGCTTAAACCCTAGTTTATGTGTTGCTTCGTAAGGGGCTGATTTGGATCCATATGTTTCATGCTATGGTTAGGTTTACCTTAATACTTCTTTTGTAGTTGTGGATGCTTGCAATAGAGGTTAATCATAAGTGGGATGCTTGTCCAAGTAAGGGCAGCACCGAAGCACTGGTCCACCCACATACCAAATTATCAAAGTAACGAACATGAATCATATGAGCTTGATGAAAACTAGCTTGACGATATTCCCATGTGTCCTCAGGAGCGTTTTCCTTTACATAAGAGTTTGTCCAGGTTTGTCCTTTGCTACAAAAAGGATTGGGACATATTGATGTGCCTTGTTTACTCTTACCACTTGTTACTCGTTACAAATTACCTTATCACAAAACTATCTATTACCGATAATTTCAGTGCTTGCAAAGAATACCTTACTAAAAATTGCCTATCATTTCCTTCTGCTCCTGGTTGGGTTCGACACTCTTACTTATCGAAAGGACTACGATATATCCGCAACACTTGTGGGTCATCAAGACTCTTTTTTGCCACCATTGCCGGGGAGTGAAGAGCCTTTGTTAAGTGGAATTTGGTAAGGAAAAATTTATATAGTGTGCTGAAATTTACTATCGCTTGTTACTATGGAACATAATCCTTTGAGGGGCTTGTTCGGGGTATCTACACCCCGACCTGTAGAGAAAAGAGTTTCTCCTCACCCTACTGAACCTACTGAAAATGTTTACTTTGAAATTCCTTCGGGTATGATAGAGAAACTGCTAGCTAATCCCTTTGCACGAGATGGAACATTGCATCCCGACTTGCACCTAATCAATGTGGATGAAGTTTGTGGATTATTTAAGCTCGCAGGTATGCCCGAGGATGTCATCAAGAAGAAGGTCTTCCCTTTATCTTTGAAGGGAAAGGCATTGACATGGTTTAGGTTGTGCGATGATATTGGATCCTGGAACTACAACCGATTGAAATTGGAATTTCATCAGAAGTTCTATCCTATGCATCAGGTTCATCATGATCGTAATTATATATATAATTTTTGGCCTCGCGAAGGAGAAAGTATCTCTCAAGCTTGGGGGAGGCTTAAGTCAATGTTATATTCATGCCCCAATCATGAGCTTTCAAGAGAAATTATTATTCAAAAAATTTATGCACGGCTTTCTCTCGATAATCGCTCCATGCTTGATACTTCTTGCACTGGTTCTTTTATGATGAAGACTATTGAATTCAAATGGGATTTATTGGAAAGAATTAAACGCAACTCTGTAGATTGGGATCTCGACGAAGGTAAGGAGTCAGGTATAACACCTAAGTTTGATTGTGTTAAATCTTTTATGGATACCGATGTTTTCCGTGACTATAGCACTAAATATGTACTTGACTCTGAGATAGTAGCTTCTTTCTGTGAATCATTTGCTACTCATATTGATCACCCTAAGGAGAAGTGGTTTAAATATCATCCTCCCATTGAAGTAAAAGTAGTTGAACCTGTTAGAGTTGAAGAAAAGACTATCACTTATAATGTTGATCCTATTGTTCCTACTACTTATATTGAGAAATCACCCTTCCCTGCTAGAATAAAGGATCATGCTAAAGCTTCAACTGTGGTTCGTAAGAGTAATACTAGAACACCTACACCCTCTGAGCAAATTAAAGTTGTACCTAGTGTTGCTATGGTTAAGGATCTCTTGGTCGATGATATTGATGGGCATGTTATTTACTTTTGTGATGAAGCCGCTAGAATTGCTAGACCCGATACTAAAAATAAACATAGACCTGTTGTAGCCATGCCTATTATTTCTGTTAAAATAGGAGATCATTGCTATCATGGCTTATGTGACATGGGTGCTAGTGCTAGTGCAATACCTCATTCGTTATACAAAGAAATTATGCATGATATTGCACCTACTGAGCTAGAAGGTATTGATGTTACTATTAAGCTTGCCAATAGAGACACTATTTCACCAGTTGGGATTGTCAGAGATGTTGAAGTCTTGTGTGGGTAAGTTAAATACCCTATTGATTTTCTTGTTCTTGGTTCCCCACAAGATGATTTTTGCCCCATTATATTTTGTAGACCCTTTTTGAATACTGTTAATGCTAAGATAGACTGCAAAAAGGATGTTGTTACTATTGGTTTAGGGGATATGTCTCATGATTTTAACTTTGCTAAATTTCGTAGACAACCCCATGAAAAGAATTGCCCAGTAAGGATGAAACTATTGGTCTTGCTTCTATTGATGTGCCTCCTAACAACCCTTTAGAACAATATCTACTAGACCATGAAAATGATATGCATATGAATGAGAGAAGGGAAATAGAAGAAATATTCTTTAAACGGGGACCTTTATTGAAACACAACTTTCCTGTTGAAATTCTAGGGGATCCTCCTCCACCCAAGGGTGATCCTGTGTTTGAGCTCAGACCATTACCTGATACTCTTAAGTATGCTTATCTCGATGAAAAGAAGATATATCATGTTATTATTAGTGCTAACCTTTCAGGGAAGGAAGAAGAGAAATTGTTGAAAACTCTGAAGAAGCATCATGCTGCCATTGGATATACTCTTGATGATCTTAAGGGCATTAGTCCCACTCTGTGCCAGCATAAAATAACATTGGAGAAAGAAGCTAAACCGGTTGTTGATGGCTTCTCGCCCCTCGTTGGTTACCCCAAGTGGAAGGTTTGAGATGAAGTGTAGCGGAAGTTTTCCCTTGGCAAAGATACCAAGGATCGATTTCCCCTGAGACTCCCAGTTTCAACAAGAAGGTGTCAACTGCTAACGGCGCCAGATATTAGCAATCAACATGGACCTGCACACAGATACAAATAACTTTGCTCCCAACGAGTACAGAGAGGTTGTCAATCCCTCCGGCCTTGTCGTTTACAAAGGATCAAACGCAAGTGATAATAGTGATAGATATAATTGCAAATAGTAAGTAAAAGCAGAAAGTAAATAGCGGATGTGATCAGTGATGGTAATATGGACCGGGGTCCCATGATGTTCACTAGTGATGTCTCTCTCCCAAAAGACGATAAAACAGCTATGTGAGGTAAATGAATTACAGCTGGGCAATTGACAGAATTATGTGCGCAAACCAATGCTAACTATGTTGCAAGAAAGGTAGAGGTTCAAAGCATGGGCGGTACGCCAAGGCAAGTAGACCGAAATCCATCTGCATCTACTACTAATCATCCACCTTGATATATCTATCCAGAACATCTTGCTGGTATTAAGTTGCGAGTCCCACCCATAGTGTAAACTCAAAGCAACAGACAACTGCATTAAAAGAACTTTGCGTAAAATAAACAATCCTTGCACCCGCGGGCACAAGCACCGTTGTTTTCCTCCTTGTGGCAACAGCACATCCCCTAGACTCATGTTTCTGTCACTCAAGCTAGTCATCGAGGGGCATGAACCCACAATCGAGCATAATGTTCCCTCTTGGAGTCACTACCTACTACTTGGCCAAAGCAATAAATAGCAACGGAGAACATGCAAGAATTACTTAAGAACATAAATATAAAAGAGGTAAATCAAATATATTACTCAAACACAATCTGAACATAATCTCACAATCCATCGGATCCCAGCAAACTCATCATAGCAACAGCATAAGGATTACATATGTGCCTCGATCATGTAGGGCAGCTCACGAGGTCTAATTAGTGAAGCACAAGAAGGGGAGGAGAACATCACATAGCTACTGGTCATGGACCCATGGTCCAAGGGAGACTACTCACAACTCATCCGGGAGGCGTCCATGGAGGTGGAGAGGCTCCCGGTGGTGATCCTCCCCTCCGGCAGGGTGCCGGGAAGAGTTCTCCTGGTGCTCCCGATCTTGGAAGCGCGGCGGCGGCGGAACAGAGATGAGATCGCGAAAAAGGGTTCCCGTCTCGAGGGTTTCGGGACGCGTGTTAAATATATGCCAAAGGGGGGCATCAGCGGAGGCCTGGGGGGACCAGGCGCCCCCCCGGCGCGGCCAGGAGGGGGGCCGCGCCACCAGGGCGCCTGGAGCCCTGGTGGCCCCCCTCCGGCCCTACTTCGGCCGTGTGGAAGCTTCCGGAACGCTGATTTTTTATATAATTTTTCCGGGATTTTTCTGGCAGTTTACGTGATGGGAAAACCTGAAATACAAAAACAGCAGAAAACAGAAACTGGCACTGGGGTGCACTGAGTTAATAGGTTAGTCCAAATATGATCAAAAGTGTATGGAAGTGTATAAATATCATAGCAATATCACCCAAAAGAGGCATGGAGCAAGCAGAAATTATAGATACGTTTTGGACGTATCATCATCCCCAAGCTTAATTCCTGCTCGTCCTCGAGTAGGTAAATGATAACAAGAATAATTTCTGTGGTGACATGCTATTAACCATATAGTACTTTTCATAGTCATATGACAAAAGCTTACTGAGACAATGAATATGTAGTAATTAAGTTGCCTTACGAGAAAATCACAAAGAACTGAAAGTTTTACAACATGATACTGAAACATCAAATAGATTTGTAATGAGCATGGTGTGCAAATATGATAAAGTGATATCTCGCTTGCCCCCTTTAGTGAAGCAAAACATAAATGCAGGGGCACCTCCAAGGTTTAAGTGATGACTAGATACAATAATTTCAGAATAAACGATATCATAATCATGCAAGACAATGCTACTTTGGGACAATGCACATTACACTCAGAATGACAATCATGCTCTTAATAGTTGGTGCTTTAAAAGAAGGTGGAGACTCTCGAACCGTGGCTTTTGTTGGCAAGGTTGAAAACCCGTAGTCGGAAACAAAGACAAAACATGTACCAGAGCTCTTGGTTTTAAAAACAGAGGTAATAATTATTTTTTTGGATATGCATGTTTCGTCAACGAATGCTAGCAGATAACTCAATTACTTCTTGAGATGGACAAGTTTCGAGGAACGGCTCCCGAATGAGGACGATCACATCCTCTTAATCTCCTTTGTTCATCACTGCCAAAGTTTTCTGATTTCTCATGAACAAAGCATGAAGGAGGGTTTGTTTGTTATATTATTTTTGAGCCGGGCGCACTCTTTGCCAGTTCCTTCTCGTATTATGGGTTTGCACATTAGACATGCAATCCCAGGGTGAAGCTTGTCCAACTTAAAAAGATCATGAATTAACCACTACTTCCTCATGAACTAAAAGAGAGGCACAAAATAGGAATGCTTTTTTGAATAATTTCGAGATGGTACATGAAAGTCTCCGTTAGGAATGGCAGGTAAATACCATGTATAGGAAGGTATGGTGGACTCATATGGCATAACTGGTTTAAAGGATTTTGGATGCACAAGCAGTCAGTCCGCTTAGTACAGGCGAAGGTTAGCAAAAGACTGGGAGCGACCAACTAAAAGAGCAATGACGGTCATAATCATGCAGAGCGACAATGCAACATTGAATCAGGCATGGAAGTTATATCGCTACTCAGAAACTAAAGATCATCAAGGCTTGACAGACTTTCTTTACAGTCTTAAATATGCGTGAGCATACGCCAAGTCAATCAAAATAAGTTCTTGAAGGAAGATATTACTAAACCATACCACATCATAGGCAAACAAATCATGTTGGTACTCCAATAACACATTGGGAACCCCCAGCTATTTGAGACTAACCATAAGAAAACATGAACTACTAAGCACCATTATGCACGTAGCATTTTTATCATAGACATATCGACTAATGCAACAGAAGCAAACTCTCTTAATAAGATAAACATGATAAATAAAGAGAGTTCAAGCAACCAACTAAACAAAAGCTCTTTAAAAAGATAAGCATGAATACTAAGAGCTGAACATGATAGTAGCTATTGAAAGACAAAGAACACACACATCAAAGATAGACATGAAAATTCTATGTTATGTTCTAGGTTGAAGTGGAGCGTGTTTCTCTCCCACACAAAGAAAGCTGAGTTCCGACTCATTATGAAAAGCTAAAGAAAACTAAAAAGGAAACTAAAAGCAAGACGCTCCAAGCATAGCACATAACACATGAAGTGATAAAAATATAGTGGAACGAAAGACGAACTGATAATGTTGATGGAGAATGGGATGCACGGGGGCATCCCCAAGCTTAGACGCTTGAGTCTTCTTGCATATTTCTTGGGGGTGCACGGGGGCATCCCCAAGCTTGAGCGTTTGACACTCCTGAATCTTTTTATCATCTTCCCTCGCACACTTGAAAACTCCCTTCATACATAAATCATCATAATCTGATTAGCGAGGTTAGTACCCATAATAATATAATTGTTCCTTGCTGGAAATAAAGATATTCTTGAAGGTCTACTGTTTCTCAAGATTGCCAAAAGGTTTTTGCAAAGAAAAAGCAAGCTCAAGGTTTGCAAAATGAAGGAAAGGCAAAACAGGACATAATCTGTGAAAAACAGAACAACAGGTAGTAAATGATTTTTTCGGGGCACTTCTGCGACTCTAATAAAAAAACTCAGAACATACGCACGAAAGACAATTCTATAGAGCACGCTGTCGAAACAATTCAGACCAAAAAGATGATCTGGTGATTTTATATGAATTTTTCTATCCAAGGACAGAATCTGTTTCCTGGACAGCACGTCACAACTTTTGAACTTTCTTGCAATCAGAGGCTACACTTGACACAAAGTTGAAAAGCAAAGATACAATGATGATGCTACTGTAGTAACAACATCAAGACACAACAAAAGCAAAATAAAATTTTATTCATGTGGGCTGCCTCCCAAAAGCACTTTCTTTTATGCCTTTAAGCTAGGCATAATGCAAAGAGGAATCAATAACCATCATAATAATCGGAGTTATAAATTGCTTCAAATGGTTCCTCAACAAGTTCACTCTTGTTCCTTCTAGGAAAGGGGTACACACCTTTTGCCTTTCCGCGTAAGCGTATTTGTCCCTTACCTATATCGATGAAGCCTTTTACCGCTCGGAGGAAGTCCCTTCCAAGCACTATATTTCCTTGGTTTGGCTCCATGATGAAGAAATCAATCATTGCAATCCCTTTAAGGAATTTAACTGGCACATCTTTTATTCTTCCCTGGATTTCAGAAATATCTCCATTAGTGTGTTCATGATAAGACGATAATCTATCCATGTCAAATTTTAAAGAATCATGAACAATTTTTGGCATAGTAGAAACCATAGATCCAATATCACAATAAGCAAGGAAGTCTTGATTAGAGATGCTAATCCTAACAAAAGGCTCCCAATCATTGTCTATTTCCAAAATATCGCTCTTATTGGGTTTGGGTTTCTCTACCTTCATTAAGTCTAGAGCATCCATTCTCTTCTCAATAGTAGCAAGTCTATCTATGAAAGTATCAAAGTTATGATCATAAACAAAGTAACTAGATAGACCATGTATAATTTCAAGATCTCTAGCTTCATCACACTCTAGGAAATCTCCCTCAGCTATAATATCAAGAGAGTGTTTACACCATTTAAAAAGACCATGGTAAAAATTTCTAAGCACAATTTTTATAGGTATCCAAGGCATAATTCTTCTATGTGCATCAGAAATTCTGTCCCATGCTTTCTTGATATTTTCTCCATCCTTTTGATGGAAATCTAAAACTTCTGATTCCCTCAAAGCACCAAATCCTAACATGCTTGACTAAACAGAAAGGACTACTAGCAAATAATTAATTTTTTTTTGTGATTTTCGATAAAAGATACTAAAGCAAAAAACTAAAAGGTAAACTAACAAGACTAAAGGCAAATGCAAAAGATAGCGTGCAACTCCCCTATCTTGAAGAGTGGAGTCCCCGGCGACGGCGCCAGAAAACTTTGCTTGATGGCTTCTCGCCCCTCGTTGGTTACCCCAAGTGGAAGGTTTGAGATGCAGTGTAGCGGAAGTTTTCCCTTGGCAAAGATACCAAGGATCGATTTCCCCTGAGACTCCCAGTTTCAACAAGAAGGTGTCAACTGCTAACGGCGCCAGATATTAGCAATCAATGTGGACCTGCACACAGATACAAATAACTTTGCTCCCAACGTGTACAGAGAGGTTGTCAATCCCTCCGGCCTTGTCGTTTACAAAGGATCAAACGCAAGTGATAATAGTGATAGATATAATTGCAAATAGTAAGTAAAAGCAGAAAGTAAATAGCGGATGTGATCAGTGATGGTAATATGGACCGGGGTCCCATGATGTTCACTAGTGATGTCTCTCTCCCAAAAGACGATAAAACAGCTATGTGAGGTAAACGAATTACAGCTGGGCAATTGACAGAATTATGTGCGCAAACCAATGCTAACTATGTTGCAAGAAAGGTAGAGGTTCAAAGCATGGGCGGTACGCCAAGGCAAGTAGACCGAAATCCATCTGCATCTACTACTAATCATCCACCTTGAGATATCTATCCAGAACATCTCGCTGGTATTAAGTTGCGAGTCCCACCCATAGTGTAAACTCAAAGCAACAGACAACTGCATTAAAAGAACTTTGCATAAAGTAAACAATCCTTGCACCCGCGGGCACAAGCACCGTTGTTTTCCCCCTTGTGGCAACAACACATCCCCTTGACTCATGTTTCTGTCACTCAAGCTAGTCATCGAGGGGCATGAACCCACAATCGAGCATAACATTCCCTCTTGGAGTCACTGCCTACTACTTGGCCAAAGCAATAAATAGCAACGGAGAACATGCAAGAATTACTTAAGAACATAAATATAAAAGAGGTAAATCAAATATATTACTCAAACACAATCTGAACATAATCTCACAATCCATCGGATCCCAGCAAACTCATCATAGCAACAGCATAAGGATTACATATGTGCCTCGATCATGTAGGGCAGCTCACGAGGTCTAATTAGTGAAGCACAAGAAGGGGAGGAGAACATCACATAGCTACTGGTCATGGACCCATGGTCCAAGGGAGACTACTCACAACTCATCCGGGAGGCGTCCATGGTGGTGGAGAGGCTCCCGGTGGTGATCCTCCCCTCCGGCAGGGTGCCGGGAAGAGTTCTCCTGGTGCTCCCGATCTTGGAAGCACGGCGGCGGCGGAACAGAGATGAGATCGCGAAAAAGGGTTCTCGTCTCGAGGGTTTCGGGACGCGTGTTAAATATATGCCAAAGGGGGGCATCAGCGGAGGCCAGGAGGGCCCAGGCGCCCCCCGGCGCGGCCAAGAGGGGGGCCGCGCCACCAGGGCGCCTGGAGCCCTGGTGGCCCCCCTCCGGCCCTACTTCGGCCGTGTGGAAGCTTCCAGAACGCTGATTTTTTATATAATTTTTCCGGGATTTTTCTGGCAGTTTACGTGATGGGAAAACCTGAAATACAAAAACAGCAGAAAACAGAAACTGGCACTGGGGTGCACTGAGTTAATAGGTTAGTCCAAATATGATCAAAAGTGTATGGAAGTGTATAAATATCATAGCAATATCACCCAAAAGAGGCATGGAGCAAGCAGAAATTATAGATACGTTTTGGACGTATCAGTTGTTGATCACCAACGATGGTTAAATCCTAGGATGAAAGAAGTGGTAAGGAAAGAAATACTAAAGCTTCTAGAGGCAGGTATAATTTATCCAGTTGCTGATAGTCAGTGGGTAAGTCATGTCCATTGTGTTCCTAAGAAGGGAGGTATTACTGTTGTTCCTAATGATAAATATGAATTGATCCCACAAAGAATTGTTATAGGCTATAGAATGGTAATTGATTTCCGTAAATTAAATAAAGCTACTAAGAAAGATCATTACCCTCTACCTTTCATTGATCAAATGCTAGAAAGATTATCCAAACATACTCATTTTTGCTTTCTAGATGGCTATTCTAGTTTCTCTCAAATACCTGTGTCAGAAGAGGATCAGGAAAAGACCACTTTTACTTGCCCTTTCGGTACCTTTGCTTATAGACATATGCATTTTTGTTTATGTAATGCACCTGCTACCTTTCAAAGATGCATGATGGCTATATTCTCTCATTTTTGTGAAAAGATTGCTGAGGTTTTCATGGATGATTTTTCCGTTTATGGAACTTCTTTTGATGATTGCTTGAGCAACCTTGATCGAGTTTTGCAGAGATGTGAAGATACTAATCTTGTCTTGAATTGGGAAAACTGCCACTTTATGGTTAATGAAGGTATTGTTTTGGGGCATAAAATTTCTGAAAGAGGTATTGAAGTTGATAAAGCTAAAGTTGATGCTATTGAAAAGATGCCGTGTCCCAAGGACATCAAAGGTATAAGAAGTTTCCTTCGTCATGCTGGGTTTTATAGGAGGTTCATTAAGGACTTCTCAAAAATTTCTAGGCCTCTGACTAACCTCTTACAAAAAGATTTTCCTTTTGTTTTTGATGATGATTGTGTAGAAGCATTTGAAATACTTAAGAAAGCATTGATTTCTGCACCTATTGTCCAGCCTCCTGATTGGAATTTACCATTCGAAATTATGTGTGATGCTAGTGATTATGCTGTAGGTGTTGTTCTAGGAAAAGAGTTGATAAGAAATTGAATGTTATCCAATATGCTAGTAAAACTCTAGACAGTGCCCAGAGAAATTATGCTACTGCTGAAAAATAATTTTTAGCAGTTGTATTTGCTTGTGATAAGTTCAGGCCTTATATTCTTGATTCTAAAGTAACTGTTCACACTGATCATGCAGCTATTAAATATCTTATGGAAAAAAGATGCTAAACCTATACTTATTAGATGGGTTCTCTTGCTACAAGAATTTGATTTGCATATTACTGAAAGAAAGGGAGCTGAGAACCCCATTGCAGACAACTTATCTAGGTTAGAGAATGTTCTTGATGACCCACTACCCATTGATGATAGCTTTCCTGGTGAACAATTAGCTGTCATAAATGCTTCTCGAACTGCTCCTTGGTATGTTGATTGTGCCAACTACATTGTTGCTAAATTTATACCACCTAGTTTCACATACCAACAAAAGAAAAAGTTTTTCTATGATTTAAGACATTAGTTCTGGGACGACCCACACCTTTATAAAGAAGGAGTAGATGGTGTTATTAGATGTTGGGTACCTGAGCATGAACAGGAACAGATCCTACGCAAGTGTCACTGTCGGTGTACTAAAGTAGGGTTACCTTAGTATCCCGAACTTGTGCACGCGCAGTTGCAGCGTCCCGTGGCAGGGCTTGCCGTGCGACCGCCAAGGTCCACTGTGGTTCCTTTGGAGCCATTCAAGAACAAAGTATTCAAGTTAAAGAGACAAGGCCCCGGCAAGAGGAGCTTGCCGGGAAGGCTACTCAAGGCTCAAGACCACTTCTTTGGCACAAGACCCTGGCAAGAGGAGCTTGCCGGGAAGGCCGAACAAGGCGTTTTCAAGAGACTTGCCGCGACGCGCCACGCGTCCCGACAAGGCCCGGAGAGCGACAAGCTCCCAGGCGCGACAAGATAGCCACCGCGGCAAGGCGCTTGCCGCGGCAAGCTTCCACTCAGTGCCTGCGCTCCAGCACATCCACCCACGTGTCGCTCTGGGGCCCTTCCAGGCACACGTGGCAGAAAGCTGTGCAGCCAGGGGAACACGGTGGCAAGCGGCGATGACAAGGCTACCGTCGTGGCGGACGGTGGCGCCCTGACGGTCGCTTTTTGCACTGTTCTGGGCGACGGCGACGGGCATTTAATGCCCTTGTCCCCTGCCGTCAGAGTTAGGTATAGAGCACTATAAAAACACTGTTCCATCTACCACCCATTTTACGTTTTTACCCTCATCTACGTTGCCACATGTCGGTGACCCCTTTGACCTATAAAAGGAGGCCCATGCGCAACGTAGAGGGGGTTCCGAAGATCGATCATTCTCACGCTCGGTCTTGCTAGCGGTTAGAGCATCCTGTCGCTCTCCTCGCTCCCGAGCCAAGAACTCAATAACAAACCAAAGCAGGAGTAGGGTTTTACGCATCCGTGCGGCCCGAACCTGGGTAAACTGCTCGCATGCTCGCCTCGGTCCACTCTTTGTGCATCCTCCGCCCCCCTTGCCGTACCAAAAAGGGGCTCTGGTCCCATAGGTGTTCGTGGGCGATCAGCATCCCCGACATCTTTGGCGCGCCAGGTAGGGGGTGCGTCGAGGTTGTGCGAACCCGATCCGGCCTGCACGCGGGCTAGATCTTCACAAACTTCATCAACTTCATCAACTTCATCGACTCCATCAGCATCCCGCCACCGCCGGAGCCAACGGCTGGTGGGGTAGACGCCGGCGGAAAGACGGACGTCGGCGAGGAAACTCACGGCGCCGCCAAGTCCAAGGACAAGACAGACGACCGAGCGCACTCCAAGGCCTCGGCGTCCGTACATGCACCGCGCCCGTCTCAGGAGGCGCTGGACCGGCAGCGACGTGGTACTCAAGGTACCATACGCTTGCTGGGACAAGGTCAAGCTGGCGGGTCTCGGGACGCTCAAGGACAACATGCACATCAACATGCTGGCACGAGCAAGGCGCGATCGCCGGGGCGGGAAACTGCTCCTTCTAACGTAGTTAGAAGTCCGAGCATATCCCGCTCCTCGCACCGCTCGCCGCCGTTACCCTCCACTCCAGCAGAAGCTCTAGCTCGAGCTCAACTGCTCCTCGACTTCCCTCCAGCGGCAGACAAGGCCGACGACTGGAGGGCCACCATCCAAAGCCTCATCGCCTTCGCCAATGGCGACACCCCGCAGCAGCCAAGCACATCGCGGCCGCGGCAAGTCAGCCAGGCGCGGGCCGATGTCGACAAGACCGCTGGGGGTGCAACCACCGTGCACTCCCCGCCCCGAAGGCCAAAATTGCCGACTCGCCGGATCAACATCGACGACGACTCCACCGCGTCGTCGGATCCGCGAGCTTGCCGCGATCAGCGCCAAGTCCTCGACGATCGACGACAAGAAGGCGCTCGAACTCGCATCGAGCGCTGAAGAGAAGCGCGGCGTCAATCCGACCAGCGCGCTGGGCCCGCTGTTGACATGCAAGCGCCAGGGGGACCAGGCGACCTGCCGTACGCGGCAGGTTGCCCTGCGTTCACTCGTGAGCTGCGGCAAGTCCAGTGGCCCAGCATGAAGAACTTCAAGCCCGACGTACCTGAGAAGTACGACGGCAAGACTCATCCGTCGGAGTTCCTCAGCATCTACACCATCGCGGTGCAGGCTGCCGGGGGACGAGACGAGAAGATACTCGCCAATTACTTCCCGCTGGTGCTCAAGCCAAATGTCAGATCTTGGCTCATGCACTTGCCGGAGAACTCTATTTCTTCTTGGGCCGACCTGTGCCATCAGTTTGTCGGCGCCTTCACGGGTGGCCACAAGCCCCATGGCCAGGAGAGTGACCTGCACATACTTTCCTAGAAGGAAGGAGAGTCCCTGCGAAAATATATCCAGAGATTCAGCCGTCTCCAGCACAACATCCCGGACGTCCACCCTGCCGCGGTTATTAGCGTGTTCCATCAGAACGTGCGTAACCGCCGGATGAGGGAGGAGATGGCGATGTGCAAGATCAGGGACGTTAGCGAGCTGTACGCCCTGGCCGACAAGTGCGCACGCACTGAGGAGGGGAGGAAACTCCCCGGAGAGGATACTGGAGCAGGGGGATCAGATAGTGAGGATGCCGCCCCGGCAAAGAAGAACCGGCGGCGGAACAACAGGAAGAAAAAGAACAAGGAAGTGCTAGTCGTTGAGCAGTCCCGCAAGGAGGCTGGCGCCAAGAAAGCCCAGGCTGGTAGCTCTGGCAAGGAGACTGCCGCGTGCACCAACTGCCAGACTGTGGCAGCCGCCGACAAGCAGGACGGCTCCGACAAGCAGTACTGTAAGATCCACCGCACCAAGGGCCATGACCTTCAGAACTGCAAGAAAGTCGAATACCTCGTCGAGCAGCAAAAGGCTGAGTACGAGCGACGCGACAAGGAGAAGGCCCAGGGAGGCGATGGAGGGTCCGGCAAGAAGCGGTCGTTCAACGGCCGGGGAGGACGCCGCGGCAAGGCCAAGCAGCGGCAAGGAGACAGACCTCCCCGCGGCCGCGACAAGGATGAAGACGAAGACGACGATGAAGACATGGATGACGGAGAGAACAGCGAGCAGGAGTTCCAGAAGGCCACGGAGGTTTTGTGCGTAGACGGTGGTGCTTCTCTGCATACTTCTCACCGACAACTCAAACAGTGGGTGCGGGAAGTTAATGCAGCAGAACCGCCCGTCGAGTCGCGCAAACTTCTGAAGTGGTCCAGCACGCCTATCATCTTTGATATTGAGGATCACCCTGATCGCACAACCGCGGTCGGGTGCTTGCCGATGTTGGTTTCACCAACCATCCGCAACCTCAAGGTCACCAAGATGTTAGTTGACGGCGGGGCCGGCCTGAACTTGATCTCCTCCGCTGTGGTCCGGAAGCTCCAGATCCCCGACAGCGAGCTCGAAGAAACTGGCACATTCCAAGGAATTAACCCGGGAATGAGCAAGCCGAAGGGGAAGATCACGCTGCCAGTGACATTTGGCGGAGAGCTGAACTTCAGGACTGAGAGGATCACTTTCGGCGTTGCCGATATTCCTTTGCCTTACAATGGAATACTTGGCCGTCCGGCGCTCGCCAAGTTCATGGCAGCCTCTCACTATGCCTACAACATGCTCAAGTTGCCAGGCCCGATAAGCGTCATCTCTGTCCCTGGCGACAAGAAGGACGCCCTTATCTGTGCCGACAAGATTTACCGGGATGCAGCAGCCGCAACAGATAGCAAGACACTTGCCGCTGAAGCTCCCGGGGGGAAGAACAAGACCAAGTCCGGCAAGAGCTCTGGGGCCCACTCCGGCAAACGCACCTCTTCGGAGTGCTGCGCTGCCGTCGAGGACGCACCATCGAGCTCCACCGGCAAGTGTAAGAAAGCGATGGCAGCTCCACCAGAGAAAAAGAAGGTGTCCGCCAAGGAGGACGGCACTGGTGGTACGTTCACCATCAGTGCCACGCTCAACCCCAAATAGGAAAGCGCGCTCGTTGCTTTCCTGCGGGCGCATGTCGACGTGTTTTCATGGCAACCGTCTGACATCCCCGGTGTTCCCAGGAAAGTGATTGAGCACAAGCTTGCCGTTTGTCCTCACGCGCGACCCGTCAAGCAGAAGGTTAGAAAGCAAGCAGTGGAGCGCCAAGAGTTCATAGCAGAAGAAATCACGAAGCTGGAAGCGGCAGGCCTAGTCAGAGGTGTGCTCCATCCCACGTGGTTGGCCAATCCTGTTGTCGTGCGTAAAGCAAATGGGAAATGGAGGCTTTGTATCGATTTCACTGATGTGAATAAATCTTGTCCCAAAGACCCATTTCCATTGCCGCGCATTGACCAGATTGTTGACTCAACGGCTGGATGTGAGTTGCTTTCATTTCTTGATGCATATTCAGGATACCACCAGATCTTTATGGCTGAGGACGATGAAGAGAAGACAGCATTCATTACTCCATGTGGCACTTAATGCTTCATACGCATGCCCTTTGGATTGAAGAATGCTGGTTCGACGTTTGCAAGGGTAGTCCATACTGCTTTTGAGCCACAGATACATAAGAATGTAGAAGCCTACATGGATGATATAGTGGTCAAGAGCAAGGACAGGGCTACTCTGATACAAGATTTAGATGAAACCTTTGCGAATCTGCGCAAGATCCAACTTAAGCTCAACCCCGAGAAATGCGTGTTTGGAGTTCCCTCCGGCAAGCTTCTCGGGTTCTTCGTGTCCCAAAGGGGGATTGAAGCCAACCCCGACAAGATCAAGGCCATCGAGCAAATCGAAGCACCGAAGCGCGTCAAGGATGTCCGAAGACTTGCCGGCTGCGTGGCTGCCCTCAGCAGGTTTATCTCTAAGTCTGCAGAACTCGCCCTGCCGTTTTTCAAAATTTTGAAAAAGGCAGGTCCAATGAAATGGACCCCGGAAGCAGAGGCGGCGCTGCAAGACTTGAAGAGGTACTTGTCCTCTACTCCAATACTCGTCGCACCTAAGCCACAAGAAAAGTTGCTGCTGTACCTAGCGGCAACCAATCAAGTGGTTAGTGCTGCGTTGGTAGCGGAGAGGGAGGCAGATGTTGAGCCAACAGCCCCGGCAAGCACATCCAGCGACAAGCAGGGGGCTTCTCCGACAAGCTCTGGTCCCGACAAGGACGGAACTGCGCAGATGCAAGAAGAGGTACGGAAGAAGATGGTGCAGCGCCCAGTCTACTTTGTCAGCTCCCTTCTCCAGGGGGCTAGGTCAAGGTACTCTGGTGTGCAAAAGCTGCTTTTCGGCCTTCTCATGGCCTCAAGAAAGCTGCGCCACTACTTCCAAGCACATGAGATAACAGTGGTCACTCGCTTTCCGCTGAAGAGGATATTGCAGAATCCAGAAGCAACAGGCAGGATTGTTGAGTGGGCACTAGAACTGTCAAGCTTTGGCCTCAAGTACAAAAGTACTTCAACTATCCAAAGCAGAGCATTGGCAGAATTTATAGCAGAGTGGACGCCAACGCCAGACGAAGAGATTCCAGAGACGAGCATCCCCGCCAAGGAAGCAAGCAAAGAATGGATAATGTACTTTGACGGTGCCTTCTCGCTGCAAGGCGCCGGTGCCAGCGTGCTGCTTGTCGCGCCCACCGGAGAACACCTCAAGTACGTGGTCCAGATGCACTTTCCCAAGGAGCAAGCGACAAACAATACTGCAGAGTATGAAGGTTTGCTTGCCGGTCTCAGAATCACGGCAGACCTTGGGATTAAGAAGTTGATTATAAGGGGTGACTCACAGTTGGTTTTCCGCCAAGTAAACAAGAACTACCAGAGCCCGTTGATGGAAGCATACGTTGACGAAGTGAGAAAGCTTGAAGAACACTTTGACGGCCTACAGATGGAGCATATTCCAAGGGCTCAGAACGACATCGCAGATGGCCTGTCAAAGTGCGCCGCACTTAAGTTACATGTGGAACCAGGGATCTTTGTGCTCAAGCTGACTCAGGCATCCGTAACACCATCAACTGGACAAAGCAAGAAGAGGAAGTTGATTTCTGGCGACTACTTTCCGGCAGAGCTTCCCGAAGCCACCGCCAAGAAGGTCCCTAAAGTCAGTTCCAACGATGCTGAGGAGCAGTCTACTCCAGCAAGCCCCAGGGTTTGTTCTGTTGAAGCAGAGGCTCCCGACAAGCTTGGCTCCGGCAAGCTTGCCGGGGAACATCAAGCTCCGGCTGAGACGCAGGTTCTCGCCGTAGAAGCGGATGTTCCCGCAGCAGCAGATATGCCTTTAGTCCTCGTTGTCGAGCCACAGGCTCCAGCGTGGGCACAGCAAATTGTCCATTTCCTTCAGACGGGAGATCTTCCCGAAGAGCCAGAAGAAGCAGAAAGAGTAACCTGGCAGTCAAGTATGTATCAGTTTGTCAGCAACGAACTGTACAGAAGAAGACTTAACGGTGTGAAATTAAAGTGTATTCCCCGGGAAGATGGACAAAAGCTGTTGGCAGAGATACACGGAGGCATATGTGGCCACCACATTGGCGCCAGAGCACTTGCCGGCAAGGCGTTCCGGCAAGGTTTCTTTTGGCTAGAAGCTCTCCAGGATGCAACTGCACAAGTAACCAAGTGTGAACCGTGCCAGTTCCATTCCAAGCAGATACACCAACCAGCTCAAGCTCTCCAGACGATCCCTTTATCCTGGCCATTTTCGGTCTGGGGGCTTGACATCCTCGGCCCCTTTCCCCGCGCAGCCGGGGGCTTTGAGTACTTGTACGTCGCCATCGACAAGTTCACAAAGTGGCCGGAAGTGGAACCAGTGAGAAAGGTGACCGTACAGTCAGCAGTCAAGTTCTTCAGGTCGATTGTTTGCCGTTTCGGGATCCCTAATAGGATCATCACCGACAACGGCACACAATTCACAAGTCGCACCTTCATGCAGTACGTCCAAGACCTTGGCGCCAAGGTCTGCTTCGCTTCTGTTGCTTACCCGAGGAGCAACGGTCAAGCGGAGAGGGCAAACACTGAAGTGCTGCGCGGACTCAAGACAAGAACTTTCGACAGGCTGCACAAGTGCGGAAGAAACTTGATCGACGAGCTACCAGCGGCTCTTTGGTCGATCAGGACGACGCCAAATCGAGCCACTGGACAGACACCTTTTGCTCTAGTCTATGGAGCAGGGGCAATTCTCCCCACGGAACTCGTATACAGGTCACCTCGAGTGCTCGCTTATGATGAGCTCGAGCAAGAGCAGATGCGACAAGACGACGCGCTGCTCCTTGAGGAAGACCGTCTTCAGGCTGCTGTACGAGCTGCTCGATACCAGCAAGCTTTGCGCCGCTACCATAGCCGCAAAGTTAAAGCCAGAAGTCTCGAGGAAGGCGACCTTGTTCTTCGGCGCGTTCATTCCGCCAAGAATTCCAACAAGTTGACGCCGAAGTGGGAAGGCCCTTATCGGGTAAAACAAGTCACTAGGCCCGGCGCTATCCGCCTAGAGACCGAAGATGGCTTACCGGTGAGCAACTCCTGGAACATTGAGCATCTTCGCAAGTTTTACCCATAAGGCGCGGTTGCCGTGATCCGCTCCGGCAACCACCTTTTGTACAAGTCTTGCCGCTGTTGCATGCCTTCTTTATTTTCTTGCATGTACTATCTGACACTTTGTGCAGCACCTAACCCCGGTAAGCAATAACGAGCCACAAGGCTCCATATTTCTGTTTTCTCTTCTTTCTTTTCTCCCAAGCAGAAGAAGTTTCCCTCGCGCACAAGTTTGCCGGGGGGGAAGGAAGATAGTGGTATGGACCAAGTGCCGTTCAAGAAAGCCTTGCCTTGCCGGGAAGCAAACAACACAAAAGCTAAGTTACCAAAGTTTGAGCAATCAATTTTTTAATTTTTTAAGTTATTTTCCTTGAACGATCACACTTTGTATGGAAAACCTGTGCGCGGAGGAACCAACTCGTGGCTAGCCGCGCCCTTACTTTGTTTCGAGCACGCTCAACGACTTAAGTGTGCTGCAACTAGTGTCGCGCCCTTGCTTCGTTTTCGAGTTCGCTCAACAACCTAAGTGTGCTGCGACTAGCTTCGACAAGGTTTCTTGTCGGCAACGGCACTGCTAGCAGGCTGCTGAAGTTCCGCACACAGCGCTCGCGGCAAAAGTGCCCACGCCGGCAAGTTCCCTAAAAGCGTAGGGTAAAAACATACAAAGCGAGGAAGTCAAGTAGAGGAAATAACATTGCATTCAGTGCCTAAGATAGAGTTATATTACAAAGCAGCTTGTCGCAGCTCTAATAGACTATTGCTCCTAACATGGTTGGCAGCGACAAGGGAAGAAGAAAGTAAACAAGAATAATCCGTGCGGTCGCCCTCGCCCCTCTTGATGCCGCCCACCTTGTTCACGATGAGCGCAACGAGAGCCTTAAGCGCCTCCTGGTCAGTGTCCGGCGGCAAGGACCTCAGGACGTTGGTGAGGTTGAGGCTTGGGTTGCGGAACGCTATCTTCATCAGCACCTTCTCCAGGGCGCCTGCACAGAGCCTGCGCGACTTGTCCGCCAACTGCTTGGGGATCTTCTCCCGGAGTTGTTGGAGGGCCGTCGCCACGCCCTTGAAGAACAGAGTGAGCTTGGCGCTGGCGTGGAGGTTCTCGTCGGTGGAGTACCCGAGATACTCCGCCCCCAGCTCCGCCTAAAGTTGTTCTGGGAAATGGCGGCACTGTCCAGCAACACCTTCTCGGCCCTGAGCTCCTCCTTCAGGGTCGCCTCCCGCTCTCTGGCGTCGTCAAGCGTCGTGGTGAGAGTGGACAGCTTCAGCTCCAGATCGGCGATGGAGTCCTTGGCGACGGTGAACTCCTTGCCCTTATCGGAGAGGCGAACCTGCAGCTCAGAGTGGCTGTGGGCGTCCTTCTCCCTTTCAAGCTTGAGGGCGGCAACCTCCTCGCCGCTCGTCTTCAAGTTGGCCTCCAGCTGCGCCACCCTCTGCTCCAACTCCCTCTTGGAGGTCTCGGCGGCTGTGGCAGCATCCTTTGCCTCCTGCAGAGCTCCGCCAAGCGATCGCTCGCGCGCGGCAAGTTCGTCCTCGTGGCTATCGAGGTCGACCTTCCGCTGCGTCAGCTCACCTTCCCTCGTGGATAGCTCCTCGGTGGCGAGCCGTTGCTGCTCCTCCGCCTCGGCCTTCTCCAAGATAAAAGCTTGATGCGCCTCGGCGAGCTGCTCCCGCTCCTCCGCCAAGGATCGGAGAGCCGCTTGGTTGACGGCCCGGAGCCCTTCTGCGCGCTTCTCCAAGTCAGCGCCCGCCTTGGCGGCCAGAGCCTCTCGGGACTCTAGCTTGGCCTGCCTGGCGCGGTACAGGGATAGAAGCTTGCGCAGCAGCCGCTCCTCCTCGGGCTCGCTGCTGCTGCTTGGCGCGTCGACGAATTTCAGTCCGGCGGAGGCAAGGACCTCCCCGTCGAAGACCTCCCCCTCGACGGGCGCCCTGGACATGGACGCCCACGGGAGCAGGATGAAGACACCGTTGCCGGCCTCCAGATAGGCGCCTGGCTCGGCTGCGGCAGCGGGAGGATCGGCGGCCGGCGCAGCGCCTGACGCTCCTGCGGCCTCAGGGCTGTCAGTGTGGCTGCCGGGCTCCTCCTCAGCTGCCGCGCCGGCGGCCTTGGCAGCCTCGTCGGCGGCGGGCTCGTCAACACCGGCCGCCTCTTCGGTAGCGGCGGCGTCGCCAGTGTTGCCGCGCACGTTCTCCATCGGCTGTGCGGCGGACGGGTCTGACAGAAGAAAAGAAGAAGAAAGAAAAATAGTCAAGCAAATATCCAAAAAAGAAGAATCGAAAGGAGAAAAGTCCAAGGGTTTACCTGCGCGGGCCTCCTCCTCGGTGGGGTTCCTTGCCGGGGAGTTCTCCCTCGGCGGTGTGGTGGTAGCTCCCGCCGGCGGAGGGCCGCTAGCGCCATCCCTTGGCGGGGTGCTCGCCCTTGGCGGGGTGCTCGCCCTTGGTGGGGTGCTCGCCCTTGGCGGAGTGTTCTCCCTTGCCGGGGAGCTCCCCCTTGGCGGTGTGGTCGAGGCGTGCGGCGCGTCGGATGCAGTCTCCTGACGCTCCTGATGTTGCTGCTCTACTCCTGCACAAATCAACAAACAAGACATCAGCAAGGATGGAGGACCCGCGCGCGCCCGACAAGCGGAAAAGAGAACTACACTTACGCTGGGGGCTGCTCTGGAGAACAGCTGCTGGGTCCGGCAAGCTTGTCGCAGGCGCACCCCCTGCCGTTGCTGCGGGCTCGTCCTCGATGACGATCACCGGGACTTTGGCCCTCTTCGCCACCCTCTGGGCTAGAGTTCTGGAAGAAAGAAAGGATCAGAATCAGGCAAAAGAGATACAAGACAAGAAACAACAGAAAATCAAAGAAGTACGAGAATTGCGAAGACTTACTCTTCTTCCTCCTCGTCGGAGCTGAGCGCGGAGAAATCAAAATCCGGCTCACGCACCCCGGCGCAAGGAGGCGGAGGAGTGGGCTCCCTCGGCCGCTTGGCGGGAGCGGGGATGGTGGTCTGAGAAGACCCCGCTCCGGTTGCCGCCGAAGCGCGAGGGGCGGCGGGAGCAGAGGCGCCAGTCCGGGAAGATCCCCCTCCTGTTGCTGTTGAATCACGAGGCGCTCCCTTGGCGGCCTTGCTCGTCGCGGTGGCGCGTGTCGGGCGGCGCTGCGGCTGCTGGCCCGCCTGCCGCCCCGTCACGTCTGCGGCCTTACGGAGGCGCCTCCTTGTCGGAGCTGGAGGACTTGCTGGTGGCGGTGAGCTGCTCGAGGACGAGGATGAGGAGCCGAGGTCCAGCGAGCCACCCGAGTCCTCGGCAGGATCGCTTGACCCGGCGCCCTGCTCGGCGGGCTGTCGGGACCCCGATCCTAAGTCACACAGGTCTAGCCTGTAACACACCATATCACTTTGCGGCCTCACGCACGGTATCCCCACGGGTGCCACCTTACCTGGCCCGGGACCGTTTGCGTATTTTGGCACACGTATATGATAGTGTCGCTAGCATCCATATGACAGAGAACCCGGGCCGACATGACCAGTTATAAACCAAAAGTGGCACTAAATTACAGAGACAGGCATACATGACCCAGCAACGAACGTGTTGGTCATCAACGTATGAACCCAAGTCATAGCAAGCTACAAGGACTTAAAGGAACAACGCATGACATTTCCCCTAAGGGACAGACACAGGAACGAAGAAGGACACATGCCGGCCAGCCTAAGTGTTCCGGAGCAGTAGCAAGCTACCAAGGCTCAGTGGAAGCACTAGGAGACATTTCCCTGTAAGATAGGCTACCAAAGGTAAACAACTAGGTGTCGGATCCCACACATAACAATACACATTACACGTACGCATAACATGCAAGTATGTGTTGTACAACATGGCATCACAACATAACTCAACAACTCATATAGATAAAGGCCCAGAAGAGCCATCATAGCATTTATTACAAACAGAGGTCACATGACCCAACATACAGAGCATACAGGCAACGGAAGCATAACATGTCTGAGTACAGACAACTACAAATGAAAAAGGCTGAGAAGCCTGACTATCTACAAGATCCTACAAGGGTTCAAGATCGTAGCTGAGGTAACAAGCTAAACGTCGAAGTCCACGCGGAACCACTAGCGAGACTGAAGTCTCTCTGCAAAAACATAAATTAAGCAAACGTGAGTACAAAGGTACTCAGCAAGACTTACATCAGATCTATCTACATATGCATCAGTATCAACAAAGGGGTGGTGGAGTTTGACTGCAGCAAGCCAGCTTTGACTCGGTGGCTATCCTAAACTACGACTGAAAGTAACTCCTTTGAGGTGGCGCACACGAGTCCACATATTCACCAATCAATACACCACTATGGATCCGCTCCCGTCTCCCTACGAGAAGGCCATCCATAGCACTCACGCTTATCTTGCGTGTTTTAGAGTATCCACTTTCACTTGTCTATGAACTGTAATAGGCAACCCAGAAGTCCATTTCCGCGGACACGGCTATTCGAATAGATTATAATTAACCCTGCAGGGGTGTACTTCTTCACACACGCTCTCACCACTTACCGCCGTTTACACGACATGTACTCGGCAACCTTCAAGCGGAGGCCCAGCGAGGGTGTCGGCCACGACCTGACTAACCACACAAGTCTCTCGTCCAGGTTTATCGCCTATTTGGGTTCCATCCGTGGGGAGATCCGGCCGGGGTGTCGCTCACGGCCCCAAACGATGTGTACAGGGTTCCCGCATCACCAAACGGGCAATCGGTACACCGTGCCACGTACCTGCCGCGTCACAGCCCATCCCGAGGGTCAGCGCTGCGCACGACCTCTAGTAAACTACAGACACCAGAAACTAGTTGCAACTCCTGGACAGAGATCATGTTGATTAATAAGTCGAGAGAGTCAATTAAGGATCCCAATGTGTGGAAGTATCTGTTTCATGGACCAACCAACACAGAACTCAGTTCCTGAAGACGGCTGCAATGAGACAACCCACCATGTACTCCTACATGGCCTCTCATCGCTACCTTTACCAAATCGTGTTCACACACTTAGCTCTCAACAGTAAGACATGTTCACCACATTCCAATTCATCCCCGATGAATCAGACCTGACACAACTCTAAGCAATAGCAGGCATAACTAGAAAGCATGAATGAGTAGGCACAGCATGGCTCAAACAACTCCTACTCATACTAGTGGGTTTCAACTATTTACTGTGGCAATGACAGGTCATGCAATGGAAAGGGGTTCAACTACCGCAGCAGGTAACAGTTGAAGCGTTGTTGTCCTAATGTAGTAAAAGAGAGCAAGAGCGAGAGAGTGGGATTGTATCGGAATGCTCAATGGGGTTTGCTTGCCTGGCACTTCTGAAGATAACATTGAGTCTTCATCGGTGTCATCGAACTCATCGTCGGAACGTCGTCTACTGAGAGGGGACAAAACCGACAACAGAGAAAGAACACAATCAATGCAATGCACAATATGATGCATGAATGTGACATGGCAATGTGCTGTTGGTTGAGCTAATGCAACTAGCAACAAGTTAAATGAAGTTGGTTTGAACCAAGGGTTCAAATTCAAACTCCATATGTGATTATTCAAATGCCATTTATGAAAATTGCCCTAAACAGTGGCTGTAAGTTATTCAAACATGCATGAAAATGCCATAAACAGATTCCTTGGATTTTTCTGATCAATTTTCATATATAAATTATTTTCATCTGAGCTACGGTTGATTTTATATGATTTTTAGAAGTTTTGAAAATTTTCTGAAATAAATAAATCATTTCTGATTTATTTAAAATTCCAGAAAACACTTATTGCGTCAGCATGACGTCTGTGTGACGTCAGCAAGTCAACAGGCGGGTGGTCCAGGTCAAACCCCCACACGTCAGTGACACAGCAGTTAAACAGGATTAACTAAACTTAACAGAAGATTAAACTAAACTAAATAGGCACAGGGGCCCACATGTCAGTCTCTCAGGGCCTAACTAAGTTTAGTTTAAAACTAAACAAATTAGACAGGGGGCTGACCCCACCTGTCATTGGCTCATAAAACTAAGCACCGTAGTTAGCACTTAATTAACAACCTAAGCTAATTAGTCCAACGCCGGCCCCACATGTCAGCGACACAGAGGGGGGGTCCAACCGTGGTCAAAGCTGGTCAAACCCACCGGCGGCTCGACGCCGGCGAGGCCAAACGCGGCGGCGGTGCTCGGAAATCGCCCTCCGGCGACCAAAAGAGCGGCGGAGGGGCTTGGCGTGATGCTGGTCCTCGTCCGCATCCAACGGAGCCATCAGCTCGCGCCGGGGAGGACCAGATCGACGGCGGCGAGGGAAGTGCGGTGGCCGGAGTTCGGGCGTGCTCGGGAACGGCGATGGGGTGCACCGTAGGACAAGCAGGAGGGGGTTTTCGACTCGTGGGAGGGTGCGGAGCACGGTGCCGGGCTCGTTTTTAAGCCGAGGTGGCTGCAGCGACGGCGGTGACATCGCCGGCGGCGTGGAGTTCGCGGGCATGGTGGGGGTCGGAGCTACAGCATGCGCGTGGCTAAGGAGATAGGGGGAAGAGCAAGAGGGGCTCACGGCGGTTCGTTTGAAGAAGACGGCGAGCCCGGGGGCGGCCCGACGGCGGCGAATCGTCGACGGCGGTCACCGGACGCAGAGGAGGGGAACGATGGCGTTGCGGGTGAGGGGGAGCTCCTGGCGCTGCGTGACATGAAGGAGAGGAAGAGGGGGGGCACGGCGGAGCTCGAGGGCTCATCGGAGGGCGAGGTGGAGGCCGTGGCCACGGTGATGCTCGGCGGCGCGGCCGTGGTGGTTTCGGCCATGGCGGAAGAACGAGAGGGAGGACGAGGGAGAAAGAAGAGAGTGAGGGAAGGGGCCAGGGGGGATGCGTGGCGATGCCAGGGACGTCCAGAGCGTCGAGGGGTGCACGCAGGCAGGCAGGAGGTGGCCGGCGCACGGTGGCCACGCGCCTCGCGTCCTTCTGGCGCGAGGTAGGAGATGACTGGCAGCGGTGGTGGCTGCCGTGGGCTGGGCCGAAACTGCTGGGCCACCAGGTAAGTGGGCCCCAGGTAAGCTTCTCTCTCTCTCTTTTCTTTCTGTTTTCTGTTATCTATTTCTTTTGTAACTTTGTGGCTTTTCTAAAAATGCTTAGGCACTTTCAAAAATCACCAAACTGCTCATGCCCACTGTTTAGCATATAACCAACATGGAACATTTCAGTTTAGGATTATTTGGACATTTAGAATAATTAGTAGCATTTAAATGCCCAAATGCAAATACTTTAAGATTTAATTCAAAAATCCAGAATGGTCCAAGAAATAGGTGCAACATTTTTGGCAGAGGTTTTTAATCAATCCAAAAATGATGAACTTTTCCAAAGGCCATTTTGGGTTCATTGAAAAATATTTTAATTTGACCCTAGTTGAATTCATTTAGTGCTAGGGTTTGTCATCCCCATTTCAATTTTCTGTGAAAGTAAACATGATGCACCTGAGGACCAAGCAAGGCAGGCAAGGGCTGGTCTAGGGCTGTGACAACTCACCCCCACTAAACAAGAATCTCGTCCCGAGATTCAAGCGTAGGGTAAGAAATCAGAGGGGACACTAACTAACACAATCTTCATGATCCAAGTGCCCTTCAAGAATGTTGATTGCTTGCATCATGTTGATCCTGGCATCCGTGCCTTCGAGATCTTTGTCCAACATGGTGACGACGAGAGAAACTGTACCAAGTTGATCTTCTGAAAGATCGGGCAACTCGAGATCAACTCATGGAGTGACACGTTGAAACATCTCTTGAACTGAGACACGGAGTACACCTCCAGAGGGATGGAGTGAAATAAATGATGAAGGTTCACTTGACAGACAATAATTCCACACTTAATGAAGATGGTGATCGAGGTCACCAGACGGGGCACCTTAGAGAAGATGACTCCTAGAATTATTCCCTTAAGTGGCAAAAAGAATTACTTTTGATATAGAGGTCATTGAAACTCTCTATACCAGCCGGAGGCAAATCACAATCGATCATTTGACGGAGTCCGAAAGAATGACATTCTACATCTAGAATGGATGATGTGGACTGCCTTGTAAAAGACAATGCCAAGGTTGATTTTGCTTATCATCGGAAATGGATGGGCTCCATGGTAAAATGGCACATTGGCGGTGCAAGTTGGGAACAAAATGCAAATGCTGGGAATGATTCTGGTAACTGGGAAGAAACCCAACAGTAGAGAGTAAAACTACTCTTTGGGAGGTTATAGCATAACCAAGAACACTCGGAGCAATCCCGGTTAGTGTCGAGGATAACACCTAGTGCTTGTGCGTGCTCTCAAGAACTTGAGCATTCCCATATTCACCAAGGTTTTACCAATATCCGTGTCAAGGATCCTGGCAACACCACATACTACCATGATGAATAATGATGGACGATGCAGATGCAAAGGAAGATAACACTTTCTCAGATTTCACCTTTGCGAGGCCAAGGGGACGAAATCTGGATGATCGACCGAGAGACATTTAGCACTCCGCTTCTAATGTTCTCCTTGATGTGCTAGCGCAACCCATTTATTAAAATGGTTTGGTACCTAGAACGTCAAGTAAAAGGTCGGACTTTAGGAGAACAAAAATCCATAAGGAACAACTAGGGAGTAAATCCTACGAAGTCCTTATGGGGAGGTGGCCAACTTCTTCAATCAAGATTCTACAACAACAGGTCTTCCGGCTGGGTGTGTTGGTCGCGGCATCCACTTTACCGGTTATCGAGAGACCAATATTATAGTTCTTGGGAAAAGCTCCAACCATCATATCTGCCTGAGATTCAGTTCTGGTTGGTGTCAGGATATTCCAGACTCATCGAGTCTAGAAGGAAAAATGAAAGTTTACAACACAAATCGACGAGATGGCGTTGCGAGATTCTCGGGAGTGAACTACGATAGCAAGCTCCAAAACATGAGCTGGTTCTGCTACACACATGTGAACACGTTGTCCAAGACAAACATGACCACGTAGTAGTCTTACAATGAAACACTACCAAGTTCGGGTTGGGGAACCATCATCGAGGATAACGAAGTCCTTGCATAAGTCCGGATCTTAAGAAGGAACTTCTTCTCCTAGGACAATCAATCAGTGGCTTGGTGTGCTAGGAATACATATAGAGTGAAGGTTGCAAGTCTCCAAACCATAGAATACTTCGCACGTATGCATGACTGACTTGGGATGATTCCAGAGGAACAATATTGACTTTCTCGAATTCACAGCGGCAACTTGCATCAAATGCACGTGAATTAGGGAAAGTCTCTTCCCTCATCCAACATATACCTCATGAACGGGACACGAAGGCAATGCTTACAAAGTTTCCAACACTAGCTTAATGTCCTACAAAATCATGGAGAAGATAGCAGTGTTGCTGATGGGCTCAACAACAATTCATCCAGGTTTCCATGGAGATGAAATTCCATAATTATGTGAACAAGTGATAGTATTGGTCAGACCCAGAGGATATAACGGTGTATGCTCGAGGGATCAACCACGAGTAAGACAACATTAAGAACATCGTTGGTTCTGATTTGATTTGAGGATAGCCCACACTCAAATCAAAGTTTTGGACAAGACAATAGATCCAATAATTGATCACATGAATCAACCGATCAAGATATCATCTTTCTTCTACACACACACACACACACAAAAGATATCCCTTAGAAGGAACTAGGTCGGACAAGCTTTTATCTTCCAACTCCCCAAGTTGTTGTTTAGCTTATCCAACTAGTTCAGGGTATCCAATACAGATTCTCTGAGAAAGGGTGGTTTACAAGAAAACCAACTTAATCACGAATTCAACATAGCGGTCAGGTGACAACCTGGTAATACTTCCGAGAAGATATTCGGAAAATCACGAACCACCGATATCTTGCTAAGTCCGAAAACAATCTTGCTTTTCAGGGCAAGAAGATATGATCAAATAAGCAAGGGATTGAATAATTCTAACTCATTGGTCAAGGAGTGCACCAGGAAAGATGGACTAGTAGCACGATCGATCTTAGAATGGTGATTTGGTAACCAACACGCTAAGAATGAGATTGTTGTCCTTTAACTACCAAGCAACGAAGTTGCTAGGAGTATTAATTTCACACATCACAATTCACTTGTCGGTATTCCGGTTATAACAACGCGGAGACCGTGGAATGAACGACGATGGTGAGAAGTATTACTATATCAGGAGTTCATAGGATGATGTGCCATTCCCATGACATTCTTGATATAAAGATGGTAATACTCCAAGGTAAAACAGATTAGAAGATGGATTAACATCCTTCATCTGCGGAGTACAACTTCTTTGACCCAATCCTAGGAATGGATGAGGTACTGGAGTTTGTTTCTCCTAGTCATTCCAGAATAGAACGGCTTGACGACTCACAAGAGTAAAAGGCATCGATGAACACGAATGCACAACTACCCGTGACTATCAACTGATAGACGAGGGTCATAATACAACTAAAGGGGAACAACTCAAGGAACATATAACTTTCTGAGTTGTGGACGCATAGATTAACATGTCGAACGAGTCCAACATATTTCCTCCGGATAACCCATGCAGAAAGGTAGGACTGGCACAGTCACAATGTGGAATAGAGAACTCGTCAAGAGCACTCTGGTTGTGATCTTTTGGTTCGGAAGAACTTCTGCCATGATGGTTCATGGTATTTGGAAGAAGGATATACCACGGACCTCGAGGACTATCACAAGGTTACTAATATCCTAAAGGGACGAGCAAATACTATCCACATGAAGTAAGTAGGGTGAAGCTCGGGTTCAAGAACCCAGGAATAGAATACCTACCAACTAAATAGCATCACGGGATGCTTTCGAGAATAATGGCCAGAATCATCACACTGAAATATAAAACATTGCTGGATTACTGGGTGATCTTCTAAGATACTTAGGGTCATATTAATAAGTTAAACATATATGTCGAGGTAACAGAGTACCTCAACACACTGACTAGTGTGATTAATCTGGCCTAAAAGGACATCGGAAACAGGGAGGAAAGGTTTGCAAATGCATCAGACTATTTAGGAACCTGGGATGACTCGGACAGCATAACGGCTGTAAAAGCTCGAAAAAACTTTGGAGATCCAAGCAAAAGGGGTAGCATACCCACTTAACATCATAATGTCAAGGTTCTAAGATCAACAATTGAACACACAATAGTAGAATAAATTGAACTGAGAGTTGAATCCACAATTAACGTGATCCTGATAGACATAAGAGAAAGCCTAGTTCTTAATCCCCGTAGAATAGAAAAAGGTGACTCAGATCAGAAGGTCATGGGGTAAAGGAGTAAAAAGAGCCTTACGTTCCCTTCCACAATCAATTCCCTTATATAACTAAAGAGTTTCTAGACACGACTCCGACCAGTTTGGCTTACTAATCCTACAGGCAGTCAGGCTCTGATACCAAAGCTGTCGGGACCTCGATCCTAAGTCACACAGGTCTAGCCTGTAACACACCATATCACTTTGCGGCCTCACGCACGGTATCCCCACGGGTGCCACCTTACCTGGCCCGGGACCGTTTGCGTATTTTGGCACACGTATATGATAGTGTCGCTAGCATCCATATGACAGAGAACCTGGGCCGACATGACCAGTTATAAACCAAAAGTGGCACTAAATTACAGAGACATGCATACATGACCCAGCAACGAACGTGTCGGTCATCAACGTATGAACCCAAGTCGTAGCAAGCTACAAGGACTTAAAGGAACAACGCGTGACATTTCCCCTAAGGGACAAACACAGGAACGAAGAAGGACACATGCCGGCCAGCCTAAGTGTTCCGGAGCAGTAGCAAGCTACCAAGGCTCAGTGGAAGCACTAGGAGACATTTCCCTGTAAGATAGGCTACCAAAGGTAAACAACTAGGTGTCGGATCCCACACATAACAATACACATTACACGTACGCATAACATGCAAGTATGTGTTGTACAACATGGCATCACAACATAACTCAACAACTCATATAGATAAAGGCCCAGAAGAGCCATCATAGCATTTATTACAAACAGAGGTCACATGACCCAACATACAGAGCATACAGGCAACGGAAGCATAACATGTCTGAGTACAGACAACTACAAATGAAAAAGGCTGAGAAGCCTGACTATCTACAAGATCCTACAAGGGTTCAAGATCGTAGCTGAGGTAACAAGCTAAACGTCGAAGTCCACGCGGAACCACTAGCGAGACTGAAGTCTCTCTGCAAAAACATAAATTAAGCAAACGTGAGTACAAAGGTACTCAGCAAGACTTACATCAGATCTATCTACATATGCATCAGTATCAACAAAGGGGTGGTGGAGTTTGACTGCAGCAAGCCAGCTTTGACTCGGTGGCTATCCTAAACTACGACTGAAAGTAACTCCTTTGAGGTGGCGCACACGAGTCCACATATTCACCAATCAATACACCACTATGGATCCGCTCCCGTCTCCCTACGAGAAGGCCATCCATAGCACTCACGCTTATCTTGCGTGTCTTAGAGTATCCACTTTCACTTGTCTATGAACTGTAATAGGCAACCCAGAAGTCCATTTCCGCGGACACGGCTATTCGAATAGATTATCATTAACCCTGCAGGGGTTTACTTCTTCACACACGCTCTCACCACTTACCGCCGTTTACACGACATGTACTCGGCAACCTTCAAGCGAAGGCCCAGCGAGGGTGTCGGCCACGACCTGACTAACCACACAAGTCTCTCGTCCAGGTTTATCGCCTATTTGGGTTCCATCCGTGGGGAGATCCGGCCGGGGTGTCGCTCACGGCCCCAAACGATGTGTACAGGGTTCCCGCATCACCAAACGGGCAATTAGTACACCGTGCCACGTACCTGCCGCGTCACAGCCCACCCCGAGGGTCAGCGCTGCGCACGACCTCCAGTAAACTACAGACACCAGAAACTAGTTGCAACTCCTGGACAGAGATCATGTTGATTAATAAGTCGAGAGAGTCAATTAAGGATCCCAATGTGTGGTAGTAGCTGTTTCATGGACCAACCAACATAGAACTCAGTTCCTGAGGACGGCTGCAATGAGACAACCCACCATGTACTCCTACATGGCCTCTCATCGCTACCTTTACCAAATCGTGTTCACACACTTAGCTCTCAACAATAAGACATGTTCACCACATTCCAATTCATCCCCGATGAATCAGACCTGACACAACTCTAAGCAATAGCAGGCATAACCAGAAAGCATGAATGAGTAGGCACAGCATGGCTCAAACAACTCCTACTCATACTAGTGGGTTTCAACTATTTACTGTGGCAATGACAGGTCATGCAATGGAAAGGGGTTCAACTACCGCAGCAGGTAACAGTTGAAGCATTGTTGTCCTAATGCAGTAAAAGAGAGCAAGAGCGAGAGAGTGGGATTGTATCGGAATGCTCAATGGTGTTTGCTTGCCTGGCACTTCTGAAGATAACATTGAGTCTTCATCGGTGTCATCGAACTCATCGTCGGAACGTCGTCTACTGAGAGGGGACAAAACCGACAACAGAGAAAGAACACAATCAATGCAATGCACAATATGATGCATGAATGTGACATGGCAATGTGCTGTTGGTTGAGCTAATGCAACTAGTAACAAGTTAAATGAAGTTGGTTTGAACCAAGGGTTCAAATTCAAACTCCATATGTGATTATTCAAATGCCATTTATGCAAATTGCCCTAAACAGTGGCTGTAAGTTATTCAAACATGCATGAAAATGCCATAAACAGATTCCTTGGATTTTTCTGATCAATTTTCATATATAAATTATTTTCATCTGAGCTACGGTTAATTTTATATGATTTTTAGAAGTTTTGAAAATTTTCTGAAATAAATAAATCATTTCTGATTTATTTAAAATTCCAGAAAACACTTATTGCGTCAGCATGACGTCTGTGTGACGTCAGCAAGTCAATAGGCGGGTGGTCCAGGTCAAACCTGACGTGTGGGGTCCACACGTCAGTGACACAACAGTTAAACAGGATTAACTAAACTTAACAGAAGATTAAACTAAACTAAATAGGCACAGGGGCCCACATGTCAGTCTCTCAGGGCCTAACTAAGTTTAGTTTAAAACTAAACAAATTAGACAGGGGGCTGACCCCACCTGTCATTGGCTCATAAAACTAAGCACCGTAGTTAGCACTTAATTAACAACCTAAGCTAATTAGTCCAACGCCGGCCCCACATGTCAGCGACACAGAGGGGGGGTCCAACCGTGGTCAAAGGTGGTCAAACCCACCGGCGGCTCGACGCCGGCGAGGCCAAACGCGGCGGCGGTGCTCGGAAATCGCCCTCCGGCGACCAAAAGAGCGGCGGAGGGGCTTGGCGTGATGCTGGTCCTTGTCTGTATCCAACGGAGCCATCAGCTCACGCCGGGGAGGACCAGATCGACGGCGGCGAGGGAAGTGCGGTGGCCGGAGTTCGGGCGTGCTCGGGAACGGCGATGGGGTGCACCGTAGGACGAGCAGGAGGGGGTTTTCGACTCGTGGGAGGGTGCGGAGCACGGTGCCGGGCTCGTTTTCAAGCCCAGGTGGCTGCAGCGACGGCGGTGACATCGTCGGCGGCGTGGAGTTCGCGGGCATGGTGGGGGTCGGAGCTACAGCATGAGCGTGGCTAAGGAGAAAGGGGGAAGAGCAAGAGGGGCTCACGACGGTTCGTTTGAAGAAGACGGCGAGCCCGGGGGCGGCCCGACGGCGGCGAATCGTCGACGGCGGTCACCGAACACAGAGGAGGGGAACGACGGCGTTGCGGGTGAGGGGGAGCTCCTGGCGCCGCGTGACATGAAGGAGAGGAAGAGGGGGGGGCACGGCGGAGCTCGAGGGCTCATCGGAGGGCGAGGTGGAGGCCGTGGCCACGGTGATGCTCGGCGGCGCGGCCGTGGTGGTTTCGGCCATGGCGGAAGAACGAGAGGGAGGACGAGGGAGAAAGAAGAGAGTGAGGGAAGGGGCCAGGGGGGATGCGTGGCGATGCCAGGGACGTCCAGAGCGTCGAGGGATGCACGCAGGCAGGCAGGAGGTGGCCGGCGCACGGTGGCCACGCGCCTCGCGTCCTTCTGGCGCGAGGTAGGAGATGACTGGCAGCGGTGGTGGCTGCCGTGGGCTGGGCCGAAACTGCTGGGCCACCAGGTAAGTGGGCCCCAGGTAAGCTTCTCTCTCTCTCTTTTCTTTCTGTTTTCTGTTATCTATTTCTTTTGTAACTTTGTGGCTTTTCTAAAAATGCTTAGGCACTTTCAAAAATCACCAAACTGCTCATGCCCACTGTTTAGCATATAACCAACATGGAACATTTCAGTTTAGGGTTATTTGGACATTTAGAATAATTAGTAGCATTTAAATGCCCAAATGCAAATACTTTAAGATTTAATTCAAAAATCCAGAATGGTCCAAGAAATAGGTGCAACATTTTTGGCAGAGGTTTTTAATCAATCCAAAAATGATGAACTTTTCCAAAGGCCATTTTGGGTTCATTGAAAAATATTTTAATTTGACCCTAGTTGAATTCATTTAGTGCTAGGGTTTGTCATCCCCATTTCAATTTTCTGTGAAAGTAAACATGATGCACCTGAGGACCAAGCAAGGCAGGCAAGGGCTGGTCTAGGGCTGTGACACGGGCCCGCTCGACTCGGCGCCTTGCTCGGTGGGCTCGCTTGTCCCGGCGAGTTGCCCGGCAAGCTTCCCCGCTTTGCGAAGCTCTTCCTCCTCGGCAAGGCTTGTCGCCTCCGCTGCATCCGGTTCCTCCACAATGTACCCAAACTCGCCCGCAGCCCTGGCTGCCGCAGCCTCTTCCAACCTAGTGGCAATATATGCCATCTCTTGGTGTCGCGGGTGAGGCCCTTCTTCTCGTCGGCGTCGACTGACAGTTCCACCAAGTTATCGAAGAACGTCTGCACAGCCTCGTCGGAAGGTTCTTGCCAAGTGGGGTCGATCCTATGGGAGTCGCACAACGGCATCACCGCGCGGATGGCGCTGAGCGCAGAGCTATTGCACGGCGGGACGACACCTTGTCGCAACGTGAACCATTCAGGGTGGGCAGAGTCGTACTTGAACAGCGCTTGGAGCATCGCGTTGAGCTCCAGGACAGTAAAGTTGTAATTGAGGCCCGGGCGCAGCCTCATGATGTCTGCCACGTTCTCAAACTCCCAGGCGGCCCTCTTCCTCTCCTGCAAGGGGGCGATGCGGCGGTGGAGAAAGTCTGCTCCTACGGCGCCAACAGTGAGCTTGGCTTGTCGGAGGCGAAGGATCCGAGTGGTGGCTATCTTCAGCCTGTCGTCCTCAGGGCCCAGGTCACTCCAGTCGTTGCCGCGTACTACTGCGGCTAGGCGCCGGGAAGTAAATGGCTGCGGGTCATCCTCTATGATCCAACACCAGTTGGCTCTCCACTCATCCCACTTGCCGCGGAGCTCTCCCGTCAAGTAGGCTTCCTTCTTATGGGTCCTAGATATCCAAGAGATTCCACCAGACAAAGGCGACCCTGCCTCGACTCGAGGTATGAAGTAATGGCGGAAAAGAGCTACATTGGGGTAGACTCCGACAAAATTTTCGCACAGATGTGCGAAAATGGCCATGGTCAAGACGGCGTTTGGGGTGAAGTCAAGGAGATGAAACCCGTAGGTATTCATGATGTCGCAGAAGAACTCCGAAAAGGGCGGGCAGAGCCCGCAGTAGAAGAACAGAGCAAAAAAGGCGTAGCCGGTCGGGAACATCTCGCAGGCTACGGCGGGGAGTACCTTGGTGTGCGGATGCGCCTTCGTCTCCCTCGACCAAAAAAGGTAGAAGGTTTCCTTCAGCTCCTCCGCGTCAAGCTTTGGCGGGAAGACCGCCATCTTCTTCCTCATTGCTACTAGCCGCAGTGCCTCGACGGACTTCGCGGGCTTCCCCTTCTCGCCTTTTGGAGCCATGGCGGGAATGGGGGAGGAGACCGACGGC
>LR738710.1:860288475-860347331 GCA_902687465.1 Secale cereale | reverse complement strand
GGGGGGGGAGCGCTGCTCTCTTTCGACCTTCAGGGAGGAGGGGAGCGGCGGGGGTTTCTGAAGATTGAGGAAGCAACGGGCGAATGGAAGGAACTGCCCCTGTTTCCCCTGCTTTTAAGGGGGGGAGAGGGGGACGTTCCGCATTTCCCCATTAAAGAAACAGGCCACGATCTCTCCCACGACGCCGCGATCGACGCGTGCCGTTAGGGAGGGGCGCGGTGGATACGGAGTGGGATACGGCGTGCCGCAGGCCACGCGTGCCCGTGCACTGTTTTGGGCCTGGCCCAACAGCGCTCGGCACCGTGTATGGCCCAGGCCCGGGGGCTCCTGTCGGTGTACTAAAGTAGGGGTACCTTAGTATCCCGAACTTGTGATCAGGCAGTTGCAGCGTCCCGTGGCAGGGCTTGCCGTGCGACCGCCAAGGTCCATTGTGGTTCCTTTGGAGCCATTCAAGAACAAAGTATTCAAGTTAAAGAGACAAGGCCCCGGCAAGAGGAGCTTGCCGGGAAGGCTACTCAAGGCTCAAGACCACTTCTTTGGCACAAGACCCTGGCAAGAGGAGCTTGCCGGGAAGGCCGAACATGGCGTTTTCAAGAGACTTGCCGCGACGCGCCACGCATCCCGACAAGGCCCGGAGAGCGACAAGCTCCCAGGCGCGACAAGATAGCCACCGCGCAAGGCGCTTGCCGCGACAAGCTTCCACTCAGTGCCCGCGCTCCATCACATCCACCCACGTGTCGCTCTGGGGCCCTTCCAGGCACACGTGGCGGAAAGATGTGCAGCCAGGGGAACACGGTGGCAAGCGGCGATGACAAGGCTACCGTCGTGGCGGACGGTGGCGCCCTAACGGTCGCTTTTTGCACTATTCTGGGCGACGGTGACGGGCATTTAATGCCCTTGTCCCCTGCCGTCAGAGTTAGGTATAGAGCACTATACAAACACTGTTGCATCTACCACCCATTTTACGTTTTTACACTCACCTACGTTGCCACCTGTCGGTGACCCCTTTGACCTATAAAAGGAGGCCCATGCGCAACGTAGAGGGGGTTCCGAAGATCGATCATTCTCACGCTCGGTCTTGCTAGCGGTTAGAGCATCCTGTCGCTCTCCTCGCTCCCGAGCCAAGAACTCAATAACAAACCAAAGCAGGAGTAGGGTTTTACGCATCCGTGCGGCCCGAACCTGGGTAAACTGCTCGCGTGCTCGCCTCGATCCGCTCTTTGTGCATCCTCCGCCCCCCTTGCCGTACCGAAAAGGGGCTCCGGTCCCATAGGTGTTCGTGGGCGATCAGCATCCCCGACAGTCACTCCGAGGCTTATGGAGGACACCATGCTAGAAATAGAACCGCACATAAGGTACTGCAATCTGGTTTTTATTGGCCTACTCTCTTCAAGGATGCCCGTAAGTTTGTCTTGTCTTGTGATGAATGTCAAAGAATTGGTAATATTAGTAGATGTCAAGAAATGCCTATGAACTATTCACTTGTTATTGAGTTATTTGATGTGTGGGGCTTTGATTATATAGGACCGTTTCCTTCCTCTAATGGGTATACACATATTTTAGCTGCTATTGATTACGTTACTAAGTGGGTAGAAGCTATTTCAACTAGTGTTGCTGATCACAACACCTCTATTAAGATGCTTAGAGAAGTTATTTTTCTGAGGTTTGGAGTCCCTAGATACTTAATGACTGATGGTGGTTCACACTTTATTCATTGTGTTTTCCGTAAAATGCTTGCTAAGTACTCCCTCCGTCCCAAAATACTTGTCATCAAAATGAACAAAAATAGATGTATCTAGAACTAAAATACATCTAGATACATCCTTTTTTATTCATTTTGATGACAAGTATTTCCGAACGGAGGGAGTATGATGTTAATCATAGAATTGCATCCCCTTACCACCCATAGTCTAGTGGTCAAGTAGAACTAAGTAACAGAGAGCTTAAATTAATTTTGCAAAAGACCGTTAATACATCTAGAAAGAATTGGTCCAAGAAACTTGATGATGCATTATGGGCCTATAGAACTGCATACAAAAATCCTATGGGTATGTCTCTATATAAGATGGTATACGGAAAAGCTTGTCACTTACCTCTTGAGCTAGAACATAAGGCATATTGGGCTATCAAAGAGCTCAATTATGATTTCAAACTTGCTGGAGAAAAGAGGTTATTTGACATTAGCTACCTGGATGAATGGAGAACCCAGGCCTATGAGAATGCCAAGCTGTTTAAAGAAAAAGTTAAAAGATGGCATGACAAAAGGATACAAAAGCGTGAGTTTAACGTAGGTGATTATGTCTTGCTATTCAACTCTCGTTTAAGATTTTTCGCAGGAAAACTTCTCTCCAAGTGGGAAAGACCTTACGTTATCGAGGAGGTTTATCGTTCCGGTGCCATAAAAATCAACAACTTCGAAGGCACAAATACGAAGGTGGTGAACGGTCAAAGAATCAAACATTATATCTCAGGTAATCCTATAAATGTTGAAACCAATGTTATTGAAACCGTAACCCTAGAGGAATACATAAGGGACACTTTCTAGAACGATTCATCCTCCGAAAAGGAAGAGGTATGTTATACGGTAAGTAAACCGACTCCAAAACAGCTCTAAAGCCATTTTTTCTCCGTTTTGCAATATTTAGAAAAATAGAAAAATAAGTAGCAGTCCGGAAGAGACACGAGGTGTCCACGAGGGTGGAGGGCGCGCCCCCTTCCCTGGGCGCGCCCCCTGCCTCGTGGGCACCCCCTGTGCCTCCCGGACTCCGTTTTCTTCTGGGTTACTCCTTTTGGTCGGTAAAAAATCATTATATATACTCCGAACAAGCAGGACTTATGCAAAAAGATATTAAGCCTTGAGCAGGAGATCGATGACCTAAGGGAGAAAAATTCTATCCTCAAGCGCAAATTAAGGAAGAAGCCTACATCATCAACAACTCCATCATCACCACCTCCGAAGAAAGAGACATAATCACATGGGTATGGGCACTCCCCTTGGCAACTGCCAAGCTTGGGGGAGGTGCCCCGGTATCGTATCACCATCACAGTCCTATCTTTACCATTTTTCTTAGTTCGATACTTTTGGTAATATCTTGATCTAGTAGAATGAAGTTTAGTATGATCTAGTTGTGAGCTTTGCTTTATGATCTTTATCTATGTAATCGAGTCCGTGAGCTATATATAATAAAGATTAGTTTTGAGTCAAGGACTTGATTATCTCACTTTGATCATGAGAGAATAAAATAAAGAATAAAAAGAATCAAAGAGATCATATTGATCTTATGGAAAGTAATGACTTCGCATATAAAGAGTATGATGAATAAAAATTGTTGAGAGTTGACGAACATAGTTTTGGTCATCGTTGCAATTAATAGGAGGTAATAAAGAAAGAGATGTTTTAACATACAAATATACTATCTTGGACATCTTTTATGATTGTGAGCACTCATTAAAATATGACATGCTAAAAAGTAGATGTTGGACAAAGAAGACAACGTAATGGGTTAGATATCGAAATAAAGTATACTGTCATGGATCATCCAACATGTTGAGCTTGCCTTTCCCCCTCATGCTAGCTAAACTCCTTGCACCAAGTAGAGATACTACTTGTGCTTCCAAATATCCTTAAACCCATTTTTGCCTTGAGAGTCCACCATATCTACCTATGGATTGAGTAAGATCCTTCAAGTAAGTTGTCATTGTTGCAACTCTCTAAATATATATGATCTATTACTGTGGAGAAAATAAACTTTATACGATCTTGTGATATGGAAGCAATAAAAGCGACAAACTACATAATAAAGGTCCTTATCACAAGTGGCAATATAAAGTGACGTTCTTTTGCACTAATATTGTGTACATTCAACCACAAAAGCACATGACAAGCTCTGCTTCCCTCTGCGAAGGGCCTATCTATTGTTCTTACCTTATACAAGAGTCATGGTGATATTCAACTTTCCTTTTTGCATTTTATCCTTTGGCAAGCACATTGTGTTGGAAAGATCCTGCCATATATACCCAATTGGATGTAAGCTATCGTGAACTATTATTGTTGACATTACCCTTGAGGTACAAGGTTGGGAGGCAACACTATAAGCCCCTATCTTTCTCTGTGTCCTATTAAAACTCCATACCCATAATTATTGTGTGAGTGTGAGCAATTGTGAAAGACTAAATGATAGTTGAGTATGTGGACTTGCTGAAAATCTCTTATATTGAATCTTTCCGATGTTATGATAAATTGCAATTGCTTAAATGACCGAGATCATAGTTTGTTAGTTTTCAATGAAGTTTATGATTCATACTTGACATTGTGAATAGATTGTTACTTTAGCATAAGAAATCATATGACAATATATATATATATATATATATATGTGTGTGTGTGTGTGTGTGTGTGTGTGTGTGTGTGTGTGTGTGTGCGTGTGTGTTGTTGTTGTTGTTGTTGTTGTTGTTGTTGTTGTTGTTGTTGTTGTTGTTGTTGTTGTTGTTGTTATAAGAATGATCATGATGCCCTCATGACCGTATTTTATTTTATCGACACCTCTATCTCTAAACTTGTGGACATATTTTTCGATATTGGTTTCCGCTTGAGGACAAGCGAGGTCTAAGCTTGGGGGAGTTGATACGTCCATTTTGCACCATGCTTTTATATTGATGTTTATTGCATAATGGGTTGTTATTACACATTATGTCACAATAGTTATGCCTTTTCTCTCTTATTTTACAAGGTTTACATGAAGAGGGAGAATGCCGGCAGCTGGAATTCTGGGATAGAAAAGGAGCAAATATTGGAGACCTATTCTGCACAACTCAAAAAGCCCTGAAACTCCACGAAAGCCAGTTTTGGAATATACAAAAAATATCGAGCGAAGTAAGCACCAGAGGGGGCCACCCACCGTCCACGAGGGTGGGGGTGCGCCCTACCCCCTTGGGCACGCCCCCTACCTCATGGGCCACCTGGCAGCCCCCCGATGCCCATCTTTTGGTATAAGGTGTCTTCTGCCCTGGAAAAAAAATTAGAAGGAAGCTTTCGGGATGAAATACCGCCGTCTCGAGGCGAAACCTTGGCGGAACATATCTAGGGCTCCGGCGGAGCTCTTCTGCCGGGGAAACATCCCTTCGGGAGGGGGAAATCGTCACCGCCGTCATCACCATTGATCCTCTCATCGGGAGGGGGTCAATCTCCATCAACATCTTCACCAGCACCATCTCCTCTCAAGCCCTAGTTCATCTCTTGTATCCAATCTTTGTATCAAAACCTCAGATTGGTAGCTATGGGTTGCTAGTAGTGTTGATTACTCCTTGTAGTTGATGCTAGTTGGTTTATCCGGTGGAAGATCATATGTTCAGATCCATTATGCATATTAATATCCCTCTGATTATGAACATGAATATGATTTGTGAGTAGTTACGTTTGTTCCTTAGGACATGGGAGAAGTCTTGCTATAAGTAGTCATGTGAATTTGGTATTCGTTCGATATTTTGATGAGATGTATGTTGTCTTTCCTCTAGTGGTGTTATGTGAACGTCGACTACATGACACTTAACCATTGTTTGGGCCTAGAGGAAGGCATTGGGAAGTAATAAGTAGATGATGGGTTGCTAGAGTGACATAAGCTTAAACCCTAGTTTATGTGTTGCTTCGTAAGGGGCTGATTTGGATCCATATGTTTCATGCTATGGTTAGGTTTACCTTAATACTTCTTTTGTAGTTGCGGATGCTTGCGATAGAGGTTAATTATAAGTGGGATGCTTATCCAAGTAAGGGCAGCACCCAAGCACCGGTCCACCCACATACCAAATAATCAAAGTAACGAACGTGAATCATATGAGCCTGGTGAAAACTAGCTTGACGATATTCCCATGTGTCCTTGGGAGCATTTTCCTTTATATAAGAGTTTTTCCAGGCTTGTCCTTTGCTACAAAAAGGATTGGGCCATATTGATGCACCTTATTTACTTTTACCAGTTGTTACTCGTTACAAATTACCTTATCACAAAACTATATGTTACCAATAATTTCAGTGCTTGCAGAGAATACCTTACTGAAAACTACCTATCATTTCCTTCTGCTCCTCGTTGGGTTCGACACTCTTACTTATCGAAAGGACTATGATAGATCCCCTACACTTGTGGGTCATCAATCACCTATAGACATATGCCTCTTCTATGTGATAATGAAAGTGCCATCAACATTGCTGAGAATCCCAAAGATCATACCCGCACCAAGCACATTGACATTAGGTATCATTTCTTGAGAGATCATGTGGAAAAGGGTGATGTTGATATTGCTCATGTTGGTACAGATATGCAACTTGCAGACATTTTCACCAAGCCATTGGATGAAGCAAGGTTTTGTCGACTTAGGCGTGAACTTGGTATCTTGGAGCTTGAAAATATTATGTGAAATCTCGCACCCATGTATGCAATTTACTTTATGTCTTGTCTTGATGTAGGCATATATTTAGGGGGAGACACTCAGCTCATGAGTACTCTCACCCAATGTAATTCATAAATAGAACAAACACTCTCAAAGGTTACCATGTTATTCTAATTGTGGTGCTTTAAAATGATGGAGTAGTGATTATGCACCCTAAGTTCAAATCCTTGCTGTGTCATATCACATATACTCAAACATGGTGGCATCGGTCACCGCTCTTATCGGTTAGAATATTATCTGAGCGGGTTGTTTCTTGGGCATAGGATATTCACTGCTTAATATTTTTTCCTCATCCTAGAATCGTCATCTCACTACCATTGTCATTTGCCCTCAAATTATAATACCAAAACAAAAAAAAGAGGAGAGAAAACCCAAATTCCTGAGTGCTTCCGGTCGTATGGTACTTTCCGGACGTCCGTAAAATCTGTTCTGTTATCCTCATGCCGGACGTCCGGTATGACCGGACTTCCGTTAATTTTAATCGCTCCAGACGTCCGTAACTCACCGGTCGTCCAGTCATCCTCTGACCCATATATATAGGGCGGGGTGCGTTTTGGGGCAGTTTTAACCTAAATCCTTGATCCCCTTCTTCTTGTCCGTTGCCGCCGCACACCTCATCTTCACTCTCCTTGGTGCGGTCGCAGTTCGACGGGCCCTTCGTCGTCGCAATACTGACTGGGTTGCCCAGGTCGCCGTCGCGCCTCCGGCGCCGCCTCGTCGTCACTGAACCGCCTGCTTTTTCACTTCGTCTCGTTCTTCCCTCCGAGGTAGCACCTTACTTCTCCTCCTCTCATCAATCGATTCTCCTTCGATCTATGGAGGTGGGTTGTTGATTTTGGTCTTCCTCCTCCTCTAGGTCGGGATGCCGAAGATCAAGCACTCTGCATGCAAGGAGGCCCCAAGTGGGTCCCCTCATCCGTCTCGTCGTGGTGGTTCCGATGATTCACAAGAATGTGTTCGTCCTTGGAAGCGTGCCGCCCAGCCTCGCAGCCCTGCTAGGACTTCTCAATGGAGGAATCCGACTGGGAGGATGAACTGGAACATATGGAGCGGGCCGAGTTTGTTGCTTCTCGCATCACTGCACCCAAGCCGGGAACTCGGAGGCCCACTTTCAAGCTTCCTCCTCCTCCGGTGCAACCTCAAGGTGATGCCAGTCACATCTCTCTTGAACCTTCTCTAGCTCTCGGCCACAAAGTTAGAAGGTTCAATGTGGTTCCCACTGCTTCCTTCCTTAAGCTTAGTCGTGATGTTAACCAATTCTCGGTTGCTAGCGACTCTCAGGACGATCGCTTTCGCACAAACGTCCATGCAGACATTTTTACCACTATCATGATTCCTAAGGGTCTGTCTCTGCATGTGTGCATTAACTTAGAGCATATTCGCTCTCATCGATCTCATGTCCCTCACTTTCTGTGTCATGAGATCCGTCTCGCTTCTCTTCAGCAAAAGCGGGCCTTTCCTCATGCTCCCTTTCTTCAGGCATTCATTGAAAGTGTGGCTTCATTTCCCATTGTCTGCACTCACTTGCATGAGCGGTGGGTCATTCCACCTCAATTGGCAGATGACTGTGGCAAGCCCTCTTCCTCTTCTGCTAATGCTCGCTGAGCTGCTGCTCGCATTCCTCCTACTGCTCCTTAGGGATCCGCACCATTTGGGCGCATTACTCGCTTTCTTGGGAAGGCTCAATCTAGAATGATGAAGGCTTTCACCTTTAACTGCTCCCAAAATCACGATGGTGTCAATCGCCTGATCACTTCCAAGAATGCTCTGAAGGCTCGTTTGAGAGACTCCGGAGATTTCGATGTGAGTGATGATGATCGTCTTCATGAGGCTCCACCTTCTGACTTTGGCTTTCCCTTGGGTCCTGAGTGGTCAGACTTCTTTGATGAGTCTGGTGGCAGTGGTGCTCATGATGATGATGACGATGACCCTATTTGATGTTGTTCTGGCTGTTTATGTAATGCCCCCTTTTGGGTACTTGATGCCAAGGGGGAGTAAGCACTTATCCTTTATGTAATGTTGTGATATTAGTTGTATCGAACCATGTTATGTTTATGAACTATGCTATGAGTGATGAACCTTTATGGGTTAAGGAATGCACCTATATATTGTGAGCTTATTATGGTAGTATGGTATCATGATTACTTTCTGATATTTGGTTGGTTTGGTATCAAATTGAGGGGGAGCTCTCCTCATGCTTATTTTATTTATGCTCACATTTAGGGGGAGCTCCACAAAAAATCCTTTCGATATTTAAAAGTTTTTCTTACATATTGAGAAGTGCATGTATGTTGTTATCAACTACCAAAAAGGGGGAGATTGAAAGTGCAATCATGCCCTTAATCTTATTTTGATGTTGATGACAACATGCATATAGGGGACTAATCATGTTTATCTAGTATATCTCAGGATTATGTCTCAAGGGCCGAGTGTGAATCATGACTACGAATAAATATATATCACTCAAGAGTAGAGATACAAGAAAATATCTTTTGCCGCCTTTTCGATTTGTTCTTGAGTATAGGGATCCCGCACTATTAAGAGGGGATCATCGGGTTTTGTGAAAGACTTGCTCAAAACTCAAAAAATATCCTCTCACAATAACTTTGTTTCATATCTGGTAATACCACTATTGTGTAACCAAAAATCTGGTGTGAAACTGAGCTAGTGTGCTCTGTTATCACCGGACGTATGACCCTTCACAGCCTACCGAACATCCGGCACTCTCCGGATATCCGGTGCATCTTCACAGAAAGAAAATAGCGGTCTTCCGTTCCTCACCGGACGAGCAGTCACTGGACGACTGGCACATTTGGGACGTCCGACACCTCACTGCCTACCGGACGTCTAGCACTCTCCGGATGTCCGGTGCATCTTTAGAGAGAGAAAATAGCGGATTTTTGGTCCCCTCCGGACGTCCGGTCACCGGACGACAGGCTCATTCTGAACGTCCGGTGGTTGTGTGTCTGGTGCTACTTCGTGGCTTGGTGAATTCCCAGTGTCCGAACTACCGGCGGCTTATGCAGACGTCCGGTCCAACCTGTGCCACCGGACGTCCGGTGTTGTCCGGACATCCGACAACAGCGGTACATTTAGTGGCTCAACGGTCAGTTTTACACTACTACTATATATAGCCTCTCCTCTCACAGGATACAGTTGACCATTCACTTTGAGCTTACCCAAGAACACATTTCACTCTCTCTCACTCTCACACACCAAATCTTAGATCCTCAAGGGATTTGAAAGCATTTGAGAGAAGTTGTCCACCCAAGTGATAGATCCACTCCTTCTCCTTCTTTGCACCAAAGGAATTCGTGATTTGAGAAAGTCTTGAGCTTTTCCCCATCATTCTTGTTACTCTTGGAGGTTGGAGACTCCTAGGCGGTAGGAGTCATTCGGAGAGGAATCAAACATTGTGATTACCACCGGAAAGTTTGTGAGGGTTTGGAGGCCACCTAAAGGTCTACCACTAGTGGTTGGGAATCGCCTTCGTGGTGATATCTCAAAGAGAGAATAGGGTGAGCCTTCGTGGCATTGGTGTGCCTTCGTGGTAACATCCACCTCTCTAAACGGTGACATAGCTTCCCTCCAAGGAAGTGAACATCGGCATACATCCGCGTCTCTCGAAGTTGCGGTTATTCCTAACCCTAACTTCCTACTTCTGGTTACTTGTCTCTTAGTCCTTACTTATATCTTATTGTGCTTGCTTACTTACATACTTGTGTTTCTAGCTTACCTTGCTTAGCATCTTACATGCAATTGTTAGGCTCACTTTCATATTCCGCATTATTGCCTAAAATTGCTAAGTAACAATACAAAGTTGTAATTGTACCTATTCACCCCCCCCCCTCTAGGTCCATCTCGATCCTTTCAACGGGTTCGAGAATGATGTAGACATGATCGAGATGGCTCTCTGGTCAATAACCAATAGCGGGACCTACATGCCCATATTGGTTCCTACGTATTCTATGAAGATCTTTATCGGTCGAACCTTTATGACAGCATACATAGTTCCCTTTGTCTGTCGGTATGCTACTTGCCCGAGATTCGATTGTCGGTATCTCTATACCTAGTTCAATCTCATTACCGGCAAGTATCTTTACTCGTTCTATAATACATGATCTTGCAACTAACTCCTTGGTCACTTTGTTTGCAATCTTCTTGTGATGATGTATTACCGAGATGGCCCAGAGATACCTCTCCATCACACAGAGTGACAAATCCCTGTCTTGATCCATGCCAACCCAACAAACACATTCAGAGATACCTGTAGAGCATCTTTATGATCACCCAGTTATGTTGTGATGTTTGATAGAACACAAGGTATTCCTCTGGTATCTAGGAGTTGCATGATCTCATGGTCGAAGAAACATGTATATGACATTAAGAAAGCAGTAACAATAAACTGAACGATTATGCTAATGTAATGGTTGGGTCTTGTACCTCACATCATTCTCCTAATGATGTGATCTCGTTATCAAATGACAACTCATGTCTATGGTTAGGAAACTTTAACCATCTTTGATCAACGAGCTAGTCTAGTAGAGGCTCACTAGGGACACGGTATTTGTTTATGTATTCACACATGTATTTAAGTTTCCGGTCAATACAATTCTTGCATGAATAATAAACCTTTATCATGAATAAGGAAATATAAAATAATAACAACTTTATTATTGCCTCTAGGGCATATTTCTATCAGTCTCTCATTTGCACTAAAGTCAATAATCTAGAGTACATAGTAATGAACCTAACACGCATGGAGTCTTGGTGTTGATCATATTTTTCCTGAAAAAGGGGTTTAGTCAATGGGTCTGCCACATTCAGATCCATATGTATTTTGCAAATTTCTATGTCTCCATGCTTGACCTTTTCACGAATGGAATTGAAGCGTCTCTTGATGTGTTTGTTCTCCTGTGAAACATGGATTCCTTTGCTAAGGCAATTGCTCTAGTGTTGTCACAAAAGATTGTCATTGGACCTGAAGCACTAGGTATTACACCCAGATCGGATATGAACTCCTTCATCCAGACTCCTTCATTCGTTGCTTCCAAGGCAGTTATGTACTCCGCTTCACACGTAGATCCCGCCATGATGCTCTGCTTAGAACTGCACCAACTGACAGCTCCACCATTCAATATAAATACATATCTGGTCTGAGACTTAGAGTCATCTGGATCTGTGTCGAAGCTAGCATCGACATAACCCTTTACGATGAGCTCTTCGTCACCTCCATAACGAGAAACATATACTTGGTCATTTTCAGGTACTTCAGGATATTCTTGACTGATGTCCAGTGATCCACTCTTGGATTACTTTGGTACCTCCCTGCCAAACTTATGGCAAGGCACACAACATGGCATACATAATAGAACATATGGTTGAGGCATAGGGAATGACTTTCATTCTCTCTCTATCTTCTGTCGTGGTCGGACTTTGAGTCTGACTCAGTTTCACACCTTGTAACACAGGCAAGAACCCTTTCTTTGACTTTTCCATTTTGAACTTTTTCAAAACTTTATCAAGGTATGTGCTTTGTGAAAGTCCTATTAAGCATCTTGATCTATCCCTATAGATCATGATGCCCAATATATAAGCAGCTTCACCAAGGTCTTTCATTGAAAAATTCTTATTCAAGTATCCTTTTATGATATCCAGAAATTATATATCATTTCCAATCAATAATATGCCATCCACATATAATATCAGGAATGCTACAGAGCTCCCACTCTGATAAATACATGCTTCATTATAAGTCTGTATAAAATCATATGCTTTGATCACCTCATCAAACTGTATATTCCAACTGTGAGATGCTTGCACCAGTTCATAGATGGATCCCTGGAGCTTGCACACTTTGTTAGCTCCCTTATGATCGACAAAATCCTCTGGTTGCATCATATACAACTCTTCTTTAAGAAACCAGTTAAGGAATGCAGTTTTGATGTCCATTTGCTAGATTTCATAATCATAAAATGCAGCAATTGATACATGATTCGGACAGACTTAAGCATCGCTACGGGTGAGAAAGTCTCATCATAGTCAACCCCTTGAACTTGTCAAAAACTTTTCGCAACAAGTCAAACTTGTAGACAGTGATATTACCATCAGCATCTGTCTTCCTCTTGAAGATCCATTTATTTTCAATGGCTTGCCGATCATCGGGCAAGTCCACCAAAGTCCACCCTTTGTTCTCATACATGGATCCTATCTCAGATTTCATGGCCTCAAGCCATTTGTTGGAATATGGGCTCATCATAGCTTCTTCATTGTTTGAAGATACGTCGTTGTCTTACAATATGACTTCCAGGATAGGATTACCGTACCACTCTGGTGCGGTAAATGTTCTGGTCGACCTTTGAGGTTTAGTAATAAGTTGATCCGAAGTTTCATGATCATCATCATTAGCTTCTTCTCTAGTTGGTGTAGGCATCACGGGAACAGTTTTCTCTGATATGCTACTTTTCAATTCGAGAAAAGGTATAACTACCTCATCAAGTTCTACTTTCCTCCCACTCACTTCTTTTGAGGGAAACTCCTTCTCTAGAAAGGACCCATTCTTAGCAACAAAGATTTTTCCTTCGGATCTTGTGGTAGAAGGTATACCAAATAGTTTCTTTTGGGTATCCTATGAAGACACACACTTATCCGCTTTGGGTTCAAGCTCATCAGGCTGAAGCCTTTTAACATAAGTGTCGAATCCCCAAACTTTAAGAAACGACATGTTAGGTTTCTTGCCAGACCATAGTTCATACAGTGTCGTCTCAACGGATTTAGACGGTGCCCTATTTAACGTGAATGCGATTGTCTCTAATCCATAACCCCAAAACTATAATGGCAAATCGGTAAGAGACATCATAGAATGCACCATGTCCAATAAAGTACGGTTACGACGTTCGGACACACCATTACGTTGTGGTGTTCCAGGTGGCGTGAGTTGTGAAACAATTCCACATTGTTTTAAATGAAGGCTAAACTCGTAACTCAAATATTCGCCTCCGCGATTATATCGTAGAAACTTTATTTTCTTGTTACGATGATTCTCCACTTCATTCTGAAATTCTTTGAACTTTTCAAATGTTTTAGACTTGTGTTTCATCAAGTAGATATATCCATACCTACTTAAATCATCTGTGAAGGTTAGAAAATAACGATTCCCGCTGCGTGCCAACACTCATCAGACCGCATACATCGGTATGTATTATTTACAATAAGTCATTAGCACACTCCATTGTTCCAGAGAATGGAGTTTTAGTCATCTTACCCATGAGGCATGATTCGCAAGTAACAAATGATCCATAATCAAGTGATTCCAAAAGTCCATCTGCATGGAGTTTCTTCATGCACTTTACACCAATATAACCTAAACAGCAGTGCCACAAGTATGTTGCACTATCATTATCAACTTTGCATCTTTTGGTATCAATATTATGAATATGTGTATCACTGCAATCAAGATTCAACAAGACTAGACCATTCACTAAGGGTACATGATGATAAAAGATGTTACTCATATAAATAGAATAACCATTATTCTTTGACATAAATGAATAACCGCCTAGCAATAAACAAGATCCAGATATAATGTTCATGCTCAATGCTGGCACCAAATAACAATTATTGAGGTCTAAAACTAATCCCGGAGGTAGATCTAGAGGTAGAGTGCCGAGGGCGATCACATCAACCTTGGAACAATTTCCGACGTGCATCGTCACCTTGTCCTTAACCAATCCTCGTTTATTCCACAGCTCCTATTTTGAGTTACATATAAGAGCAACCGATCCAGTATCAAATACCCATGCTGTCGTGGATTTAGCACGGCAGATGTCCTAGCGAAAGGACTTAGTCGTGAGGCCATCGCTACGGGTTAGCTTAAAGGGGTTAAAGCGGACAAAGGACGCAAGGATTTCATACTAGTTCGGCCCCTTTGATGAAGGTGAAAGCCTACGTCTAGTTTGGTGTGGTATTGCTTGGGCTTCGATGACCAGGGAGCGGATTCGCTTTACCTATGTCTCGAGCTGTTGTTGTCTATCTTGAACCATCGCCGGGTCGTCCCTTTATATAAGAGGTGACGCCCGGTCCGGTTTACAAAGTCCCGAGGCCGGCTCATAAACGTGTCCGCCTCGGTCTCTGCTATTTCTATCTTACATCCCAAGTTACATAGTATGACAGTTTACAAATCATGGGCCCTAACATATGGGCTCTAAGCCCCTTGGGCTACAATCTTTTACTTCATGCTTCGCTGGGCTTCTGATAATATAATCTTGATAACTTAAACCGGACCCTCCTGGCTGGTTTATACCTGGTAGTAATATCCCTGACATTAGGCCCCAGATTGATTTGAACCTGTTCATGTCAATCTCCAAAGTCTTGTACAAATTTTCCTTTCTGCAGCTTCAGTATGCTTGGTAAACCGGCATGACGTCATCCCCTCGAGTCGCTTTAAACTGTCGTGACGCCATCCGCACATTCAATGTCTGCACCTGTTTTTTTAACCTTTACTTATTAAAGCTCTGAAGATCGAGGCGACAGCACCATCCATATCCGATTTTTGGTCTCCTCGATTCCCGCGCTTGCCGTTTTATCCCCTCGACTTATAAATAGGGCCCAAAGGGCATCTCTTTTCCCCCCTGCTTCGTCTTCCTCTGTCTTCCAGCGCTCAAGCTCCGCCGCCGTCCTTCGAGCTCGTCGTCTTCACCAAGCCTGACCGCTGCATCAACCTGAGCGTGTCCAGAGATTTCACCGCCATCCTTCCGCTTCCGTTTCCTCACGTGCGTTACTCCTTCTTCCGCATAGATCTTAGCTCTAGGGTTTCACGGAAACTCGCGGATGAACCTCCGTTCTTCACAGTTCATCACCATAGGTAGTTCCTAGCCATAGATGTTTAAACTTTTTAGGCCAACTCTCGTGCGCATGACTCCGCTCCGTCTTTATAATCTTAGTTCCCCCAATACTGTTAGTTACACTGGATCTGTAGAAAAAACCTTCGCTGCCTTCGACGAATATGACTTGAATTATCTTGAGTTTTCCATACGCTGTAGATCCATATTTCACCACTGCTCGTGTAAAAGTTGGTTCTCACACTTTAGATCTTCAACTCATCTACCTATGTCGACGGTTCAGCTTTAGATCTGCACCTCACCTGCTTGTGTTTGGCGGTTTAACTTGTTCCTTTCAAACTTCATAATCCGGTGGCTGTTACATTCATAGTTCTTCCGGACCAGTATATACCATTAGTCCCCTGCTTAAACCGTCAATTAGATCAATGCCTTCATAGAACATGCCGGTTTATATCTGCGTGGATCATAAACCGGGTCTTGTATTGTATTTTTCAGCGTTCCCTTTGAAAAAGATGACTTATGTGGCCAAACAGTTTGTCGCTTGCAACTGGGTCCCATCCCGGATTACCGAGGATGATTTAGAGAAGGTGGCCTCAATTGGCGCTTTAGGTCCCAAGGAGGTTCTGCACTGGAGGGTACCCGGGAAAGAGTGTCCTCCCGAGCCTAAAGAGGGAGAGATTGTTGTCTTTTTTGATCACCTGGCCCGAGGCTTTAACCCTCCAAGGTCAAAGTTTTTCCGCGATGTATTGGCAGAGTTTCAGCTCCATCCCCAAGACATAGGCCCCAACTCCGTATCAAACATCTGCAATTTTCAAGTCTTTTCTGAAGCCTATCTGCAAGAAGAACCGTCTGTAGAGTTATTCCGGGACTTCTTCCATCTGAACCGCCGGACTGAATTTCATGATGGGCCAAACACTGAACTGGGCGGAATGAGTATCCAGAAGAGGAAGGATGTCAGCTTTCCTCATGCTACCCTTCATAGCCATCCCAAGGATTGGAACCAAACTTGGTTCTATTGTGTTGATACTTCACCAGAGGGGGAGAATCCAATGCCGGGTTACCGTTCTTATCGTCTGACAGCGGATCACCCTTTCCCGCAGCGTCTGAGTGCCCAAGACCGGGCTCGATATGCCCCCCAACTTTCCAAACTCAGGGCTTTTGTAGCCAACGGTTTAACCAGTGTTGACCTTTGTCCGCTGCTGGCTCTCTTGGAGCATTCTCCCGTTAAGCCGGCTCTCCGGCTTAATGTGCGAGTATACTGGTAATCCAAAGGACCCTCAGCGTCACACGGACATGGTGCTTCCAGATAATGAAGTTACCGAGTCTGCTTAGAAGATGTTGAATATTCCTATGGAGGAGTGCAGTCGGACCGGTTTAGCACCCTTCTACATGAACAATAAGCCACCATCGGTAAGATTCTTCTGTCCCTTTCTCTTTGTTTTAATCCGTCCATATTATTTGTCTTCAAATCTGTCCCTTTCTCTTTGTTTTAATCCGTCCATATTACTTGTCTTCAACATACTTTTATTCCTTTACACAGGCCAATGACCCCTTCTGGAAGCGGAAAGCCCAAGACAAACCGGCGAAACCATCTCGCAAGAAGAGTCTGGCCATGAAGAAGCACAAGAAAAGACCTGCCGCTGCTTCTGGTTCAAACGCTGAAGAAGATGATCCGGCCTCTGAGGTACTGCTTGGTTCTTGTGCTTTTTAACTTTCCCTTGTCTGTATTTATATTAACGATGACCTTTCCCAGGATCCGGCGGAAGGGAGTAAGGCGGATGAAGTCGAGGTAATCTCTCTTTCCTCTGATTCAGAACCATTACCAACCAAAGTTCGTCGGGTAGCCCGGAAATACCCATTTTCTCACCTTTATGCTCAACTGGATCCACATTTTCTTTTGAAGAAGCAGCAGCATGAGGCTTGCCGCACCACACGCCACAGTGTCCATGTGGTCGAGTCGACCGGATTGCCCCACACTCCGGCTCGAAGACGCCATTCAGAGGTTTTACTTACTCCAACTCTTCTTCATCCTAAAGCAGGTCTTTTTCGTAAACCACTTAAACCGTCTGATCCAAATTATCAGGAGACTCCTCTGTCATCCTCCGGCGAGTCAACCGCCACCCAAGTCCCGGTGCTCAAGACTGTTCATGGGTATGCCGTCTTTCAGTTTCTCCGGGTTATCTTTTCATTTGACTTGTGATTTTGCTTATTCCTCTAATCTTTTCCCAGTATGCCCAAGCCTAGCAAAAAGGCAAAGCTGAATAAACCGGCGGCCGAAAATACTTCTGAACCGGCAGAAGATCCTGAAGCCACCAATCTGTTGGAAGAAAACATTGAAGTCCCACATGAAGATCCTCCCCCTATGGACCGAGAAGACGTTGTTGCTCCGGGGGATGACCCCATAGAAAATCCTGCTGAACCGGCCAGCCCTGTTCGGACTAGCCATGCTCGGGTTAGCCGGTTCACACCAATACCGCTGCTGCCGCTGATCCCCCTAGGCCAACTGCTGCCTCGACAGACGATGTCGAGATTACCGGGATAGGCTTTACTGCTCCCACAGAGCCTGTCATCTGGGCCAGACACACTGCTAAGGAAGAAGTTCTTCAGAAGGACAAGGGAAAGTGGAGCACTGATCTGTCTAGCTATGCTCCGCTTAGTGCCCAGGACCTTCATTCTGGGTATCTAAAGCGGCTCTTTACTAGCCGTGAACACGAGGCCGGTTTAGTAAACTTAATGAAAGAAAAATATGAGGTAACTTCTTTCCCTTTTCCTTTCATTTCTGCTTGTGCCTTGTAGCTGTACCTTTAGTCCATTGTAGCCCCCAAGTGCCGGTTTAGCCTTTAGGGTGAACCGGGACTTTGATAGATCAACTGAAATAACTTGACTTGCACGTGTAGCCCCCAAGGGCCGGTTTACTCCATTGCGGGTGAATCGGGACTTCTCCTATGTTTGAGAATGACATTACATTAGCCCCCAAGTGTCAAGGACATATCTTGTTATGTGCTTGGGACTTGTCTGAAAAAGTTGCTTTCTTTCACTTCAATTGTACATTAGGCCCCAAGTGTCGAGTGCATAACTTGTTATGTTCTTGAGACTTTTGATTGAACTGTCTTTATAACTATCTGATATTTTTTACCCTCTGCAGACTGATTTGAACCGGAGGGCTTCTGAGATAACTGAGCTCCGAAATAGCCTGGCCTTCCAAGAAAATGCTTCGACTAAAGTCAAGGAGGAACTTACACTTGCTTTAGCTAGTATGGAGAAACTCAAGATTGATTTTGAAGCAGAGCGGTCCACTTGGGAGGCAGAAAAGGCTACTTTGGAGAAAAGAGCCAATGATGTTGAGGCAGCTCTTAACCCGGTGACAGAGGAGTTATCCGGGTTAAGGCAGCATATAGATGATATGACATCTGCTATCTTTGGTAAGTACTTGTTGTCATATGCTTTATTGTTGCCATCTTGTGCTGCTCCGGTTTAACTTATCACTTGTAAACAGGGAGGCGCATTACTCATCTTGGGGATGATGTGCGGAAGAAGCTGAAGGCTGCTTACACCTTGGTGGAACAACTTTATGCCAGCGCTCAGAGGGCCATCAGTGCTATTTTGCACAATAAACCGGCACCAACCACTATCCAAGGTACTCTGGAAAAACTATCCATCTTGCCTGCCCGTATTGTCGAGGTGAAGAAATCTTCTGCAAGAGCTAGCTCCCTCATGGTGTTAACCCGGGCCAAGGCATGGGTTCCCGACTTTGATCCGGCGGAGGCCATGAATGGTTATCCTAGTATGAAAGAAGACGGATCAGCTTTCTCCGCTGAGGATCTGCGCGCCTTAACCAAAGACATGCGGCCTCTTGCCAGCAAGCTTTCTGATGAAGCAGACTTATCAAGGTATCGTCCGGGTTACGATCTGGAAAATGTGCGGGTGGAGCGGCCGTCTTATGACATCGAAAATCTCATTCCACCCGTTCATAAGCATACCTTCGCTCCTGACATTGAACCGTCAGAACTTATAAACGATGAAGTGTATTTCAACGCCCTTTCCAAGATTGACTGGAGCACCCCTGATTTCCAGCAGCTGCCAGAAGTCGTCGAAGACACGGAACAAGATGACCCTCAGTCTTCACAGCGAGCCGAAGCAGAATCTTAGACCGGTTCCGGATTATATGTTGAACACTTGGTGAAAAACTGATATTCTTTTGGGCCTGCCAGTGCCTTGTAATAGAATAGTTGAAATAATGTCTTGTCCCATACTATCTTGCAGGGCCTTATTTTGTTTGGCGACTTCCGAATTATCTCCTGCTTGCAATGCTTTGACAGTTTATATTACCTGTGTCTGTATAAACAATGCTAAAAAATGTCCCAGTGGTTTATCACCGGACGGGTTATACTGCCCAAACACATGATCTAAGTAAATAACTTGAACTAAGTATAAAATAGAAACATGTACCATACATGTGATTAAGTGTATCTGTAAACCTTAACCCGGTAGGAACAATCCAAGGTGTAAGTGCTGAAGACTCCCATGGCTCTCTGTCGGCTCATCATGCAGGCCGATCCGGGTTACAATGAAAGCCGGTTTAACTGTAAACTAGTACTGGTGTTTATAACCCAGACTATAACTTTGTAAATACAAATGTAGTGACAACTTTGTAGTTATCCAGTCTTGAATCAATGGACTTGGTTGAAAAACCAATGACCTTGAAGATAAAGATTTGAGAAAACATAAAAAATAAATAAATAAAGTTTTTGGGAAAATAAGACCATGTAGTCGAGGCTTTTTACGAGCTGCCAGGCTCCAAATTCGAGGCTTTTTATGAGCTGCCAGGCTACTGTCATTAACCATTTTAGCAAAGCATGTTAAGATGATCCGCAATCTTTAACCAAATCATCAATGTCAAATGCTACCAATGTTCAAAATCTTATAAAGATTTGACTTGCGTAATCACTTGATGATCGTCAATTTAACGTTACCAAGTTCAGGGTCCGAAGGATTGACTTGTGTGTACGTTCGACGGGTCATACCAGGTTTACCTGGATGGCACGATTTACTTGATGCAGGCAGGTTAATCTGGGGTTTTAGGTGTATACACCAAGTTTCCAAGCCGTGTTCACTACAAGAGTCTTCAACTCGCTGATGAACTTGCATCAGGAGCCCCCAGGTAGCGTTTAAGCATTGCTCATCGGGGCCTATGTTTGAGTTGTGCTAGGCATCCAAAACTCTCTTTTGCCCCTCATCATCATGTGGAAATTGCAGAAGCAACCAGAGCTGTGCTCTTATGATGGTCTTGATGCGGCAGTCGGTTTAAGAGGCCATAGGAAACTTCCTTGCCCGCGGAAGCCCCCATATGATCCTCTTTTGTACAGAAAAGACGGCTGATACCTTGATTTATCAAGGGCGCCGGTTTAAGAAGCCATAGAAAACTCCCTTGCCCGCGGAAGCCCCTATGTGATACTCTTATGAAAAAAGATGGCTGATACCCCGGTTTACCGGGGGCGCCGGTTTACTATATTAATCATAATATATACATTGTACATAAAGCAGAGCCTATGGCTCAAGTATAGTAAGGTCGAAGAAAAGCGATGTTTCACGGCCGCTTGGTCTCCTCCTCCGCCGTGCGTGAGTCCTTATGTTCTCGAACGTCGACGAGGTAGTATGATCCGTTGTGCAGGTTCTTGCTGACCACAAAGGGTCCTTCCCAAGGTGGGGATAGCTTGTGCATGCCCGTCTGGTCTTGGATGAGCCGGAGCACCAGATCTCCTTCTTGAAACGTCCTCGTCTTAACCCGGCGACTGTGGTACCGGCGCAGGTCTTGCTGATAAATCGCCGATCGAGCTGCTGCCGTGTCCCGTTCTTCGTCCAGCCGGTCCAAGGCGTCTTGTCTTGATTGTTCATTATCCGCTTCAACATAAGCCGCCACCCGCGGCGAGTCATGATGGATATCACTAGGGAGGACCGCTTCAGCTCCATATACCATGAAGAAAGGCGTGTACCCTGTAGATCTGTTAGGTGTAGTGTTGATGCTCCATAGCACTGAAGGCAACTCCTCCACCCAACAACCCGGTGTTCTCTGCAAAGGAACCATAAGCCGGGGTTTGATGCCTCTCAAGATCTCTTGATTGGCTCGTTCAGCTTGGCCATTAGACTGAGGGTGAGCTACTGATGATACATCAAGACGAATATGCTCTCGTTGACAGAACTCCTCCATAGCCCCCTTGGATAAATTGGTGCCATTATCAGTTATAATGCTGTGTGGAAAGCCAAACCAGAAAATCACCTTTTTGATGAACTTAACCGCTGTTGCTGCATCACACTTACTGACAGGCTCCGCTTCAACCCACTTGGTAAACTTGTCTAGAGCCACTAACAGGTGGGTTTTCTTGTCCTGGGATCTTTTGAAAGGTCCAACCATATCAAGCCCCCATGTCGCAAACGGCCAAGTAATTGGGATCATCCTCAGCTCCTGCGCCGGTATATGAGCACGTCGTGAGAATTTCTGGCAAGCATCACATTTTCTGACCAAGTCCTCTGCGTCGGCGTGAGCCGTCAACCAGTAGAACCCATGACGAAAAGCTTTAGCCACCAAAGATTTTGAACCGGCGTGATGACCGCAATCCCCTTCATGAATTTCTCTAAGAATATCACAGCCTTCTTCTGAGGATACACACCGCTGAAAAGCTCCAGAAATGCTGCGATTATGAAGTTCTCCGTTGACAATAGTCATAGATTTAGATCGCCGGATTATCTGTCGGGCCTCGACTTCGTCCTCTGGTAACTCCCCTCTGTTCATGTATGCCAGGTAAGGGAGTGTCCAATCCAGAATGACATGAAGTGCTACAACCAATTGCGCTTCCGGGTCAGGAACAACCAAGTCCTCCTCTGAAGGTACCCGCACCGACGGATTATGCAATTCATCCAAGAAGGTATTAGGTGGAACCGGTTTACGCTGGGAACCCAGCCGGCTTAACGCATCAGCTGCTTCATTTTTCGGCCGGTCTATATAATCCACCTGATATCCTTTGAAGTATCCAGCGATGGCGTCTACCTCTCGTCGATATGCTGCCATGAGCGGATCCTTGGAATCCCACTTGCCAGATACTTGCTTTGCCACCAGATCTGAATCGCCAAAACACTTAACTCGGCTCAAGTTCATCTCCTTGGCCATCCGCAGACCATGGAGGAGAGCTTCATACTCAGCAGCATTATTAGTACATGGGAACATTAAGCGGAGGACATAGTAGAACTTATCACCTCGTGGGGAAGTTAACACGACTCCAGCCCCTGAGCCCTCCAACTGCCTTGAACCGTCAAAGTGAATAGTCCAGTATGTATGATCTGGTTTCTCCTCAGGTGCTTGCAACTCTGTCCAATTGTTGATGAAATCCACCAGTGCTTGGGACTTTATAGCAGTACGGGGCACATACTTTAATCCGTGCGGGCCAAGCTCAATGGCCCACTTTGCAACCCTACTTGTAGCTTCTCTGTTCTGGATTATATCCCCCAACGGAGCTGAACTGACAATGGTGATTGGGTGGCCCTGAAAATAGTGCTTCAGCTTTCGGTTTGCCATGAACACTCCATACACTAGTTTCTGCCAATGTGGATATCTCTGTTTCGACTCAATGAGCACCTCACTGATGTAGTAAACCGGCCGTTGAACCGGATATTCTTTGCCTGCCTCCTTGCGTTCTACCACAATGGCAACGCTTACTACCCGGGCATTGGCAGCCACGTATAACAGTAGCGGCTCATTGTAAACTGGGGCAGCAAGGACCGGCGGCTCCGCCAATTGCCTCTTCAAATCCTCGAATGCAACATCAGCAGCATCACTCCAGACGAACCGGTCTGTCTTCTTCATCATTTGATAAAGCGGGATTGCCTTCTCCCCCAAACGGCTGATAAACTGGCTGAGTGCTGCAATACGGCCTGCCACGCGTTGGACATCGTTGATGCACGCCGGTTTAGCCAGGGATGTTATCGCCTTCATCTTCTCTGGATTAGCTTCAATTCCTTTGTTTGACACCAAAAACCCCAGGAGCATGCCTGCTGGAACACCAAAAACGCACTTCTCCGGATTAAGCATCATTTTATAGACACGGAGATTATCAAAAGTTTCCTTCAGATCCTCTATCAGTGTCTCCTCCTTCCTGGATTTCACCACAATGTCATCGACATATGCATGAACATTCCGCCCAATCTGCCCTTGTAGGCAGTTCTGCACACAACGCTGGTAGGTCGCCTGGGCACTCTTGAGCCCAAATGGCATGGATACATAGCAGAAGGCTCCAAAAGAAGTTATAAATGCTGTCTTCTCCTGGTCCTTAACTACCATCTTGATCTGATGATGTCGGTGTACTAAGATAGGGTTACCTTAGTACCCCAACTTGTGCACGGGCAGTAGCAGCTTCCCGCGGCAGGGCTTACCACGTGCTCGCCGGAAACCTTTTCTGGTCCCTATGAAGCCATTCAAGAACAAAGTATACAAGTCAGAGGATCAAGGCCCCGGCAAGAGGAGCTTGCCGGGAAGGCCGTACCAGGCTCGAGATTGTCATATTAACACAAGACCCTGGCAAGAGGAGCTTGCCAGGGAGGTCAAGGAACACATATCTCAAGAAACGCCTCGGCGCATCATGCGCCCCGGCAGGACCCGGAGAGCGACAAGCTTCCGAGCCAGGCAAGATCATGATCCCGGCAAGGTGCTTGCCGGGGGGAAACTACGCTGTGTGCCCGCGCTCCAGCTCACCTGCCCACGCGTCGCCCTGGGGCCCTTCCAGGGACGCGTGGCGGACGGCTGTGCAGCCTGGGGCACACGGTGGCAAGCCACGGTGACGAGGCTACCACCGTGGCGAACGGAGAAGCATGGACGGACACTTTTGGGGTCGACGGCGACGGGCATTTAATGCCCTTGTCCCGCACTGTCAAGGTTAGGTGAAGATCACTGTACATCTACTGTTCATGCACTATTCACACACTGTTACAACTACCACCAAATTTACATTTTTACCATCCTCTACGTTGACACTTGTCGGTGACCCCTTGAGCTATAAAAGGAGGCCCATGCACAACGTAGAGAGGGTTCGAAACCTAGACAACTCTCTCGCTTGGTGCAGCTAGTACTGTAGCTCTTCAAGCTCCCGAGCTCAAGAACTCAATACGACCTAAGGCAGGAGTAGGGTTTTACGCGTCCGCGCGGCCCGAACCTGGGTAAACTGCCCGCGTGTGCCCCTCGATCTGCTCTCCGTGCTCCCTTCGTTCCCTTACCGCAACGTAGAAAGGGGCTCTGGTCCCATAGGTGCTCGTGGGAGGACAGTTTCCCCCGACATCTTTGGCGCGCCAGGTAGGGGGGCGTCGAGGTTGTGCGAACCTGATCAGGCGCTCACGCGGGCGCATTCTTCATCAACCTCTCGAGCTTCATCAACTTCATCAGCAACATCAACATGCCTCCGAAGAAGAAGGCTTCGGAGGTCGGAGGCCCATCTGCGTCGATTCCACCGCCACCAGAACCAACGGTTGGTGGAGGAGACGCCGGCGGAAGGGTGGTCGCCGGTGAGAAAACTCACGGCGCCACCAAGTCCAAGGACAAGACGGACGACCGGGCGAATTCCAAGGCCTCGGTGTCCGTGGACGCGCCACGCCTCTCTCGGGAGGTACAAGACCCGCAGCGGCGTGGTACAGGAGGTACCATACGCTTGCTAGGGCGTAGCCAAGCCGGAGGATCGCGGGACGCTCAAGGCCAGCAAGCTGGTACGAGCAAGGCGCGGTCGCCGGGGCGAGAAACTGCTCCTTCTAACCCTGTTAGGAGTCCGAGCATATCTCGCTCCTCGCACCGCTCGCCGCCGCTCCCCTCCTCTCCAGCAGAAGCTCTAGCAAGAGCGCAGCTGCTCCTCGACTTCCCTCCAGCGGCAGATAAAGCCGAAGACTGGAGGGCGACGATCCAGAGCCTCATCACCTTCGCCAACAACGACACGCCACAGCAGCCGGCAACATCGCGGCCGCGGCAGGTCGACCAGACGAAGGCCGATGGCGACAAGACCGCCGGGGGTGCAACTACCGTGCACTCCCCGCCGCGGAAGCAGAAGACGCCACCCCGCCGGATCAACGTCGACGACGACTCTACGGCGTCATCGGATCCGCGGGCTCGTCGTGACCAGCGCCAGGTCCTCGACGACAGGCGGCAAGAAGACGCTCGGACGCGCATCGAGCGCCGACGAGAAGCCCGACGACAATCAGATCAGCGCGCTGGGACCGCTGTCGACACGCACGCGCCGTACGCGGCAGGTTGCCCTGCGTTCACCCGTGAGCTGCGGCGAGTCCAGTGGCCCAGCATGAAGAATTTTAAGCCCGACGTACCCGAGAAGTACGACGGCAAGACACACCCCTCGGAGTTCCTCAGCATCTACACCATCGCGGTGCAGGCTGCCGGGTGACGTGACGAGAAGATACTCGCTAACTACTTCCCGCTAGTGCTTAAGCCAAACGTTCGTTCTTGGCTTATGCACTTGCCGGAGAACTCCATTTCTTCGTGGGCGGATCTGTGCCACCAGTTTGTTGGCGCCTTCACGGGCGGCCACAAACCCCACGGCCAGGAGAGCGATCTCCACATCTTGGCCCAGAAGGAGGGAGAGTCCCTGCGCAAGTACATCCAGAGGTTCAGCCGCGTGCAGCACAACATTCCCGATGTCCACCCTGCCGCGGTTATCAGCGCGTTCCACCAGAACGTGCGTAACCGCCGCATGAGGGAAGAGATGGCCATGACCAAGATCCGGGATGTCAGCGAGCTCTACGCTCTGGCTGACAAGTGCGCACGCGCCGAAGAGGGGAGGAGACTCCCCGGAGAGGATGCTGGCGCAGGAGGAAGCGACAGCGAGGATGCCGCCCCGGCAAAGAAAAGCCGGCGGCGGAACAACAGAAAGAAGAAGAGCAAGGAGGTATTGGTTGTCGAGCAGTCCGGCAAGGAGGCTCCCGCCAAGAAGGTACAGGCTGGCAGTTCCGGCAAGGAACCCGCCCCTGTAGCGGCTGCCGACAAGCAGGACGGCTCCGACAAGCAATACTGCAAGATCCACCGCACCAAGGGCCACGACCTTCAGAACTGCAAGCGAGTCGAGTACCTCGTAGAACAGCAGAAGGCTGAATACGAGCGTCGCGACAAGGAGAAGGCCCAAGGAGGCGGAGGAGAGCCCAGCAAGAAGCGGCCATTCAATGGCCGGGGAGGACGCCGCGGCAAGGCCAAGCAGCGGCAAGGTGATAGACCTCCCCGGGGCCGCGACAAGGATGAGGAAGAAGACGACGACGACGACATGGAAGAAGGAGACAACAGCGAACAGGAGTTCCAGAAGGCCACAGAAGTTCTGTGTGTCGACGGAGGCGCCTCTCTGCACACTTCCCACCGCCAACTCAAGCAGTGGGTGCGGGAAGTGAATGCAGCCGAGCCGCCCGTCGAGTCACGCAGGCTACTGAAGTGGTCCAGCACGCCCATCATTTTTGACCTTGAGGATCACCCTGACCGCACAACTGCGGTCGGGTGCTTGCCGATGTTGGTTTCACCAACTATTCGCAACCTCAAGGTCACCAAGATGTTGGTTGACGGCGGAGCTGCCATTCCTTTCTTGCACTTGCCGGTGGAGCTCGATGGTGCGTCCTCGACGGCAGCGCAGCACTCCGAAGAGGTGCGTTTGCCGGAGTGGGCCCCAGAACTCTTGCCGGACTTGGTCTTGGTCTTCCCCCCGGGAGCTTCAGCGGCAAGTGTGTTGCTTTCTGCTGCGGCTGCTGCATCCCGGTAGATCTTGTCGGCGCAGATAAGCGCGTCCTTCTTGTCGCCAGGGACAGAGATGACGCTTATCGGCCCCGGCATCTTGAGTACGTTGTAGGCATGGTGGGAAGCTGCCATGAACTTGGCGAGGGCAGGACGGCCAAGTATCCCATTGTATGGCAATGGGATATCGGCAACGTCAAAGGTTATCCTCTCCGTCCTGAAGTTGAGCTCCCAGCCAAAGGTCACGGGCAGCGTAATCTTCCCCTTCGGCTTGCTCCTTCCCGGGTTGATCCCTTGGAACGACCTGGTTTCCTCGAGCTCGCTGTCGGGGATCTGTAGCTTCTTTATCACAGCTGAGGAGAAAAGATGTCGGGGGAAACTGTCCTCCCACGAGCACCTATGGGACCGGAGCCCCTTTCTACGTTGCGGTAAGGGAACGGAGGGAGCACGGAGAGCAGATCGAGGGGCACACGCGGGCAGTTTACCCAGGTTCGGGCCGCGCGGACGCGTAAAACCCTACTCCTGCCTTAGGTCGTATTGAGTTCTTGAGCTCGGGAGCTTGAAGAGCTACAGTACTAGCTGCACCAAGCGAGAGAGTTGTCTAGGTTTCGAACCCTCTCTACGTTGTGCATGGGCCTCCTTTTATAGCTCAAGGGGTCACCGACAGGTGTCAACGTAGAGGAGGGTAAAAATGTAAATTTGGTGGTAGTTGTAACAGTGTGTGAATAGTGCATGAATAGTAGATGTACAGTGGTCTTCACCTAACCTTGACAGTGGGGGACAAGGGCATTAAATGCCCGTCGCCGTCGACCCCAAAAGTGTCCGTCCATGCTTCTCCGTTCGCCACGGTGGTAGCCTCGTCACCGTGGCTTGCCACCGTGTGCCCCAGGCTGCACAGCCGTCCGCCACGCGTCCCTGGAAGGGCCCCAGGGCGACGCGTGGGCAGGTGAGCTGGAGCGCGGGCACACAGCGTAGTTTCCCCCCGGCAAGCACCTTGCCGGGATCATGATCTTGCCGGGCCCGGAAGCTTGTCGCTCTCCGGGTCCTGCCGGGGCGCATGATGCGCCGAGGCGTTTCTTGAGATATGTGTTCCTTGACCTCCCTGGCAAGCTCCTCTTGCCAGGGTCTTGTGTTAATATGACAATCTCGAGCCTGGTACGGCCTTCCCGGCAAGCTCCTCTTGCCGGGGCCTTGATCCTCTGACTTGTATACTTTGTTCTTGAATGGCTTCATAGGGACCAGAAAAGGTTTCCGGCGAGCACGTGGTAAGCCCTGCCGCGGGAAGCTGCTACTGCCCGTGCACAAGTTGGGGTACTAAGGTACCCCTATCTTAGTACACCGACAGGAGCCCCCGGGCCTGGGCCACACACGGTGCCGAGCGCTGTTGGGCCAGGCCCAAAACAGTGCACGGGCACACGCGGCCCACGGCAAGCCGTATCCCCTTCCGTATCCGCCGCATCCCTCCCTAACGGCACGCGTCGATTGCGGCGTCGTGGGAGAGATCGTGGCCTGTTGTTTAATGGGAAATGCGGAGCGTCCCCCACTTCCCCCTTAAAAGCCGAGGAAGCAGGGGCAGTTCCCTCCATCGTCTTCATTGCGTCTTCATTCTCCAGAAACCTCCGCTGTTTCTTGCCCCCCGCCCCTCCTCCGCCGTCTTCCGCATCCGCGGCGCCGTCGAGCTCCTCGCCTCTTCCCTCGCCGTCTCCGCCATGGCTCCGAAGAGCGACAAGGCCAAAAGCGACAAGGCCAAGAACGACAAGGCCAAGAAGGAGAAGTCCGAGCAGGCGGCGAAGCTGGCCGCCCTGCGGAAGAGGTGCGTGGTCTTCGCGCCAAGGCTTGGTCCCAGGGAGCTGCGGGACAAATATTATTTGTTCTGGGCGAGGGAGACCAAAGCTCATCCCCGCTCTCATGTCTTCCCCGCCATGGCTAAAGATATGTTCCCCGGCGGGTACTTCTTCTTCGCTGCATTTTTCCACTGTGGACTGTGCCCTCCGTTCTCGGAGTTCTTTTGTGATATCATGAACACATATGGCCTCCACCTCCTAGATTTCACTCCCAACGCCATCCTTACGATGGCCGTTTTCGTACATCTGTGCGAAAACTATGTTGGGATTCATCCAAACGTAGCCCTTTTTCGCCACTTCTTCATGCCTAGAGTAGAATCAGGTGCTCCCCTTTCCGGCGGCATCTCCTGGATCTTCAGGTTGAATAAGAAGGATTCGTACCTGAAGGGAGAACTCCACGGCAAGTGGGAGGAATGGAGAGCCGATTGGTGCTGGGTGGTGGAGGATAAGCCGGAGCCCTTCACTGCGCCGCGCACAACAGCCATAGTGCACGACAGGGATTGGAGCGAATTGGCCCCGGAGGACAATAAGCTTAGTATCGCCCTCATCAGGATTATTCGTCTCCGGGTCGCCAATCTGACTATCGGAGAGGTTGGGGCAGATTTCCTCCGTCGCCGCATCGCCCCTCTACAAGAAAGGAAGAGGGCCGCCTGGGAATTCGGCAATGCGGTGGATATCATTAGGCTGCGCCCTGGATTAAACTATAACTTCACTACCTTGGAGTTGAAGGGGATGGTCCGGGAACTCTTTAAGCATGACCCCGCCCATCCGGAGTGGTTCAGACCTTCCCGGGGAGTGGTGCCGCTGTGCAACAGCACCGCCCGTGATTCCTTGCGCGCGATGATGCCAGCGTGCGACTCCCATGGCGTCGCCCCCACTTGGATAGAGCCTCCGCCGGATACCATGCTGTCCTGGGGAGCGCCGGGGGGCTCCTGTCGGTGTACTAAGATAGGGGTACCTTAGTACCCCAACTTGTGCACGGGCAGTAGCAGCTTCCCGCGGCAGGGCTTACCACGTGCTCGCCGGAAACCTTTTCTGGTCCCTATGAAGCCATTCAAGAACAAAGTATACAAGTCAGAGGATCAAGGCCCCGGCAAGAGGAGCTTGCCGGGAAGGCCGTACCAGGCTCGAGATTGTCATATTAACACAAGACCCTGGCAAGAGGAGCTTGCCAGGGAGGTCAAGGAACACATATCTCAAGAAACGCCTCGGCGCATCATGCGCCCCGGCAGGACCCGGAGAGCGACAAGCTTCCGGGCCCGGCAAGATCATGATCCCGGCAAGGTGCTTGTCGGGGGGAAACTACGCTGTGTGCCCGCGCTCCAGCTCACCTGCCCACGCGTCGGAGGTACGCACAAGTGCGCACGCGCCGAAGAGGGGAGGAGACTCCCCGGAGAGGATGCTGGCGCAGGAGGAAGCGACACGCACGCGCCGTACGCGGCAGGTTGCCCTGCGTTCACCCGTGAGCTGCGGCGAGTCCAGTGGCCCAGCATGAAGAATTTTAAGCCCGACGTACCCGAGAAGTACGACGGCAAGACACACCCCTCGGAGTTCCTCAGCATCTACACCATCGCGGTGCAGGCTGCCGGGGGACGTGACGAGAAGATACTCGCTAACTACTTCCCGCTAGTGCTTAAGCCAAACGTTCGTTCTTGGCTTATGCACTTGCCGGAGAACTCCATTTCTTCGTGGGCGGATCTGTGCCACCAGTTTGTTGGCGCCTTCACGGGCGGCCACAAACCCCACGGCCAGGAGAGCGATCTCCACATCTTGGCCCAGAAGGAGGGAGAGTCCCTGCGCAAGTACATCCAGAGGTTCAGCCGCGTGCAGCACAACATTCCCGATGTCCACCCTGCCGCGGTTATCAGCGCGTTCCACCAGAACGTGCGTAACCGCCGCATGAGGGAAGAGATGGCCATGACCAAGATCCGGGATGTCAGCGAGCTCTACGCTCTGGCTGACAAGTGCGCACGCGCCGAAGAGGGGAGGAGACTCCCCGGAGAGGATGCTGGCGCAGGAGGAAGCGACAGCGAGGATGCCGCCCCGGCAAAGAAAAGCCGGCGGCGGAACAACAGAAAGAAGAAGAGCAAGGAGGTATTGGTTGTCGAGCAGTCCGGCAAGGAGGCTCCCGCCAAGAAGGTACAGGCTGGCAGTTCCGGCAAGGAACCCGCCCCTGTAGCGGCAGCCGACAAGCAGGACGGCTCCGACAAGCAATACTGCAAGATCCACCGCACCAAGGGCCACGACCTTCAGAACTGCAAGCGAGTCGAGTACCTCGTAGAACAGCAGAAGGCTGAATACGAGCGTCGCGACAAGGAGAAGGCCCAAGGAGGCGGAGGAGAGCCCAGCAAGAAGCGGCCATTCAATGGCCGGGGAGGACGCCGCGGCAAGGCCAAGCAGCGGCAAGGTGATAGACCTCCCCGGGGCCGCGACAAGGATGAGGAAGAAGACGACGACGACGACATGGAAGAAGGAGACAACAGCGAACAGGAGTTCCAGAAGGCCACAGAAGTTCTGTGTGTCGACGGAGGCGCCTCTCTGCACACTTCCCACCGCCAACTCAAGCAGTGGGTGCGGGAAGTGAATGCAGTCGAGCCGCCCGTAGAGTCACGCAGGCTACTGAAGTGGTCCAGCACGCCCATCATTTTTTACCTTGAGGATCACCCTGACCGCACAACTGCGGTCGGGTGCTTGCCGATGTTGGTTTCACCAACTATTCGCAACCTCAAGGTCACCAAGATGTTGGTTGACGTCGGGGCCGGCCTGAACTTGATCTCCTCAGCTGTGATCAAGAAGCTACAGATCCCCGACAGCGAGCTCGAGGAAACCGGGTCGTTCCAAGGGATCAACCCGGGAAGGAGCAAGCCGAAGGGGAAGATTACGCTGCCCGTGACCTTTGGCGGGGAGCTCAACTTCAGGACGGAGAGGATAACCTTTGACGTTGCTGATATCCCATTGCCATACAATGGGATACTTGGCCGTCCTGCCCTCGCCAAGTTCATGGCAGCTTCCCACCATGCCTACAACGTACTCAAGATGCCGGGGCCAATAAGCGTCATCTCTGTCCCTGGCGACAAGAAGGACGCGCTTATCTGCGCCGACAAGATCTACCGGGATGCAGCAGCCGCAGCAGAAAGCAACACACTTGCCGCTGAAGCTCCCGGGGGGAAGACCAAGACCAAGTCCGGCAAGAGTTCTGGGGCCCACTCCGGCAAACGCACCTCTTCGGAGTGCTGCGCTGCCGTCGAGGACGCACCATCGAGCTCCACCGGCAAGTGCAAGAAAGGAATGGCAGCTCCACCGGCAACCAAGAAGGTGTCCGCCAAGGAGGACGGCACTGGTGGTACCTTCACCATCAGTGCTACGCTCGACCCCAAATAGGAAAGCGCGCTCATTGCCTTCCTGCGGGCGAATGTCGATGTGTTTGCATGGCAACCATCTGACATCCCCGGCGTTCCCAGGAAGGTAATTGAGCACAAGCTTGCTGTTTGTCCTCATGCGCGGCCCGTCAAGCAGAAGGTCAGGAAGCAAGCCGTGGAGCGCCAAGAATTCATCGCCAAAGAGATAAAGAAGTTGGAAGCAGCAGGCCTGGTTAGAGGCGTGATCCATCCTATGTGGTTAGCAAATCCGGTTGTCATACGCAAGGCCAATGGGAAGTGGAGACTTTGTATAGACTTCACTGATGTGAATAAAGCATGTCCCAAGGATCCATTTCCCTTGCCGCGTATTGACCAGATTGTTGACTCCACGGCCGGATGTGAGCTGCTTTCCTTCCTTGATGCATACTCAGGTTACCACCAGATATGCATGGCCAAGGAAGATGAAGAGAAGACTGCATTCATTACTCCATGCGGCACTTACTGCTTCATACGCATGCCCTTTGGATTGAAGAATGCGGGCTCGACATTTGCAAGGGTGGTGCACACTGCTTTTGAGCCACAGATCCACAGAAATGTAGAAGCCTACATGGATGATATAGTGGTCAAGAGCAAGAGCAAAGATACCCTGATACAAGATCTGGAAGAGACTTTTGAGAATCTGCGGAAGATCCAGCTCAAGTTGAACCCCGAGAAGTGCGTCTTCGGAGTCCCCTCCGGCAAGCTTCTCGGGTTCTTTGTGTCTCAGAGGGGGATTGAAGCCAATCCCGACAAGATAAAAGCCATCGAGCAGATTGAAGCCCCGAAGCGCGTCAAGGATGTAAGGAGACTTGCGGGTTGCGTGGCTGCCCTCAGCAGGTTCATTTCAAAGTCTGCAGAACGCGCCTTGCCTTTCTTTAAAATTTTGAAGAAGGTAGGTCCTATGAAATGGACTCCGGAAGCGGAGGCAGCGCTGCAGGATTTGAAAGGATACCTGTCCTCCACTCCAATACTTGTCGCACCTAGACCACAAGAGAAGTTGCTGCTGTACTTAGCGGCAACCAATCAAGTGGTTAGTGCTGCGTTGGTAGCGGAAAGGGAGGCAGAGCGAGAGCCCACAGCCCCGGCAAGTACTTCCAGCGACGAGCAGGGGGCTTCCCCGACAAGCTCTGGCCCCGACAAGGACAAGTCTGCGCAGGAACAAGATGAAGTGCGAAAGAAGATGGTGCAGCGCCCAGTGTATTTCGTAAGTTCCCTCTTGCAGGGGGCTAGATCAAGATACTGTGGGGTGCAAAAGTTGCTGTTCGGCCTCCTCATGGCCTCGAGAAAGCTGCGCCATTACTTCCAAGCACATGAGATAACGGTGGTCACTCGCTTTCCGTTGAAAAGGATATTGCAGAATCCCGAAGCAACAGGCAGGATCGTCGAGTGGGCACTGGAGCTGTCAAGCTTTGGTCTCAAGTTTGAGAGTACTTCAACCATACAGAGCAGAGCTTTGGCAGAATTCATAGCTGAATGGACTCCAACACCAGATGAAGAAGTTCCAGAGACAAGCGTCCCCGTCCAAGAAGCGAGCAGTGAATGGGTAATGTACTTTGATGGTGCTTTCTCGCTGCAAGGCGCCGGTGCCGGCGTGGTACTCATAGCGCCCACCGGAGAGCACCTCAAGTATGTTGTCCAGATGCACTTTCCCAAGGAACAAGCGACAAACAATACTGCTGAGTATGAAGGTTTGCTTGCCGGCCTCAGAATTGCGGCCGAGCTTGGGATTAAGAAGTTGATTGTGCGGGGAGATTCACAGTTGGTGGTCCGACAAGTGAATAAGAGTTATCAGAGCCCTTTGATGGAAGCTTATGTTGATGAAGTGAGGAAGCTTGAAGAACACTTTGAAGGTCTGCAAATGGAGCACGTCCCAAGGGCTCAGAATGATATTGCAGATGGCCTCTCAAAGTGTGCTGCCATGAAGTTACCTGTGGAACCAGGGACCTTCCTGCTCAAGCTAACTCAGCCATCCGTTACACCATCAATTGGGCAAAGTAAGAAGAGAAAGTTGGTCTCCGGCGACTACTTGCCGGCGGACCTTCCCGAGGCCGCCGCCAAGGTCCCCAAGATCAACAACCAAAATGCTGAGGAACAGTTTGCTCCTGCAGATCCAAGGGTCTGTACAGTTGAAGCAAGCGTTCCCGACAAGCCCTGCCCCGGCAGGCTTGCCGGGGGACCATCAGCTCCGGCAGAGCCGCAGGTTCTTGCCGTAGAAGCTGAGGTTCCCGCAGCAGCCCTCATGCCTTTAGCCCTTGTCGTTGAGCCTCAGGCTCCAGCATGGGCACAGCCAATCGTCCGCTTTCTGCAAACTGGAGAACTTCCCGACGACCCAGAAGAGATAGAGAAAATAACCAGGCAGTCAAGTATGTACCAGTTCGTTGGCAATGAACTGTACAGAAGAAGACTCAATGGTGTCAGGTTGAAGTGCATTTCCAGGGAAGATGGACAGAAGCTGTTGGCAGAGATACATGGAGGCATATGTGGCCACCACATTGGCGCAAGGGCACTTGCCGGGAAGGCGTTCCGGCAAGGGTTCTTCTGGCCAGAAGCCCTCCAAGATGTAACTGCACAAGTAACCAAGTGTGAAGCGTGCCAGTTCCATGCCAAGCAAATTCACCAGCCAGCTCAAGCTCTCCAGACAATCCCTTTGTCCTGGCCCTTCTCGGTCTGGGGGCTCGATATCCTCGGCCCCTTTCCCCGCGCAGTCGGGGGCTTTGAGTACTTGTACGTTGCAATCGACAAGTTCACAAAGTGGCCAGAAGTGGAACCGGTGAGAAAAGTGACAGCACAATCAGCAGTCCGGTTCTTCAGAGCGATTGTTTGCCGTTTCGGAATCCCTAACAGGATCATCACCGACAACGGCACACAGTTTACAAGTCGCACCTTCATGCAGTACGTCCAAGACCTTGGCGCCAAGGTCTGCTTCGTTTCTGTTGCTCACCCGAGGAGCAATGGTCAAGCGGAGAGGGCCAATGCTGAAGTGCTGCGCGGGCTCAAGACAAGAACCTTCGACAGGCTGCGCAAGTGCGGAAGAAACTGGATAGAGGAGTTGCCGGCGGCTCTTTGGTCAATCAGGACGACACCAAATCGAGCCACCGGACAGACACCCTTTGCTCTTGTCTACGGAGCAGAGGCAGTTCTCCCCACGGAACTCGTATACGGATCTCCTCGAGTGCTCGCTTATGATGAGCTCGAGCAAGAGCAACTACGACAAGATGATGCATTGCTCCTTGAGGAGGAACGTCTCTAGGCTGCTGTACGAGCTGCTCGATACCAGCAGGCCTTGCGCCGCTATCATAGCCGCAAGGTCAAGGCCAGGAGTCTCGAGGAAGGCGACCTTGTTCTTCGGCGTGTTCAGTCCGCCAAGAATTCCAACAAGTTGACGCCAAAGTGGGAAGGCCCTTATCGGGTGAAACAAGTCACAAGGCCCGGAGCTGTCCGCCTTGAGACCGAAGAAGGCTTACCGGTGAGCAATTCCTGGAACATAGAGCATCTTCGCAAGTTTCTCCCATGAGGCGCGGTTGCCGTGATCCGCTCCGGCAACCACCTTTTGTACAAGTCTTGCCGCTGTTGCATGTAAACCTTTGTACAAAGCCGGGCGCAGACCCCGTGCATCAGTAAAGCTTTTGTGCTTCGCGCTATTTGTCGTTTCCATGCTTTTCTTTGTTATTTGCATGCATTGTTTGGCATCTTGTGCAATGCACATCCCCGGTAAGCACTAGCAAGCCATGAGGCCATATACTTGTTTTCCCTCCTCTTTTTCTTTCCCTCTTAAGCAGAAGGAATGTTCCTCGCGCACAAGTTTGCCGGGGGGAAGGAGGTGGAGGATGAACCAAGTGCTGTTCAAGAAAGAGAAGCCTTGTCGGGGAACAAGCAATTTATGAAAGCTAAGTCACCAAAGTTTGAGCAGTTCAAATTTTTAAATTTTAGTTGTCTTCCTTGAACAACCACACTTTGTATGGAAAACCTGTGCGCGGAGGAACCTACCCGTGGCTAGCCGCGCCCTTACTCTGTTTCGAGCACGCTCAACGGCTTAAGTGAGCTGCGACAAGTGTCGCGCCCTTACTTCGTTTTCGAGTTCACTCAGCAGTTTAAGTGTGCTGCTGCTAGCTGCGGCAAGGTTACTTGCCGACAAGGTCTTTTGCCAGCAGGCTGCTAAGAGTCCAGCACTTAGCACTCGCGGCAAAGGCCCCTTGCCGGCAAGTCCCCTGAAAGCGTAGGATAGAAAGCATACAAAGTGGAGGACCAAAAGCAAGGGAGATAACACTGCATTGACTGATCAAAATAAGATTGTATATTACAAAGATAACTTGCCGAAATACTAATAGATTCTTGTCCATAACATGCCTTGCAGCGGCAAGGGAAACAGAAAGAAAGAAATCTAATCTACGCGGTCGCCTTCACGCCTTGTGATCTTATTCACCTTGGCGACGATGTGGGCAACCTGCGCCTTCAACGCCTCCTGATCAGCTTCGGCCGGCAAGGTGCGGAGGACGTTGACAAGGTTGATGCCGGGGTTGCGGTAGACGATCTTCGTCAAGACACGCTCCAAGGTGCCCATGCAGAGCCGACGCGCCTCGTCGGCCAGCTGCACGGGGATCTTCTCCTGCAGCCGCGCAAGTGCCGGCGCTATTCCCCTGAAGAACAGACTTAACTTGGCGCTGTGGGGGAGATTCTCGTCCGGGGAGTACGCGAGATGCTCCGCCCTCAGCGCCACCATCTCCTTGTCAATATTGGCAGCGGAGGTGACCAGATCGTCAGTCCACTGCTCCACCGCCCGGCTGAAGTTGTTCGCTGAGACGGCGGCGCTCTCCACCAAGTTCCGCTCCTTGCGGAGCTCGTCCTTCAGCTTCGTCTCGCGGTCCCGGGCGGCGTCGAGCGAATCAGTCAGAGTGGAGACCTTCAACTCTAAGTCAGCAATGGAATCCTTGGTGGCAGCAAGCTCGGTGCCCTTCTCGGAGAGGCGTACCTGCAACTCAGAGTTGGTGTGGGCGTATTTCTCCCGCTCCACATTGAGCGCGGTGACTCTGTCCTCGCTTGCCTTCAGGAACAACTCCAGCTGCTGCACCTTGGCTTCCAATTCCTTCTTGGCGGTCTCTGCGGCGGCTGCAGCGCTCCTCGCCTCCTTCAGAGCCCCGCCGATAGCTTGCTCCCGGGCGGTGAGGTCGTCCTCGTGGCCGTCGAGGTCGACCTTCCGCTGGTTGAGTGCTCCTTCTCGCCGGGACAGCTCCTCGCCAACCAACCGCTGCTGCTCCTCGGCCTCAGCTTTCTCAAGGAGGAAGGCTTGCTGCTCCCCGGCAAGCTCTTCGCGCTCCTCCGCCAAGTTGCAGAGGGCCGCCTCGTTGTCGGCGCGGAGCTCCGCGGCGCGCTTCTCCATATCGGCTCCAGCCTTGGTGGCAAGAGCCTCCCGAGACTCCAACTTCGCATGCCTGGCCCGGTACAGGGCCAGGAGCCGACGAAGGAGCTTCTCCTCTTCGGGCTCGTCGCCGCCGCCAGGCGCTTCAACAACCTTCAACCCCGCGGAGGCGAGGACCTCTCCGTCGAAGGTCTCTCCCTCCTCGGGTGCTCGAGACGAGGACGCCCACGGGACTTGTATAAACACCCCGTTGGGGGCCTCAAGATAGACACCCGACCGCTCCATGGAGGCGGAGGGGTCGGCGGCCGGTGCAGCGTCCGACGCTCCTACGGCCTCCGGGCCAGCAGTGTGGTCGCCGGCCTCTTCCCCAGCCGCGGCGTCGGCGGTCGGGGCGGTCTCTTCGGCGGCTGGCTCGTCAGCAGCAGTGGCGTTGCCGCCGTCGCCGTGCACGCCCTCCTCCTCGGCGGTGGCCTCCATCTCCATCGGCTCCGGGGCGGGAGGATCTAGTAGAAGAAAAAGAAAAGAAAAAGTCAAGCAAATATCCAAAAAGACAAGTTCAAGAAGAAGAAATTACAAGAATTACCTTCACGGACTTCTTCAACGACAAGCTCCCTCGCCGGGGAGTTCTCCCTTGTTGGCGGAGTGGTGGCCCCTGCTGGCGGAGGGCCGCCTGCGCCCTCCCTTGGCGGGGTGCTTACCCTCGTCGGGCTGCTCACCCTTGGCGGGTTACTCGCCCTTGGCGGAGTGCCCGTCCTTGGCGGAGCGTTCTCCCTCGCCGGGGAGTTCACCCTTGGCGGGGAGGATGGAGCAGGTAACTCGTCGGGGGCGACCTCCTGGCGCTCCTGCGGCTGCGGCTCCACTTCTGCACAAGACAAACAAGATATCAGACGAAGATGATCACCTCAAGCGCGCCCGTCAAGCAAAAACATAAAAACCAGACTTACGCTGGGGGCTGCTCCTCGGAGCAGCAGGCTGATCCGGCAAGCTTGTCGCCGCGGCGGGCGAGTCGTCTTCGATGGTGACCACAGGGATCTTGGCTCTCTTCGCCATCCTCTGGGCCAAGGTCCTGTGGAGCAAAACAAAAGCAAGATTAGAACCAAACAGGGAAAATCAAGACAAAATTGAAGAAATTAAAAGAATTACAAGCACTTACTCCTCTACCTCTTCGTCGGAGCTGAGGGCGGAGAAGTCAAAATCCGCCTGATGTGCTCCCTCGCGAGGAGCTGGAGGAGAAGGTTCCCTCGGGCGCTTGGCAGTCTCCGGGGCTGTGGGCTGCGAAGACCCAGCCCCCGTCGTCGCCGAAGACCGAGGGGCAGAAGGAGCACCCGTTCCGCTCCGGGAAGATCCCCCTCCGCTTGGCGCTTGGGCACGGGGCGCCTCCTTGACGACTTCGCTCGTCTTGGTGGCGCGCGTCGCACGGCGCGCCGGCTGCTGTCGAGGCGCCTGCGGCCTCGCCGCCTCAGCTGCCTTGCGGAGGCGCTTCTTTGGTTGCTGCGGGGGGCTTGCCGGCGGCGGAGAATTCTCCGAGGACGAGCAGGCGTCGTCGTCAAGACCCAGAGATCCACCGGAGTCTTCAGCGGGACCTCCAGCCTCGGCTCCCTCCTCCTCCTCGGCGGGCCCGCTGGACTCAGCACCGTGCCCGGCGGCCCCGCTCCCCTCGGCAACCTCGCTCGCTCCGGCAAACTTCACGGAAGGCACCCCGGCAAACTCCTCGGGCGGAAGCTTGAGCAGCCTGAGGATTTCCGCCTCCTCTGCTTGGCTCACCGCGTTCGCGGCCTGTGCCTCGTCCACAGTATATCCAAAGTCACCCGCCGCAGCAGCTGCGGCGGCCTCCTCCATCCTGGAGGCGATGTAGGCTATGTCCCGCTCAGTAGTGGCCCGGGTGAGGCCTTTGTTCTCCTCGGCGTTGCGGGGCGTCTCGACCAAGTTGTCGAAGAAGGACAGCACGGTATCCGGTGGAGGCTCTATCCAAGTGGGGGCGACGCCATGGGAGTCGCACGCTGGCATCATCGCGCGCAAGGAATCACGGGCGGTGTTGTTGCACAGCGGCACCACTCCCCGGGAAGGTCTGAACCACTCCGGATGGGCGGGGTCATGCTTAAAGAGTTCCCGGACCATCCCCTTCAACTCCAAGGCAGTGAAGTTATAGTTTAATCCAGGGCGCAGCCTCATGATATCCGCCGCATTGCCGAATTCCCAGGCGGCCCTCTTCCTTTCTTGTAGAGGGGCGATGCGGCGACGGAGGAAATCTGCCCCAACCTCTCCGATAGTCAGATTGGCGACCCGGAGACGGATAATCCTGATGAGGGCGATACTAAGCTTATTGTCCTCCGGGGCCAATTCGCTCCAATCCCTGCCGCGCACTATGGCTGTTGTGCGCGGCGCAGTGAAGGGCTCCGGCTTATCCTCCACCACCCAGCACCAATCGGCTCTCCATTCCTCCCACTTGCCGCGGAGTTCTCCCTTCAGGTACGAATCCTTCTTGTTCAACCTGAAGATCCAGGAGATGCCGCCGGAAAGGGGAGCGCCTGATTCTACTCTAGGCATGAAGAAGTGGCAAAAAAGGGCTACGTTTGGATGAATCCCAACATAGTTTTCGCACAGATGTACGAAAACGGCCATCGTAAGGATGGCGTTGGGAGTGAAATCTAGGAGGTGGAGGCCATATGTGTTCATGATATCACAAAAGAACTCCGAGAACGGAGGGCACAGTCCACAGTGGAAAAATGCAGCGAAGAAGAAGTACCCGCCGGGGAACATATCTTTAGCCATGGCGGGGAAGACATGAGAGCGGGGATGAGCTTTGGTCTCCCTCGCCCAGAATAAATAATATTTGTCCTGCAGCTCCCTCGGACCAAGCCTTGGCGCGAAGACCACGCACCTCTTCCGCAGGGCGGCCAGCTTCGCCGCCTGCTCGGACTTCTCCTTCTTGGCCTTGTCGTTCTTGGCCTTGTCGCTTTTGGCCTTGTCGCTCTTCGGAGCCATGGCGGAGACGGCGAGGGAAGAGGCGAGGAGCTCGACGGCGCCGCGGATGCGGAAGACGGCGGAGGAGGGGCGGGGGCAAGAAACAGCGGAGGTTTCTGGAGAATGAAGACGCAATGAAGACGATGGAGGGAACTGCCCCTGCTTCCTCGGCTTTTAAGGGGGAAGTGGGGGACGCTCCGCATTTCCCATTAAACAACAGGCCACGATCTCTCCCACGACGCCGCAATCGACGCGTGCCGTTAGGGAGGGATGCGGCGGATACGGAAGGGGATACGGCTTGCCGTGGGCCGCGTGTGCCCGTGCACTGTTTTGGGCCTGGCCCAACAGCGCTCGGCACCGTGTGTGGCCCAGGCCCGGGGGCTCCTGTCGGTGTACTAAGATAGGGGTACCTTAGTACCCCAACTTGTGCACGGGCAGTAGCAGCTTCCCGCGGCAGGGCTTACCACGTGCTCGCCGGAAACCTTTTCTGGTCCCTATGAAGCCATTCAAGAACAAAGTATACAAGTCAGAGGATCAAGGCCCCGGCAAGAGGAGCTTGCCGGGAAGGCCGTACCAGGCTCGAGATTGTCATATTAACACAAGACCCTGGCAAGAGGAGCTTGCCAGGGAGGTCAAGGAACACATATCTCAAGAAACGCCTCGGCGCATCATGCGCCCCGGCAGGACCCGGAGAGCGACAAGCTTCCGGGCCCGGCAAGATCATGATCCCGGCAAGGTGCTTGCCGGGGGGAAACTACGTTGTGTGCCCGCGCTCCAGCTCACCTGCCCACGCGTCGCCCTGGGGCCCTTCCAGGGACGCGTGGCAGACGGTTGTGCAGCCTGGGGCACACGGTGGCAAGCCACGGTGACGAGGCTACCACCGTGGCGAACGGAGAAGCATGGACGGACACTTTTGGGGTCGACGGCGACGGGCATTTAATGCCCTTGTCCCCCACTGTCAAGGTTAGGTGAAGACCACTGTACATCTACTGTTCATGCACTATTCACACACTGTTACAACTACCACCAAATTTACATTTTTACCCTCCTCTACGTTGACACCTGTCGGTGACCCCTTGAGCTATAAAAGGAGGCCCATGCACAACGTAGAGAGGGTTCGAAACCTAGACAACTCTCTCGCTTGGTGCAGCTAGTACTGTAGCTCTTCAAGCTCCCAAGCTCAAGAACTCAATACGACCTAAGGCAGGAGTAGTGTTTTACGCGTCCGCGCGGCCCGAACCTGGGTAAACTGCCCGCGTGTGCCCCTCGATCTGCTCTCCGTGCTCCCTCCGTTCCCTTACCGCAACGTAGAAAGGGGCTCCGGTCCCATAGGTTCTCGTGGGAGGACAGTTTCCCCCGACAGATGATAACCTGAGTATGCATCCAAAAAACTTAGCCGCTCACACCCTGCCGTAGCATCAATAATTTGATCAATACGGGGGAGAGCGAAAGGATCAGTTGAGCAAGCCTTGTTCAGATCTGTGTAATCAACACACATTCTCCAAGTTCCGTTTTTCTTAAGTACCAGCACCGGATTAGCCAATCACTCTGGATGAAATACTTCAACTATAAAGCCTGCAGCCAAGAGCCTAGCCACCTCTTCTCCAATGGCCTTGCGCCTCTCCTCATTGAAGCGGCGCAGATACTGCTTGACCGGTTTAAACTTAGGATCGATATTAAGATTGTGCTCAGCGAGTTCCCTCGGTATACCTGGCATGTCAGAAGGCTTCCATGCAAAGATATCCCGGTTCTCACGAATGAACTCGATGAGCGTGCTTTCCTATTTGGGATCTAGGTTAGCGCTGATAGTGAACTGCTTGGATGAATCGCCCGGAACAAAATCCACTTGCTTGGTCTCTTCAGCTGATTTGAATTTCAATGCCGGATCATGCTCTGTGGTTGGTTTCTTCAGCGGAGACATGTCTGTCGGATCAACATTGTCCTTATAGAACTTCAGCTCCTCAGTTGCGCAGACTGCTTCAGCATAAGTTGCATCTCCTTCCTCGCACTCCAATGCAATTTTGCGGCTCCCATGAACCATAACAGTTCCTTTGAGGCCTGGCATCTTGAGCTGCAGATAAACATAACACGGTCTAGCCATGAACTTGGCATAAACCGGCCGCCCAAACAAAGCATGGTATGGACTTCTGATCTTCACCACCTCAAAGGTCACAGTCTCTGACCTAGAATCATGTTCATCTCCAAAGGTGACCTCCAGATCGATCTTGCCAACTGGATAGGCCGATTTACCGGGTACCACCCCATGAAACACTGTGTTGGATTGCCGGAGCTTCTTGTATGTCAGCCCCATACGCCGAAAGGTCTCATAATACAAGATGTTAATGATGCTACCTCCGTCCATGAGCACTTTGGTGAACTTGTAGCCACCCACCTGTGGTGCCACCACCAGAGCCAGCTGACCCGGATTATCAACCCGGGGTGGATGATCCTCTCTGCTCCACACAATGGGTTGCTCCGACCAACGCAGAAAACGTGGCACTGCCGGTTCAACAGAGTGTACTGCCCTCTTCAGAACTTTCTGATCCCGTTTGCACAAGCTTGTGGTGAAGATGTGATACTGCCCACTGCTCAGCTCCTTCGGATTATTCTTATATCCAGATTGCTGCTGTTGTTGACGCTGTTGATTTCCTTGGTTATTGTATCCGCCCTGACCATGCTGCTGGTTATGCTGATTGTGCCCATTGTGGTTATTGTTATTGCCTTGGTATCCTGAACCGGACCCACCACCTTGGTAACCCGGGCCTTGGAAGCCAGGGCCTGATCCGCTGGGGGGCCTGTGATCATACCTGTTCCGGCTCATGAACTCCTGCATGATGAAACAATCCTTCCAGAGATGCGTAGCTGGTTTCTCCGGCGTTCCGTGCTTTGGGAAAGGCACGTTCAACTGGCGCTCCAGATTAATAGCTGGCCTCCCATTACGTGGGGGCGGTCTGCCCTTGCGGCGCTACCCATCCTCCTGAGCGTTGGTGTTGGCCACAAAATCTGAGCTGCCATCTGCTTTACGCTTACCATTGTACCCTTGGTTCGCCGGATTAGCCTGCGGCGGTTTACCGTTCTTACTTGCCTTTCCTGACTTGTCTCCATCTGCGTCCGGATGCTTGGTGTTGTCAGAATCTCCATACTTCACTAAAGCCCCCATGAGCGTTCCCATGTCATTGCAATCACGTTTAAGCCGTCCCAACTTCTGTCTCAAAGGCGCAAACCGGCAATTGTTTTCCAAGGTTACAACCGTTGTGCTTGGGTTGATGCTATTGGAAGAGTGCAAGATTTCGGACACCCGATGCACCCAACTGCTTGTAGACTCCTGCTCTCCTTGAACGCAGGAGGCTAAGTCAACAACAGACATTGGCTGCTTGCATGTGTCTTTGAAGTTTTTGATAAACCGGCTCCGCAGCTCAGCCCATGACCCAATGGAGTTAGGTGGTAAACCCTTTAGCCATGTCCGGGCCGTGCCCTCGAGCATCATTGTGAAATACTTAGCACATGCCGCCTCGTCCACATTGAGTATCTCCATTGCCATCTCATAACTCTCAACCCATGCCTCTGGAGCAAGGTCCGCCATATAGTTGGGCACCTTGCGCGGACCTTTGAAATCTTTGGGTAGTTTCACGTTCCGTAAAGCGGGGATGAGACACGGTACGCCCAGGGAACTGGACATGACCCCCGGTTCAACTGTGGTGGTGGGACGAACCGGCGTCGCCTGACGGGCGTCGTATTGCGCTGTTAGCTCGGCCTCCCGGCGCTGTCTGGCCTCATCCACCACCTCTTGGGCGTGCGCCTCATCTGCTGCCGGATTATCCCGCCTCTGCTGATGACACCTCCGTGCGCTGCTTGATACGGCCGGTTCATCCAGATGCCTCGTATAACTTCGGCTCGAACGGGAGGGTCAAATGGATCCTCTCCCGCCTATAGGAATAAGCTTGCTGTTGAGTTAGCGCCGTGTCCAACAACTCCTTGGCCCGTCGCGCCTCCACTGCTATGGGTGACGTTCCTTCAATGGGAAGGGCGGCCAGCTGTGAAGCGGCAGCAACTATGTTGTCCAACGGATTAGAATAATGACCAGGAGGGGTGGGCACATGTTGGGTCGGCACAACTTGGCGATTTGGCTCTACGGCCGGGGGCTGAACTGATGCGCCTGTTCCTGGTGCTCCTCCCCGGTTTACCTCCGGCTGGTTACTGGTTCCTGCGCCTGGTGTGCTGAAGAGATTTCTTGCCTCATAAATCGGCGGTAGGCGAGATCATTGTCTTCTCATCATTACTCCTTGTGAGGCGCTCTGATCTAACATAAGCCGATAGGCCTGAGCCTCTAGCTCCGCCTGCTTTGTAGCCATCCTAGTTTTCTCAGCTGCCAGGTCCAACTTGGCCTGTTCAATCCGGATCTTTACCTGAGCGATCTCCGCGTTGTGCTGCTCCTTGTTGGCATGTTTCACCTCTGCTGTTACTAGTGCTGTCAAAGTATCGACCAAGGTAGATAAAGTATCAGATGGCGACGGGGGAAGATCTCCAGCCCTATCTCCCATTGCCTCTGATATCAACGCCCCTGTTGTTGAGGTCTGCTGCACGGGTTGTGCTCCGGCCATGAAGACAGCAACCCTGTTTGGTGGATCAAGGGGTTCCGGAATACTGTTGCCATCGGAACAACCCTCAGACCGGCCATCTTGCAGCAGATACAAAGACTCGGTCTCTCCGGAAGACGATTCATCGCCAGAATAAACAACGGTCTCGCCGCCAGAGTCCGATCCATCCTTGGCTTGTACTCCATGCACTGCCCCAACGAAGACATGCTTCACGGCGGGCTGAATCCGGGCAAGGCTCGCACGCTGAGCCGACTCGACGATGTTGGGGAAGATGTCCGGCTCAGGGCCCGGTTCGCCGATCTTGCCAATGAAGGCGTGGATGCCGTCGAAGGGGACCCGGTACCCGTATTCGATCGAATCGGCCTCGGGGCCCCAGCCTGCATCATCGATGTAGATCCGGCCGCGATGACTCTTAGTCATTCAGCCCACTGTGTAGCCCTTCAGTCCTTCAAAGCTGCCCTTCAAGAACTCGAGACCATCGTGCGATAGCCCCACGGTGGGCGCCAACTGTCGTGGATTTAGCATGGTAGATGTCCTTGCGAAAGGACTTAGTCGTGAGGCCATCGCTATGGGTTAGCTTACAGGGGTTAAAGCGAACAAAGGACGCAAGGATTTTATACTAGTTCGGCCCCTTCGATGAAGGTAAAAGCCTACGTCTAGTTTGGTGTGGTATTGCTTGGGCTTCGATGACCAGGGATCGGATTCGCTTTACCTATGTCTCTAGCTGTTGTTGTCTGTCTTGAACCATCGCCGGGTCGTCCCTTTATATAAGAGGTGACGCCCAGTCCGGTTTATAGAGTCCCGAGGCCGGCTCATAAACGTGTCCGCCTCGGTCTCTGCTCTTTCTATCTTACATCCCAAGTTACATAGTATGACGGTTTACAAATCATGGGCCCTAACATATGGGCTCTAAGCCCCTTGGGCTACAATCTTTTACTTCATGCTCCGCTGGGCTTCTGATAATATAATCTTGATAACTTAAACCGGGCCCTCCTGGCCGGTTTATACCTGGTAGTAATATCCCTGACACATGCGCTACTATGAGCATTAGTAAGGTACACATCAATAACATGTATATCAAATATACCATTGTTCACTTTGCCATCCTTCTTATCTGCCAAGTATTTGGGGTTGTTTCACTTCTAGTGACCATTCCCCTTGCAGTAGAAGCACTCAGTCTCGGGCTTGGGTCCAACTTTGGGTTTCTTCCCGGGAGTGGCAACTTGCTTGCCATTCTTCTTGAAGTTCCCTTTCTTTGCCTTGCCCTTTTTCTTGAAACTAGTGGTCTTGTTAACCATCAACACTTGATGCTCCTTCTTTATTTCTACCTCCGTCGATTTCAGCATCGCAAAGAGTGGGAAATTGTTTTAGTCATTCCTTGCATATTATAGTTCATCACGAAGCCTTTATAGCTTGGTGGAAGTTATTGAAGAACTCTATCGATAACACACTCATCTAAGAGCTCAATTCCCAGCTGAGTCAAGTGGTTGTGATAGCCAGACATTCTGAGTATGTGTTCACTGATAGAAATGTTCTCCTCCATCTTACAGCCTAAGAACTTGTTGGATACTTCATATCTCTCAACCCGGGCATTTGCTTGAAATATCAACTTCACCTCTTGGAACATCTCATATGCTTCGTGGTGTTCAAAACGCTTTTGAAGTCCCGGTTCTAAGCCGTAAAGCATGGCACACTGAACTATTGAGTGGTCATCATCGAGCTTGCCAGACGTTCATAACATTTGCATCAGCTCCTGCAGCAGGTTTATCACCTAGCGGTGCATCAAGGACATAATTCTCCTGTGAAGTAATGAGGATAATCCTCAAGTTACGGACCCAGTCCGTGTAGTTGCTACCATCATCTTTCAACTTAGCTTTCTTTAAGAACGCATTAAAATTCAAGGGAACTGCAGCACGGGCCATTAATCTACCACATAGATATGCAAAAAACTATTAAGAATAAATTCATGATAAATTTAAGTTCAATTAATCAAATTACTAAAGAACTCCCACTTAAATCAACATCCCTCAAGTTGTCTAAGTGATACATGATCCAAATCAACTAAACCATATTTGATCATTGATGGGCCTCGAACCCCTCGTTGGTTACCCCAAGTGGAAGGTGTAAGATGCAGTATTGTAGAAGTGTTTTCCCTTAGCAAAGATGCCAAGGATCGAATCCCCAGAGACTCCTAGGTTCAACAAGTAGGTGTCAGCTGCTACGGCGCCAGATAGTAGCAATCAACGTGGACCTGCACACAGATACAATTAACTTTGCTCCCAATGAGTACATAGAGGTTGTCAATCCCTCCGGCCTTGTAGTTCACAAAGGATTAAAAGCAATGATAGTAGTGATAGATAATGTTTTGCAATAGTAAGTAAAAGCGAAAAGTAAATAGCGGGTGTGATCAATGATGGTAATATGGACCGGAGTCTCATGATGTTCACTAGTGATGTCTCTCTCCCAAAAGACGATAAAACATCTATGTGAGGTAAACAAATTACAGCTGGGCAATTGACAGGACCACGAACGCAAACCAATGCTGACTACATTGCAAGAAAGGTTGAGGTTCAAAGCATGGGCGGTACGCCAAAGTAAGTAGACCGAAATCCATCAATGCCTACTACTAATCATCCACCTTGAGATATCTATCCAGAACATCTCGCTGGTATTAAGTTGCGAGTCCCACCCATAGTGTAAACTCAATGCAACAGACAACTGCATTAAAAGAACTTTGCGTAAAGTAAACAATCCTTGCACCCGCGGGCACAAGCACCGTTGTTTTCCCCCTTGTGGCAACAGCACATCCCCTAGACTCATGTTTCTGTCACTCAAGCTAGTCATCGAGGGGCATGAACCCACAATCAAGCATAACGTTCTCTCTTGGAGTCACTACCTACTACTTGGCCAAAGCAATAAATAACAACGGAGAACATGCAAGAATTACTTATGAACATAAATATAAAAGAGGTGAATCAAATATATTACTCAAGATCAATTTGAACATAATCTCATAATCCATTGGATCCCAGCAAACTCAACATAGCAACATCATAAGGATTACATATGTGCCTCGATCATGTAGGGCAGCTCACGAGGACTAATTAGTGAAGCACAAGAACGGGAGGAGAACATCACATAGCTACTGGTCATGGACTCATGGTCCAAGGGAGACTACTCACGAGTCATTCGGGAGGCGTCCATGGTGGTGGAGAAGCTCCCGGTGGTGATCCTCACCTCCGGCAGGGTGCCAGGAAGAGTTCTCCTGGTGCTCCCGATCTTGGAAGCGGCGGCGGCGGCGAAACAGAGATGGTTTCGGAGGACGCTTTAAATATATGCCAAACGGGAGCATCGGGGGAGCTTCGGGGGGCCCAGGCGCCCCCCCCCCCCCCCCGGCGCGGCCCGGGGGGGCGCCGCCAGGGCGCCTGGAGCCCTGGTGGCCCCCCCTCCCCGGCTGTCCTTCGGGCGCAAGGAAGTTTCCGAAACGCTGATTTTTTATATAATTTTTCTGGATTTTTCCTCGCAGTTCTCGTAACGTGAAAACCTGAAATACAAAAACAGCCGAAAACAGAAACTGGCACTGGGGTGCACTGGATTAGTAAGTTAGTCCAAATATGATCAAAAGTGTATGGAAGTGTATGAATATCATAGCAATATCACCCAAAAGTGGCATGGAGCAAGCAGAAATTATAGATACGTTTTGGACGTATCAACATCCCCAAGCTTAATTCCTGCTCGTCCTCGAGTAGGTAAATGATAACAAGAATAATTTCTGTGGTGACATGCTATTAACCATATAGGACTTTTTATAGTCATATGACAAAAGCTTACTGAGACAATGAATCTGTAGTAATTAAGTTGCCTCATGAGAAAATCACAAATGACTGAAAGTTTTACAACATGAAACTGAAACATCAAAAAGATTTGCAATGAACATGATGTGCAAATATGATAAAGTGATATCTAGCTTGCCCCCTTTAGTGATGCAAAACATAAATGCAGGGGCACCTTCAAGTTTTAAGTGATGACTAGATACAATGATTTCAAAATAAACGATATCACAATCATGCAAAAGACAATGCTACTTTGGGACAATGCACATTACACTCAGAATGGCAATCATGCTCGCAGTAGTTGGTGCTTGAAGAAAGAAGGTGGAAACAACATAAAAGTAAAAGAATGGTTAAGTGCTAAAGTTTTTTATTTTGAAAACATGGAAGCAGTTTTGTCAACGGTAGTAGTACTTCATATGTGTCATGTATAAGACATCCTATAAGTTGCAAGCCTCATGCATCGAATACCAATAGTGCTCGCACCTTGTCCTAATTAGCTCGGATTTCCATGGGTTATCATTGCATTACATATGTTTCAACCAAGTGTCACAAAGGGGTACCTCTATGCCACCTGTACAAAGGTCCAAGGAGATAAATCGTATTTGATTTCTTGTTTTTGATAGATCTCAACTTGAGGACATCCATACCGGGACAACATAGAAAATAGATGATGGACTCCTCTTTAATGCATAAGCATATTCTCATAAGAGATTGAGGATCAACGTCCAAGCTAAAACTTCCACCATGATACATGGCTTTGGTTGGCGGCCCAATGTTCTTCTCTAACAATATGCATATTCATTCAACCCACGGCAAATCACCCTTACTTCAGACAAGACGAACATGCATAGCAACTCACATGATGTTCAACAAAAGTGTGACAGTTGATGGCGTCCCCAGAAACATGGTTACCGCTCAGCAAGCAACTTATAAGAAATAAGATACATAAGCAACATATTCTTTACCACAATAGTTTTTAAGCTACTTTCCCATGAGCTATATATTGCAAAGTTAGTTTGCTTAGTACAGGTGGAGGTTAGCAAAAAGACTGGGAGCGACCAACTAAGAGAACAATGACGGTCATAATCATGCAGAGCGACAAAGCAACATTGAATCAGGCATGGTAGTTATATCGCTACTCAGAAATAAAAGATCATCAAGGCTTGACAGACTTTCTTTACAGTCTTAAATATGCGTGAGCATACGCCAAGTCAATCAAAATAAATTCTCGAAGGAAGATATTACTAAACCATACCACATCATAGGCAAACAAACCATGTTGGTACTCCAATAACACATTGGGAATCCCCCAGCTATTTGAGATTAACCATAAGAAAACCTGAACTACTAAGCACCATTATGCAAGTAGCATTTTTATCATAGACACATTAACCAATGCAACGGAAGCAAACTCTCTTAATAAGGTGAGCATGGTAAATAAAGAGAGTTCAAGCAACCAACTAAACAAAAGCTCTTTGAAAAGATAAGCATAAATACTAAGAGCAGAGCATGATAGTAGCTATTAAAAGACAAAGAACACACACAACATAGATAGACATGAAAATTCTATGTTATGTTCTAGGTAGAAGTGGAGCGTGTTTCTCTCCCACATAAAGAATGCTGAGTTCCGACTCGTTATGAAAAACTGAAAAGAAAACTAAAAGCAAGACGCTCCAAGCATAGCACATAACACATGAAGTGATAAAAATATAGTGGAACGAAAGACGAACTGATAATGTTGATGGAGAAGGGGATGCACGGGGGCATCCCCAAGCTTAGACGCTTGAGTCTCCTTGAATATTTCTTGGGGGTGCACGGGGGCATCCCCAAGCTTGAGCGCTTGACACTCCTGAATCTTTCTTATCATCTTCCCTCGCACACTTGAAAACTCCCTTCATACATAACTCATCATAATCTGATTAGCGAGGTTAGTACCCTTAATAAAATAATTATACCTTGCTGGAAATAAAGATATTCTTGAAGTTCTACTGTTTCTCAAGATTGCCAAAAGGTTTTTGCAAAGAAAAAGCAAGCTCTTGATTTGCAAAGTGAAGGAAAGGCAAAACAGGACAGAATCTGTGAAAAACAGAACAGCAGGTAGTAATTGATCTGTTCGGGATACTTCTGCAACTCAAATCAAAAAACTCAGAACAGAAGCACGAAATACAATTATATAGAGAACGCTGTCGAAAAAATTCAGACCAAAAAGATGATCTGGTGATTTTATACGAATTTTTCTATCCAAGGACAGAATCTGTTTCCTGGACAGCACCTCACAACTTTTGAACTTTCTAGCAATCGGAGGCTATACTTGGCACAAATATGAAAAGCAAAGATACAATGATGATGCTACAGAAGTAAACAACATCAAGACACAACAAAAGCAAAAAATTTATTCATGTGGGCTGCCTCCCAAAAGCGCTTTCTTTTATGCCTTTAAGCTAGGCATAATGCATAGAGGAATCAATAACCATCATAATAATCGGAGTTATAAATTGTTTCAAATGGTTCCTCAACAAGTTCATTCTTGTTCCTTCTAGGAAAGGGGTACACACCTTTTGCCTTCCCGCGTAAGCGGATTTGTCCCTTACCTATATCGATGAAGCCTTTAACTGCTCGGAGGAAGTCCCTTCCAAGCACTATATTTCCTTGGTTTGGCTCCATGATGAAGAAATCAATCATTGCAATCCCTTTAAGGAATTTAACTGGCACGTCTTTTATTCTTCCCTGGATTTCAGAAATATCTCCATTAGTGTGTTCATGATAAGATGGTAATCTATCCATGTTAAATTTTAAATAATCATGAACAATTTTTGGCATAGTAGAAACCATAGATCCAATATCACAATAAGCAAGGAAGTCTTGATTAGAGATGCTAATCCTAACAAAAGGCTCCCAATCATTATCTATTTCCAAAATGTTTTTTCTTATTGGGTTTAGGTTTCTCTACATTCATCAAGTCTAGAGCATCCATTCTTTTCTCAATAGTAGCAAGTCTATCTATGACAGTATCAATGTTATGATTATAAACAAAGTAACTAGGTAGACCATGTATAATTTCAAGAGCTCTAGCTTCATCACATTCTAAGAAATCTCGCTCAGCTATAATGTCAAGGGAGTGTTTACACCATTTAAAAAGACCATGGTAAAAATTTCTAAGCACAATTTTTATAGGTATCCAAGGCATAATTCTCCTATGTGCATCAGAAATTCTGTCCCATGCCTTCTTCATATTTTCTCCATCCCTTTGATGGAAATCTAGAACTTCTGATTCCCTCAAAGCACCAAATCCTAACATGTTTGGCTAAACAGAAAGGACTACTACTAAAAAGGCAAATAATTTTTTTTGTGATTTTTGATAAAAGGTAATAAAGCAAAAACTGAAAGGTAAACTAACAAGACTAAAAAGCAAAGGTAAAAGATAGCGTGCAACTCCCCTATCCTAAAGAGTGGAGTCCCCGGCAACGGCGCCAGAAAATACTCCTTGATGGGCCTCGAACCCCTCGTTGGTTACCCCAAGTGGAAGGTGTAAGATGCAGTATTGTAGAAGTGTTTTCCCTTAGCAAAGATGCCAAGGATCGAATCCCCAGAGACTCCTAGGTTCAACAAGTAGGTGTCAACTGCTACGGCGCCAGATAGTAGCAATCAACGTGGACCTGCACACAGATACAATTAACTTTGCTCCCAACGAGTACAGAGAGGTTGTCAATCCCTCCGGCCTTGTAGTTCACAAAGGATTAAAAGCAATGATAGTAGTGATAGATAATGTTTTGCAATAGTAAGTAAAAGCGAAAAGGAAATAGCGGGTGTGATCAATGATGGTAATATGGACCGGAGTCTCATGATGTTCACTAGTGATGTCTCTCTCCCAAAAGACGATAAAACAGCTATGTGAGGTAAATAAATTACAGCTGGGCAATTGACAGGACCACGAACGCAAACCAATGCTGACTACATTGCAAGAAAGGTTGAGGTTCAAAGCATGGGCGGTACGCCAAAGTAAGTAGACCAAAATCCATCAATGCCTACTACTAATCATCCACCTTGAGATATCTATCCAGAACATCTCGCTGGTATTAAGTTGCGAGTCCCACCCATAGTGTAAACTCAATGCAACAGACAACTGCATTAAAAGAACTTTGTGTAAAGTAAACAATCCTTGCACCCGCGGTCACAAGCACCGTTGTTTTCCCCCTTGTGGCAACAGCACATCCCCTAGACTCATGTTTCTGTCACTCAAGCTAGTCATCGAGGGGCATGAACCCACAATCAAGCATAACGTTCTCTCTTGGAGTCACTACCTACTACTTGGCCAAAGCAATAAATAACAACGGAGAACATGCAAGAATTACTTATGAACATAAATATAAAAGAGGTGAATCAAATATATTACTCAAGATCAATCTGAACATAATCTCATAATCCATCGGATCCCAGCAAACTCAACATAGCAACAGCATAAGGATTACATATGTGCCTCGATCATGTAGGGCAGCTCACGAGGACTAATTAGTGAAGCACAAGAACGGGAGGAGAACATCACATAGCTACTGGTCATGGACTCATGGTCCAAGGGAGACTACTCACGAGTCATCCGGGAGGCGTCCATGGTGGTGGAGAAGCTCCCGGTGGTGATCCTCCCCTCCGGCAGGGTGCGAGGAAGAGTTCTCCTGGTGCTCCCGATCTTGGAAGCGGCGGCGGCGGAGAAACAGAGATGGGATAGCGAAAAGAGTTCCTGTTCTGAGGGTTTCGGAGGACGCTTTAAATATATGCCAAACGGGAGCATCGGGGGAGCTTCGAGGGGCCCAGGCGCCCCCCCCCCCCCGGCGCGGCCCTGGGGGGGCGCCGCCAGGGCGCCTGGAGCCCTGGTGGCCCCCCTCCCCGGCTGTCCTTCGGGCGCAAGGAAGTTTCCGAAACGCTGATTTTTTATATAATTTTTCTGGATTTTTCCTGGCAGTTCTCGTAACGTGAAAACCTGAAATACAAAAACAGCCGAAAACAGAAACTGGCACTGGGGTGCACTGGATTAGTAAGTTAGTCCAAATATGATCAAAAGTGTATGGAAGTGTATGAATATCATAGCAATATCACCCAAAAGTGGCATGGAGCAAGCAGAAATTATAGATACGTTTTGGACGTATCAACATCCCCAAGCTTAATTCCTGCTCGTCCTCGAGTAGGTAAATGATAACAAGAATAATTTCTGTGGTGACATGCTATTAACCATATAGGACTTTTTATAGTCATATGACAAAAGCTTACTGAGACAATGAATTTGTAGTAATTAAGTTGCCTCACGAGAAAATCACAAATGACTGAAAGTTTTACAACATGAAACTGAAACATCAAAAAGATTTGCAATGAACATGATGTGCAAATATGATAAAGTGATATCTAGCTTGCCCCCTTTAGTGATGCAAAACATAAATGCAGGGGCACCTTCAAGGTTTAAGTGATGACTAGATACAATGATTTCAAAATAAACGATATCACAATCATGCAAAAGACAATGCTACTTTGGGACAATGCACATTACACTCAGAATGACAATCATGCTCGCAGTAGTTGGTGCTTGAAGAAAGAAGGTGGAAAGAACATAAAAGTAAAAGAATGGTTAAGTGCTAAAGTTTTTTATTTTGAAAACATGGAAGCAGTTTTGTCAACGGTAGTAGTACTTCATATGTGTCATGTATAAGACATACTATAAGTTGCAAGCCTCATGCATCGAATACCAATAGTGCTCGCACCTTGTCCTAATTAGCTCGGATTTCCATGGGTTATCATTGCATTACATATGTTTCAACCAAGTGTCACAAAGGGGTACCTCTATGCCACCTGTACAAAGGTCCAAGGAGATAAATCGCATTTGATTTCTCGTTTTTGATAGATCTCAACTTGAGGACATCCATACCGGGACAACATAGAAAATAGATGATGGACTCCTCTTTAATGCATAAGCATATTCTCATAAGAGATTGAGGATCAACGTCCAAGCTAAAACTTCCACCATGATACATGGCTTTGGTTGGCGGCCCAATGTTCTTCTCTAACAATATGCATATTCATTCAACCCACGGCAAATCACCCTTACTTCAGACAAGACGAACATGCATAGCAACTCACATGATGTTCAACAAAAGTGTGACAGTTGATGGCGTCCCCAGAAACATGGTTACCGCTCAGCAAGCAACTTATAAGAAATAAGATACATAAGCAACATATTCTTTACCACAATAGTTTTTAAGCTACTTTCCCATGAGCTATATATTGCAAAGTTAGTTTGCTTAGTACAGGTGGAGGTTAGCAAAAAGACTGGGAGCGACCAACTAAGAGAGCAATGACGGTCATAATCATGCAGAGCGACAAAGCAACATTGAATCAGGCATGGTAGTTATATCGCTACTCAGAAATAAAAGATCATCAAGGCTTGACAGACTTTCTTTACAGTCTTAAATATGCGTGAGCATACGCCAAGTCAATCAAAATAAATTCTCGAAGGAAGATATTACTAAACCATACCACATCATAGGCAAACAAACCATGTTGGTACTCCAATAACACATTGGGAATCCCCCAGCTATTTGAGATTAACCATAAGAAAACCTGAACTACTAAGCACCATTATGCAAGTAGCATTTTTATCATAGACACATTAACCAATGCAACGGAAGCAAACTCTCTTAATAAGGTGAGCATGGTAAATAAAGAGAGTTCAAGCAACCAACTAAACAAAAGCTCTTTGAAAAGATAAGCATAAATACTAAGAGCAGAGCATGATAGTAGCTATTAAAAGACAAAGAACACACACAGCATAGATAGACATGAAAATTCTATGTTATGTTCTAGGTAGAAGTGGAGCGTGTTTCTCTCCCACATAAAGAATGCTGAGTTCCGACTCGTTATGAAAAACTGAAAAGAAAACTAAAAGCAAGACGCTCCAAGCATAGCACATAACACATGAAGTGATAAAAATATAGTGGAACGAAAGACGAACTGATAATGTTGATGGAGAAGGGGATGCACGGGGGCATCCCCAAGCTTAGACGCTTGAGTCTCCTTGAATATTTCTTGGGGGTGCACGGGGGCATCCCCAAGCTTGAGCGCTTGACACTCCTGAATCTTTCTTATCATCTTCCCTCGCACACTTGAAAACTCCCTTCATACATAACTCATCATAATCTGATTAGCGAGGTTAGTACCCTTAATAAAATAATTATACCTTGCTGGAAATAAATATATTCTTGAAGTTCTACTGTTTCTCAAGATTTCCAAAAGGTTTTTGCAATGAAAAAGCAAGCTCTTGATTTTCAAAGTGAAGGAAAGGCAAAACAGGACAGAATCTGTGAAAAACAGAACAGCAGGTAGTAATTGATCTGTTCGGGATACTTCTGCAACTCAAATCAAAAAACTCAGAATAGACGCACGAAATACAATTATATAGAGAACGCTGTCGAAATAATTCAGACCAAAAAGATGATCTGGTGATTTTATACGAATTTTTTTATCCAAGGACAGAATCTGTTTCCTGGACAGCACCTCACAACTTTTGAACTTTCTAGCAATCGGAGGCTATACTTGGCACAAATATGAAAAGCAAAGATACAATGATGATGCTACAGCAGTAAACAACATCAAGACACAACAAAAGCAAAAAAATTATTCATGTGGGCTGCCTCCCAAAAGCGCTTTCTTTTATGCCTTTAAGCTAGGCATAATGCATAGAGGAATCAATAACCATCATAATAATCGGAGTTATAAATTGTTTCAAATGGTTCCTCAACAAGTTCATTCTTGTTCCTTCTAGGAAAGGGGTACACACCTTTTGCCTTCCCGCGTAAGCGGATTTGTCCCTTACCTATATCGATGAAGCCTTTAACTGCTCGGAGGAAGTCCCTTCCAAGCACTATATTTCCTTGGTTTGGCTCCATGATGAAGAAATCAATCATTGCAATCCCTTTAAGGAATTTAACTGGCACGTCTTTTATTCTTCCCTGGATTTCAGAAATATCTCCATTAGTGTGTTCATGATAAGATGGTAATCTATCCATGTTAAATTTTAAATAATCATGAACAATTTTTGGCATAGTAGAAACCATAGATCCAATATCACAATAAGCAAGGAAGTCTTGATTAGAGATGCTAATCCTAACAAAAGGCTCACAATCATTATCTATTTCCAAAATGTTTTTCTTATTGGGTTTAGGTTTCTCTACATTCATCAAGTCTAGAGCATCCATTCTTTTCTCAATAGTAGCAAGTCTATCTATGACAGTATCAAAGTTATGATCATAAACAAAGTAACTAGGTAGACCATGTATAATTTCAAGAGCTCTAGCTTCATCACATTCTAAGAAATCTCCCTCAGCTATAATGTCAAGGGAGTGTTTACACCATTTAAAAAGACCATGGTAAAAATTTCTAAGCACAATTTTTATAGGTATACAAGGCATAATTCTCCTATGTGCATCAGAAATTCTGTCCCATGCCTTCTTCATATTTTCTCCATCCCTTTGATGGAAATCTAGAACTTCTGATTCCCTCAAAGCACCAAATCCTAACATGTTTGGCTAAACAGAAAGGACTACTACTAAAAAGGCAAATAATTTTTTTTGTGATTTTTGATAAAAGGTAATAAAGCAAAAACTGAAAGGTAAACTAACAAGACTAAAAAGCAAAGGTAAAAGATAGCGTGCAACTCCCCTATCCTAAAGAGTGGAGTCCCCGGCAACGGCGCCAGAAAATACTCCTTGATGGGCCTCGAACCCCTCGTTGGTTACCCCAAGTGGAAGGTGTAAGATGCAGTATTGTAGAAGTGTTTTCCCTTAGCAAAGATGCCAAGGATCGAATCCCCAGAGACTCCTAGGTTCAACAAGTAGGTGTCAACTGCTACGGTGCCAGATAGTAGCAATCAACGTGGACCTGCACACAGATACAATTAACTTTGCTCTCAACGAGTACAGAGAGGTTGTCAATCCCTCCGGCCTTGTAGTTCACAAAGGATTAAAAGCAATGATAGTAGTGATAGATAATGTTTTGCAATAGTAAGTAAAAGCGAAAAGTAAATAGCGGGTGTGATCAATGATGGTAATATGGACCGGAGTCTCATGATGTTCACTAGTGTTGTCTCTCTCCCAAAAGACGATAAAACAGCTATGTGAGGTAAACAAATTACAGCTGGGCAATTGACAGGACCACGAACGCAAACCAATGCTGACTACATTGCAAGAAAGGTTGAGGTTCAAAGCATGGGCGGTACGCCAAAGTAAGTAGACCGAAATCCATCAATGCCTACTACTAATCATCCACCTTGAGATATCTATCCAGAACATCTCGCTGGTATTAAGTTGCGAGTCCCACCCATAGTGTAAACTCAATGCAACAGACAACTGCATTAAAAGAACTTTGCGTAAAGTAAACAATCCTTGCACCCGCGGGCACAAGCACCGTTGTTTTCCCCCTTGTGGCAACAGCACATCCCCTAGACTCATGTTTCTGTCACTCAAGCTAGTCATCGAGGGGCATGAACCCACAATCAAGCATAACGTTCTCTCTTGGAGTCACTACCTACTACTTGGCCAAAGCAATAAATAACAACGGAGAACATGCAAGAATTACTTATGAACATAAATATAAAAGAGGTGAATCAAATATATTACTCAAGATCAATCTGAACATAATCTCATAATCCATCGGATCCCAGCAAACTCAACATAGCAACAGCATAAGGATTACATATGTGCCTCGATCATGTAGGGCAGCTCACGAGGACTAATTAGTGAAGCACAAGAACGGGAGGAGAACATCACATAGCTACTGGTCATGGACTCATG
>LR738710.1:860277141-860288227 GCA_902687465.1 Secale cereale | reverse complement strand
TGTCCTTCGGGCGCAAGGAAGTTTCCGAAACGCTGATTTTTTATATAATTTTTCTAGATTTTTCCTGGCAGTTCTCGTAACGTGAAAACCTGAAATACAAAAACAGCCGAAAACAAAAACTGGCACTAGGGTGCACTGGATTAGTAAGTTAGTCCAAATATGATCAAAAGTGTATGGAAGTGTATGAATATCATAGCAATATCACCCAAAAGTGGCATGGAGCAAGCAGAAATTATAGATACGTTTTGGACGTATCAATCATCATGTGAGATGGCGTAGTCTTCAATGGTGAACATATACATGTTGATCATATCTACTATATGACTCATGTTCTACCTTTCGGTTTCCACTGTTCTGAGACCATGTCTGTACATGCTAGGCTCGTCAAGTTTAACCCAAGTATTCTGCGTGTGTAAAACTGGCTTACACCCGTTGTATGTGAACGTTGAGTCTATCACACCCGATCATCACGAGGTGTCTCGAAACGACGAACTGTAGCAACGGTGTATACTCGGGGACAACACTTTTATCTTGAAATGAAGTGAAGGGATCATCTTATAATGCTACCGTCGATCTAAGCAAAATAAGATGTATAAAAGGATAAGCATCACATGCAATCCAAATATGTGACATGATATGGCCATCATTGTCTTGTGCTTTTGATCTCTATCCCCAAAGCAATGTCATGATCTCTATCGTTGTGTCGGGGTCGTCTCGCCAACTATTTCTTCTACAACTATTGCTAACGCATAGCGATAAAGTAAAGCAATTACATGGCGCTTGCATTTCATACAGTAATTAGGAGACAACCCTAAGTCTCCTGCCGATTGTCGATATTACAAAACATGATCATCTCATACAACAAAGTATATCACATCACATCTTGACCGTATCACATCACATCATACCCTGCAAAAACAAGTTAGACGTCCTCTACTTTGTTGTTGCAAGTTTTACGTGGCTGCTACGGGCAAATAGCAAGAACCATTATTACCTACACAAAACCGCAACGGTGATTTATCAAGTTTACTGTTTTAACCTTCTTCAAGGACCAGCCGTAGTCAAATTCGACTAAACTAAAGTAGGAGAAATAGACACCTGCCATCAACCTTTATGCAAAACAAGTTGCATGTCAGACGGTGGAACCGGTCTTGTGTACGTGGACATGTAAGGTTGGTCCAGGCCACTTCATTCCACGATGCCGCTGAATCAAAATAAGATGTTGGTGGTAAGCAGTATGAGCATAACCGCCCACAACTTCTTTGTGTTCTACTCGTGCATATCATCTACGCATAGACCTGGCTCATGATGCCACTGTTGGGGAACGTTGCATGGAAAACAAAAAATATTCTATGCACACGCAAGATCTATCCATATGGACATGCATAGCTACGAGAGGGGAGAGTGTATCTATGTACCCTCGTGGACTGTCAGGGATATTACTAGCAGGTATGAACCTCTGGACAGGCGACAGCCATCCAGTGATTGGCTAAAGATTTACCCATGGTTTCATGGAACCATGGAGGCCCTCTGGACAGGCGACAGCCATCCAGTGATTGGCTAAAGATTTACCCATGGTTTCATGGAACCATGGAGGCCCTCTGGACAGGCGACAGCCATCCAGTGATTGGCTAAAGTTTTACCTATGGTTTCATGGAACCATGGAGGCCCTCTGGACAGGAGACAGCCACCCAGTGATTGGCTAAAGATTTTCTTATGGTTCCTATGGATGATTCGGCCACATCCATCGACCGGCCCTCTGGATGGTAAGCCCATTCCATTGATTGGCTAAACCTTGCTTTGAGCCTGGCAGCTCGTAAAAAGCCTCGACTACACGGTTTTATTTGCAAATTTGCATTTCTGATCTTTATGTGTTATGGTTCTTTAATCCGGAGTGGGACAATTCAAGAAATTGACCACACATCTACAAAGTTAAAAATCTGGGTCATTAGCACCAGCATGAGTAAAAAGTCTGGGTTATAAAACACCAGCAAGAGGTAATCCGGTGTTCATCATAACCCGGAACAATCATCAGGTAGAAGCAAAGTAAGAAGCTAAACATGATTTAAAGCCGGCAGCTTTTATAAGACCAGGGATTATTGTTGGGTCTATTAAAAAACTCCCTTCAAAAAGGCAAGATTCGCCGGATTGAGAATATCAAGCATACTTGATCTCAGGTACAAAGTTATTTCTGACGTAAGTATACACTTGTTTGATATATTGTGAGAACAATTTAATGGGTCCAGCGGTAAAACCGTTAGGATATATGTTCAGTATTGTCTATGCAGGAACAGATGATATGCAGGACATGCCATGTTAGAACAAATTGAAATTGGCAATGTTAAAACAAGAAGTATCCGGATCAAAACGGACATAGTTTTCAGCTATCCTATTACAAGGCATAGCAAGCCTGACGGATTAAATATTGTTCGGTAAAATGGGACTGCAACTACAACAATAAACTATGAGCTATGCTCCTTCCTGCTGAGACGGCTGGGCATCAACTTGATCCGGAGTCTCCTCTTCTTCTTGAAGCGGCTGGAAGTCCGGGACGCACCAGTCGATTTTCGTTAAGGCACGGAAGTACATCTCTTCATTGATGAGTTCAGACGGATCGATATCTGGAGCGAAGGTATGAGGGCGCACTGGTGGGATTAGATTGACGGTATCATAAACCGGCCGCTCCACCCGCTCGTTCTGCAAATCATACCCTGGATGATACCTGGATAAATCTGATTCGGCCGCAAGTTTGCTGGCGAGAGGACGCATTTCCTTCGTCAAGGCATGAAGATCCTTGGCAGTAAAAGCTGATCCGTCTTCCTTGGTATTTGGATACCCATTTAAAGCTTCTTCCGGATCAAAGTCTGGAACCCATGTTTTCGCTCTGGTAAGCGCCACGAGGGCACCGGCTCGAGCAGCAGATTTCTTAACTTCCTCCAAACGCACTGGCAAAACAGACAGCTTTTCTAACGTGCCTTGGATGGTAGTGGGGGCCGGTTTATTGAATGATGTTGCACTTATGATCCTTTGAGCGCCGGAATACAGCTGCTCGACCAAAGTATAACATGCCTTGAGTTTTTTCCGTAAGTCATCCCCAAGATGGGTGACACGGCGCCCTGCATATCATTATCACAGTTAAACCGGCACAGATGGAAGATTACAAGGATGAAAGTAGGAGTACAGATTAAATACATACCGAAGACTGCAGAAGTCATCAACTCTATTTGCCGCTTTAAACCGGTTAACTCTTCAGTAACCGGATTAAGCGCTTCTTCAGCATCTTTGGCCCTTTTCTCCAGATCTTTCTTCTGAACCTCAAAGGCGGTCCGCTCTTCTTCAAAGAATTTCTTCAGCTGTTCAGCAGTCTTTAAACTCAGCTTCAAATCTTTCTTGGCCTTAGAAGCAGCAGCCTCCGTTTCAGCAAGTCTGCTCCGGAGTTCACTGATTTCGTCAGCCCTCCGGTTTAAATCAGCCTGCAAGGAAGATCAAGTGGTAAACGGAAGTAATTCAAAGACAAAGTCTCAAGCACACAAACAAGTTGTCTACTTGACACTTGGGGGCTAATGGGCAGTTGAAGCAATAAGAAGAAGTAATTCAAAGACAAAGTCTCAAGCACACAAACAAGTTGTCTACTTGACACTTGGGGGCTAATGGGCAGTTGAAGCAAAAAGTAGAAGTAATTCAAAGACTAAGTCCCAAGCAGACAAAACAAGTTGTCTACTTGACACTTGGGGACTAATGGATAATTGAAGTATCGGGGGAAAAGTCAGGCAAGTCCCAGGCACATAAACCGAGTTATGCCCCTGGCACTTGGGGGCTAATGTAAGATCATTCGATTCATCAGGAAGTACCGGTTCACCTTCTAAGCATAGCTAAACCGGAACTTGGGGGCTGATATGGTATAGACAGAAGTGCATTGAAAGTTAAAAGAAGATGCAAGGGATTACCTCATACTTGTCCTTCATCATGTTAATCAGGCCTGCTTCATAGTCTCGACCAGTGTGGAGCCGGTTCAAGTACCCGGAATAGATCTCCTGGGCACTCATGTCAGCAAAGCTGGACAGTTCGGTACTCCATTTACCCTTTTCTTTATACAGCTTCTCCGCTTTAGTTGTATGTTTGGCTAAAACAGTGGGCTCAGCAGGAACGGTATAAGCCGTATGAGTTATTTCCACATCTGGAGAAGCAGTAGTTGGTGGTGGGGTTGCAGTATGAACTGGACTGGCAGGAGCCGGATTGGTCTGAGGAGAATTGGCCCGGGCAGGACTAGACGGTTCACGAACGTCCTCAGCATTGGGATTCTCAGGCATAGTAGTGTGATCTGCAGGAGCAGGATCTTCAAGTGGAATTGTACGTTCGCCTTCCGGAGGGATAGTTGAGTCCGGATCAGCCGCCGGATCATCAACGGCAGTCTCAGCAGTTGGTTGGTTGGTTTTCGGTTTTTTGCTAGGCTTTGGCTTGCTGAAGGAAGTTGGAGAAACAAGTTAGAACTGTAAGACAAAGTGCAATTATAAACCGGATAAATTAAAAAGACTTACCCTGGGACAGTTTTCAGGGGTGGAAGTTGTGTGGCGGTTGATTCGCCGGAAGAAGATAACGGAGTATCCTGATAATCAGGGTCAGACTGTTTAAGAGGTTTGCGTATAAGCCCGGCCTTGGGATGAAGAAGGGTTGGAGAGAGTATAACCTCAGAGCGGCGTCTCCGAGCCGGTGTAAGGGATATTCCGGATGTTTCCACTGCAAGGCCGCTGTGACGGGTGGTCCAGCGAAGAGCTTCGTGTTGCTGTTTCTTCAAAAGAAAATTAGGATCCAATTGAGCATACGGGTGAGAAAACTGATATTTCCGGACTGTCCGACGACTTTTTGGGGGAAGTGGTTCTGAATCGGAAGAAAGGATAGTTACCTCAATTTCGGCCGGCTTATCTCCTTCAGCCAACTCCTGTGAAAAGTTATCATTAGATACAGATATGGGTAAAAGTGAGCAAGTTAAAAACCGGATTAATTCATACCTCAGAGTCCGGATCGTCGTCCTCAGCGTGAGAACCGGAGCCACCAGCCGCTTTTCTCTTTTTGGAAGCGAAGGTTTTCCGGCGTGGCAGTTTTCCGGCCTTTTCCTGAGGCTTCCTTTTCCAGAAAGGATCATTGGCCTGTTCAAAAGGTAAAAGATAAATTCAAAGAACGATTTAAGGGAACGGATTACAGATATATGAAAGAAAGTAAGACATACCGCAAGCAGCTTATTTTTCTTGTAGTATGGAGCCAGTCCGGTTTGGCTACATTCTTCTAGAGTGATGTTAAGCATTTTCTTGGCGGACTCGGTGACTTCTGATTCAAAAAGTTTGTCCTTAGAGAAACGTTGAGGATCATCCGGTTTACCAGAGTATTGACACATCAAGCTTGGGCGCGGGCTCAGAGGAAGGATACTCCAAGAGAGCCAGCAGCGCATGAAATCCACGCCGGTTAAACCATTAGCCATAAAGGCCTTTAACTTGGAAAGTTGAGAGGCAAACAGGGGCCGCTCTGAGGAGCTGAGGCGCTGCGGCAGAGGGTGATCCTCCGGAAGACGGTGCTCGCGATAACTCGGCAATGGGTTTTCCCCCTCAGGTGAAGTATCAATACAGTAAAACCAAGATTTATTCCAGTCCTTGGGATGTGTGTGGAGAGCGGCATGAGGAAAGACTGCATCTTTCCTTTTCTGAATACTGACCCCGCCTAGTTCTTGATGCAGTCCACTAGTAAATTCAGTCCGTCGGTTTAGGTGGAAGAAATCCTGGAACAGGTCAACTGACGGTTCTTCTTGCAAATACACCTCAGAAAACACTTGGAAATCACAGATGTTGGAAACAGAGTTGGGACCTATGTCCTGAGGATGAAGCTGGAAGGCAGCAAGTACATCCCGGAAAAACTTCGAACCGGGAGGAGTAAAACCCCGAGCAATATGGTCAAAGAAGACAATAACCTCCCCATCTTTGGGAGTAGGAGGACATTCATTTCCGGGAGCCCGCCACTTTAAAACGGATTGAGGACCTAGAGTGCCAACTGATACAGCTTCGGCCAAATCCTCTTCCGTAATAGTGGAAGGAACCCAATTGCAAGAAACGAATTGTTTGGCCATGGCAGCAGAAGAGCAAGTGCTGAAAGGATAAAGTGTAAAACCGGATTATTCGAGTACAGCGGTATAAACCGGAAGTTATATGCAAGGATTACGCAACGGTTTAAGCAAGGGACTAATGATACGGATAACCCGGCAATAACAGGGAGCTATGTTACTACCGGTTCATGACAGCAATAGAGAAAGAGCTAAACCGTCGCGTTTGTCTTTAAAAAAATTACAGAGCCCGTGCATGATAGTTTAAACCGGAGTATACTCAACAGATCTACAAAGGAGAAGAAACAGGTTTTCACAGACAGCTAAGGCGGAACAGATCTGAGCACGCAAGAAAAAGAAAAAGAAATGCAAGGATATACGGGAAGAACTACAAGGGTCCTATACAGAGCGGATAAATCTACAGGTTGAATATGAATAACGAAGATCTAAAGCATACCGCAGCGGAACAGAGGTAAATTTTAAAGGGAAAGATCTAAAGGTTATTACTGAGAACTTGGTGCCCAAGATGAACAAGGTGAAGCTTTAACTGAGGTTCTAATGGCAGAGATGCGAAAGAACCCTAGAGGTTACGGATCTACAGTGAGGAAGAAGATGGAGTACCTGAGAAGTGTCGGCGGAGTTTTCTCTGGTCAAGCTCAGGTCGATGCAGCGGCCGGTGAGGACTTGGATTCGGCGGTCGACGGCGGCGGTTCGAGCTCGGGCGACAATGGGGTCTTGAGCTCGGGCGACGGAGGAAGAAGAAAGAACGGAGGAAGATAAAGAATGGGGCAGTGGTATTTATAGAAAGGCAGATCCGAAACGACAGGTGCGGGATTCGAGGAGGCAAAGGATTGGATAAAGATCCTCTGTCGCCTCGATTTTCGGGACAACCCTTAAACAAAGCCGATGGACAGCTCGCGGCGTTAAATGCGGAAGTGATGTCACAGTCAGATTAAGTGATTCTCGAGGATGACGTCAGGGCCGGTTTACAAAAATGAGAAGACACAAGAAGGAAAATTATGCAAGACAGGGGAGATTGATGTGAACAAGTTCAAATCATTCTGGGGCCTAATGTCAGGGATATTACTAGCAGGTATGAACCGGCTAGTGTAAACCGGATTATTATAATATGTTTGTGTGGTTGTAATATTTAGTAAAGGCTACGGCCCATGAGATCTTAGGCCCATGTATAGAGTTATGGTTTGTAAACCGCCTGATCATGTAACTTGAGAGATAAGGAAGAAAGAGCAGAGACCGAGGCGGACACGAGTATGAGCCGGCCTCGGGACTCTGTAAACCGGACCGGGCGTCGCCTCTATATAAAGGGATGACCCGGCAACGGTTCAGGACCAAGCATGAAACAATCCGTCGAGACACAGGCAAGCGATCTGCTCCCTGTTCATCGACGCCCAAGCAATACCAAACCGAACTAGACGTAGGCTTTTACCTTCATCGAAGGGGCCGAACTAGTATAAACCCTCTGTGTCCTTTGTGTGCTTTTAACCCCTTCAAGCTAACCCGTGCGATGGTTCCATCAACAAGTCCGTTAAACCGGACATCTGCCGTGTTATTTCCACGACATGGACCGTTAAGAGGAAGCGTTTATCAACGTGGTTGATGTAGTCGTCCAACTTCAGGATCTGCCCGATCAAGTAACGAACGCACGGCACCTATGTGTTCAGCACACGTTCAGCTCAATGACGTCCCCGCCTTCTTGATCCAGCAAGACGGTCGGAGTAGTAAATGAGTTCCGGCAGCACGATGGTGTGGTAAAGATTGTGATGCAACTATCTCCGCAGGGCTTCGTCGAGCACTACAAGAATATGACCGAGGATGAACTGGAGGGAGAGGGGCGCCGCACACGGCTTGGGGATCGTAGTGTGTGCTTTGCCTCTCCCTCCTCACATATATATAGGTGGAGGGGGAGATGAGGCATCCCTAGGGCGCCCCCAAGTGGTAGGCGGCTGCCCTAGAGGACTGCCTAGTCGCGCCCCCTCCATATATGAACATGGGGAAAGGAAAGGGGGCTAGCTGTCTTAGGGCACCCCCCCCCCTTTCCTTTCCCTCATTTCTTAGTGCATGGGTACGGGTGGAGGGGCATGCCAGCTCCCTTGTGGGCTGGTGTGCTCGCCCTTTGGCCCATAAGGCCCACCAATTACCGGTAGCCTCCCGAAACCCCTTCCGACACTCTGATAATTATCCAGTACATTCCGAAACCTTTCTGATGACCAAATAGCATCGTCCTACATATCAATCTTACCTCCGGACCATTCCGGAGCTCCTCGTCATGTCCGTGATCTTGTCCGGGACTCCGAACAACATTCGGTCACTAATTCACATAACTCATATAACACTATATCGTCAATGAATGTTAAGCGTGCGGACCCTACTGGTTCAAGAATGATGTAGACTTGACCGAGACGGCTCTCCAGTCAATAAAAAATAGCGGGACCTGGATGCCCATATTGGTTCCTACATATTCTACGAAGATCTTTATCGGTCGAACCTTTATGACAACATATGTAGTTCCCTTTGTCTGTTGGTATGTTACTTGCCCGAGATTCGATCGTTGGTATCTCCATACCTAGTTCAATCTCGTTACCGGCAAGCCTCTTTACTTGTTCTGTAATACATCATCTTGCAACTAACTCCTTAGTCACTTTGCTTGCAATCTTCTTGTGATGTTGTATTACCGAGAGGGCCCAGAGATACCTCTCCGTCACTCGGAGTGACAAATCCCAGTCTCGATCCATGCCAACCCAACAGACACCTTCGGAGATACATGTACAGCATATTTATGATCGCCCAGTTACGTTGTGACGTTTGATAGCGCACAAGGTATTCCTCCAGTATGCGTGAGTTGTATGATTTCATGGTCGAAGAAACATGTATATGACATTAAGAAAGCAATAACAGTAAACTGAACGATCATATGCTATGCTAACGGTTGGGTCTTGTCTATCACATCATTCTCCTAATGATATGATCCCATTATCAAATGACAACTCATGTCTATGGTTAGGAAACCTTAACCATCTTTGATTAACGAGCTAGTCTAGTAGAGGCTCACTATGGACACGGTATTTGTGTATGTATTCACACATGTATTTATGTTTCCGGTCAATGCAATTCTAGCATGAATAATAAACCTTTATCATGAATAAGGAAATATAAAATAATAAAAACTTTATTATTGCCTCTAGGGCATATTTCCATCAGATATAGACGGGACTGCATGACATTCTGCATCGGCGGTTCTACTACGACATGTGTCGCTCCTTACTTGGCCACGGTTCATCACTGCTGGGAGACCGATCAATCTCTATGTACGTACACATTCGCGACCAGACAGATAACGCTACGTACACTTCGACGTGGTGGGTCCCAGCGGTCAGGGGGTAAGGAGGCACTTCTTTCTGTGCGAATATGTAGCTAGTGGGTCCCAACTGTCAGGGGAAAATGTTTGTTTTTTCATGAAATATAGAGGCCCTTTCGATGGGTCCCCGTTGTAAGGTGAAGGTATCATTATTTTGCGCGTAATAAGGTGGCACTTTATTGCGTGCAGTCATGGACCCAGTTGTCAGCCTCTCCAAGTACAGTCCGCTTCCGATGGATGTCGTTCATTGCCCACGCCACTCCGAGAGCACCAAGGCGGTGGATGATGACAAGGCCTAGGAAGGGAACGACACGGAGTTGTGGAAGACTCGGCAGTTGTTTCCGACACAGAGGGGAGTATGAGGGTTTACTGGTTCATCTGGCGTCGCTGGAGAATAACATGAAGTGTGGGTGAGTAGAGGGAAGGGCGAGGCGGTGAGGCCTACGCGGAAGCACAGCCAGCTACGGGAGGCGAGAGCAGGCGGTACGTGTTTGGGTAACATAGTAATAATTCAAAAAAATCCTACGTGTCACCAAGATCAATCTAGGAGATGCTAGCAATGAGAGAGAGGGAGTGCATCTTCATACCCTTGAAGATCGCTAAGCGGAAGCATTACAAGAACACGTTTGATGGAGTCATACTCGCGGAGATTCAAATCGCGGAAGATCCGATCTAGCGCTGAACGGACGGCGCCTCCGCGTTCAACACACGTACAGACCGGGAACGTATCCTCCTTCTTGATCCAGCAAGGGGGGAGGATAACTTGAGGGAGAGCTCTGACAGCACGATGGCGTGGTGGTGGACCTTGCGGTTCTCCGGCAGGGCTTCGCCAAGCACTCCGGAGGAGTTGTAGGGGGGAAGGGATGTGCCTGGGGAAGGGTGCGGCTGCCCTCCCACCCCCTCACTATATATAGGGGGAGAGGAGAGGGGCCCGGCCCCTCTAGATAGATCTAGAGGGGGGCGGCGGCCACGGGGGAAACTCCCCCCCCCCCCAAGCAGGTGGGGGGCACCCCCACCCCCTATGGTTTCCAACCCTAGGCGCCTTGGGCCCTTGGGGGTGCACCATCCCACTAAGTGTTGGGGATCGTTGCAGAAAATCAAAAAAATTCCTACGCATCACCAAGATCTATCTATGGAGTCCACTAGCAACGAGAGGGGTGTGCATCTTCATACCTTTGAAGATCGCGATGCGGAAGCGTTACAAGAACGCGGATGAAGGAGTCGTACTCGTAGCGATTCAGATCGCGGTTGGTTCTGATCTAAGCGCCGAACAACGGCGCCTCCGCGTTCAACACACGTGCAGCCTGGTGACATCTCCCGCACCTTGATCCAGCAAGGGGAGAGGGAGAGGTAGGGGAAGACTCCGTCCAGCAGCAGCACGATGGCGTGGTGGTGATGGAGGAGCGTGGCAATCCTGCAGGGCTTCGCCAAGCATCACGAGAGAGGAGGAGTAGTAGGGAGAGGGGGAGGGCTGCGCCAAGACTTGGGTGCGGCTGCCCTCCCACCCCCCCACATATATATAGGGGCCAGGGAGAGGGGGCCGGCCCCCTCAGATTGGATCTGAGGAGGGGGCGGCGGCCAGGGGAGGTGCCTTGCCCCCTAAGGCAAGGGGGGCGCCCCCC
>LR738710.1:860147272-860266844 GCA_902687465.1 Secale cereale | reverse complement strand
TTTATAAAAACAGTAATAATTTTTTTATGAATATGAAAAAATATCATCAAATGGGGGTGCTCGGCGGCGGCGGTGGAGCGGGGGAGGGTGCAGTGGGTCGTCGGCGGCGGTGGAGCTAGCGGGGGAGGGTGCGGGTGGGATCGAGATCGAGATGGAGGGGGATAGCGATCGAGATGGAGGGGGATAGCGATCGAGATGGAGCTAGGGGGATCGAGATCGAGTGTCCTCATGAATATTCAATATTTTTTCATATTGAATATGAAAAAATATCATCAAAATTGAAAAATATTCATGAATTCAAAAAGTGCCCATGAAATTTAAAAATATTCATGAGTTCGAAAAGTGCCCATGAAATGTAATCGAGAAATGAAGGCTACAATTTAAATACAATCGATCTTAGCTAGCTAGCTATCTTTTCACAATGTTCTTGCCCTTCTTTTTCGCAAATGGAGTTCTTCTGTGGAACGGACGTCCTTTAGGTAGGGTGGTCCTGCTTCTTCTTGTGGTGTATGCTGCTGCTTCATCGTCGTCGTCATGTTCCATCTTCGGGTCGCCGTACTTGTCGAAGTCTTGCTCATTGGCGACTCCATCCATTCCGATGATCTTCCTTTTGCCTCTCCTCACAACAACACGACTGGGCTTTGACGGGTCGGTAATGAAGAACATTGGTCCACTTGGGAAGCCAGTACCCATGGCTCATATTTCGCGGTGACGTTTGCGCCCGCGGTCTTGGATTTGGCTTCGGGTATAACCATGGTGGTGAAATACCGGTCTTCTTTTAGGACGCTCTTGGCCCATCTGACACGAAACATCGGGACCTTCTCTCCAGCGTAGCTCAGCTCCCAGATCTCCTCGATCCTTCCGTAGTATCTCTCCTTGTCGTTACCGGTGTAGGATTCCATCGTTACCCCGGAGTTCTGATAACCATCGCTCTTCATGTCCTTGTCCTCAGTGTAGAATGTGTAGCCGTTGATATCATACGCCTCATAGGTCATCCGCAGAAGAATCCTCATGTGACAAGGCGAATATGAGTTGTTCTTCCGCGGAAGAATCCTCATGTAAAGCGTACGACAGAAGCTTCTGCTTGAACCAACGCGTGAAACATGAGTTGTGCTCTTTGATTATATCTCTGTCCGTCCTCTGTTGGCCTCGGTCATTGTACGTCTTCTCAATAAAGGTTTTGTGCTCTACCACCCAAGGATCGACCACGTCTATGTGTTGTAGCGCGGCTAGGTTTGCTCTTTCAAAGTCGGCGAGTCGACCCTCGAAGTCGACATGCATTTCACGGCGACCCTCACGGTGACCCCATCCAGCGAGCCTGCCGAGGTGCCTGTTGACGGGCAGACCAACGGGGTTCTCAATGCCTAGATAATTCGTGCAGTAGGAGATGCACTCTTCAGTCAGAAAGCCCCTGGCTATGCTTCCCTCTGGACGTGACATGTTGCGAACGTATCCTTTGATGACACCATTCATCCTTTCGAACGGCATCATGCTGTGCAGGAACGTCGACCCGAGTTGGATGATATCCTCCACGATATGGACCAGCAGATGCACCATAACGTCGATGAATGCGGGTGGGAAGTACATCTCAAGCTCGCATAGTATCACCACGATCTCTTCCTGTAGCCTTCTGAGTTGCCTCACGCCAACCGACTTCCGAGAGATGACATCGAAAAAGTTGCATAGGCCAAATAGCGTTTCACGGACGTGCGCGTCCATGATCCCACGGATTGCAACTGGAAGTATCTGCGTCATCAGCACGTGACAGTCGTGAGACTTCATCCCGCTGAACTTCTGCTTCGCTGGGTCTAGGTATCTGCTTATCTTCCCCGCGTAATCGTAAGGAAGTTTTACTCCTACGAGCCAGGTGAAAAACTGCTTGATCTCCTCATGACTTAGAGTGAAGCACGCGGGAGGGTAGTCATTTCCGGTCTTCTTGGCCTTTTTGCCTTTGCGACGACTTTCTGTGTCCTGCTTCACCTCATCATCATCATCACTAGCGTGAAGCTCCTCCCTGATGCCCATTGATTTCAAGTCTGCCCTTGCTTTCGGCCCATCTTTGCTCCTCTCTGGCATGTTGAGCAGGGTACCAAGCAGACTCTCGCACACGTTCTTCATGATATGCATGACATCAAGGCTGTGAGGCACACGGTGGATCTTCCAGTACGGCAAGTCCCAGAAAACAGACCTCGTTTTCCATACCTTCAGCAGCGGCTCTGGCGCCTTTCGTTTCTTTCCCGGCTCTGGTGCCTTTTGCTTCTTTCCCGACAGTGGGCAATCTTTCCAATTTTTCAACAGCTCGTCTATTTCCTCGCCACTCCTCGTACGCGGGCGTCTTCGGGGTTCGGTTTCACCATCGAACAGATCCTTGCGTTTTCTCCATAGGTCATCGTCGCAAAGCCACCTTCGATGTCCCATGAACACGGTTCTCGAAGACCCGGGATCTCTATCTAGCTGGCGAAACATTGTGTCATCCATGCACCTGACGCATCCAGAAAATCCATGGACCACCTGCCCCGCGAGATATCCATAACCGAGATAGTCGTGCACCGTCGTGAGCAGTGCGGCTCTCGTAGCGAAATATTATTTCTCTGCGGCGTCCCACGTATTGGCTGGCGTTTTCCACAGCGTGTCTAGCTCCTCTTTCAGCAGCCCCAGATACAGATTGATGTCGTTCCCTGGTTGTTTCAGCCCTTCAATTAGCATACTCATGTGAATGTACTTCCTCTTCATGCACAACCAGGAGGGAAGGTTGTACATTGATACGTCCAAAACGTATCTATAATTTCTTCTTGCTCCATGCCTCTTTTGGGTGATATTGCTATGTTATTTATACACTTCCATACACTTTTGATCATATTTGGACTAACCTATTAACTCAGTGCACCCCAGTGCCAGTTTCTGTTTTCGGCTGTTTTTGTATTTCAGGTTTTCACGTTACGAGAACTGCGAGGAAAAATCCAGAAAAAATATATAAAAAATCAGCGTTCCAGAAGCTACCTTGCGCCCGAATTACAGCCGGGGGGGGGCACCAGGGCTCCAGGGGCCCTGGCGGCGCCCCTCCCCCCTGGGCCGCGCCGGGGGGGCGCCTGGGCCCCCCAAGGCTCCGCTGATGCCCCCCTTTGGCAGATATTTAAAGCGTCTCCCGAAACCCTCGAGACGGGAACTCTTTTTCGCGATCTCATCTCTGTTCCGCCGCCGCCGCCGCTTCCAAGATCGGGAGCACCAGGAGAACTCTTCCCGGCACCCTGCCGGAGGGGAGGATCACCACCGGGAGCTTCTCCACCACCATGGACGCCTCCCGGATGAGTTGTGAGTAGTCTCCCTTGGACCATGAGTCCATGACCAGTAGCTATGTGATGTTCTCCTCCCGTTCTTGTGCTTCACTAATTAGTCCTCGTGAGCTGCCCTACATGATCGAGGCACATATGTAATCCTTATGCTGTTGCTATGATGAGTTTGCTGGGATCCGATGGATTATGAGATTATGTTCAGATTGTGCTTGAGTAATATATTTGATACACCTCTTTTATATTTATGTTCGTAAGTAATTCTTGCATGTTCTCCATTGTTATTTATTGCTTTGGCCAAGTAGTAGGTAGTGACTCCAAGAGGGAACGTTATGCTTGATTGTGGGTTCATGCCCCTCGATGACTAGCTTGAGTGACAGAAACATGAGTCTAGGGGATGTGCTGTTGCCACAAGGGGGAAAACAACGGTGCTTGTGCCCGCGGGTGCAAGAACTGTTTACTTTACGCAAAGTTCTTTTAATGCAGTTGTCTGTTGCTTTGAGTTTCCACTATGGGTGGGACTCGCAACTTAATACCAGCGAGATGTTCTGGATAGATATCTCAAGGTGGATGATTAGTAGTAGATGCAGATGGATTTCGGTCTACTTACCTCGGCGTACCGCCCATGCTTTGAGCCTCAACCTTTCTTGCAATGTAGTTAGCATTGGTTTGCGTTCATGGTTCTGTCAATTTCCCAGCTGTAATTCGTTCACCTCACATAGCTGTTTTATCGTCTTTTGGGAGAGAGACATCACTAGTGAACATCATGAGACTCCGGTCTATATTACCATCATTGATCATATCCGCTATTTACTTTACGCTTTTACTTACTATTGCAGCAATATCTATCACTACTATCATTTGCGTTTGATCCTTTGTAAACTATAAGGCCGGAGGGATTGACAACCTCTCTGTACTCGTTGGGAGCAAAGTTATTTGTATCTGTCTGCAGGTCCACGTTGATTGCTAATACCCGGCGCCGTTAGCAGTTGACACCTACTTGTTGAAACTGGGAGTCTCAGGGGAATCGATCATTGGTATTGCCAAGGGAAATCTTCTGCTACACTGCATCTCAAACCTTCCACTTGGGGTAACCAACGAGGGGTGGGAAGCCACCTAGCAAAGCAATTTCTGGCGCCGTTGCCGGGGACTCCACTCTTCAGGATAGGGGAGTTGCACGCTATCTTTTACCTTTGCTTTTTAGTCTTGTTAGTTTACCTTTCAGTTTTCTTTATGACTTTTCACTAGTTATGCTTATGGACAACCTTGCTATTGGATCGTTGCTTGTGGGAAGACGCCCCACACCTGTGGTGGTTGCTCCTCCCCCTACTGAAATTGTGCCCTATAAAATACCAGCTGGTATTATCGATTATGTTTTGGCTAATCGGTATGCAGGAGACAGACATCCCGGTGAACACTTGCTATATTTGTCACAATTATGTTCATTATTTAAGCTTGCAGGTGTATCAAGGGAGTTTGTCATGAGGACATTGTTCGCCGTATCACTTATAGATAAAGCTTCAGATTGGTATAAGCTTCTCGATAACTCGCACTTGCTTGATTGGCAAGAGCTTATGTCTCTCTTTTATACTAAGTTTTATCCTCTTCATGATGCTTATGTGGAGAGTAAGAGTACCTTTTTGCATGTGGATCATGGTAACAATGCTTTATGTGATGCTTATATTGTTGAGTTTATTCGTGATCCCACTGAAAATTATTATGAGAAGGGAATATATGCTTATAGATATTTCAATAATATTAAGTTCCCTCTCTTTATGTTGAAGGTTTTGAAGTTATGCTTGTTTTGCCTTCCTATGCTAGTTGCTTTATGCTTCAATAATTTATTTTCTTGCAATATTCCTATGCATAGGAAGCATGTTAGGCTTAAATGTGTTTGGTATTTGCTTCTTGATGCTCTCTTTTGTACTTCAACTCTTATTCCTATGAGAGCATCATTAAAGTCTTAAGCCTATCTTTATGGCTATAAAGAAAGAGCTCTAGGGAGACAACCCTTGTTATCTTTGCTTTCAGTTTGTTCTTTCAGTTTTAGTGTCTTGATGTTATTATTTCTGTAGCATCATCATTGTATCTTTTCTTTTCAATTTTGTGCCAAGTATAGCCTCTGATTGCAAGAAAGTTCAAAAGTTGTGAGGTGCTGTCCAGGAAACAGATTCTGTCCTTGGATAGAAAAATTCGTATAAAATCACCGGATCATCTTTTTGGTCTGAATTTTTCGACAGCGTGCTCTATATAATTGTCTTTCGTGCGTATGTTTTGAGTTTTTTTATTAGAGTTGCAGAAGTGCACCGAACAAATCATTTACTACCTGCTGTTCTGTTTTTCACAGATTCTGTCCTGTTTTGCCTTTCCTTCATTTTGCGAACCTAGAGCTTGCTTTTTCTTTGCAAAAACCTTTTGGCAATCTTGAGAAACAGTAGACCTTCAAGAATATCCTTATTTCCAGCAAGGTACAATTATTTTATTATGGGTACTAACCTCGCTAATCAGATTATGATGAGTTATGTATGAAGGGAGTTTTCAAGTGTGCAAGGGAAGATGATAAAAAGATTCAGGAGTGTCAAGCGCTCAAGCTTGGGGATGCCCCCATGCACCCCCAAGAAATATTCAAGGAGACTCAAGCGTCTAAGCTTGGGGATGCCCCCGTGCATCCCCTTCTCCATCAACATTATCAGTTCGTCTTTCGTTCCACTATATTTTAATCACTTCATGTGTTATGTGCTATGCTTGGAGCGTCTTGTTTTTAGTTTCCTTTTAATTTTCTTTAGCTTTTCATAACGAGTCGGAACTCAGCTTTCTTTATGTGGAGAGAAACACGCTCCACTTCTACCTAGAACATAACATAGAATTTTCATGTCTATCTTTGTTGTGTGTGTTCTTTGTCTTTTAATAGCTACTATCATGTTCAGCTCTCAGTATTCATGCTTATCTTTCTAAAGAGCTTTTGTTTAGTTGGTTGCTTGAACTCTCTTTAGTTATCATGATTATCTTATTAAGAGAGTTTGCTTCCGTTGCATTGGTTGATATGTCTATGATAAAGATGCTACGTGCATAATGGCGCTTAGTAGTTCATGTTTTCTTATGGTTAGTCTCAAATAGCTGGGGGATTCCCAATGTGTTATTGGAGTACCAACATGATTTGTTTGCCTATGATGTGGTATGGTTTAGTAATATCTTCCTTCAAAGAATTTATTTTGATTGACTTGGCGTATGCTCACGCATATTAAAGACTGTAAAGAAAGTCTGTCAAGCCTTGATGATCTTTTGTTTCTGAGTAGCGATATAACTTCCATGCCTGATTCAATGATTGCTTTGTCGCTCTGCATGATTATGACCGTCATTGCTCTCTTAGTTGGTCGCTCCCAGTCTTTTGCTAACCTCCACATGTACTAAGCGGACTGACTGCTTGTGCATCCATATCCTTTTAACCCAGTTATGCCATATGAGTCCACCATATCTTCCTACATGGTATTTACCTGCCATTCTTAACGAAGACTTGCATGTGCCATCTCGAAATTATTCAAAAGAAAAGCATTCCTATTTTGTGCATCTGTTGTAAGTTCATGAGGAAGTAGTATTTAATTCATGATCTTTTTAAGATTGGACAAGCTTCACCCCGGGATTGCATGTATAATGTGCAAACCCATAATACGAGAAGGAACTGGCATTGAGTGCGCCCGGCTCAAAAAGATAATATAACAAACAAACCCTCCTTCATGCTTTGTTCATGAGAAATCAGAAAACTTTGGCAGTGATAAACAAAGGAGATTAAGAGGATGTGATCGTCCTCATTCGGGAGCCGTTCCTCGAAACTTGTCCATCTCAGGAAGTGATTGAGTTATCTGCTAGCATTCGTTGACGAAACATGCATGATCTAAAAAAAATTTATTATTACCTCTGTTTTAAAACCAAGAGCTCTGGTACATGTTTTGTCTTTGTTTCCGACTACGGGTTTTCAACCTTGCCAACAAAAGCCACGGTTCGAGAGTCTCCACCTTCTTTTAAAAGCACCAACTACTGAGAGCATGATTGTCATTCTGAGTGTAATGTGCATTGTCCCAAAGTAGCATTATCTTTTGCATGATTGTGATATCATTTATTCTGAAATCATTGTATCTAGTCATCACTTAAACCTTGGAGGTGCCCCTGCATTTATGTTTTGCTTCACTAAAGGGGGCAAGCTAGATATCACTTTATCATATTTTCACATCATGTTCATTACAAATCTATTTGATGTTTTAGTATCATATTGTAAAACTTTCAGTCCTTTGTGATTTTCTCATGAGGCAATTTAATTACTATAGATTCATTGTCTCAGTAAGCTTTTGTCATATGACTATGAAAAAGTCCTATATGGTTAATAGCATGTCACCACAGAAATTATTCTTGTTATCATTTACCTACTCGAGGACGAGCAGGAATTAAGCTTGGGGATGTTGATACGTCCAAAACGTATCTATAATTTCTGCTTGCTCCATGCCTCTTTTGGGTGATATTGCTATGTTATTCATACACTTCCATACACTTTTGATCATATTTGGACTAACCTATTAACTCAGTGCACCCCAGTGCCAGTTTCTGTTTTCGGCTGTTTTTGTATTTCAGGTTTTCACGTTACGAGAACTGCCAGGAAAAATCCAGAAAAATTATATAAAAAATCAGCGTTCCAGAAGCTACCTTGCGCCCGAAGTACAGCCGGGGGGGGGGGGGCAACCAGGGCTCCAGGCGCCCTGGCGGCGCGCCCCCCCTGGGCCGCGCCGGGGGGGCGCCTGGGCCCCCCGAGGCTCCGCTGATGCCCCCCTTTGGCAGATATTTAAAGCGTCTCCCGAAACCCTCGAGACGGGAACTCTTTTTCGCGATCTCATCTCTGTTCCGCCGCCGCTGCCGCTTCCAAGATCAGGAGCACCAGGAGAACTCTTCCCGGCACCCTGCCGGAGGGGAGGATCACCACCGGGAGCTTCTCCACCACCATGGACGCCTCCCGGATGAGTTGTGAGTAGTCTCCCTTGGACCATGAGTCCATGACCAGTAGCTATGTGATGTTCTCCTCCCGTTCTTGTGCTTCACTAATTAGTCCTCGTGAGCTTCGCTACATGATCGAGGCACATATGTAATCCTTATGCTGTTGCTATGATGAGTTTGCTGGGATCCGATGGATTATGAGATTATGTTCAGATTGTGCTTGAGTAATATATTTGATTCACCTCTTTTATATTTATGTTCGTAAGTAATTCTTGCATGTTCTCCGTTGTTATTTATTGCTTTGGCCAAGTAGTAGGTAGTGACTCCAAGAGGGAACGTTATGCTTGATTGTGGGTTCATGCCCCTCGATGACTAGCTTGAGTGACAGAAACATGAGTCTAGGGGATGTGCTGTTGCCACAAGGGGGAAAACAACGGTGCTTGTGCCCGCGGGTGCAAGAACTGTTTACTTTACGCAAAGTTATTTTAATGCAGTTGTCTGTTGCTTTGAGTTTACACTATGGGTGGGACTCGCAACTTAATACCAGCGAGATGTTCTGGATAGATATATCAAGGTGGATGATTAGTAGTAGATGCAGATGGATTTCGGTCTACTTACCTTGGCGTACCGCCCATGCTTTGAGCCTCAACCTTTCTTGCAATGTAGTTAGCATTGGTTTGCGTTCATGGTTCTGTCAATTGCCCAGCTGTAATTCGTTCACCTCACATAGCTGTTTTATCGTCTTTTGGGAGAGAGACATCACTAGTGAACATCATGAGACTCCGGTCCATATTACCATCATTGATCACATCCGCTATTTACTTTACGCTTTTACTTACTATTGCAGCAATATCTATCACTACTATCATTTGCGTTTGATCCTTTGTAAACTACAAGGCCGGAGGGATTGACAACCTCTCTGTACTCGTTGGGAGCAAAGTTATTTGTATCTATGTGTAGGTCCACGTTGATTGCTAATACCCGGCGCCGTTAGCAGTTGACACCTACTTGTTGAAACTGGGAGTCTCAGGGGAATCGATCATTGGTATTGCCAAGGGAAATCTTCTGCTACACTGCATCTCAAACCTTCCACTTGGGGTAACCAACGAGGGGTGAGAAGCCACCTAGCATACATCCACACAAACACAGGCCAGGTGCTATGTGTGCTTCTCTGGCTGCCAAACGGATTGACTCCATCGGTGCTCCCGCCCAGCACGATGTTCCTTGGATCGTTCCCAAATTCTGCGTCTTCGAAGTTCAACTCATGCCACTGGCTCGCATCCTTAGGGTGACTCAGCATCTTGTCTTTTTTTATTTATCTCCGGATCATTTGCATCATCTTCTCGCTTCTTCTCCTCCCTATCCGCGTGCCAACGCAGGAGCTTTGCTACCTTAGGGTCCGCGAAATACCGATGCACACGAGGAGTGATCGGAAAGTACCACACCACTTTTCGAGGAGCTTTCTTCCTCTTCTTGTATCAAGTGACGCCGCACACCGGACATATGGTAGACTCCGCGTGCTCGTCCCGATAAATGATGCAATTGTTCATGCACACATGGTATTCACGTGCGGTAAATCCAGAGGACACACGATTTTCTTCGCCTCCTCGAAACTGGTCGTGCACTTTTTCCCCTTGGGAAGACGTTCGTGCCAGAATGACATGTTCTCGTCGAAGCATGCGTCAGTCATTTTGTGTTTTACCTTCATCTCCAGAGCCATGAGTGTTACTTTCAGGCGGGTATCCTCGGGCCTGCATCCTTCATACAATGGAGTAACCGCGTCTATCTCTAGTTGATCCAGCTTGGCTTTCTCTCGGGCGGCAGCTCTTGCGTTATCTGTCTGCTTGAGAAGCAGCTCTTCAATATGAGGGTCCTGCACCCAGCCCATCGATGGTCCATCGTCGTCTGCTCCGCCGGCATTACCATCTTCGTGATCATGCCCTTCGTCTGCTCCGGCATCTTCCTCATCATCATGTCCTGCATCTTCTACATGATGACTGTGTACAGCATCACCGTCGTGATCATGTCCTGGAGATTCTTCGTCTTCTCGCCCGCCCGAGCCGCGGTGGTTGTCTTGCTGCCCTTCCTCATTTCTTGCCCGGCCCCCATGGACGACTTTGTAGTCATCTTCATCACCTTGCCACCGATAGCCATCCATGAAACCATGCAAGAGCAGGTGGTCCCGTACCTGCCCGGAATCCGAGTCCGCAATAAGGCTCTTCAGCTTGCATCTTCGACACGGACATCTTATCTCCGTCTCGTTCTTTTGAAGCATCTCGGCCTTCGCGGAGCTCAAAAACCTATTCACGATGCCTTTGGTCATCGTGCGGACCATGGTCGCCTGCGGGGTAGAGCAAAACGATATTTTAGAACCAAGAAAAAAATTTGCATGACTTTCCCTAAAAATAGGACCAAAAGAATGAATAGTGCCAAAATTCTCGCTGAAACGGAAATGAATCAACATTCCGGCAAAATATTGGCAACTATCGCATTTCAAATACCAGTACCTGCAAACACAAACATATATGAAACACCACAAACATATGCAACACCACGAACATACATAGATCTAGCTAGGCCATAAAAAGTGCATGTGCACGTTGTTGGAGGGAGAACAACATAAAGATAGCTTCACCCCTTACTTACCTATCAAAAAAAGGTAATTTAACCACTTAATTTGGATGAATCTATGGTGGAAATGAGGTGACAAGGAGGAGGCAGCCGAGACAAGCTTGGAGGAGGAGGTGGAGAGAATGAAGTGGGGAAAGTGAATGGGTAGGTGTGGCTGTCCAAAATATCTTGTTGGTCCCAGGTTACTAATGGCGCACCACCTCCAAATGCGCCATTAGTAACCCAGGTTACTAATGGCGCACCGGTGGTGGTGCGCCATTAGTAGTTTCGCAAAAAAAAATATACTAATGGCGCACTATGGAATAGTGCGCCATTACTAGTTTAAACTAGTAATGGCGCACTATGCCACGGTGCGCCATTAGTAGTTTTGCAAAAAAAAAGAATAAAATAAAAACTATAGTAGTGGCGCACTCTGTGGCTGGTGCACCATTACTAGTTAGAACTAGTAATGGCGCACTGTGCCTGGATGTGCCATTAGTATGTTTGGAAAAAAAATGTTACTAGTGGCGTACCATGTGCCTGGTGCGCCATTAGTGTCTTCCACACTAATGGCGCACCTGCACATGGTGAGCCACTGCTATATAGTAGTGCCGCACCACATGTTAGGTGCGCCATTAGTATCCATTTCATATATAGCCCTTTTCCTAGTAGTGTATCTTCCTGCACTGCGCTACTTTCCGGTTTGGAAGGGGTGACAATCACCTCATCAAGTTCCACTTTCCTCCCACTTACTTCTTTCGAGAGAAACTCTTTTTCTAGAAAGGATCCATTCTTGGCAACAAAGACCTTGCCTTCGGATCTGAGGTAGAAGGTGTACTGAATAGTTTCCTTAGGGTATCCTATGAAAACACATTTTTCCGATTTGGGTTCGATCTTTTCAGGTTGAAGTTTCTTGACATAAGCATCGCATCCAAACTTTTAGAAACGACAACTTAGGTTTCTTCCCAAACCATAGTTCATACGGTGTCGTCTCAACGGATCTAGACGGTGCCCTATTTAAAGTGAATGCGGCAGTCTCTAAAGCATAACCCCAAAATGATAGCGGTAAGTCGGTAAGAGACATCATAGATCGCACCATGTCCAACAGAGTACGATTACGACATTCGGACACACCATTATGCTGAGGTGTTCCAGGCGGCGTCAATTGTGAAACATTTCCACAGTTCCTTAGGTGCGTGCCAAATTCGTGACTTGAATATTCTCCTCCACGATCTGATCGTAAGAACTTTATTTTTCTGTCACGTTGATTCTCAACCTCATTCTGAAATTCCTTGAACTTTTCAAAGGTCTCAGACTTGTGTTTCATCAAGTGGACATACCCATATCTACTTAAGTCATCTGTGAGGGTGAGAACATAACGATAGCCACCACGAGCTTCAACACTCATTGGACCGCACACATCAGTATGTATGATTTCCAATAAGTTGGTTGCTCCCTCCATTGTTCCAGAGAACGGAGTCTTGGTCATCTTGCCCAAGAGGCATGGTTCGCATGTGTCAAATGATTCATAATCAAGAGACTCCAAAAGTCCATCCGCATGGAGCTTCTTCATACGTTTGACACCAATATGACCAAGGCGGCAGTGCCACAAGTATGTGGGACTATCATTATCAACCTTACATCTTTTGGCATTCACACTATGAATATGTGTAACATCACGTTCGAGATTCATTAAGAATAAACCATTGACCAGCGGGGCATGACCATAAAACATTTCTCTCATATAAATAGAACAACCATTATTATCGGATTTAAATGAGTAGCCATCTCGCATTAAACGAGATCCAGATACAATGTTCATGCTCAAAACTGGTACTAAATAACAATTATTGAGGTTTAAAACTAATCCCGAAGGTAGATGCAGAGGTAGCGTGCCAACGGCGATCACATCGACCTTGGAACCATTCCCGACGCGCATCGTCACCTCGTCCTTCGCCAGTCTCCGCTTATTCCGCAGCTCCTGCTTTGAGTTACAAATGTGAGCAACTGCACCGGTATCAAATACCCAGGAGCTACTACGAGCGCTAGTAAGGTACACATCAATAACATGTATATCACATATACCTTTGACGTTGTCGGCCTTCTTATCCGCTAAGTACTTGGGGCAGTTCCGCTTCCAGTGACCCGTTCCCTTGCAATAAAAGCACTCAGTCTCAGGCTTGGGTCCATTCTTTGGCTTCTTCCCGGCAACTGGCTTACCGGGCACGGCAACTCATTTTCCATCCTTCTTGAAGTTCTTCTTACCCTTGCATTTCTTGAACTTAGTGGTTTTATTCACCATCAACACTTGATGTTCTTTCTTGATCTCCACCTCCGCTGATTTCAGCATTGAATACACCTCGGGAATAGACTTCTCCATCCCTTGCATATTGAAGTTCATCACAAAGCTCTTGTAGCTAGGTGGGAGGGACTGGAGGATTCTATCAACAACCGTGTCATCTGGGAGAATAATTCCCAACTGAGACAAACGATTGTGCAACCCAGACGTTTTGAGTATATGCTTGCTGACAGAACTATTCTCCTCCATCTTACAACTGTAGAACTTGTCGGAGACTTCAAATCTCTCGACTCGGGCATGAGCTTGGAAAACCATTTTCAGCTCTTGGAACATATCATATGCTCCGTGCTGCTCAAAATGCTTTTGGAGCCCCGATTCTAAGCTGTAAAGCATGCCGCACTGAACTAGGGAGTAATCATCACTACGCGACTGCCAGGCGTTCATAACGTCTTGAGCTGCTGGGAAAACGGGTGCATCACCTAGCGGTGCTTCAAGGACATATGCTTTCTTGGCAGCTATGAGGATGATCCTCAAGTTACGGACCCAATCTGTATAGTTGCTACCATCGTCTTTCAGCTTGGTTTTCTCTCAGAACGCGTTGAAGTTGAGGGCAACATTAGCGTGGGCCATTGGATCTACAAGACATATTGTAAAGATTTTAGACTATGTTCATGATAATTAAGTTCATCTAAACAAATTTAATGAACTCCCACTTAGATAGACATCTCTCTAGTCATCTAAGTGATACATGATCCGAATCGACTAGACCGTGTCCGATCATCACGTGGGACGGACTAGTCATCAACGGTGAACATCTTTATGTTGATTGTATCTTCTATACGACTCATGTTCGACCTTTCGGTCTTCCGTGTTCCGAGGCCATGTCTGTACATGATAGGCTCGTCAAGTGAACCCTAAGTGTATTGCGTGTGTAAATCTGGCTTACACCCGTTGTATGTGAACGTTAGAGCCTATCACACCCGATCATCAGGTGGTGCTTCGGAACAACGAACCTTAGCAACGGTGCACAGTTAGGGGGAACACAATTCTTGGAATTTTAGTGAGAGATCATCTTATTTACTACTGTCGTTCTAAGCAAATAAGATGTAAAACATGATAAACATCACATGCAATCAAATAGTGACATGATATGGCCAATATCATTTTGCTCCTTTTGATCTTCATCTACGGGGCTCCATGATCATCATCGTCACCGGCATGACACCATGATCTCCATCATCGTGTCTTCATGAAGTCGTCTCGCTAAACATTACTTCTACTACTATGGCTAACGGTTAGCAATAAAGTAAAGTAATTACATGGCATTTTCAGTGACACGCGGGTCATACAATAAAATAAGACAACTCCTATGGCTCCTGCCGGTTGTCATACTCATCGACATGCAAGTCGTGATTCCTATTACAAGAACATGATCAATCTCATACATCACATATATATCATTGATCACATCCTTTTGGCCATATCACATCACACGGCACATGCTGCAAGAACAAGTTAGACGTCCTGTAATTGTTGTTGCAAGTTTTCACGTGGCTGCTATAGGTTTCTAGCAAGAACGTTTCTTACCTACGCCAAAACCACAACGTGATATGCCAATTTCTATTTACCCTTCATAAGGACCCTTTTCATCGAATCCGATCCGACTAAAGTGGGAGAGACAGACACCCGCTAGCCACCTTATGCAACTAGTGCATGTCAGTCGGTGGAACCTGTCTCACGTAAGCGTAAGTGTAAGGTCGGTCCGGGCCGCTTCATCCCACGATGCCGCCGAATCAAGATAAGACTAGTAGCGGCAACTAAATTGACATGATCTACGCCCACAACAACTTGTGTTCTACTCATCACCAAGATCTATCTATGGAGTCTACTAGCAACGAGAGGGGAGTGCATCTTCATACCTTTGAAGATCGCGATGCGGAAGCGTTACAAGAACGCAGATGAAGGAGTCATACTCGTAGCGATTCAGATCGCGGTTGGTTCCGATCTAAGCGCCGAACAACGGTGCCTCCGCGTTCAACACACGTGTCGCCCGATGACGTCTCCCGCGCCTTGCTCCAGCAAGGGGAGAGGGAGAGGTTGGGGAAGACTCCGTCCAGCAGCAGCACGACGGCGTGGTGGTGATGGACGAGTGTGGCAATCCTGCAGGGCTTCGCCAAGCACCACGGGAGAGGAGGAGTAGTAGGGAGAGGGGTAGGGCTGCGCCAGGACTTGGGTGCGGTTGCCCTCCCACCCCCCACATTTATATAGGGGCCAGGGAGAGGGGGGCCGGCCCCCTCAGATTGGATCTGAGGAGGGGGCGGCGGCCAGGGGGGCTGCCTTGCCCCCCAAGGCAAGGGGGCCGCCCCCCCTTTAGAGTTCCCCCAAACCCTAGGTGCCTTGGGACCTTGGGGGCGTACCAGCCCACCAGGGGCTGGTTCCCCCCCCCCTTCACTTGGTCCACTTGGCCCACCGAGAAGGTGGCCCCACCCGATGGACCCCCGGACACCTTCCGGTGGCCCCGGTACAATATCGGTGACCCCCGAAATCATTCCGGTGACCAAAATGGGACTTCCCATATATAAAACTTTACCTCCGGACCATTCCGGAACTCCTCATGACATCTGGGATCTCATCCGGGACTCCGAACAACATTCGGTAACCACGTACTACATTCCCTATAACCCTAGCTTCATCGAACCTTAAGTGTGTAGACCCTACGGGTTCGGGAACCATGCAGACATGACCGACACAACTCTCCGGCCAATAACCAACAGCGGGATCTGGATACCCATGTTGGTTCCCACATGTTCCACGATGATCTCATCGAATGAACCACGATGTCAAGGATTCAATCAATCCCGTATACGATTCCCTTTGTCTATCGGTATAGCACTTGCCCGAGATTCGATCGTCGGTATACCGATACCTTGTTCAATCTCGTTACGGCAAGTCTCTTTACTCGTTTCGTAACACATCATCTCGTGACTAACCCCTTAGTCACATTTATCTCATTATGATGATGTATTACCGAGTGGGCCCAGAGATACCTCTCCGTCATACGGAGTGACAAATCCCAGTCTCGGTTCGTGCCAACCCAACAGATGCTTTTGGAGATACCCGTAGTGTTCCTTTATAGCCACCCAGTTACCTTATGACATTTGGCACACCCAAAGTATTCCTACGGTATCCTGGAGTTGCACAACCTCATGGTCTAAGGAAAGGATACTTAACATTGGAAAAGCTATAGCATACGAACTACACGATCTTGTGCCAGGCTTAGGATTGGGTCTTGTCCATCACATCATTCTCCTAATGATGTGATCCCATTATCAATGACATCCAATGTCCATGGTCAGGAAACCGTAACCATCTATTGATCAACGAGCTAGTCAACTAGAGGCTTACTAGGGACATGGTGTGGTCTATGTATTCACACATGCATTACTATTTCCCGATAATACAATTAAAGCATGAACAATAGACAATTATCATGAACAAGGAAATATAATAATAACCATTTCATTATTGCCTCTAGGGCATATTTCCAACACTAAGGGGCTGGTCGCCACCCATAGTCAGCCCACTAATCCCTCTGGGGCCGGTGGCCCCACCCGATGGGCCCTGGAACCCTTTCGGTGGTCCCGGTACAATACCGATGACCCCCGAAACTCTTCCGATGACCGAAACTAGACTTCCCATATATAAATCTTTACCTCCGAACCATTCTGGAACTCCTCGTGATGTCCGGGATCTCAGCCGGGACTCCGAGCAACCTTCGGTAACCACATACAATTTCTCGTTACAACTCTAGCGTCACCGAACCGTAAGTGTGTAGACCCTACGGGTTCGGGAACCATGGAGACATGACCGAGACACCTCTCCGGCCAATAACCAAAAGAGGGATCTGGATAACCATATTGGCTCCCACATTTTCCATGATGATCTCATCGGATGAACCACGATGTCGGGGATTCAATCAATCACGTATACAATTCCCTTCGTCCATCGGTATGTTACTTGCCCAAGATTCGATCATCGGTATCCCCATACCTTGTTCAATCTCGCTACCGGCAAGTCTCTTTACTCATTCCATAACACATGATCCCGTGACTAAATCCTTAGTCACATTGGGCTCATTATGATGATGCATTACTGAGTGGGCCTAGAGATACCTCTTTGTAATACGAAGTGACAAATCCCAGTCTCGATTGGTGCCAACCCAACAGACACTTTCGGAGATACATGTAGTGCACCTTTATAGTCACCCAGTTACGTTGTGACATTTGATACACCCAAAGCATTCCTACGGTGTCCGGGAGTTGCACAATCTCATGGTCTAAGGAAATGATACTTGACATTAGAAAAGCTCTAGCAACCGAACTACTCGATCTTGTGATGTGCTCAGGATTGGTTCTTGTCCATCACATCATTCTCCTAATGATGTGATCCCGTTATCAATGACATATAATGTCCATGGTCAGGAAACCACAACCATATGTTGATCAACGAGCTAGTAAACTAGAGGCTTACTAGGGACATGTTGTGGCCTATCTATTCACACATGTATTACGGTTTCCGGTTAATACAATTATAGCATGAACAATAGACAATTATCATCAACAAGGAAATATAATAATAACTATTTTATTATTTCCTCTAGGGCATTTTTCCAACAGTACGTCCGGTGTTGGTTTGGGCGACTGGAGCAAGAAAACAGAGCTTGAAGAAGAAGCACGGCCGTGCTACTTCTTGAGCTTGTGTTGATTTTTCCCTTGAAAAGGAAAGGGTGATGCAGCAAAGTAGAGATAAGTATTTCCCTCAGTTTGAGAACCAAGGTATCAATCCAGTAGGAGGTAGAAGCAAGTCTCCAATATATGCACCTGCACAAACTAACAAACACTTGCACACAACGCAAAACAGGGGTTGCCAATCCCTTCAACATCACGAACAAGAGTGAGATCTGATAGAGATATAATTAAAACTAAAGTGAAAGTCAAAATAAAGTAAGCATAAAACAATTGCAGCAAGGTATATTTGGTTTTTTGGTTTTATAGATCTGAAGGTAATAGATGTAAAATATACCTATGGGCCATAGGTTTCACTATAGGCTTCTCTCTTGAATAAAGCATACGGTGGGTAAACAAATTACTGTCAAGCAATTGATAGAAAAGCACAAAGTTATGACGATATCTAAGGCAATGATCATGATGCACCACGTCCATTACAAGTAGACGGAAATGATTCTGCATCTACTTCTATTACTCCACACATCGACCGCTATCGAGCATGCGTCTAGATTATTAAGTTCATAAGAACAGAGTAACGCCTTAAGCAAGATGACATGATGCAGAGGGATAAACTTGATGTCTACTACACAACCTTCTTCTTTTAGACTCGTGTTGGGCCTCTGTCGTGGAAATAACACGGCAGATGTCCGGTTTAACGGACTTGATGATGGAACCATCGCACGGGTTAGCTTGAAAGGGTTCATAGCACACAAAGGACACAGAGGGTTTATACTAGTTCGGCCCCTTCCAAGAAGGTAAAAGCCTACGTCTAGTTGGTTTGGTATTGCTTGGGCGTCGGATTACAGGGAGCGGATTCGCTTGCCTGTGTCTCGACGGGTTGATTGTTGCTTGTCCCTGAACCGTCCGGGTCGTCCCTTTATATAGAGGTGACGCCTGGTCCGGTTTACAGAGTCCCGAGGCCGGCTCATACTTGTGTCCGCCTCGGTCTCTGTCTTTTCTTTCTTATCCCTCAAGTTACATCGCTTGGCGGTTTACAAAACACACTTCTATACATGGGCCTTAAGATCTCATGGGCCGTAGCCTTCGCTAAAACATTACAACCAAGTATACTATAACTGAGCCGGTTTACACTAGCCGGTTCATACCTGCTAGTCATATCCCTGACATTAGGCCCCAGAATGATTTGAACTTTGTTCATATCAGTCTTCCTTGTCTTGTATAATTTTCTTCTTTGTCTTCATATTTTTGTAAACCGGCTCTGACGTCATCTTCAAGAATCACCAAATCTGACCATGACATCATCTCCGCATTTAACGCCGTGAGCTGTACTGTAGCCTTGTTTTAAGGGTTATCCCGAGAATCGAGGCGCCAGAATATCTTTATCTGATTTTTGCCTCCTCGAATCCCGCACCTGTCGCTTCGGATCTGACTCTCCTTTATAAATACCGCCACCCTTCATTCGTTATCTTCTTCTCGCCCCGTCTTCTTCTTCCGTCTTCTTCCTCCGTCGCCGCCCGAGCTCGAACCGCCGCCGACGACCGCTGGATCCAAATCCTCGCCTGGCCGTTGCATCAACCTGAGCTCGACCAGAAAACCTCCGCCGCCGATCTTTGCTGCTCCAGGTACATCTTTCTTCTCCATTATCAGTTCGCAACTTCTAGGGTTTCCTTCCACGCCTCCGCCATTAGAGCTTAAATATAACCTTCATCTTGTTCAACCTTCAAGCAAATGACTTTTAGTAACGTTATCCTTCAGATTTTGGGCTTTTTAACTGTGTTTTTATCCTGCTGTAAGTACTTCAGATCTTCGCCATTCCTATCTAGCCTGCAGATCCATCCGCTTAGTATAAGGTCCTTGTAGCTTTCCCTGCATACTCTTAGATTTGTTTTTCTTTTCCTAGTATATGCTCAGATCCATTCCTCCTTAGTTGTCTTTTGAAAACCTGTTTTTCTCCTCGGTAGATCTGCTAAGTATGTCCCGGTTTAAGTTGATATACCCTGTTCCTTGCGAAGCTCTGTAACTCAACGCAACGGTTTAGCCGTCCCTCTTCAACTGCCATTAACCGGAAATGATGTAGCTTGTTATAATTACCGGTTTAACCACGCCATTAGTCCTCAGTTTAAACCGTTGCGTAGTTTTCATAGATAGTTTCCGGTTTATGCCGATGTACTTTCATAATCCGTTTTCTGTATTTTACCTTTCCAGTACTTTGCTCCTTCGTCGCAATGGCTAAACAGTATGTCTCCTGCGATTGGGTTCCTTCGGTCATCACTGAGGATGATTTAATCAAGATGTCTGAAATTGGTACGTTAGGATCTCAGTCTGAGTTAAAGTGGCGGGCTCCGGGTAATGAATGTCCCCCTACTCCCAGATCCGGGGAGGTCATCGTGTTTTTGGATCATATATCTCGAGGCTTCTCTCCCCCCGGTTCAAAGTTTTTCCGGGATGTTCTTGCTGCTTTCCAACTGCATCCGCAGGACCTTGGACCCAATTCCGTCTCAAACATCTGCGACTTCCAAGTATTTTCTGAGGTGTATCTGCAAGAGGAACCTTCCGTCGATCTATTCCGGGATTTCTTTCATTTGAACCGGCGCACCGAATTTACCAGCGGACCACATCAGGAGCTCGGTGGCGTTAGCATTCAGAAGAGGAGAGACGTGGTGTTTCCCCATGCCGCTTTACACTCTCATCCCAAAGACTGGAACAAGACCTGGTTTTACTGTGTGGACACTTCTCCTGAAGGGGAGAACCCTCTGCCGGGTTACCGTGAAACCCGTATTCCGGAGAATCATCCCTTACCATCACGACTCGGCGCTGTTGAACGGACCCGGTTCTCACCACAGCTCTCCAAGCTAAGAGCTTTCATAGCAAATGGTTTAATTGGGACCGATTTTCTCCGCTGCTGGCTATCTTGGAGCATACTTCCCTTGAGCCGGCGATCTCAGTTAATGTGCAAGTATTCTGGTAAACCGGATGATCCTCAAAGGTTTACCAAGGAAAAGCTTTCTGAATCGGAAGTTGTGGAATCAGCGAAGAAAATTCTCAATGTTTCCTTGGCAGACTGTGCTAAGGTCGGTTTAGCTCCATACTACAAGAAGAATAAGCTGCCCGCAGTAAGTTTCTCTTTGACCTGTATTTGTAATCCGTTTCTTTTGATCCGTCTTTCAATTGTCTTTATTTCTTTCAACTAGGCTGATGACCCTTTCTGGAAAAGAAAGCCTCAGGAGAAAATCGTCAAACAGGCCCGGCGAAAAACCCCTGCAAACAAAAAGAGGAAAGCAGCCGTCGACGCCGGTTCTCCCACTGAGGACGATGATCCGGATTCCGAGGTATGCTTTAATCCGGTTTAAATTTTTGCTTTCATGTACTTGTAATCGTATCTAATGATACCTTTTCACAGGATTTGCCTGAAGGTGATAACCCGGCTGAAATTGAGGTAACCCTTCTTTCTTCTGACTCAGAACCTCTTCCTCAAAAAAGTCGTCGGACCGTCCGGAAATATCAATTTTCTCATCCTTATGCTCAGTTAGACCCTAACTTTACTTTGAAGAAGCAACAGCACGAAGCTTTTCGCCGGACCACTCGCCACAGCGGCCTGGCGGTGGAGTCATCCGGAATTTCCTTAACTCCGGTTCGAAAATGCCGTGCTGTGGTGATACTTTCTCCGACCCTCCTTCATCCCAAGGCCGGTCTTATCCGAAAACCACTTAAACCGTCTGACCCTGATTATCAGGAAACTCCATTGTCTTCCTCTGGTGAATCAACCGCCACGCAGCTTCCTCCCCTGAAAACCGTCCCAGGGTAACTTTCCTCACCTCTTCCGGTTTATGATCTCTTTTTTGTTTTATAATGCTAACTCATTTTGCATATTTTTCTAGCAAACCGAAACCCAGCAAGAAGCCCAAGGCGAATAAGCCCATTGCTGATCCTACTGCGGATGATCCGATTGTTAATCCGTCAACAATTGTTCCTCCAGAAAGTGAACCCGTAGCTCCTGTTGAAGACCCTGCTCCTGAAAATCCTATTACAGAAGACGTCCAAAATCCACCAAGTCCGGCCCGGGTTAATTCTCCTCAGATTAATCCGGCGTCTCCTGATCCGGCTCACACTGTTACTCCCCCCAATGCACCAACTTCTCCTGATGTTGTGGTAACTAGGGCTGCTTACGTTGCTCCAGCTGAACCCACCGTTTTAGCCAAACATACGGCTAAAGCGGAAAAATTATCTCAGGAAAAAGGGAAGTGGAGTACTGACATATCCAGCCTTTCCGGCATGAGTGCTCAAGACATTTATTCTGGGTATCTGAACCGGCTCCACAGCAGTCGGGATTATGAAGCCAGCTTGGTGAACTTAATGAGGGAAAAATATGAGGTAAACTTCCTCTTCTGACTTTGTTCTTTTGATGCATCTCTATCTCATAACAGCCCCCAAGTTCCGGTTTAGCTGCTTACTGAAGGTGATCCGGAACTTTGTAGATTGAACCGTTGGCATTTACATTAGCCCCCAAGTATCAAGTAGATAACTTGCTTATGTAGTTGATACTTGTAAAAATTGCTGTCAATACTTCAATTATACATTAGTCCCCAAGTGTCAAGCAGACAACTGGTTTGTGTGTTTGAGACTTGTAACTTTAAATTGTCTTAGCTGTACTGCTTCAACTGCCATTAGCCCCCAAGTGTCAAGTAGACAACTTGGTTGTGTGCTTGAGACTTGACTAAACTTCACCTCTTGTTGTTGAACTTTGACTGCAGGCTGAGCTGAACCGGAATGCTCTTGAGCTTAACGAGCTTCGAAGCCGGCTTACTGAAACAGAGTCTGCCGCTTCAAAGGCTAAAAAAGAACTTCAAGTGAGCTTAAAGACCGCTGAAGACTTGAAGAAATATTTTGAGGAGGAGCGGGCTACTTTTGAGGTCCAGAAGAAAGATCTTGAAAAACGGGTTCAGGATGCTGAAGGAGCACTTAATCCGGTGACGGAAGAACTGTCCGGATTAAGACGGCAAATTGAATTAATGACCTCTGCTGTTTTCGGTAAACATAATCTGAACTCCTGCCTTCACCTTTGTAACCTATGCCTTGTACCGGTTTAACGGAGATTGTTGTATGTAGGTCGCCGTGTCTCCCATCTTGGGGATGACGTGCGGAAAAAACTCAAGGCTTGCTACACCTTGGTCGAACAGCTATACTCCGGGGCGCAAAGGATCATCAGTGCTGCTTCGTTTGGTAAACCGGCTCCTACTACAATACAAGATACTTTAAACAAGTTATCTGTTTTGCCGGCTCGTCTGGAAGAGGTCAAGAAGTCTGCTGCGTGGGGTGGTGCTCTTCTGGCCCTTACGAGGGCTAAGGCTTGGGTCCCGGATCTTGATCCGGAGGAGGCTTTTACGGGATTCCCGGATACGAAGGAGGACGGTTCACCTTTCACCGAAACTGATCTCTATGCTTTGACGAAAGAGATGCGTCCCCTCGCCAGCAAGCTTGCCGCTGAATCAGATTTTTCTAGATATCATCCAGGATACAATCTGCAGAACGAGCGGGTGGAGCGACCGGTTTACGATACTGTCAACTTAATCCCGCCGGTTCGTCCTCACACCTTTGCCCCTGACATTGATCCTTCTGAACTTATCAACGATGAAGTGTATTTCTGGGCTTTGGTGAAGATTGATTGGCGTGCGCCGGACTTCCAACCGCTTCATGAAGATGAAGATGTTCCGGAACAAGGCGGTGGCCAGCCGTCCCAGCAAGGAGAAGCCTAATCTTGAATTTTATTGCTGTAATCATAACTGATATTCCGTTAAACGATGTTTCCGAACCGTTGGGCTCATCATGCCTTGTAATAAGTTAGCCGAAACGTAATGTGCTTTTAATCCGAATATTTTGGCTTCATGAAATATTCTCCGGTTGACTTGTTGTCTGATGTGGTTGCCTTCCTCTGTTCATACAGAAAACAATATCGAAAAACATGTCCTGAGATTTATGTGGCTAATACACTTTAAACCGGCAGGACTTTTAAAGTCACTTTATGAAGGTCTTCATGAATCCAAATAGAAACTCGAAATTCTCCGGTCCATCTTGATGATAAATCCGGTTCATCTTGTTTCAGAAAGTTGTAACTTTTGCCTGATACGCGAGCCGGGTTTTAATAAACACCGGTTTATTTGGTCTGATATACATGATCCAGACTTTCAATTTTATAGATATGTGGTCAACTTGTGTAGCTGTTCCACTCCGGTTTAAAAAGTTATAGAACACAAAATACCAAAAATATGCAATTTTTGCAAATAAGACCATGTAGTCGAGGCTTTTTCAAAGAGCTGCCAGGCTCAAAGCAAGGTTCAGCCAATCACTGGGACGCGGATTGGCCGACACTCCCAGAGGGCCTAGCCAATCACTGAACGTGGAATTATCCAACTTTTCAAAGGGCCGAAAGAACCGTATATAAAAATTATTCCGATCACTGGGACGCGGATTGGCCGACACTCCCAGAGGGCCTAGCCAATCACTGAACGTGGAATTATCCAACTTTTCAGAGGGCCGAAAGAACTGTATATAAAAATTATTCCGATCACTGGGACGCGGATTGGCCGACACTCCCAGAGGGCCTCCAGGGTTCCTCCTGAACCGGTGGGTCAATCTAAACCAATCACTGAACGTGGACTTGTCCAACTTTTCAGAGGGTCGAAAGAACTATGAAACCAATCCGATCACTGGGAGTGGATGATACCAACTCCCAGAGGGCCTCCAGGGTTCCTCCTGAACCGGTGGGTCAATGTAAACCAATCTCTGGACGTGGACTTGTCCAACTTTCCAGAGGGTTGATAGAACTTATTAAATTAATCCGATCACTGGGAGTAGATGATACCAACTCCCAGAGGGCCTCCAGTGTTCCGTCTGAACCTGTGGGTTTTATATGGAGTCTTCTCTTCTTGAACCGGATATGATCTCCTGTTCTTGAGAGTTCTATTGCTCCTTCACATATTCTGCAAAAAATTAGTTTCTAAACCGGCCAATATTGAAATATAGTATTTGATAGTAAACTTGTATGGTTGTTTTTCCACAGGATTCTTGTATATGGAAAAAGGGCTGAGCCCCCGGTTTACCGAGGGTGCCGGTTTATTCATTATTCATAATATATACATAGGATACATTGGAGCACATAGCTCAAGCATAGTATGGCCGTAAATGGGCAATGCTCCATGGCCTCTTCGTCTCCTCTTCTGATGTCCGTGAGTCCTTGTGTTCTCGAATGTCCACCAAGTAATATGAACCGTTGTGTAGATTCTTACTGACCAAAAAGGGTCCTTCCCAAGGTGGGGATAGCTTGTGCATATCTGTTTGATCTTGGATGAGCCGGAGTACCAAGTCACCCTCCTGGAATGTCCTTGTTCTAATCCGGCGGCTATGATATCTGCGCAAGTCTTGCTGATAAATCGCCGACCGCGCCATAGCTATATCACGCTCTTCATCCAACCGGTCTAAACCGTCCTGTCTTGACTCCTCGTTGATTGCTTCCACATAGGCCGTTACCCTTGGTGAGTCATGGCGTATGTCACTTGGAAGGACTGCTTCAGCGCCGTAAACCATGAAGAAAGGCGTGTAGCCTGTAGACCGGTTTGGTGTAGTATTAATACTCCAAAGGACAGATGGCAATTCTTCAACCCAACAACCTGGGGTTCTCTGCAAAGGTGTCATAAGCCGGGGTTTGATGCCTCGCAAAATCTCCTGATTTGCCCTTTCGGCCTGGCCGTTGGTCTGAGGATGAGCCACAGAAGATACATCTAATCGAATATGTTCTCTTTGACAGAACTCCTTCATTTCCCCCTTCGATAGATTAGTACCATTGTCTGTGATGATGTTGTGTGGAAAGCCAAACCGAAATATCACTTTTTTGATGAATTTGACCGTTGTTGCCGCATCACACTTGCTTATAGGCTCCGCTTCAACCCACTTTGTAAACTTGTCCACTGCCACTAGCAGATGAGTTTTTTGATCTTGGGATCGTTTGAAAGGCCCAACCATATCAAGCCCCCAAGTTGCGAAAGGCCAAGTTATTGGTATCATCCGGAGTTCCTGTGCCGGCACCAGAGCTCGCCTTGAGAATTTTTGACAAGCATCACACTTCCGGACCAGATCTGCCGCATCTGCATGTGCGGTTAACCAATAGAAACCATGTCGGAATGCCTTTGCTACCAATGATTTTGAACCGGCATGATGACCGCAATCCCCTTCATGAATCTCCCTTAAAATCTCACAACCTTCCTCAGCTGAAACACATCGCTGAAACACTCCCGAAGTACTACGATGGTGAAGCTCTCCGTTTGCAATTGTCATGGACTTAGAGCGCCGGATTATCTGTCGCGCTTCCTCTTCGTCTTCCGGCAACTCTCCTCGACCCAGGTATGCTAAATAGGGTAGCGTCCAATCCGAAATAACATGGAGTGCTGCAACTAGCTGCGCCTCTGGGTCCGGAACAGCTAAGTCTTCCTCCGACAGTACCTGAACCGAAGGACTGTGCAATTCATCCAAAAAGGTGTTTGGTGGTACCGGTTTACGCTGCGACCCTAGCCGGCTCAGAGCATCGGCCGCTTCGTTCCTCCGCCGGTCTATGTGATCCACCTGATATCCCTTAAAGTGTCCTGCCACTGCTTCAACTTCTCGTCGATAAGCTGCCATGAGGGGATCTCTTGAATCCCACTTGCCAGATACTTGCTGTGCCACTAGGTCTGAGTCACCTAGGCACTTAACCCGGCTCAAATTCATCTCCTTCGCTAACCGCAAACCGTGCAGTAATGCTTCATATTCTGCTGCATTGTTAGTACAAGGAAATAATAGGCGGAGGACATAGCAAAATTTATCACCTCTGGGGGAAGTTAGGACAACTCCAGCCCCCGAGCCCTCCAACTGTTTGGAACCGTCGAAGTGTATCGTCCAATAGGTAAGATCCGGCTTCTCTTCAGGAGTCTGCAACTTTGTCCAGTCATTGATGAAGTCCACTAATGCCTGTGATTTTATAGCAGTGCGTGGCACATATTTCAACTCATGCGGGCTGAGCTCAATGGCCCACTTTGCTACCCTGCCTGTAGCTTCTCTGTTCTGGATTATATCCCCCAACGGAGCTGAACTAACCACAGTTATCGGATGTCCTTGGAAATAATGCTTCAGCTTCCGGTTTGCCATGAACACCCCATATACTAACTTCTGCCAGTGAGGATATCTCTGTTTGGACTCAATGAGTACTTCGCTTATATAATAAACCGGGCGCTGAACCGGGTGCTCCTTCCCTGCTTCCTTGCGTTCAACCACGATGGCAACACTGACTGCTCGTGTATTTGCAGCAACGTATAACAGCAAAGGTTCCCTGTTAATGGGCGCAGCCAAAACTGGTGGGTTTGCTAATTGCCTTTTCAGATCCTCAAACGCTGCATTTGCCTCATCACTCCAGATAAACCGATCTGTTTTCCTCAGCATCTGATAAAGTGGGATCGCCTTCTCCCCCAAACGACTTATAAACCGGCTTAACGCTGTGATCCGGCCAGCTATGCGCTGAACATCATTGATACAAACCGGTTTAGTCAAGGACGTGATGGCTTTGATCTTCTCCGGGTTAGCTTCTATTCCCCTGTTTGAGACCAAAAATCCCAAAAGCTTACCAGCCGGAACACCGAAAGCACATTTCTCCAGATTGAGCATCATCCTGTAAGCCCGAAGATTATCAAAGGTTTCCTTGAGATCCTCTATCATTGTCTCTTCCTTCTTCGATTTAACCACAATGTCATCCACATAGGCATGAACGTTCCTCCCTATCTGCCCCTTCAGACAATTCTGGACGCAACGTTGGTAAGTTGCCTGTGCACACTTAAGTCCAAAAGGCATAGACACATAGCAAAAAGCACCAAAAGGAGTTATGAAGGCCGTCTTCTCTTGGTCTTCCACTGCCATCTTGATCTGGTGATACCCTGAATATGCATCCAGAAAACTCAGCCGCTCACACCCCGCTGTGGCATCAATGATCTGATCGATGCGAGGTAGAGCAAAAGGATCAGTTGGGCAAGCTTTATTGAGGTCTGTGTAATCCACACACATCCTCCACTTCCCATTCTTCTTTAAGACCAGCACCGGATTAGCCAACCACTCCGGATGAAAAACTTCCACTATGAACCCTGCGGCCAAAAGTCTGGCCACTTCTTCTCCTATAGCCTTGCGCCTTTCTTCGTTGAAGCGACACAGATACTGCTTAACCGGTTTAAACTTCGGATCAATGTTTAACTTGTGCTCAGCGAGTTCCTTCGGTATACCTGGCATGTCAGAAGGTTTCCATGCAAAGATATCCCGGTTCTCACGGATGAACTCGATGAGCGCGCCTTCCTATTTTGGATCAAGGTTAGCGCTGATAGTGAATTGTTTAGACGAGTCTCCAGGCACAAAATCAATCTGCTTGGTCTCTTCAGCTGACTTGAACTTCAACGCCAGATCATGCTCGGTGGTCGGTTTCTTCAGCGGAGTCATATCTGCCGGATCAACATTACCTTTATAAAATTTTAGCTCCTCTGTGGCACATACTGCTTCCGCGTACGCTGCATCACCTTCCTCACATTCCACTGCTATCTTACGGCTCCCATGAACCGTAATAGTGCCTTTATGACCCGGCATCTTAAGCTGTAGATAAACATAACACGGTCTAGCCATAAACTTAGCATAAACCGTCCTTCCAAACAGAGCATGATATGGACTTTTAATCTTGACGACTTCGAACGTAATCATCTCTGACCTGGAATCATATTCGTTTCCAAAGGTAACTTCTAAGTCAATCTTTCCAACTGGATAAGCTGACTTACCTGGGACCACTCCATGAAACACTGTGTTTGATTGCCTTAGCTTCTTATCTGTCAGACCCATACGACGGAAAGTCTCGTAATATAAGATATTGATACTGCTACCACCATCCATGAGAACTTTAGTAAATTTGTAACCCCCCACTTGAGGTGCTACCACCAAGGCTAGATGGCCCAGATTATCCACCCGCATTGGGTGGTCTTCTCTACTCCATACAATAGGCTGCTCCGACCATCGAAGAAATTGCGGTGTCGCTGGTTCTACTGCATTAACAGCCCGCTTTAAAACCTTCTGGTCTCTCTTGCATAGGCTTGTGGTGAAGACATGATATTGCCCAATATTTAACTCCTTCGGATTACTCTGATATCCGGATTGCGGCTGCTGCTGCTGACGCTGCTGCTGCTGATTTCCCTGATTGTTATAACTTCCTTGGCCCTGCTGCTGATTATTCTGATTATTGTAACCACCTTGATGATGTGATTGATTGCCCTGACCATTATAATTTCCCTGATTATTTTGGCCGCCTGCCCGGGGTTGGTAACCACCGTTATTGCCCCTATATCCTGATCCGGAGCTGTTCCCTTGGTGACCCGGACCATAAAATCCAGGCCCTGAACCGCCATGTGGGGGTCGATTAGGAGGGTTGAAACGGCCTGCTACTGCCTTCATAAGGGGTATACACTCTCTCATGGTATGCTTCGCCACCTTCCCCTTTCCGCTATGCTTTGGACAAGGCCGATCCAACTCTTGCTCCCAGCCAAGAGCTCCTCCGCCGGTTTGTAAAGCTGGGTCTTCCGGACTATGCTGAAAACCACCTTGAACTTGAGTGTTAGCCACGAAGTCTGAACCGCCTTCTGCTTTCCGTTTGCCCAAAAAACTTGAAGTAACCGGATTAGTCGATGCCGGTTTACCGGACTTGCCGGCCTTCCCAGCTTTATCTCCTTCTGCTTCCGGATACTTTGTGTTGTCAGAGTCTCCGTATTTTACCAGGGCACTCATCAAAGTTCCCATATCATTGCAGTCTCTCTTAAGCCATCCGAGTTTTAACTTTAAAGATTCAAACCGGCAATTGTTCTCCAATGTCACTATCGCCGTACTAGGATTGATACCATTCGAAGAGTGTAAAATTTCTGCTACCCTCCGTACCCAAGCTGCTGTAGACTCCTGCTCTCCTTGCACACAGGCTGCTAGGTCTATCACCGACATCGGCTGTTTGCATGTATCCTTGAAGTTTTTGATGAACTGGCTGCGCAGTTCTCCCCATGATCCAATAGAATTCGGGGGTAGAGCTTTCAACCAGGTCCGGGCCGTGCCCTCGAGCATCATAGTAAAATATTTGGCACAAGCTGATTCATCCACGTCCAGCATCTCCATGGCCATCTCATAACTCTCAACCCAAGCTTCTGGCGGTAAATCGGCTGTGTAGTTAGGCACCTTGCGGGGCCCTTTGAAATCCTTGGGCAGCTTAACACTCCGTAGAGCGGGGACAAGACACTGTACCCCGAAGGAACTTGCCGTAGCTCCTGTTCCCGTAGTAACTGTGTGAACCGGCGTTGTTTGACGAACTTCCTCCCTGGCACCTGATCTGGCCCGGTTTAAGTCGGGAGCTGGCATCGCCGCCCCTGCCGGATTATCCTGCCTGCGCTGATGTCTCCTGCGCTCACTGCTAGATACTTCTGGCTCCTCCCAATGTCTAGAATAACTTCGGTTGGGACGCGGTGTTGAATGTAGCCTTTCCCTGCTATGAGAATACGCTTGCTGCTGCATCAATGCCGTATTAAGTAGCTTCTGGACCCTGCGCGCCTCTATCGCCACCGGAGACGTTTCTTCCGCAGGTAAAGCGGCCAAACGCGCCGCCGCTGCAGCAATGCTATCCAAAGGGTTTGAATAATGCCCTGAAGGGACAGGAACATAAGGTGCCGACGTAATCCGGCGCTCCTGCTCTGTGGCGGGTTGCCGAACCGGCTCCTCCCGGGCTGGAGGCGTCCTCCGGTTTAAAGCCGGATGATTACTAGCCCCAGCCCCAGGTGTCCTGAATAGATTCGTTGATTCATAAACCGGCGGTATACGGGACCGGTACTTTCGTCCCCTTACTCCTTCCATAGAAGCTTGCTCCATCCTCAGATAAAAAGCTTGATCATCCAACTCTGCTTGCCTTGTCACTATCATCTCTCTTTCTGCTTTTAGGTCCTCCTTTAACTGATCAATCCGGCCTTTCAACTGAAGGAGCTCTGCATCATGATGCGCCTTGTCTGCTGGAGCTACTTCTTCCACCGCTTTAGCTGTAAACTCCTCGATCAAGGTGGATAGAACTTCAGTAAGGGAGGGGTTTGAACCGCTTCCCCCTGCACCAGCTTCCGCTGTCGTCCCGTTCATCGGGGGCTGTGAACCGGCCATGAAGACCGCCACCCGGTTTGGCGGGTCAAAGGGGCCCGGAATACTGTTTCCGTCGGACTCGCCCTCAGACCGGCCGTCCCGCAACTGATACAGAGATTCAGTTTCCCCGGATGAAGACTCGTCATCTGAGTAGACGATTGTTGCACCATCAGATTCCGATCCGTTCTCGGCTCGACCTCCGTGGATTGCTCCAACGAACACGCGTTTCACGGCGGGCTGAATCCGGGCCGATCTCGCACGCTGAGCCGGCTCGACGATGTTGGGGAAGATGTCCGGCTCAGGCCCTGGTTCGCCGATTTTGCCGATGAAGACTTGGATGCTGCCGAAGGGGACCCGGTACCCGTATTCGATCGAATCGGCCTCCGGTCCCCAACCTGCGTCGTCGATGTAGATCCGGCCGCGGCGACTCTTGGTCATCCGGCCGACTGCGTAACCCTTGAGCCCTTCGAAGCCGCCTTTCAAGAACTCGAAACCATCGTGCGCAGGCCCCACGGTGGGCGCCAACTGTCGTGGAAATAACACGGCAGATGTCCGGTTTAACGGACTTGATGATGGAACCATCGCACGGGTTAGCTTGAAAGGGTTCATAGCACACAAAGGACACAGAGGGTTTATACTAGTTCGGCCCCTTCCAAGAAGGTAAAAGCCTACGTCTAGTTGGTTTGGTATTGCTTGGGCGTCGGATTACAGGGAGCGGATTCGCTTGCCTGTGTCTCGACGGGTTGATTGTTGCTTGTCCCTGAACCGTCCGGGTCGTCCCTTTATATAGAGGTGACGCCTGGTCCGGTTTACAGAGTCCCGAGGCCGGCTCATACTTGTGTCCGCCTCGGTCTCTGTCTTTTCTTTCTTATCCCTCAAGTTACATCGCTTGGCGGTTTACAAAACACACTTCTATACATGGGCCTTAAGATCTCATGGGCCGTAGCCTTCGCTAAAACATTACAACCAAGTATACTATAACTAAGCCGGTTTACACTAGCCGGTTCATACCTGCTAGTCATATCCCTGACAGCCTCCAAGCGCAGAGTTTTGTAGGACAGTAGCAATTTTCCATCAAGTGGATGACCTATGGTTTATCAATCTATGGGAGGTATAGGATGAAGATGGTCTCTCTCAAACAACCCTGCAACCAAATAACAAAGAGTCTCTTGTGTCCCCAACACGTCCAATACAACGGTAAATTGCATAGGTGCACTAGTTCGGCGAAGAGATGGTGATACAAGTGTAATATGGATGGTAGATATAGGTTTTTGTAATATAGAAATATAAAAACAGAAATGTAACTATTGATAAAAGTGAGCACAAACGGTATTGCAATGCTTGGAAACAAGGCATAGTGTTCATACTTTCACTAGTGAAAGTTCTCTCAAAAATGATAACATAATTAGATCATATAATAATCCCTCAACGTGCAACAAAGAGTCACTCCAAAGTCACTAATAGCGGAGAACAAACGAAGAGATTATTGTAGGGTATGAAACCACCTCAAAGTTATTCTTTTTGATCGATCTATTGGGCTATTCCTATAAGTGTCACAAACAGCCCTAGAGTTCGTACTAAAATAACACCTTAAGACACACATTAACCAAAACCCTAATGTCACCTAGATACTCCATTGTCACCACAAGTATCCGCGGGTTTGATTATACGACATGCATCACACAATCTCAGATTCATCTATTCAAACCAACACAAAGAACTTCAAAGAGTGCCAAAAGTTTCTACTGGAGAGTCAAGACGAAAACGTGTGCCAACCGATGTGCATAAGTTCACAAGGTCACTAAACCCGCAAGTTGATCACCAAAACATACATCAAGTGGATCGCGTGAATATCCCATTGTCACCACAGATAAGAACATGCAAGACATACATCAAGTGTTCTCAAATCCTTAAAGACTAAATCCGATAAGATAACTTCAAAGGGAAAACTCAATCCATTACAAGAAAGTAGAGGGGGAGAAACATCATAAGATCCAACTATAATAGCAAAGCTCGTGGTACATCAAGATCGTGCCAAATCAAAAACACGAGAGAGAGATCAAACACATAGCTACTAGGACATACCCTCAGCCCCGAGGGTAAACTACTCCCTCCTCACCATGGAGACCACCGGGATGATGAAGATAGCCACCGGTGATGATTTCCCCCTCCGGCACGGTGCCGGAACAGGGTCCCGATTGGTTTTTGGTGGCTACGGAGGCTTGCAGCGACGGAACTCTCGATCTAGATTTATTTCTGGGGGTTTCGGTATTTATAAGAATTTTTGGCGTCGAGAACAAGTCAGGAGGACCAACGAGTCAACCACAAGGTAGGGGGCGCGCCCTGGGGTGGGCACGTCCCCCACCCTTGTGGATGACTCGTGGCTCTTCTGGCCCAACTCTTTTGCTTCGGGGCTTCTTCTGGTACATAAAAAATCACCGTAAATTTTCAGTTCAATTGGACTTTGGTTGATATTCTTTTTTTGCGAAACTCAAAAACAAGGAAAAACATAAAGTGGCACTGGGCTCTAGGTTAATAGGTTAGTCCCAAAAATTATATAAAATAGCATAGAAATGCATATAAAACATCCAAGAATGGTAATATAATAGCATGGAACAATAAAAAATTATAGATACGTGTTGGAGACGTATCAAGCATCCCCATGCTTAATTCATGCTCGTCCTCGAGTAGGTAAATGATAAAAACAGAATTTTTGATGCGGAATGCTACCCAACATAATTTTCAATGTAATATTCTTTATTGTGGCATGCATGTTCAGATCCATAAGACTCAAAATAACAATTTATCAATATCAAAACAGTAATACTTCAAGCATACTAAAAGAAATCTACGAAGATTCAAAAATAACATGGCTAAAGAACGTTATCCCTACAAATCATATAGTCCTTAGGCTCCCTTTTCTTAACACAAAATACCCCTCGTGCCCATCCCAGAGTCAAGCAAGCAATTGCTTTCATACTCTACTTTTTCAAGCCTTTTTTCATCTCTTCACGCAACATATGAGCGCGAGCCATGGACATAGCACTATGGGTGGAATGGAAGGTGATGATAGGCAAAAGGTTGGAGAAAGTCTCACATCAACTAGGCTAATCAATGGACTATGGAGATGTCCATCAATCGATATCAATGTGAGTGAGTAGGGATTGCCATGTAACGTATGCACTAAAGCTATAAGTGTATGAAAGCTCAGAAGACATCTTGTGGGTGTGCATCAACTTGCTTGCTTATTAGATTCAAGACAAAAGTCTATATTGACATAAGAATAATAATACTTCAAGCTTACTAACAAAGCAATCATGTCTTCTCAAAATAACATGGATAAAGAAAGTTCATCCCTACAAAATCATATAGTTAGGCTATGCTCCATCTTCGTCACACAAAATACTCAAATCATGCACAAGCCCGGTTTCAGCCAAGCAATTGTTTCATACTTAATTTTTTTCAAACTCTTTCAACTTTCACGCAATACATGAGCGTGAGCCATGGACATAGCACTATAGGTGGAATAGAGTGGTGGTTGTGGAGAAGACAAAAGAGGAAGATGGTCTCACATCAACTAGGTGTATCAATGAGATATGGAGATGCCCATCAATAGATATCAATGTGAGTGAGTAGGGATTGCCATGCAACGGATGCACTAGAGCTATAAATGTATGAAAGCTCAACAAAAGAAACTAAGTGCGTGTGCATCCAACTTGCTTGCTCACGAAGACCTAGGGCATTTGAGGAAGCCCATCGTTGGAATATACAAGCAAAGTTCTATAATGAAAAATTCCCAGTAGTAATATATGAAAGTGACAACATACGAGACTCTCTATCATGAAGAACATGGTGCTACTTTGAAGCACAAGTGTGGAAAAGGATAGTAACATTGTCCCTTCTCTCTTTTTCTCTCTCCTTTTTGTTGAAGACTCCTCTTCTTTTTGCAGTCTTCTTTTCTCTTTTTTTGGAGACTATTTTGGCCTCTCTTTTTTTATAACCTCACATGGGACAATGTTCTAATAATTATCATCATCACACTTTTATTTACTTACAACTCGATATTACAACTCGATACTAGAACAAGGATATGACCCTACATGAATGCCTCCGGCGGTGTACCAGGATGTGCAATGACCAAGACTGACATGTATGAAAAATATGAACGGTGTCTTTGCCACAAATACTATGTTAACTACATGATCATGCAAAGCAATATGACAATGATGAAGCATGTCATAATAAATGGAACGGTGGAGTTACATGGAATTATATCTTGGAATGGCTATGGAAATGCCATAATAGGTAGGTATGGTGGCTGTTTTGAGGAAGGTATAAGGAGTGTTTTATGCACAGGCAAAAGTTGCGCGGCACTAGAGTGGCTAGCAAGGTGGAAGGGTGAGTGTCGGTGTCAAAACCGGCGGATCTCGGGTAGGGGGTCCCGAACTATGCGTCTGAGGATTGATGGTAACAGGAGGCTGGGGACACGATGTATACCCAGGTTTAGGCCCTCTCGATCGAGGTAATACCCTACTTCCTGCTATATTAATATGGATGTATATGATTACAAGAGTTGATCTACCTCGAGATCGTAACAGCTAAACCCTAGAGTCTGGCCTATGAGGATTTGTGGTTCTCTATTAGCCTCTATGGACTAAACCCTCTAGTTTATATATGCACCAGAGGGGCCTAGGGTTTGTACATAACCATCTTGCAGAGGAAGGAAAGATTACACCCGAACCTAAAACCTACCATTATACGAATACAGGAGTCCTATCCGGATACGAGAGACGATCTTCGACTATGATCATCACGGCCCACCAGTCCGGACCACCAAGAGTTATCTGGCCACCCGAGGACCCCTCGATCCAGGACTCCCTCAGTAGACCCTGAACCTGTCTTCGATGACGATGAGTTCGGCTTCCGTATTGTCTTCGGCATTGCAAGCCGGGTTCCTTCTTCCGAATATATCTTCTACAAAAAGGGTGTATTGTGTTCGGCTCTGCATGGTTAGTACAACCCTTATCCTTGAAGGCAAGGTCTTGAAAGAAAATGAATAACGTGTCTCTACTGACAACTTTTGGATGAAGTGTCGCGTCCATCCCATTAACATATCGAACCGTTTTACTTGGTCCTAGTTTCGCATTTTGAGCTACAACCCCATTGACACGTCTTATCAGAGTAGAGATTGTGGCCGCTTATTGTCAGATCCTTATCAACATGAAGTGAGCATCCAAACCGCGCATTACGCACGACCGCTTTGGGAACCGACGAGGTTTATGGCTAAAGTGGGGGGACGTTCTGTATTCACAGTGTTGTAAAAGGCTACCAATCCCTTTCATCAGCCCCACGCTTTCCTCAAGCTCGAGCTCTCCAATCTACCTAGCCCCAGCATCCTCATCTCTTGCGCCACTGCTCTTCGTTCCTCAACCACTACATCCTTCGCAGCAATGGCTGGATCCGGTGCGAGGGGCAAGTGGGAGGCTTCCACGATCACTGAGAAAATCATGGAGGATCTTCGGAGCGTGGGCTATCTCGCCGCTGATATCGCGCACCGAGTCCCCGCTATGGGCCAGGTGATTCCTATCCCAGAGGCGGGCGAGAGTGTGATCCTTTCGCACTTTGTTAGGGGGCTAGGATTCCCGCTCCACCCCTTTTTTCGGGGTTTGCTATTTTTCTATGGGCTAGATTTCCATGATCTAGCCCCGAACTCAATCCTTCACATCTCCGCTTTTATAGTGGTGTGTGAAGCTTTCCTCTGCATCCCTCCACACTTCGACATATGGCTTAAAACCTTCAACGTGAAGCCGAAGGTGGTGGACGGGCAGCATGCGGAGTGCGGGGGCGCTATGATTAGCAAGCTCCCAAATACGACTTGGCCAAAATGGTCGTTCGTAGAGACGAACAAGGTCTGGCAGCAGGAGTGGTTTTATATCACTGAACCCCGCGACTCCAAATGGGCGGCGGAACCTGCTTTCAGATCTGGACCCCCGAAGAGGTTGACCTCCTGGACTGAAAAGATTCCAAACTGGGGGTCTCAAGCTGAGGTGACGGCACTCCAGAGCCGTGTGTCCGGCGTGATTTCCAAGGGCTATCAGCTCTCGACCGTGGTCCAGGTAATGCTGGCCCGGCTTGTCCTTCCTTGCCAAAGTCGGGACTCCTCCCTATGGGAGTTCGATCAGGCAGGAGATCGGCCTCTGAAGCATCTCTTTAATTTGGTTTTACGCACAAAGAGATCTGGAAGCATCTCTTCAAGAGCCAGAAGGAGTGGCCGAAATAAACCGAGGACGCGGGCTATAGTACCGCGTTCTCCGCCCCAGAGGTAATAGAAAACTCCGCCGAACATATATCCCCTTTCTTATTTAATGATAATAGGAATTGGAGTTTTTGCATGATATACAGCGCTGGACGAAGAAGGCAATCCGGATGAAGTGTCCGTCGCCTTTGCCCGAAGACCCAGAATCGCCTCGACTGACGGCGATGCTGGTCCCGACGTCATACAAGGCGCCGGTCAAGAAGCCCAAGAAGAAGGGTAAGGAGGCCGAAGACAGCCCCCGTCACGCGGACGAGAAGTCCGAGAAGATCGACAAGGAGGCCGAAGACAGCCCCCGTCACGCGGACGAGAAGTCCGAGAAGATCGACATCCTCTCCTCCGAGGAGGAGGAGGAGGAGGAGAAGAAGAAGAAGAAGAAGAAGAAGAAGAAGAAGAAGAAGAAGAAGAAGAAGAAGAAGAAGAAGAAGAAGAAGAAGAAGAAGAAGAAGAAGAAGAAGAAGAAGAAGAAGAAGAAGAAGAAGAAGACGACGAAGAAGAAGAAGACGAAGAAGACGAAGAAGAAGAAGAGCCCCCTACGCAAGGCAGGGGCACGAAGAGGGGGAGCGCCGCTGACAGGCACGGCCGCACCCCGGAGGAGGCTAAACCACTCTACTCGTTCGGACTCATCATTCGAGCAGAGTTTTGTGGTGAAGCCCGAGGAGAAGCCCCCGACCGAAACCTAAGTTTGTCCGGATACATTAACGGCTGCACCTTTATTTGTTTAGCGTTTTGATTTATTTAGTATTTCTGACCTGCTGACCTACAACCCTCCTTGAGGACACCCCGCCGTCTCCTTATCGGAGGGGAACTCTCTAGCGCCTAGAGAGACGGGTAGTGACCCGCTGGTCCGAGCTCCATCGCCCATGATTGGCGGGGACACCGAAGTGTCCTCCCAGCGGGTGTCCTCCGCTCACGGAGATGAGGGCGGGACAGGTGCCAGGGCGACCAGGGGTAAAACCTCGGTTGCCGCTGACCATGGGGAAACAGTCCCCATGGAGACCGAAGACGGAGGGACCAAACAATCCGGGGCCCTCCCGAATACTGACCCGTAGCCTAGTGCGGCTCCGGGGTTCAAAGACTAGACCCCCCCCCCAGGCGGGGGTCGATACGACGGTGCGCGGAGTCAATCCGGAAGCACCGGACCCTAGGGAGGGAACACTGCAAAGTGCTTCCGTCATGGAGGAGCACCGCACCGTAATGGGTGCGGTGATGAAGAAGATTCAGTCCGTCAAAGGCGGACTGAATGAAGCCTTTAACAGCCTGCTAACAAGCTTTGAGGTAAGCAATGTAATGTTCTTTATGGAACTTTATTTGTTTTAAATACACATGTATAGCCAGTAGCCCCTGATGCTTTGTGTGATTCTGAACATAACCGGACGAAGTATCCATAGTATAGCATATTCTAGAGCTGAACTGTATGCTTTTTGTATTTGAGCAGGCTTCACTAGTTGCGGCAACTGCACGAGATGCAGAGGTTGCCGAACTAAATCGGAAGCTCTTGCTGGCCAACGCGGACCATGACCGCGTCAACCAGTGTTTAGATGAAATGCAAGGTATGCGGATTGAAATGTCAAGAAGAGTAATAATGTTAATTGAGTATGGGTATAAACTCTTTTATGATATTTTGCATTAAACAGTTGGCGCCACTGAGCTCGAGGCCTTCAAGGGCGAGCTTGCGAAGGCCAAGAAGGAGGCCGAGGCGAGCAAGGCAATCGCTAACAAAGTGGTTGCCGAACTAGAGGCCGAAAAGGCCGCGCGCAAGAAGCACCAGGCTCGGGTGTCCGAAGTCGAGGTTGAGCTCAACGGTGCTATTTGCAACTGCGAAGCGTTGGAGCTGAAGGCTTCGGAACAAGCGTCCGAGCTGAATGTGGTAGTTAAGACTGCCCAGGATGCGCAAAGCGAATCGCGCAGCGCCTGTGAAGAAATCAAGCAGGCACGACAGATAGCATGTGGTAAAACCTTTCTCTTACAGAGCATCTTCGGAGGGCAGAAGTATCTTAGGCTAACACGGTTATGGGGTTCTCCAGGCGTGTTTGCTGATCTTCCGAGGAGCAGTGCTGATGCCGCCTAATACTTCCGAGCTCAGGAGGGGAACGACACGGAGAAGTTGTTTTGGTCGCAGTTCTATGCGCCAACACATCCGGTGCCCTTCAACGACCAGCGGGTGTCCTCCGCTCACGGAGATGAGGGCGGGACTGGTGCGAGGGCGACCAGGGGTAAAACCTCGGTTGCCGCTGACCATGGGGAAACAGTCCCCATGGAGACCGAAGACGGAGGGACCAAACAATCCGGTGCCCTCCCGAATACTGACCCGTAGCCTAGTGCGGCTCCGGGGTTCAAAGACCAGACCCCCCAGGCGGGGGTCGATACGACGGCGCGCGGAGTCAATCCGGAAGCGCCGGACCCTATGGAGGGAACACTGCAAAGTGCTTCCGTCATGGAGGAGCACCGCACCGTAATGGGTGCGGTGATGAAGAAGATTCAGTCCGTCAAAGGCGGACTGAATGAAGCCTTTAACAGCCTGCTAACAAGCTTTGAGGTAAGCAATGTAATGTTCTTTATGGAACTTTATTTGTTTTAAATACACATGTATAGCCAGTAGCCCCTAATGCTTTGTGTGATTCTGAACATAACCGGACGAAGTATCCATAGTATAGCATATTCTAGAGCTGAATTGTATGCTTTTTGTATTTGAGCAGGCTTCACTAGTTGCGGCAACTGCACGAGATGCAGAGGTTGCCGAACTAAATCGGAAGCTCTTGCTGGCCAACGCGGACCATGACCGTGTCAACCAGTGTTTAGATGAAATGCAAGTATGCGGATTGAAATGTCAAGAAGAGTAATAATGTTAATTGAGTATGGGTATAAACTCTTTTATGATATTTTGCATTAAACAGTTGGCGCCACTGAGCTCGAGGCCTTCAAGGGCGAGCTTGCGAAGGCCAAGAAGGAGGCCGAGGCGAGCAAGGCAATCGCTAACAAAGTGGTTGCCGAACTAGAGGCCAAAAAGGCCGCGCGCAAGAAGCACCAGGCTCGGGTGTCCGAAGTCGAGGTTGAGCTCAACGGTGCTATTCGCAACTGCGAAGCGTTGGAGCTGAAGGCTTCGGAACAAGCGTCTGAGCTGAATGCGGTAGTTAAGACTGCCCAGGATGCGCAAAGCGAATCGCGCAGCGCCGGTGAAGAAATCAAGCAGGCACGACAGATAGCATGTGGTAAAACCTTTTTCTTACAGAGCATCTTCGGAGGGCAGAAGTATCTTGGGCTGACACGGTTATGGGGTTCTCCGGGCGTGTTTGCTGATCTTCCGAGGAGCAGTGCTGATGCCGCCAAATACTTCCTAGCTCAGGAGGGGAACGACACAGAGAAGTTTTTTTGGTCGCAGTTCTATGCGCCAACACATCCGGTGCCCCTCAACGACCAGATGAAGTAGTTGGTCGACCTGCACAGCATGGCGGGTTCGGCCATGAAGGACTTGATAGTCCGGCTAAGGCCCGCTGATCCAACCCAAGTAGCTACTTCGGATTGGTGAAGCGGCTCGTCAAGGCGAGTCAGCGGGTTGACGCGTTGAAGCGTTCGGCCTGCATAGAAGGTGCTCGGATGGCCTTCGCTCATGTGAAGGTGCATTGGGCGAAGATGAGGGCGTAGGACATAGCTACTGCTGGCCCACCCGCAGGCAAGGTGTCACGACCCCGATCCTAAGTCACACCGATCTAGCATGTAACACATCATATCACTTTGCGGCCTCACGCACGGTATCCCCGCGGGTGCCACCTTACCTGGCCCGGGACCGTTTGCGTATTTTGGCTCACGTATATGATAGTGTCGCTAGCATCCATATGACAGAGAACCCGGGCCGACATGATTAGTTTTAAACCAAAAGTGGCGCTAAATTACAGGGACATGCATACATGACCCAGCAACGAACGTGTCGGTCATCAACGTATGAACCCAAGTGGTAGCAAGCTACAAGGACTTAACGGAACAACGCATGACATTTCCCTGAAGGGACAGACACAGGAACAAAGAAGGACTCATGCCGGCCAACCTAAGTGTTCCGGAGCAGTAGCAAGCTACCAAGGCTCAGTGGAAGCACTAGGAGGCATTTCCCCATAAGATAGGCTACCAAGGGTAAACAACTAGGTGTCTGATCCCACACATAGCAATACACATTACACGTACGCATAACATGCAAGTATGTGCTGCACAACATGGCATCACAACATGACTCAACAACTCATATAGATAAAGGCCCAGAAGAGCCATCATAGTATTTATTACAAACAGGGGTCACATGACCCAACATATAGAGCATACAGGCAACGGAAGCATAAACATGTCTGAGTACAGACAACTACAAATGAAAAAGGCTGGGAAGCCTGACTATCTACAAGACCCTCCCAAGGGTACAAGATCGTAGCTGGGGTAACAAGATAAATGTCGAAGTCCATGCGGAACTACTAGTGAGACTGAAGTCTCTCTGCAAAGCATAAATTAAGCAAACATGAGTACAAATGTACCCAGCAACACTTACATCAGAACTAGCAACATATGCATCAGTATCAACAAAGGGGTGGTGGAGTTTGACTGCAGCAAGCTAGCTTGACTCGGTGGCTATCCTGAACTACGACTGCAAGTAACTCTTTTGAGATGGCGCACACGAGTCCATATATTCACCAAATCAATACACCACTATGGATCCGATCCCGTCTCCCTACGAGAAGGCCATCCATAGCACTCACACTTGTCTTGAGCATTTTAGAGTATCCATTCAAGTTGTCTATGTACCACGTAAGAATCCAAGAAGTCCATAACCGCGGACCCTGCTATTCGAATAGATCATGTTAACCCTGCAGGGGTGTACTTCTTCACACATGCTCTCGCCACTTACCGCCATGTACACGTCGTGTATCTCGGCAACTTTCAATCGGAAGCCTAGCGAGGGTGTCGGCCACGACCTGACTAACCACACAAGACTCTAGTGCAGGTTTATCGCCTATTCGGGTTCCATCTGCAAGGAGATCCGGTCGGGATGTCGCTCACGGCCCCAAACGATGTGTACAGGGGTTCCCAAGCCCACCAAATGGGTGACGCTTGGTACACCCGGCCACGGTGCCTAGTCTGTCCCAAGCCCACCTGTACCGGGTGTCACTTGGTAGACTACTAACACTACCTACAAACACCAGAAACTAGTTGCAACTCATGGACAGAGATTGAGTTGATTAATAAGTCGAGAGGGGCACTTAAGCATTCCAATGCGTGGTAGTAGCTAGTCATTGGACAACTTACACGGAACTCAATTCTGAAGGACGGTTCCAGTGAGACAACCCACCATGTACTCCTACATGGCATCTCACCGCTACCATTACCAAATCATGTTCACACACTTAGCTCTCAACAGTAGGACATGATGACCACACTCCAATTCATCCCCGATGAATCAGACCTGACACAACTCTAAGCAATAGCAGGCATAACATGCAAGCATGGATGAGTAGGTACAACATGGCTCAGTCAACTCCTACTCATGCGAGTGGGTTTCAACTATTTACTGTGGCAATGACGGGTTATGCAGAGGAAAGGGGTTCAACTACCGCAGCATGTAACAGTTGAAACGTTGTTTTCCTAATGCGGTAAAAGAGAGCAGGAGCGAGAGAGTGGGATTGTATCGGAATACTCGATGGGGGTTTGCTTCCCTGGCACTTCTGAAGATAGTAATTGTTCTTCATCGGTGTCATCGATCTCATCGTCAGAACCACGTCTACTAAGAGGGGACAAATACCGGCAATAGAGAAGGAACACAATCAATGTGATGCAACAATATGATGCATGATCATGACATGGCAATATGTTGTGGTTTGAGCTAATGCAACTAGCAACAATTTAAATGAAGTTGGTTTGAATCCAAGATTCAAATTCAAACTCCACATGTGGTTATTTAAATGTCATTTAATTTATTTGACCTGATCAACAGGTTTAACTTGTTCAAACATGCATGAAAATGCCATAAACAGATTCCTCGGATATTTTTGATAATTTTTCATATATAAATTATTTCATTTGGAGTTACGGTTGAATTTCTATGATTTTTAGAAGTTTTGGATATTTTATGAAATAAATAAATCATTTCTGATTTATTTAAAATTCTAGAAAATATTTACTGCGTCAGCATGACGTCTGTGTGACGTCAGCAAGTCAACAGGGCGGCCAGGGTCAAACCTGACGTGTGGGGTCCACACATCAGTCTGACAGAGCTAAATAAAAAAGTTAAAAACTAAACTAAAAGTTAACAGGGTCTGGGCCCCACGTGTCAGTGTCTCAACTAATTAACTAAGTTTAATTAACACTAATTAATCCTAACACTAACTAAATAGGGCCCGGGCCCACACGTCAGCCAGCCAGGGGAGTCAAACTGGCTCAACCCGGGTCAAACTCGCCGGAGTTGACCCGTGGCTCGTCGCCGGCGAAGCTAGAGACGGCGGAGGCGCTCGGAAAACGCCCTCCCGCGACCAAAAGAGTGACGGAGGGGCTCTACGCGGTGCTGGGACTCGCGCGCATCCACTCGTGGCAGCGGCTGGAGCTAGGGTGGCCAGAGCTCGCCGGAACAGAGCTCGCGGCGGTGGCCGGAGTTCGGCCAACCTCGTAGGTGGCGTTGCGGTGCACGACAGGTCGAGTGGTGGGGTGCTACGTGCCCCTGAAGACGTGCTGAGCACGGTGACAAGATCAGAATCGAGCTGCAGTGGCTGCAACAACGGCGGCGACATGGCCGGCGGCGGTGTGGTCTCGGGTCCGGCGGTGGAGCTAGCTAGGATGCACGAACAGCAGAGGAAGGAGAGGGGGAGGACTTAGCAGCTCACACGGAGGACGGAGAGAGGTTCAGCGGGCACGGGGAAGGCTTAACGGCATCGGAATCCCGGCGGCGATCTCCTGAGGCCGAGGAAGAAGATGTGGTCGAGGACAATGCGTCGAGGCTCTCCCAGTTGCATGAGCCGACGGAGAGGATGAGGGAGGCTCGGGGGCGCGTCGGAGAGGCGAGGGGGTGGCGGTGGACGCAGCTACGGTGGCGGCGCGCTCACGGGCGCGTCGGCCATGGCTCTGGAGAGACGGGGGAGGGAGCAGGGGGCGAGTGAGAGGTCAGCTCGATCCAGACGGCAGTGGGGTGGTCATCCGCGGCGTCAACGTGGCTCGCGGCAAGCAGGAGGTGGAGGCTGGCGCACATGTTGTCGCCACGCACCTGCATGTCCTCCTGGCAGGAGGTTGAAGACGCCCTTGCCCCTGGTGGGCTGGGCCGTCTAGCTGGGTCGTGCAGGTAAGGCCGGGTAAGTTCTTTCTCCTTTTCTATTTTTCTTCTTTTTTCTTTTATTAATATCTTTTGCCACTGCTTTGAATTTAAACAAATTCAAACAATGCCAAAAACTCCTCTGAATATTTTTATTTTGCTAGATGGACTTTTCCAATAGCTCATAAAACTTTTCAGGGGTATTTGAAATTATATTCTAATTATATAAATATAATTCAAATTCAAATAGCTAATGATTTAAATTCAAAGTCCCAAAAATAAATCCTTAAAAATGTTCCTAAATTTTGGTTTGATATATAGCTCTTGCCAAAATTCTCAAACATTGCATGAGGACATCTTGGAAACAAGAATGAAATTTCCAGGGTTCTTTGCCCTTCTTTTATTTAAATTTTTGAGGCTTCAAATTCCTCAATTCTGTTTTCTTGAAAACAAACATGATGCATGATGCACTCAAGTGCAACTAATTACAAGTAGTAATCTAGGGTTGTGACAGCTCACCCCCACTAAATAAGAATCTCGTCCCGAGATTTAGGGCGGGAGGTAAGAAGACAAGGGGACACAAGGCCACACAAACTTCACGATCCGGATTGCACTTCTCAAAGATGTTGATCCATTGCGTCATATTGATCTTGGCGTCCTTGCTTTCGAGAACTTCATCCAACACGATGACGACAGAAGAAACTCTATAGCAGAAGAAACTCTATAGGAAACGATCTTCTCGAAGATCGAACAACTCAGATCAACTCATGGAGTGAGACGTAAGAACACCTCTTGAGTTGAGACACCAAACATGCATTGTGAGGGATGCAGAATAACAGACAACGAAGGTTCAATTTGGTAGGTAATAATTCCACACTTAAAGAAGATGGTGAACGATGTCACCAGACGGGGCACCTTAGAGAAGGTGACTCGTAGGAGTGTTCCTTTAAGTGGCAAAAAGAATTACTTTTTATACAGAGATCAATGAAACTCTCTATACCAGTCTAAGGCTACCCACAATCGACTGTCTGAAGAAGTTCGAAGTGATGACATACTCGGATTAGAATGGATGATGTGGACTACCTTGTTGAAGACAATGCAATGAGTGATTTTTGCTTATCATCGGACATGGATGGGACATATGGTAGGACCACTGTTGAAGATGATCTTGGACATCAACTGCTGAGAAGGCAGCCCATGGGAAATTGGCACAATGGCGGTGCAAGCTGGGAACAAAATGCAAATGTTGGAATGTTCCAACCATCATATCTGCTTGAGGTTCAGATCCGATTGGTTCCAGGATATTCCAGACTCATCATGTCTGAAAAGGAAGCATTGCAACACAAATTGACGAGATGACGTTGCGAGATTCCCGGGGAGTGAACGATGATAGCAAGCTCTAAAACACGAGCTGGTTCTGCTACATACATGTGAACACGCTGTCCAAGACAAGCATGACCCATAGTAGTCTTACAACAAAACACTACCGAGTTCTGGTACAGAACCATCATTGAGGATATCGAAGTCCTTTTATAAGCCCGGGTTAGCTCTTAAGAAGGAGCTTCTTCACCTTGAACAAATCAATCGGTGGCTTGGTGTGCTAGGAACACATATATAATGGAGGCGACCAACCTATCAAACCATAGAGTACTTCGCACATGCGTGACTGACTTGGGATGATTCCAGAGGAAGCAAAACAACTTTCTCGAATTCACGGCGGCAACTACATCGAATGCACATGAATTAGAGGAAGTCACTTCATTCATACAAACATATGCCTCATGAGCTAGCATGAAGAAATGCTTTCAAAAGTTTCCAACACTAGCTTAATGTTCAACAAAATCATGGAGAAGATAAAAATGTTGCTGATGGGCTCAACAACAATTCATCCAGGTTCCATATAAGTGGAATTCCACAATTAAGTGAGCATGGTGATAGCATTGGTCAGGCCAAAAGATGTAATGGTGTATGCTCGAGGGATCAACCACAAGTAAGACAACATTACGAACATCATTGGTTCTGATTTTACTTGACGATAGCCCACACTCAAATCAAAGTTTTGACAGGACAATAGGTACAACAACCGGTCACGAGGATCAATCGATGAAGATATCATCTTTCTTCGGTTAACACACTAGCACAAGGATATCCCTTTGGCAATGAACTAAGTGTAATAAGCTTTCAACTTCCAACTCTCCAAGTTATTGTTTAGCTTAACCAACTAGCTTAGGGGTATCCAACTCAGATTCTTGGAGAAGGGGTGGTTTATAAGTAAACCAACTTGATCACAAACTCAACATAGCGGTCAGGGAACAACCTGGTAATACTTCTGAGAAGATATTCAGAAAATCACGAGCCACCGATATGTTATTAAGCTCGAGAACAATCTTGCTTTTCACGGCAAGATGATATGATTGAAAGAGCGGAGGATTGACAAAATCCTAACTCGTTGATCAAAGAGTGCACCAGAAAATGGACTAGGTAGCATGATCAATCTTTGAATGATGATTCAGTAACCAGCACACTAAGAATGAGATTATCGTCCATTAACTACCAAGCAACGGAGTTGCTAGGAGTATTGATTTCACACATCATGATTCACTCATCATTATTCCGGTTACAATAACACGGAGACCGATGAATGAACGATAATGGCAAGAAGTATCACTGTATCAAGAGTTCATAGGAGGTGGTGCAATTCCCATGACATTCTTGACATAAAAGAGGGTAACACTCCAAGGTAGAGCAGAGCAAAAGCTGGATTGGCATTTTGATATGCAGAATACAACTGCTTTGACCCAATCCTAGATATGGATGAGGTACTGGAGTTTGTTTCTCCTAGCCATTCTGAAATAGAATGGATTGACAGACCATAAGAATAATAGGCATCGATAACACAAATGCACAACTACTCTTGACTATCAATTGATAGATGGGGGTCATAATACAACTAATGGGACAACTCAAAGGAACATATATCTTTCTGAGTTGTGGATGCATAGGTTAGTATGTCGAGCAAAGCTCAACATATTTCTTCCGGATAACCCATGCAGAAAGGTAGTATTGGCAGAGTCACAATGTAGAATGGAGAACTCATCAAGAGCACTCTAGTTGTGATCTTTTTTGGTTCAAAGAACTTCTACCAAGGATGGTTCATGGTGTTGGAAGAATGATACACCACGGACCTCGAGGACTATCACAAAGGTTACTAATATCCTAAAGGAACAAGCAACACTATCAATAGGAGGTAAGTGGAGTGAATCTTGGGTTCGAGAACCCAGGAATAGAATACCTACTAACTAAATGGCATCACGGGATGCTTTCGAGAATGATGGCCAGAATCATCACAATGGGAATATAAAGCATTGCTATATTACTGGGTGATTCTCTAAGACACCTAGGTCATAATAATAGCTCCAACCTATATGTTGAGGCAACGGAGTACCTCAACACACCGACTAGTGTGGTTAATCCGGCCTAAAAGGACATTAAGAACAGGGAGGAATGATTTGCAAATGCATCAGATTGTTTAGAAACCTGGGATGACTCGGATAGCATAACGGCTGTAATTGCTCAAAAGGATTTTTGAGACTCAAGCAAATGGTAGTATAACCACTCGTCATCATAATATCAAGGTTCTGAGACCAAATGTTTAACAAACTTAAGTACTTGAAACTGGAATGAGTTGAATCCACCATTAATGTCATCCTGATAAGTAGAATGAGAATCCTAGTTCTTAATCCCCGTAGAAAAGAAGAGGATGACTCAGATCAGAAGGGCATAGGGTAAAGGAGTAAAAAAGAGCCTTACGTTCCCTTCCACAAACAATTCCTTTATATAACTAAAGAATTTCTAGACACGACTTCGACCAGTTTGACTTGGTAATCCTACAGGCAATCAGGCTTTGATACCAAAGTTGTCAGGACCCCGATCCTAAGTCACACCGATCTAGCATGTAACACATCATATCACTTTGCGGCCTCATGCACAGTATCCCCACGGGTGCCACCTTACCTGGCCCGGGATCGTTTGCGTATTTTGGCTCACGTATATGATAGTGTTGCTAGCATCCATATGACAGAGAACCCGGGTCGACATGATTAGTTGTAAACCAAAAGTGGCGCTAAATTACAGGGACAGGCATACATGACCCAGCAACGAACGTGTCGGTCATCAACGTATGAACCCAAGTCGTAGCAAGCTACAAGGACTTAAAGGAACAACGTGTGACATTTCCCTGACGAGACAGACATAGGAACGAAGAAGGACACATGCCGGCCAGCCTAAGTGTTCCGGAGCAGTAGCAAGCTACCAAGGCTCAGTGGAAGCACTAGGAGGCATTTCCCCCATAAGATAGGCTACCAAGGGTAAACAACTAGGTGTCGGATCCCACACATAGCAATACACATTACACGTACGCATAACTGATAACCCTCAACCGTAAGGGATCGAGATAGTCTTCGCGGGTAGGAATAACCCAATTTATTGATTCGACACACGGGGAGCCAAAGAGTATTTATAAGCTTTGACAGTTGAGTTGTCAATTCAACCGCACCTGAAATATAATTACTTGCGACAAAAGATAAGTGGTAATAGTGATATGATAGTGATGATAGTAATAGTAAAAGTAAACAGCAAAAGTAAATAGCAGTAGTAAATGGCAAAAGTAGCAACTAGTGACAAGCAAGGTTTAAAACACTGTAGGCTAGGGAGATGGATGGTTGGGCGCTGCATGGATGAGATAGATTCTAACTTGGGGCACGGCACACAGAAAAGTAATGATCATCTAGGCAAATATCAAACATTAGGCATGTATCCCGTAGGTAGTTGTACGTGCTTGCAATAAGAACTTGCACAACATCTTTTGTCCTACCATCCCGCTACGAACGGGGCCAAAAGGAACTAATGGATATTAAGGTGCTCCTGTCAAAGAGCACCGGAACAAAGCAATGAACTCAATGGATACATGTAATCCTCAAACTACGGACCATCCCCTTTGGTGTCCCAAGCTATCACTTTTGGGATCGCCGGTTCCGAACCGTAATAGGTGCAAACAACTCATAGATAGGATCACGAACACAAATATATTCATGCAAACACATATGGTTCAGATCTGAAATCATGGCACTCGGGCCCTAAGTGTCAAGCATTAAGAATAACAAGTTGAAGCAAAGATGATAAACACCATAGTAGATGATAGGCAACATGCCCCCAACAATCTGACAAACTATTACATGATCTAACTCATCCAATCCCTACCATCCCCTTCGCCTACAGCAGGGGAATTACTCACACATGGAGGGAGAAGTCATGGAGGGATGATGGAGTGGTGATGATGATGACGATGGCGACGATCTCCCCTCTCCGGAGGCCAAATCAGCCTCCAGATTAGCCCTCCCGAGGAAGAACAGAGGGTGGCGGCGGCTCCGCGACGAAAAACTGCGAAAGAACTTCTGATCTGGGGTTTCTGCGTCGGGAGTAAAAATACGAGGTAAAGTAGGGCACCAGGGGGTGTGGGACCCATCCAGGCGGCCCCCCGGCGCGGCCTAGGGGGGGCGCGCCCACAGGGCGCCTGGGCACCCCCTGGCCCCCCTCTGGCCCCACTTCTGGTTCCTGGTTCCTTCGGGTGCGTGGATTTTCTGTGATTTTTCGTGGATTTTTCTGAGATAATTAAAAATCCATTTTCCTGCACACAAATAAACCATACAGGTAGCTCTGCTGAAAACAGCGTCAGTCCGGGTTAGTTTAGTCCAAATCATGCAAGAATGAGGCCAAAACAATATCAAAAGTGTTTGGAAAAGTAGATACGTTTGAGACGTATCAACTCCCCCAAGCTTAGAATATTGCTTGTCCTCAAGCAATTCAGTTCAACGAATTGGACGCGACAAAGAAAACTTTGACAAACTCTTTTGCTTCATTAGATGTATATAAGCATGTACTACGAAAAGAGTTTAGCAAGTATTGAAACAGTACTTATGAGGACAATGCAAGGAGAAATCCTTCTTTCAAGTGACCAGTCACAAATACTTAAAAGTAAATAATATATTACTGAAAATCAAGACAAGATTACATTGCACATAGCTTGAGCATACTAGGGTGGTATCTCGCTAGCCTCCATGAGTGAAGCAAAACATAAATGCAGAGACTCCTCCAGAGTTTTAAAGGAGACTAGAACTAAGAATTTCAGAATAAATCATATCACAAGTATGCAGAAGACAATGTAATACTTTGGGACAATGCACATTACACTCAGAATGACAATTATGCTCTCCTAGTCGGTGCTTTGAAGAAAGAAAGTGAGACTCTCGAACCGTGGCTTTTATTGGCAAGGTTGACAACCCGTGGTCGGAAACAAAAACTAAACATGTACCAGAGCTCTTGGTTTTAAAAACAGAAGTAAATATGTTTTTGAGAGGTGCATATTTCGTCAACGAATGCTAGCAGATAACTCAATCACTTTTTAAGTGGACAAGTCTCGAGGAACGGCTCCCGCATGAGGACGATCACATCCTCTTAATCTCCTTTGTTTATCACTGCCAAAGTTTTCTGATTTCTCATGAACAAAGCGTGAAGGAGGGTTTGTTTGTTATATTATCTTTTTGAGCCGGGCACACTCTATGCCAGTTCCTCTTCGTATTATGGGTTTGCACATTATACATGCAATCCAGGGGTGAAACTTGTCCAACTTAAAAAGATCATGAATTAACTACTACTTCCTCATGAGCTAAAACATAGGCACAAAAGAGAAATGCTTTTGATTAGTTTCGAGATGGTACATGAAAGTCTTCGTTAGGAATGGCAGGTAAATACCATTTATAGGAAGGTATAGTGGACTCATATGGCATAACAGGTTTAAAGGGTTTGGATGCACAAGCAGTCAGTCCGCTTAGTACAGGTGTAGGTTTAGCAAAAGACTGGGAAGCGACCAACTAGAGAGCAATAACGGTCATAATCATGCAGAGCGACAAAGCAACATTGAATCGGGCATGAAAGTGATATAACTATTCTAAAACTCAAAGATCATCAAGGCAGAGTAGACTTTTTAGTCTTAAACATGTGTAAGCATGTGCCAAGTCAATCCAAAAATTCTCTAAAGGGAAATACCACCTTAGTATACCAGACTATGAACAGTGCAATGCATGTAGATCATTTCAATAACACATTATATACTCTAGTTATTCGAGACTAGCCACAAGGAAAGCATGAACCACTGGAAGAGCATTGTAAACATAGCACTATGTCGCTACAAGCTGGTCTCTAGATCATAAGTACAGGCATATGTACAAAAGTAGAAACAATAAGAGTTCATACCGGTCTTCCTTGTTGCTCCCTTTCAGTCGATCTTCGTCATTACTGCTTGTCACTTGCACGATCGAACGTAGGAAATATAATTAAATGCCATCACGGACTCGAGCTGAACTCTGAAAGCAAAGCAAACTAAAGAGAGAAAGGAAATCTTTTTGGATTTTTCAAAAGTTGAATAAAAGCAAAAGAAAGAGAAAATCTTTTTGTTGTTTTTGCAAAGAGAGAAACAAAGAAGAACGGGCAAAAACTTCGAAAAGATCAAAGCAAATAAAACGGATAATACAATGGAAAAGTGAGAAGGGCACATACTCCCCCAAGCTTAGGCTTTTGGCCTAAGTTGGTAGCAGCTACTGCCCCCAGGAGCCTCCTGCTCCAGGGGTATGGTGGTGAGTCCAAGGATCGTAGAAGGATGCTGGCGCGTACACCGAACTCCTCGGAGTCTCCCACGAGGAAGGTTCCGAACGCCAAACAGAGGAAGACCCTTCACCAAACTCGGTGGCGGTCTCTTCCTGAAAATGTGGTATCTCACCGTGCCTCTCCTCGTCGGGCACAACCCCCTCCATGGGGTTATGAAACTGATGCTGGACCATGAACTCATCGAACTGAACAACATCAAAGGACCATCCGTTCCTGCGAGAAAAATCAAACAAAAGAGGTGCAGGTAGACGGATCTCGCGTTCTGCGGTAGTTCCGAAACGCAAGATATAAATAAGATTATCAAGCTCAGAACCCATGGTAACATACTTATGCCTTTTCATAGCAGCAAGATCAAAGCTTAAATAAGTAAAAGGAGTATCATCAGGGTGTGGGGTGCCTCCAAGATGCTCTAAGATAAGTGTGGCATAAACGCCACCATATAAGTCTCCCTTGTTACCGTTCATAGCAAGGCGTCGAGCAATTAAGGTACCCAGGTTATAATCAAACCTCCCTGAGAGGGCTGCTGCCAGGATAGCAATATCCGGAGCAGAAATGCTGCTCGTGTTGTCACGAGCTAACACCCCTCTGGCAATATAATATGCAAAATACCTGAGGTGAGGAAATAAGATGCTGGAGATCTTCGACCGATGAATATCCCTCGTACCCATGCTGCAGAGGGAGTTGATGACGGTTTTCAGCTCGGAAGGCTGAGTGGCCATCCTTGCCGTCCTCCCAACGTTCGGCACACCTATTATTTCACAAAAATTTCCCAAAGTCATGGTGATAAGATCATTATAAATTTTAAACTCAATAGCACCTGAATCAGGATTATATCTAAAACTGTTAATGAAACTGGAGGTGAGTTTTTGATATTGAGTAACACGGCTTGTGACGAGCCGTGTCAAACCTGCATTAGCACAAAGATTATAAAACTCATCCTTGATTCCCGCAGCTTCCATGAATTCATCACATGGAAATGTCATCGCACGTGCTGGACTTGTATCTTCCAACAACTCCAGGGGCACATGATCTTCATTATAGCTCACCCTAGCAGTCGATGGTGAAGCTGCGGCTCTAGTGACTCGATCGGAGTGTGCGGGCCTCCTCTTCTCAAGCCATCCTTTTGCCCTTCCTAACAAACTCATTTCTGAAATTTTTGACAATTTACAAAAACGAGGATTAAAACAAAGTGAGCTAAGGCAAACTACTCAACTCACTTGCCCAAGGCATAAACTTGCATCAAAACTTGAAAAATAACTTTCTACATATGCATGCAAGCTCATTTATACAGCACCAAGAACTACTAAATACTCACAAATGAGGTCACCAATCAAAAATCTAATTGGAGGGGTGGAGGAGTCACATACCAGGGAGTATTTGCTCAAAATTTCAGCTCAAATGATGGGCTGTAGAGAGAGATCGAAGAATCACCTCCAAGAACAGCAAGAACACAAGAACAAGACCAGACCTCGGGTTTCTGGAGAAAAAGAGAGAGGGAGGAAGAAGACATACCTGGAGGGGGGCCCTGTGGGCCCCAGGCGCCCTATGGGCGCGGCCAGGGGCTGGGCCGCGCCAGCTGGCCGCCTGGGCCACTGGTGGCCCCCCCTGGCTGGCCCCAGGACTTTCCGGGTCTCTCCCGACGTGGAAATTTTTATTATAATTTTTCTGGAATTTTTCTGAAAACTTCACTGTTGAAAATTTTTCGAAGTTCAAAAAGCTGCGAAACTCTCTGAAAACTTGAAGCAGTTAGTAGTAATGTGAAGCTTCAAAAACATAAATACTTGGTACAGCAAGTAGGACAAAACTAAAAACAAGTGAAAACATAACAAGCTCAACTTTTTATCCATATAAAACATGTTTACTAGTAAGGTTGATCAAGTCTTACCAACAAACAAGCGATATATAGAGCAAAAAGTCTCACCTCCTACGAAGTAGTTACTAAACCTTTACTTTGATGGACATTGTCCCCACCATGATAGTTTTATATTTGTGAGGCACATGTAGTGGACAGTCCCATTCTCCAATTTTCACGGTCTCGATATTCTCTATAGAGTTGAGGGCATGCCTCCTGTCGGTCTTCTTCGGAAAATATACCGTGTGTTCTTTATCATTCACATGGAAGGTAACCTTCCCTTTATTGCAATCAATAATAGCACTTGCGGTGTTAAGAAAAGGTCTACCAAGAATAATGGACATGCTCCCATCCTCGGGCATGTCAAGCACAACAAAATCAGTAAGAATTAAACAATTAGCAACTTCTACGGGAACATCCTCACAAATACCTATCGGAACAGCGGTTGACTTGTCAGCCATCTGAAGGGAGATATCTGTAGGAATTAGTTTCTCTAAACAAAGCCTCTCGTAAAGAGAGAGAGGCATAACACTCACTCCTGCTCCAAGATCACATAAAGCAGTTTTGACATAATTATTCATTATGGAGCAAGGAATGGTGGGTATACCTGGATCACCGAGCTTCTCAGGAATTTTGCCACTGAAAGAGTAGTTAGCAAGCATAGTAGATATTGCATCATTAGGAACTTTTCTTTTATTAGTGACAATATCTTTCATATATTTTGAATAAGGAAGTAACTTAATAGCATCAGTCAAAGGGATTTGAAGAAAAAGAGGTTTAATCCACTCACAAAACTTATTATAATGCTCTTCTTCTTTAGATTTGATGGACTTACCTGGAAAGGGCATGGGTTTCTGTACCCATGGTTCTCTTTCCTTCCCATGTTTTCTTGCGATGAAGTCTTCTTTAGTGTACCTCTTACGTTTGTCAGGTGCTTCTTCTTCTCGAACTTCACGCGGATCATTCTTCTCATTATTATTACCTTCAGGTTCAGCACCGTCTTCAGTCTCAGCATCGGAGATAGATACACTGTTGGGATCAATAGTTGGCTCTTCATTTGCAATAGGATCATTAGAATTGTCAGTCTCCTTATGTTTCTTCTTTTTCTTTGGAGAGCCAACAATTTCTTCTTCCTGCATTTGAGAATCCTGTTCGATTCTCTTCGGATGTCCCTCTGGATAAAGAGGATCTTGAGTACTAGTTCCTCCTCGGGTCTTAATCCCAAAAGCCTGCAAATTATCTTGTGTGGCATTGTTAGCAAGCAAATCTCTTTGCACATTAGAAATTTGATCAAGCTGAGTTTGAACCATATGAAAATGCTTCACAAGACATTGAACATCATTAACTGTTCTATCTAAAACATCAAGCAGTCTTTTGATAGCAAGGGAATTATCGTGCAACTGACTTTCTATCCTCTCATTAAAATGATTCTGTTTCATAATAAAATTATCAAACTCATCTAAACATTGATCAGGAGGCTTACCATGAGGGATGTCACTTGCGTTGAAATCTAAAAGAGAGTGTACCTCTACCATAGGAGGGTGAGTGGTAGGCTCACACAGCTTCTCAATAGGGGGTAGATTCTTCACGTCTTCAGCTTTAATACCTTTCTCTTTAATAGACTTCTTTGCTTCTCGCATATCCTCGGGGCTCAAAACAAACATGCCCCTCTTCTTTGTCGGTGGAGGTGGTTCAGGGACGGACCAATCTTCATGGTTTTTGGCAATCCTGCCCATCAAATCTTCCGCATCGTCCGGTGTTCTTTTCCTGAAAACACAACCAGCACAACTGTCCAAATAGGACCTGGATTCATCAGTTAGACCAGCATAGAATATATCGATTAATTCATTCTTAGGGATTTCATGTCCTGGTCTAGCCCGAATCAGACCGCAGTACCTCCCCCAAGCTTTAGGGAGGGACTCATCCTGCAACTGTTTAAAGTTATATATTCTTTGTAAAGCAGCATGTTGCATGTGAGCAGGAAAGTACTTATCAACAAAAGAGTGAGCTAAGTCCTGAGGACTCTTAATGGAACCGCATGGGAGTGAATCATACCACGCTTTAGCACCCTCCTTCAAGGAGAAAGGAAGAAGCTTGGTCACATAAACGTATCGTATCTTCTCATCTGTGGTAAACAGGCTACCTAGCTCACCAAGTTTAGTTAGGTGTGCAATAGCATCATCATTTTCTCTGCCATAAAAGGGGTCAGCTTCAACCATAGGTATAAGTGAAAGATCAACAGAGAAATCAAAATCAGGATCATCAATGCATATAGGAGATGTAGCAAATTTAGGATTAGGAACGGTTTTGTTCTTCAAAGAGTGTTTTTCAAATAGCTTCTTAATAGCTTCAGGGTCAGAGCCGGAAAACTCTGTCAGTTCCCTGCATAAATCTTCATCAAGTATATAGTAATCATCATCAAGGAGACTCTCCTTGAGTTTACTCAAATCAGGATAATCATAAGTTTCACCAATAGGGTAGCGAGTAACAGGAAGTTCAATTCCAGACTTTTTAGCAGCAGCAGCAATTTGTTTCTCAAGAGCATAACCAAGCGAACTAATATCATCAAAAGTAGTAGAAGCATCATCAAGAGTATCAGACATAGTAACAGATTCAGTAGGAGCATCATGTGGTGGTGGTGAGGCAAACTTACTCATAACGGAAGGTGAATCAAGTGTAGCACTAGTGCTCAGAGCAGTACCTCTTCTTGTAGTGGATAGTAAGATCGGAACCTTGGGGTGTCCTTTCTTACCCATAGTGGATGAAGTGCAGCAGGTAGGATACCTCAAGTAGACTTGTAAATATTGCTATGCTCCCCGGCAACGGCGCCAGAAAACGGTACTTGATAACCCTCAACCGTAAGGGATCGAGATAGTCTTCGCGGGTAAGAATAACCCAATTTATTGATTCGACACACGGGGAGCCAAAGAGTATTTATAAGCTTTGACAGTTGAGTTGTCAATTCAACCGCACCTGAAATATACTTACTTGCGACAAAAGATAAGTGGTAATAGTGATATGATAGTGATGATAGTAATAGTAAAAGTAAACAGCAAAAGTAAATAGCAGTAGTAAATGGCAAAAGTAGCAACTAGTGACAAGCAAGGTTTAAAACACTATAGGCTAGGGAGATGGATGGTTGGGCGCTGGATGGATGAGATAGATTCTAACTTGGGGCACGACACACAGAAAAGTAATGATCATCTAGGCAAATATCAAACATTAGGCATGTATCCCGTAGGTAGTTGTACGTGCTTGCAATAAGAACTTGCACAACATCTTTTGTCCTACCTTCCCACTACGAACGGGGCCAAAAGGAACTAATGGATATTAAGGTGCTCATGTCAAAGAGCACCGGAACAAAGCAATGAACTCAATGGATACATGTAATCCTCAAACTACGGACCATCCCCTTTGGTGTCCCAAGCTGTCACTTTTGGGATCGCCGGTTCCGAACTGTAATAGGTGCAAACAACTCATAGATAGGATCACGAACACAAATATATTCATGCAAACACATATGGTTCAGATCTGAAATCATGGCACTCGGGCCCTAAGTGTCAAGCATTAAGAATAACAAGTTGAAGCAAAGATGATAAACACCATAGTAGATGATAGGCAACATGCCCCCAACAATCTGACAAACTATTACATGATCTAACTCATCCAATCCCTACCATCCCCTTCGCCTACAGCAGGGGAATTACTCACACATGGAGGGAGAAGTCATGGAGGGATGATGGAGTGGTGATGATGATGACGATGGCGACGATCTCCCCTCTCCGGAGGCCAAATCAGCCTCCAGATTAGCCCTCCCGAGGAAGAACAGAGGGTGGCGGCGGCTCCGCGACGAAAAACTGCGAAAGAACTTCTGATCTGGGGTTTCTGCGTCGGGAGTAAAAATACGAGGTAAAGTAGGGCACCAGGAGGTGTGGGACCCACCCAGGCGGCCCCCCGGCGCGGCCCAGGGGGGCGCGCCCACAGGGCGCCTGGGCACCCCCTGGCCCCCCTCTGGCCCCACTTCTGGTTCCTGGTTCCTTCGGGTGCGTGGATTTTCTGTGATTTTTCGTGGATTTTTCTGAGATACTTAAAAATCCGTTTTACTGCACACAAATAAACCATACAGGCAGCTCTGCTGAAAACAGCGTCAGTCCGGGTTAGTTTAGTCCAAATCATGCAAGAATGAGGCCAAAACAATATCAAAAGTGTTTGGAAAAGTAGATACGTTTGAGACGTATCAATAACATGCAAGTATGTGTTGTACAACATGGCATCACAACATGACTCAACAACTCATATAGATAAAGGCCCAGAAGAGCCATCATAGTATTTATTACAAACAGGGGTCACATGACCCAACATACAAAGCATACAGGCAACGGAAGCATAAACATGTCTGAGTACAGACAACTACAAATGAAAAAGGCTGAGAAGCCTGACTATCTACAAGACCCTCCCAAGGGTACAAGATCGTAGTTGAGGTAACAAGCTAAACATCGAAGTCCATGCGGAACTACTAGTGAGACTGAAGTCTCTCTGCAAAACATAAATTAAGAAAACGTGAGTACAAATGTACCCAGCAAAACTTACATCAGAACTAGCTACATATGCATCAGTATCAACAAAGGCTTGGTGGAGTTTGACTGCAGCAAGCCAGCTTGACTCGGTGGCTATCCTGAACTACGACTGCAAGTAACTCTTATGAGGTGGCGCACACGAGTCTACATATTCACCAAATCAATACAACACTATGGATCCGATCCCGTCTCCCTACGAGAAGGCCATCCATAGCACTCACACTTGTCTTGAGCATTTTAGAGTATCCAGTTCAAGTTGTCTATGTACCATGTAAGCATCCAAGAATTCCATAACCGCGGACCCAGCTATTCGAATAAATCATGTTAACCCTGCAGGGGTGTACTTCTTCACACACACTCTCGCCACTTACCGCCATGTACAAGTCATGTATCTCGGCAACCTTCAAGCGGAAGCCTGGCGAGGGTGTCGGCCACGACCTGACTAACCACACAAGACTCTAGTCCAGGTTTATCGCCTATTCGGTTTCCATCCGCAAGGACATCCGGTCGGGGTGTCGCTCACAGCCCCAAACGATGTGTACAGGGTTCCCAAGCCCACCAAACGGGCGACGCTTGGTACACCCGTTCACGGTGCCTAGTCTGTCCCAAGCCCACCTTTACCCGATGCCGCTTGGTAGACTACTAACACTACCTACAAACACCAGAAACTAGTTGCAACTCCTGGACAGAGATCAAGTTAATTAATAAGTCGCGAGGTGCACTTAAGCATTCCAATGTGTGGTAGTATCTAGTCATTGGACAACTTACACATAACTCAGTTCTTAAGGACGGTTCCAGTGGGACAACCCACCATGTACTCCTACATGGCCTCTCACCGCTATCTTAGCCAAATCGTGTTCACACACTTAGCTCTCAACAGTAGGAGACATGATGACCACACTCCAATTCATCCCCGATGAATCAGACCTGACAAAACTCTAAGCAATACAGGCATAACATGCAAGCATGGATGAGTAGGCACAACATGGCTCAATCAACTCCTACTCATGCTAGTGGGTTTCAACTATCAACTCCTACTCATGCTAGTGGGTCTCATGCTAGTGGGCAATGACAGGTCATGCAGAGGAAAGGGGTTCAACTAGTGCAGTATGTAACAGTTGAAATGTTGTTGTCCTAATGCAGTAAAAGAGAGTAGGAGCGAGAGAGTGGGATTGTATCGGAATGCTCAATGGGGGTTTGCTTGCCTGGCACTTCTGAAGATAGTAATAGTTCTTCATCGGTGTCATCGATCTCATCTTCGGAACCACGTCTACTGAGAGGAGACAAATACCGGCCAATGAGAAGGAGCACAATCAATGTGATGCAACAATATGATGCATGATCATGACATGGCAATATGTTGTGGTTTGAGCTAATGCAACTAGCAATAATTTAAATGAAGATGGTTTGAATCCAAGATTCAAATTCAAACTCCACATGTGGTTATTTAAATTTCATTAATTGATTTGACCTGATCAGCAGGTTTAACTTGTTCAAACATGCATGAAAATGCCATAAACAGATTCCTTGGATTTTTCTGATAATTTTTCACATATAAATTATTTCATTTGGAGTTACGGTTGAATTTCTATGATTTTTAGAAGTTTTGGATATTTTCTGAAATAAATAAATCATTTCTGATTTATTTAAAATCCCAGAAAATATTTACAGCATCGGCATGACGTGTGTGTGATGTCAGCAAGTCTACAGGGCGGCCAGGGTCAAACCTGACGTGTGGGGTCCACATGTCAGTCTAACAAAGCTAAGTAAAAAAGTTAAAAACTAAACTAAAAGTTAACAGGGTCTGGGCCCCATGTGTCAGTGTCTCAACTAATTAACTAAGTTTAATTAACACTAATTAATCCTAACACTAACTAAATAGGGCCCGGGCCCACACGTCAGCCAGCCAGGGGAGGCAAATTGGGTCAACCCGGGTCAAACTCACCGGAGTTGACCCGTGGGTCATCGCCGGTGAAGCCAGAGACGGTGGAGGCGCTCGGAAAACGTCCTTCGGCGACCAAAAGAGTGACGGAGGGGCTCTACGTGGTGCTGGGACTCGCGCGCATCCACTCATGGCAGCGGCTGGAGCTAGGGTGGCCGGAGCTTGCCGGAACAGAGCTCGCGGCGGTGGCCGGAGTTCGGCCAACCTCGTAGGTGGCGTTGTGGGGCACGATAGGTGGAGCGGTGGGTGTAACGTGCCCCTGAAGATGTGCTGAGCATGGTGAAAAGCTCAGAATCGAGCTGCAGTGGCTGCAACGATGGGGGCGACATGGCCGGCGGCAGTAAGGTCTCGGGTCCGGTGGTGGAGCTAGCTAGGCTGCATGAACAGCTGAGGAAAGAGAGGGGGAGGACTCAGCAGCTCACAGGGAGGATGGAGAGAGGTTCAGCGGGCTCGGGGAAGGCTTGACGGCGTCGAAATCCCGGTGGCGATCTCCTGTGGCCGAGGAAGAAGATGAGGTCGAGGACGATGCGTCGAGGCTCTCCCGGTCACGTGAGCCGACGGAGAGGATTTGGGAGGCACGGCGGAGCCCGGGGGCGCATCGGAGAGGCAAGGGGTGGCGGTGGACGCAGCTACGGCGGCGGCGCGCTCACCGGCGCGTCGGCCATGGCTCTGGAGAGACGAAGGAGGGAGCAGGGGGCGAGTGAGAGGTCATCTCGATCCAGACGGCAGTGGGGTGGTCATCCGCGGCGTCGACGTGGCTCGCGGAAAGCAGGAGGTGGAGGCTGGCGCATATGTTGTCGCCACGCACCTGCCTGTCCTCCTGGCAGGAGATTGTAGACGCCCTTGCCCCTATTGGGCTGGGCCATCTTGCTATGTAATGCCCAGGATGGGACTATATCTCCTACGTGTCGAGGCACGACTTAAAGATATAAGCCCATTATAGAATGATCGCAAGTTTGGTATCTTTGCACATCTCATGTAAAAATAGGGATGGAAAACTGAAAAGATAGTTGGCTTACACTCGCCACGTCACACAAATACATTACATAAGCAAAACAACATTCAAAACATCTCAGCCCATCTAAGGGTATGATCCAAAAGACAAGATACCAAACATAACGTTAAACCACAGGTCTAGATCGAATCCTAGTAGAAACCACTACTGATCGTCGAACAACGTCACAAGCATACGGCCACTCTCTTCATCGAGTTCCTAGTGAAGTACTTGAACCAACTTCTGCATCATTCTCGACTGAACCTGCATCTGGTGTTGTAGTAACTGTGAGCCACGAGGACTCAGCAATCCCATAACCATGGGTATCAAAACTAGCAAAGCTTTATGGGTAGGAAAAGGTAAAGTGGTGAGGTTGCAGCAGCGGCTAAGCATAATATGGTGGCTAACTTACGAGTACAAGAGTAAGATGAGCATCTACGCAAACGGTCGCAAAAGTAGTGATCGCTAAAGATCCTGAACTACATACGAGTCAAACATAACCCCACCGTGTTCTCTTCTCAAAGTGAAAAGAGACAGTCACGGTTACTCATGCAGTTGTGTGTTTTACTTCGGATCCTCTGACAAGTTTTCTACAACCGGACATTAACAAATTCCAATCTGCCACATAACCGCGGGCACGGCTTTCGAAAGATCATAACCCTGCAGGGGTGTCCCAACTTAGCCCATCACAAGCTCTCACGATTAGCTGAAGTGATAAATATAATATTATCACCCCTTATCTTAGGGAAATCCGATCAGGCTCGGTATCCCGGTAGCACAAGACATTTCGACAATGGTAAAACAAGTCCAGCAAGACCTCCCGGCGTGCCGACACCCTGATAGTAGCCGCGCGTATCTCGTCTCAGGCCACAACCGGATGAGACATCCTACAGGTTATACCAGATACCTCGGGTTTCCCCGAAGCGGCCCCGCAGTCTGCTCGTTTGGGACCAACACCATCAGCACTGGCCCCCCTGCTATGTAGAAAAGAATCCCCGAGGGTGCGACCCCCTATGCAAATTTAATTAATTAATTAAGTTGTTATTATCAGGCAAATTAAAACCAATGTTGGGCCTTGCTGGAGGAGTTTTATTCAAAGTCGAACTGTCAAGGGGTCCCCATCCACCCATCGTGTAAGGAACACAAAATCAATGAACATAATGCCGGTTTATCGGCGCCTAAGGTGGCATGAGTGGAACAAAACACCGAGCAAAAGGCCAAGCCTTCCACCCATGCCCAGTATATAGGTGTGTTAATAATAATAATAGATATTGTGATATCCCAACAACAAGTTCCCTCCTGGAACGATCTTCATCTTCACCTGCAACTAACAACGCTATAAGAGGGGCTGAGCAAGCGGGTAACATAGCCAAACAGTGGTTTTGCTAGGAAGGTTTCAAAGTTAGAGGTTTCATGGCAACAAGGAGAGGGCTGACAATAAAAGATGGGTAGCGCGACATGTAACGATAGCATCGAGACAACTAAGCATGGCAATGGTAATAAAGGTATCCAAGGGTATGATCATCTTGCCTGGGATTCCGCAAGGGAGAAGAACGGATCCATGAAGAAGACGGAGCAACAGAGCCGAGCGAATCCTCACAACTCCGGAACGAAACCGAAGCTAACAAGAGAAGCAACCGGAAAGAAGCAAACAACACGGTAAACACACAATCATAAACATGGCATACGATGCACATCCAAGTATGATGCATGACAGGTTTAAATATGCATGGCATGGCAAAGTGCACAAACAAGTACTACAAGTTAAGTGGAGCTCAATATGCAACGAGTTGCATATTGACGAAACACCACATTTATTTATTTAATTGACTCTCGTTATTTACAAGACAAGGTTAAATGTTGGTTAACATGGCAAGAGGTGAAATAAAACTACACTATTTAGACATTTTAAATGAGGCCGGAAATAACAACAACAATTCCGGTAAAAATCCCCATATGCATGTATAGCAATTTTTAAGCAACAACAATTCACACATTTTAATGTTGTTAACATGATGCGGATGACATGATCAAGTTTATGCAATTTTTGTTAAAGGTTGACATGAAGAGATAAGAAGTATTGTCACCGTGGTGGAAAGAAAGGGTGCCACGGCAACGATCCGAAAATGATGCAACGCAACATCTCGGTTCCGGCAACTCGTTGAGAGTCCGGTGCAAAAGATCACGGAGAGCGAGTCGAACGAGATGGAAAAGGTGGGGTGATCCCGTTGCCGGGTTCCCATGGGTCGGCGACGAGGCAACCGAGGAACATGACAAAAGATGGGCACAATGGGCACGGAGCACACAAGGGAACATTTCATACAACACATGCAAGCATTCGTACACGGGTCATCGACTCGGGGTTATACCTTCGAAACATTCGTTCTCGAAGCGGTTCGAGTTTGTAGAGGAAGTAGACGTTCTCGCGGCGGTAGTGGAAGTAGTCGTTCTCGTGAGTCGGTACACGTTCGTAGAGGGAAGTAGTCGTTCTGTTATCATGTCGTGGTACACGGGTCGTAGAGGGAAGTAGTTGTTCTCGTTCGTAGTCGTTCACGTCGTCGGTAGAGGTACTTGATGAATCCAACATATTCGGGGCGACGGTAGTCGAACTTGAAGGTCATCGGCATCGTGGTACTTGGGGGTTCTCGTTCTTGCGACGGTAGTTGTACACGGGATCTCCATGTGTAGTCGTACTCGGTTCGTAGCGGTCATGTCACGTGTCATGGAACTTGTCGGTCTCGGTACTTGGCGACGGTAGTGGAACTTGGCTTTCTCGTAGCGGTCTTGCCGGACTCAGTTCTCGCGACGTAGTTGAACTTGAAGATCCGAAGACGTTCGCGGTTGTAGTGGTACTTGGCAAAAAAACAGCAGCAACATCCAAGGGTCTCGGTCACGGCGAGGAGGCTGCTGCCTTGGGGGGCGGACGCCGGACGACGGACGACGGCGGGAGGGACTTGGACTTGGCGCGGAGGAGGCGAGGTAGAGGCCGCACGGGACGCGGCAGAGGTGCGGTGGCTCTGGCCGGCGAGCTGGAGGACGGAGCGTGGCCGGCGTGCGCTGTACTTGGTGGCCGGCGGCGGCTTACGCCTGGCGAAGCTGGCTGAGGACGGGCGGAGGCGCTGGAGATGACGCAGGGCGGCGCCGGTGCTGGAGGTTGCAGGGAGGCGGCGCGAGGCCAGCAGAGGAGGCGGACGTCGCGGCTCCGCGACGCACTGGACGAGGAGGACGGGGCGCGGCCTGCTGCTCCTGGAGACGGAGGGCCGGCGCGAGGCGCTGGACGGCGCGGAGGGGAGTCCGGCGGCGGCGCCTTGGTAGATGACGGGGCGGCGGGGCCGCGCTAGAGACAGAGGCAGGGGCGGCGCCTGCCTTGGCGACGGAGGGAGAGGGTCGGCGCGAGAGCGATGAGGCGCTCGGGCTCGTGGCCGCGGGCTTCAAGGACGGAGGGCGCTGCGCTGCGCGGATCGAAGGGAGCGGGGGAGTGATGCGGGAGAGCGAGGGAATCGAGAGCGTGTGGCGGCGGTGCACAGGGATGAGGAGGAGCGATGGGGATCGGGGTAGGTGCGGGCTAGGGTTAGGAGGCAGGCTGGGCCTAGCCCTATTGGGCCTGCGGGGATGGATGGCCTTGGGCTGGCTGGAGGGTGCGGGCTGGAGGCTCTAAAAGACAAGAAGAAAAAACAAATAGGTCCCTCTCCTCTTAAAAAGAAAAGAAAAGAAACATAAGGGAAGGGGATATATATTTATTTGGCAAGGCAAAAATTAAGGCCAAATAAATACAAGTTGAGATGGAAGAAAAAACTCGCGTGGAGCTACTTTGGCTAATTCAAAGCGCCACAACTCGAACCGAAGCAAAATGAGAAAGATGGGGATTATAAAATTTGGAAACGAGAGAGGTTTAAATGTAAGTTTGTTTTGGTGAATTCCATAATAATGGAATAATTTAATATAGCTCTCTAAATATTGAGAGGCTTGGATATGTTATAAAGAGAATCACTAAGTGAATTCCCTCGATTTAAATGGACCGAAGGCCCACACGATTTATTTAGGTTGAGATGCAAAAATAAAGATGACATGATGGCATGATGACATGATGCAATGCAAAAATAAATAACACAAGCTCAAAAGAAACACACGGGAGAAACCCGGAACAACTGGAATCTTCTGGAATCTTCTGGGACGTCGGTCTTCGGGCGTCACAACTCTCCCACACTAACAGAGGATCTCGACCGGAGATCCTAGAGATGGCACCGGGTAAAAACGAAAAAGAAGAGGTAAATAAAGTTGCTTCTTTGACAGACGAGTGAAACCAAAGAACCTTGAGAGGTTAAACAAGTTGAATAAGAGTACAATGGAGATGAACGAAGATGAAAAACACCCCGTTAGAAAAGAGGAACAAGGAGCATTGTGAGAACCTTGTAGGTTGAAAGACATGAAACAATAGCTTACGAACCAAAAGAATAAGAAACCGCAATGGTATAGCCAACGAATAAGAATGACAGAATTTGGACAGCACTCCGACTGAAAATGGAAGGAATTAACAAGAACTTGAGGAGATGGAATGATACTTGATGAAATCAACAACACATTGCCTCCGAAACAATTTAAAGAATGACACAAGGTGTAAGAAAGATTTCAGATAGCACTCCGGTTAAAAATATAGGCAAAACTTGATAAGATGAGAGAACTAGAATGGAGGACACAACACTCCGGTTAAATGATAAGCAAGGGAAAATATGATCTCGATAAAAACGAGATGATGGTTTGGAGAGATCAACATCACAAAGCCTCCGGAATGAAAGAATAGCATATAAATCAATGAAAGAAATGAATGGAGAAGAAAAAGACAACTTCTCTCAAAATTGAATTTGAAAGAGCATCCTTACGAAGAAGGGTTGAACAGAGTTGTTGGAATTCAACAACGAAAGAATAAGCTTGAAGTGGGCTTATGGAAAACATCTCAAAATTAAGAGGTGACAACCAGCCACTAACGGAAACGATTGATTGCATTGAGATCAACAAGGAGACGAAAAACTTATTTCACCGGAAGGATAAATGAAGAACTTGGTTCATTTAAGAGCATCATAATAGCAACAATCCTTAGGGAAAGCTTTTAGGTGAAATACAACCCAAGATAACTCCAACATAGAGATTGAAGGGTTGAAAGATCTCTTGAACGGGGAGAAAATGATGGGTTTACATGTCTCATTCTTGATAACTTGAGAATCATGAAGCACGAAGGGAAATTGTCAAAAATGACATAACACCATCTGAAAGGATAAGGTAGAAAGGATTGCAATTGGAAGCATGATGAGGAATGCTTGAGCTCCCACAAGAATTTTGATGAAGACTTCGAGAATGAATTAAATCTTGATGAACCACCATGAAGAACTTCGGTAATGAAAGCATGAGAAGTGAAAGATGAAAAGAATAAGATTCAAGGCCTGCGATGAATTAGATGGAGCTTTGGAATGGTATAATAGAAATAACTTGGAACTCCAGAAAACAAGATGAAAAACTTAGAACCAAGGATATGATATGATGAACAAGCTCCGAAAAAGAGATTAGTCACTTCGGGGAAATAAGAATAAGATTTATTGTATGCTTATCCTTCACCAAATTAAATTGATGACAAGCAACGGATTTGGCATACTACTTATTCTCGTTGCAAAGAATTAAAGAGAGATCTAGCACAACCTCGGATAATTATTCAACGAACCACCGGTAGGATTACGAAAAGAACAAATGAATTAATACGATAAGAACGGAAGGGTAATCTTGAAAGAACCACCGTAAAAATATGGAGATGAACGAAGAGACATCAATGAAGAATATTTGGAGGGCAAAGTTGAAAACTGAGAACGAAGAAATCTTCTGAAATGATGGCCTTCGGAGGATCACAAAGGAAAGAATTCATGAAGAATCTTGAGAGAACGGGCCAAGATTTAAGAGAAACACTTCTCGGGTCTCCAAATGTTGAGAATGAAGACGAGAAATGCCATAAGAATTGTTGAGCACTCCGGAATGAAGAATTAAAAAGGTTTAACCAATGATGAAAAGAATTTGAAAGCGATCATGGAGAAGGCATGTGACTGATGGGAATCATTCTTACGTCACACTTTAAAGAGAATTTGAGAATAACTCCGGAAAAATAAGAAGAGTCAGGTAAGATCCTGGGAAAAGACCTGTGGGTTAGCGCCCACTCAAAAGAAATCACCGTTGAAAAAGATTTCTTAAGAGATATTGCACCGGTTGAATTAAATGGCTTGAATAAGATAGCAATCCTCAAAATAATTGCTTGAATGGATTAAGAATGGAATTATGAATCTTGAGCACTCCGGATATGAATAACAAGAGGAGAATGATTAATTGGTGCACCGGAATAAGAAAGCATTGTGAAATGAGGAAAAGGATAAGATCAACACCGAAATCTTGAATTACATCCACCGACAGAATTTGAGAACAAAAGAATGATGAACTTGAAGCTCTTGAGCATCTTCACGATAAAACACCGGATAAGAACATTGAAGGAAATGAATGAAGAAACATCACATGAATAAAATGGATACTTCATTAGGAACTCTGGCTCCAAGAAGAAAAAGGGAGGGAGGGTGGGGAAAACAAAGACAACTTGGGATGAATGAAACAGACAAATCGTCAGATTTCTCAACGGCGTCCGTATGGAATAACTTGAAGAGAAAGCACACCGGTTGAAAAAGGATTAACATGAAAATCTCGATGGTCAAGAAGAATTAGCACTCCCATAGAAATATGAGAACACCGATTAGGAAAGGTATGGAATCAACATTTGACATCGAAGCAACTCGAATACCAGAATCAAAACAAAACAACAGATAGATATGTTTATGAAGAAGATTATGTTGCAACATATCTATCCGAACAGGGAATTGAACGGATGGATTCCGTAGGTACATCAGCTTGTTGAGAAGCCACTTGGGAAACAAAAGGTAAATAAAAAAGGAACAAGGAACAGATAGAACAAATACAAGATAGAAGCTTCGTTCGACATCTTTGTGCTGAAAGCTTATGGAACGTGTTACAAAAGGGTTTTGCAATCCCCGGATCAGCATAGCCAAGGACCCTTTAAGATGCAACTCCCGATCGGAACAAGCCCATAAAACCACTTCACTCAATGTAGAACCCCAAACTTCATATCATGCATTCGTTGAAAGAATGCCTAGAACTACTAGATGCACCCACCTATTAATTTCCGAAAGTTTCCAGTTATGCAATCAGGTGTTGGGGATACAGGGGAAGCACCGCGCACTCAACTCTAATCCTACATCCAGCTGTATCCATCCTTCAACACATAACCAGTTATCTCCGGAAACCGTTTACCTCGGACCTTCGAAACGTATCTACTATAGAAGCTATGGCAATACTCCCGAACTACCTCCCTAGTACTGGGTGATGTCGGGGTTATCTTGCCACTAACCGCATAGGAGAGTTTTCGATGTCGGCCGTCTTAAGTATTCTAGTACTGCCGTGATGGATTTGTGACGACAACACCTCGGAGCTCAACTCCCCGGGACACTGCCACAACCCCTAATGACAGGAGGCATCGAGAACAATGTTCTCGTCACAAAGACATCGAAACAATCCAAACAATACTCGCGAGATCCTAAAAAAAATTGGTGAATTTTTGAGAGTAGAAGAGATAAAAGTAATCGTCAGGAGTCCTCACCAGAGTGAAAAGAGATGAGGAGCAAAAGAAATCCTACTCTCCGATATATATATAGGACTCAAAACATTTTCAAGTGTGTGCCTAGACTCGACCGTCAATGATTCGATCAATCAGTGGGGGCTTCTAGGTCGGAGAAGGCTCTGAATACCAACTTGTAATGCCCAGGATGGGACTATATCTCCTACGTGTTGAGGCACGACTTAAAGATATAAGCCCATTCTGGAATGATCGCAAGTTTGGTATCTTTGCACATCTCATGTAAAAATAGGGATGGAAATCTGAAAAGATAGTTGGCTTACACTCGCCACGTCACACAAATACATTACATAAGCAAAACAACATTCAAAACATCACAGCCCATCTAAGGGTAAGATCCAAAAGACAGGAAACCAAACATAACATTAAACCACAGGTCTAGATCGAATCCTAGTAGAAACCACTACTGATCGTCGAACAATGTCACAAGCATACGGCCACTCTCTTCATCGAGTTCCTAGTGAAGTACTTGAACCAGCTTCTGCATCATTCTCGACAGAACCTGCATCTGGTGTTGTAGTAACTGTGAGCCACGAGGACTCAGCAATCCCATAACCATGGGTATCAAAACTAGCAAAGCTTTATGGGTAGGAAAAGGTAAAGTGGTGAGGTTGCAGCAGCGGCTAAGCATAATATGGTGGCTAACTTACGAGTACAAGAGTAAGATGAGCATCTACGCAAACGGTCGCAAAAGTAGTGATCGCTAAAGATCCTGAACTACATACGAGTCAAACATAACCCCACCGTGTTTTCTTCTCAAAGTGAAAAGAGACAGTCATGGTTACTCACGCAGTTGTGTGTTTTACTTCGGATCCTCTGACAAGTTTTCTACAACCGGACATTAACAAATTCCAATCTGCCACATAACCGCGGGCACGGCTTTCGAAAGATCATAACCCTGCAGGGGTGTCCCAACTTAGCCCATCACAAGCTCTCACGATTAGCTGAAGTGATAAATATAATATTATCACCCCTTATCTTAGGGAAATCCGATCAGGCTCGGTATCCCGGTAGCACAAGACATTTCGACAATGGTAAAACAAGTCCAGCAAGACCTCCCGGCGTGCCGACACCCTGATAGTAGCCGCGCGTATCTCGTCTCAGGCCACAACCGGATGAGACATCCTACAGGTTATACCAGATACCTCGGGTTCCCCCGAGGCGGCCCCGCAGTCTGCTCGTTTGGGACCAACACCATCAGCACTGGCCCCCCTGCTATGTAGAAAAGAATCCCAGAGGGTGCGACCCCCTATGAAAATTTAATTAATTAATTAAGTTGTTATTATGAGGCAAATTAAAACCAATGTTGGGCCTTGCTGGAGGAGTTTTATTCAAAGTCGAACTGTCAAGGGGTCCCCATCCATCCATCGTGTAAGGAACGCAAAATCAAGGAACATAATGCCGGTTTATCGGCGCCTAAGGTGGCATGAGTGGAACAAAACACCGAGCAAAAGGCCAAGCCTTCCACCCATGCCCAGTATATAGGTGTGTTAATAATAATAATAGATATTGTGATATCCCAACAACAAGTTCCCTCCTGGAACGATCTTCATCTTCACCTGCAACTAACAACGCTAGGGGCTGAGCAAGCGGGTAACATAGCCAAACAGTGGTTTTGCTAGGAAGGTTTCAAAGTTAGAGGTTTCATGGCAACAAGGAGAGGGCTGACAATAAAAGATGGGTAGCGCGACATGTAACGATAGAATCGAGACAACTAAGCATGGCAATGGTAGTAAAGGTATCCAAGGGTATGATCATCTTGCCTGGGATTCTGCAAGGGAGAAGAACGGATCCATGAAGAAGACGGAGCAACAGAGCCGAGCGAATCCTCACAACTCCGGAACGAAACCGAAGCTAACAAGAGAAGCAACCGGAAAGAAGCAAACAACACGGTAAACACACAATCATAAACATGGCATATGATGCACATCCAAGTATGATGCATGACAGGTTTAAATATGCATGGCATGGCAAAGTGCACAAACAAGTACTACAAGTTAAGTGGAGCTCAATATGCAACGAGTTGCATATTGACGAAACACCACATTTATTTATTTAATTGACTCTCATTATTTACAAGACAAGGTTAAATGTTGGTTAACATGGCAAGAGGTGAAATAAAACTACACTATTTAGACATTTTAAATGAGGCCGGAAATAACAACAACAATTCCGGTAAAAATCCCCATATGCATGTATAGCAATTTTTAAGCAACAACAATTCACACATTTTAATGTTGTTAACATGATGCGGATGACATGATCAAGTTTATGCAATTTTTGTTAAAGGTTGACATGAAGAGATAAGAAGTATTGTCACCGTGGTGGAAAGAAAGGGTGCCACGGCAACGATCCGAAAGTGATGCAACGTAACATCTCGGTTCCGGCAACTCGTTGAGAGTCCGGTGCAAAAGATGACGGAGAGCGAGTCGAACGAGATGGAAAAGGTGGGGTGATCCCGTTGCCGGGTTCCCACGGGTCGGCGACGAGGCAACCGAGGAACATGACAAAAGATGGGCACAACGGGCACGGAGCACACAAGGGAACATTTCATACAACACATGCAAGCATTCGTACACGGGTCATCGACTCGGGGTTATACCTTCGAAACATTCGTTCTCGAAGCGGTTCGAGTTCGTAGAGGAAGTAGACGTTCTCGCGGCGGTAGTGGAAGTAGTCATTCTCGCGAGTCGGTACAAGTTTGTAGAGGGAAGTAGTTGTTCTGTTATCGTGCCGTGGTACACGGGTCGTAGAGGGAAGTAGTTGTTCTCGTTCGTAGTCGTTCACGTCGTCGGTAGAGGTACTTGATGAATCCAACATCTTCGGGGCGACGGTAGTCGAACTTGAAGGTCATCGGCATCGTGGTACTTGGGGGTTCTCGTTCTTGCGACGGTAGTTGTACACGGGATCTCCATGTGTAGTCGTACTCGGTTCGTAGCGGTCATGTCACGTGTCGTGGAACTTGTCGGTCTCGGGACTTGGCGACGGTAGTGGAACTTGGCGTTCTCGTAGCGGTCTTGCCAGACTCGGTTCTCATGACGTAGTTGAACTTGAAGATCCGAAGACGTTCGCGGTTGTAGTGGTACTTGGCAAAAAAACAGCAGCAACATCCAAGGGTCTCGGTCACGGCGAGGAGGCTGCTGCCTTGGGGGGCGGACGCCAGACGACGGACGACGGCGGGAGGGACTTGGACTTGGCGCGGAGGAGGCGAGGTAGAGGCCGCACGGGACGAGGCAGAGGTGCGGTGGCTCTGGCCGGCGAGCTGGAGGACGGAGCGTGGCCGGCGCGCGCTGTACTTGGTGGCCGGCGGCGGCTTACGCCTGGCGAAGCTGGCTGAGGACGGGCGGAGGCGCTGGAGATGACGCAGGGCGTCGCCGGTGCTGGAGGTTGCAGGGAGGCGGCGCGAGGCCAGCAGAGGAGGTGGACGTCGCGGCTCCGCGACGCACTGGACGAGGAGGACGGGGCGCGGCCTGCTGCTCCTGGAGACGGAGGGCCGGCACGAGGCGCTGGACGGCGCGGAGGGGAGTCCGGCGGCGGCGCCTTGGTAGACGACGGGACGGCGGGGCCGCGCTGGAGACAGAGGCAGGGGCGGCGCCTGCCTTGGCGACGTAGGGAGAGGGTCGGCGCGAGAGCGATGAGGCGCTCGGGCTCGTGGCCGCGGGCTTCGAGGACGGAGGGCGCTGCGCTGCGGGGATCGAAGGGCGCGGGGGAGCGATGCGGGAGAGCGAGGGAATCGAGAGCATGTGGCGGCGGTGCACAGGGATGAGGAGGAGCGATGGGGATCGGGGTAGGTGCGGGCTAGGGTTAGGAGGCAGGCTGGGCCTAGGCCTATTGGGCCTGCGGGGATGGATGGCCTTAGGCTGGCTGGAGGGTGCGGGCTGGAGGCTCTAAAAGACAAGAAGAAAAAACAAACAGGTCCCTCTCCTCTTAAAAAGAAAAGAAAAGAAACAAAAGGGAAGGGGATATATATTTATTTGGCAAGGCAAAAATTAAGGCCAAATAAATACAAGTTGAGATGGAAGAAAAAACTCGCGTGGAGCTACTTTGGCTAATTCAAAGCGCCACAACTCGAACCGAAGCAAAAGGAGAAAGATGGGGATTATAAAATTTGGAAACGAGTGAGGTTTAAATGTAAGTTTGTTTTGGTGAATTCCATAATAATGGAATAATTTAATATAGCTCTCTAAATATTGAGCGGCTTGGATATGTTATAAAGAGAATCACTAAGTGAATTCCCTGGATTTAAATGGACCGAAGGCCCACACGATTTATTTAGGTTGAGATGCAAAAATAAAGATGACATGATGGCATGATCACATGATGCAATGCAAAAATAAATAACACAAGCTCAAAAGAAACACACGGGAGAAACCCGGAACAACTGGAATCTTCTGGAATCTTCTGGGACGTCGGTCTTCGGGCGTCACATGCTAGGCCGGGCAGGTAAGGCCATGTAAGTTCTTTCTCCTTTTCTTTTTTTCTTCTGTTTTCTTTTATTAATATCTTTTTCCACTGTTTTGAATTTAAACAAATTCAAACAATGCCAAAACTCCTCTGAATATTTTTATTTTGCTAGATGGACTTTTCCAAAATCTCATAAAACTTTTCAGAGGTATTTGAAATTATATTCAAATTATATGAATATAATTCAAATTCAAATAGCTAATGATTTAAATTCAAAGTCCCAAAAATAAATCCTTAAAAATGTTCCTAAATTTCGGTTTGATATATAGCTCTTGCCAAAATTCTCAAACATTGCATGAGGACATCTTAGAAACAAGAATGAAATTTCCAGGGTTCTTTACCCTTCTTTTATTTAAAAATTTTAGGCTTCAAATTCCTCAATTCCGTTTTCTTGAAAACAAACATGATGCATGATGCACTCAAGTACAACTAATTACAAGTAGTAATCTAGGGATGTGACACAAGGAGCACCGCAAGCCGAAGAAATACTTCGAGGACGTCATAGAAGGCGCCCACCTTGTAGAAGGCCAGTGCCCGAAGAAGATTATCTTCGAGTAATTGTATCTGGCTGTAAAGACTTAAGCTTATGAACCGATGTATATAACTTTTGCGCTATTATAATATGAGCGGCGTTTATCTCCTGTGTGGTTGTTTATATAATTATGAAAGTTTCCAGTCGTCGGCTTCAGCCCCCACGTACATAGTACTGGGGTGTTCGGTCATATGCAAATACACTCTTTATCCAATGTCTTGGTCCGTGTAGGAGGTGTATGTGGAGTGAACCAGGCAATCATACTATGCGGCATTATTGCTATCACTTAGCCATAGGAATTTGACAAGTGAGGCTAGGTACTAGCCCCTGGTGCGGATATGATATTCCCTAAGTAGGGTATCCAATTGCACCTGGGCTGGCGAAAAAAGCAACCCTTCGTATAACACGGGGTAGATCTCTATCGATCGTAGTATAAAACTAAGTCACCGGATTGCGGACCAGGTTCACGCCTATCATGACAGTCAGTTTTCGGCTTTCTCTACTGAGGTACTTGACCGGACGAGCCAAAAGTACAATTGCAGTGGTGCTCCCTTTACACCTTAGCCGAACAATCGGGGACGTAGGGGTAAGCACAGGAGCCGGGCAACCCAACTATTGACCCAAGACATGATTCGGAACTGATGCATATAAGGCAAATATCCAGGACGCCAAACACTCCTTATAGGTGTTCGGACTTTTTTTGACATATACCGGGCTGAATATAGCCCCTGGTAATAGACATATTGACAAGCCACATGTGGCAATCGGACATGGGGAGAGAACATTTATGGTGAGTGAAAAACTCCCAACATAATGTGAATCAAGCTGCTCTATTAATATCCCTTTATAGTACGGCGAGCCGTAAGCATATAGATAATGCCAATGACTTTCTTGTACATTTTACATGCCAGAAAGGTATAAGACAAGAAAGAGAAAAAAGGTTTACACAGGGGCTTAATCTAAAAAGAAACCTTAGCGCGCGTCCCTGCTGCACATCTGCGATGTTTCCTCCTTTGTAATGTGTCCTTGAAGGGGGTGTGTGATGACCATCTGTAAAAATAAAAATAAACCTGGAAAAGAAAAGGAGATCCAGTGTGGCCATAAACAAGATTGGTTCATTTAGTGAACCTTTCAAAGATAATTTTAGAGTCCGAATAGGGTCGAGCCGAACTATGGACTATATGCAGTGTGCCCCCAGCGTCGCCCAAGGGATTTTTAGGGCATAATTATGTACCCGAGGCACATATGCTATCACCTTATGGGGCAGCGATGGGGGTGTAGCTGCTAATCTAGCTCAGGTTCATCTGAGTTGTCGCACTGAGGTATGTGCCGGACACGTTTAGCTATGTCCGCGACCGATAGGTTATCCGGCTTGAATAGGCCGTTTTGGACTTCGGCTGCTAAGGCTGCAGTGTCCTCCTCCGTGCGGAGAGAGTGCTCCATATTTCCATTGACCGTGATGACGCCACGTGGTCCAGGCATTTTAAGCTTTAGATAAGCATAATGCGGCACTGCATTAAAGCGGGCGAAGGTCGTTCTTCCGAGTAGTGCATAATAACCACTTCGTAATGGAGCTATGTCGAAGATTAACTCTTCGCTTCAAAAATTGTCAGGAGAGCCGAATACGACCTCCAATGTTAAAGAGCCCATGCAGCGAGCTTCTACGCTCGGTATCACTTCTTTAAAGGTCGTGCTGCTTGGCTTTATTCTTGATGGGTTAATCCCCATCTTACGGACAGTGTCCTAATATATCAGATTGCGACTGCTGCCGCCATCCATAAGGACTCGGGTAAGATGGTACCCATCGATTATTGGATCGAGCACTAGGGCAGCCGAACCCCCATGACGGATACTAGTCGGGTGATCCCTGTGATCGAAAGTGATCGGACATGATGACCACGGGTTGAATTTGGGGGCGACGGGCTCGACGGCATAGACATCTCGGAGTGCGCACTTGCGCTCCCTCTTTGGGATACGAGTGGCATATATCATGTTCACTATTTTGATCTCCGGTGGAAATTTCTTCTGTCCCCCTGTATTCGGTTGGTGAGGTTCATCCTCGTCTTTGCTCTGAGGTCCCTTCCCCTTGTGTTCGGCATTGAGCTTGCCGGCCTGCTTGAAGACCCAACAATTACGGTTGGTATGGTTTGCAGGTTTTTCTGGGGTGCCATGGATTTGGCAGGGCCTATCTAATATTTTGTCCAGGATAGATGGACCGTCTTTGTTGCCTTTAAATGGCTTCTTCCATTGACCGGGTCTGGAGCCGCTGAATCCGGCATTTACCGCAGTATCATCTGGGCTTCCAGCATTATTTCGACATTTGTTTTTGTTTCATCGTGGCTTTCCATTATCGTCCCTGACTTCAGATGTTCCAGGGTCGCTGGTGCTACTACAAGCTAACCAGCTGTCCTCGCCCGTGCAAAAGCGGGTCATGAGTGTAGTTAGGGCTGCCATTGTCCTCGGCTTTTCCTGTCCGAGGTGCCTGGCTAGCCATTCGTCCCGGACACTGTTCTTAAAGGCCGCTAAGGCTTCGGCGTTCGGACAGTCGACGATTTGGTTCTTCTTAGTGAGAAACTGATTCCAAAGCTTATGGGCTGACTCCCCAGGTTGTTGGATGATGTGTCTTAGATCGTCAGCATCCGGGGGCCGGACATAGGTCCCTTGAAAATTGACCCGAAAAGCATCCTCGAGTTCTTCCCAACTCCCAATGGAGTTCTCTATGAGGCTATTTAGCCAGTGCCGAGCTGGTCCTTTTAGCTTGAGGGGTAGGTATTTAATGGCGTGGAGATCATCTCCGCGAGCCATGTGCATGTGAAGGATCAAGTCTTCTATCCAGACGGCAGGATCTGTCGTTCCATCGTACGCTTCGATGTTCGTGGGTTTAAACCCTTCTGGAAAATCATGATCCAGCACCTCATCGGTGAAGCACAGAGGGTGTGCGGCGCCTTTGTATTTTGCTATATCATGGTGTATGTCCGATGGTTGTGATGTTTGGTATTGACCCCGAACTGGTATATGAACAGCGCGATTGGATTGATAGCCGCCATCCCGTGCGGGAGCCCGGTCCCTAGGTCCGTAGAAGTACCTGGTCTTGCTAGCCTTTTTTCAGGTCCTCACGCAAATCGTGTTTCCGGAGTTGAGCCGCATCCTCCTTTCCTTTATGGGGTGGGGGTGTGGGTTTGTGCATGCCGTTGCTAGACACTCTGTCCCGTCCATGAGGTGGTCGGCCCGGTTTATCAGCGGTGTTATATTTCGGCGGTATGGGCGCATGATACGTCCAAAACGTATCTATAATTTCTGCCTGCTCCATGCCACTTTTGGGTAATATTGCTATGATATTCATACACTTCCATACACTTTTGATCATATTTGGACTAACTTACTAATCCAGTGCACCCCAGTGCCAGTTTCTGTTTTCGGCTGTTTTTGTATTTCAGGTTTTCACGTTTCGAGAACTGCCCAGAAAAATCCAGAAAAATTATATAAAAAATCAGCGTTCCGGAAACAACACTGCATCCGAAGGGCAGCCTGGGGGTGGGCCACCAGGGCTCCAGGCGCCCTGGCGGCGCCCCCCCCCCCCTGGGCCGCGCCGTGGGGGCGCCTGGGCCCCACGAGGCTCCCCCGATGCCCTACTTTGGCATATATTTAAAGGACCCTCCGTAACCCTCAGAACAGGAAATCTTTTCGCGATCCCATCTCTGTTCCGCCACCGCCGCCGCTTCCAAGATCGGGAGCACCAGGAGAACTCTTCCCGGCACCCTGCCGGAGGGGAGGATCACCACCGGGAGCTTCTCCACCACCATGGACGCCTCCCGGATGACTCGTGAGTAGTCTCCCTTGGACCATGAGTCCATGACCAGTAGCTATGTGATGTTCTCCTCCCGTTCTTGTGCTTCACTAATTAGTCCTCGTGAGCTGCCCTACATGATCGAGGCACCTATGTAATCCTTATGTTGTTGCTATGTTGAGTTTGTTGGGATCCGATGGATTATGAGATTATGTTCAGATTGATCTTGAGTAATATATTTGATTCACCTCTTTTATATTTTAGTTCATAAGTAATTCTTGCATGTTGTCCGTTGTTATTTATTGCTTTGGCCGAGTAATAGGTAGTGACTCCAAGAGGGAACGTTATGCTCGATTGTGGGTTCATGCCCCTCGATGACTAGCTTGAGTGACAGAAACATGAGTCTAGGGGATGTGCTGTTGCCACAAGGGGGAAAACAACGGTGCTTGTGCCCGCGGGTGCAAGGATTGTTTACTTTACGCAAAGTTCTTTTAATGCAGTTGTCTGTTGCATTGAGTTTACACTATGGGTGGGACTCGCAACTTAATACCAGCGAGATGTTCTGGATAGATATCTCAAGGTGGATGATTAGTAGTAGATATTGATGGATTTCGGTCTACTTACTTTGGTGTACCGCCCATGCTTTGAACCTCAACCTTTCTTGCAATATAGTCGGCATTGGTTTGCGTTCGTGGTCCTGTCAATTGCCCAGCTGTAATTTGTTTACCTCACATAGCTATTTTATCGTCTTTTGGGAGAGAGACATCACTAGTGAACATCATGAGACTCCGGTCCATATTACCATCATTGATCACATCCACTATTTACTTTCCGCTATTTACTTACTATTGCAAAAACTATCTATCACTACTATCATTGCTTTTAACCCTTTGTGAACTACAAGGCCGGAGGGATTGACAACCTCTCTGTACTCGTTGGGAGCAATGTTATTTGTATCTGTGTGCAGGTCCATGTTGATTGCTACTAATCTGGCGCCGTAGCAATTGACACCTACTTGTTGAACCTAGGAGTCTCTGGGGATTCGATCCTTGGCATCTTTGCTAAGGGAAAACACTTCTACTTACTGCATCTTACACCTTCCACTTGGGGTAACCAACGAGGGGTTCGAGGCCCATCAAGGAGTATTTTCTGGCGCCGTTGCCGGGGACTCCACTCTTCAGGATAGGGGAGTTGCATGCTATCTTTTACCTTTGCTTTTTAGTCTTGTTAGTTTACCTTTCAGTTTTCTTCATGTATTTCACTAGTTATGCTTATGGACAACCTTGCTATTGGATCGTTGCTTGCGGGAAGACGCCCCACACCTGTGGTGGTTGCTCCTCCCCCTACTGAAATTGTGCCCTATAAAATACCAGCTGGTATTATCGATTATGTTTTGGCTAATCGTTATGCAGGAGACAGACATCCCGGTGAACACTTGCTATATCTGTCACAACTATGTTCATTATTTAAGCTTGCAGGTGTATCAAGGGAGTTTTTCATGAAGAAATTGTTCGCCGTATCACTTATAGATAAGGCTTCAGATTGGTATAAGCTTCTCGATAACTCGCACTTGCTTGATTGGCAAGAGCTTATGTCTCTCTTTTATACTAAGTTTTATCCTCTTCATGATACTTATGTGGAGAGTAAGAGTACCTTTTTGCATGTGGATCATGGTAACAATGCTTTATGTGATGCTTATATTGTTGAGTTTATTCGTGATCCCACTGAAAATTATTATGAGAAGGGAACATATGCTTATAGATATTTCAATAATATCAAGTTCCCTTTCTTTATGTTGAAGGTTTTGAAGCTGCACTTGTTTTGTCTTCCTATGCTTATTGCTTTGTGCTTCAATGAATTATTCTATTGCAATATTCCTATGCATAGGAAGCATGTTAGGCTTAAATGTGTTTGGTATTTGCCTCTTGATGCTCTCTTTTGTTCTTCAACTCTTAATCCTACGAGAGCATCATTAAAGTCTTATGCCTAGCTTAAAGGCATAAAAGAAAGCGCTTTTGGGAGGCAGCCCACATGAATAATTTTTTTTGCTTTTGTTTTGTCTTGATGTTGTTTACTGCTGTAGCATCATCATTGTATCTTTGCTTTTCATATTTGTGCCAAGTATAGCCTCTGATTGCTAGAAAGTTCAAAAGTTGTGAGGTGCTGTCCAGGAAACAGATTCTGTCCTTGGATAGAAAAATTCGTATAAAATCACCAGATCATCTTTTTGATCTGAATTTTTTCGACAGCGTTCTCTATATAATTGTCTTTCGTGCGTCAGTTCTGAGTTTTTTGATTTGAGTTGCAGAAGTATCCCGAACAGATTAATTACTGCCTGCTGTTCTGTTTTTCACAGATTCTGTCCTGTTTTGCCTTACCTTCACTTTGCAAATTAAGAACTTGTTTTTTCTTTACAAAAACCTTTTGGCAATCTTGAGAAACAGTAGAACTTCAAGAATATCCTTATTTCCAGCAAGGTATAATTATTTTATTAAGTGTACTAACCTCGTTAATCAGATTATGATGAGTTATGTATGAAGGGAGTTTTCAAGTGTGTGAGGGAAGATGATAAAAAGATTCAGGAGTGTCAAGCGCTCAAGCTTGGGGATGCCCCCGCGCACCCCCAAGAAATATTCAAGGAGACTCAAGCGTCTAAGCTTGGGGATGCCCCCGTGCATCCCCTTCTCCATCAACATTATCAGTTCGTCTTTCGTTTCGCTATATTTTTATCACTTCATGTGTTATGTGCTATGCTTGGAGCGTCTTGCTTTTAGTTTTCTTTTTAGTTTTTCATAACGAGTCGGAACTCAGCATTCCTTTATGTGGGAGAGAAACATGCTCCACTTCTACCTAGAACATAACATAGAATTTTCATGTCTATCTATGTTGTGTGTGTTCTTTGTCTTTTAATAGCTACTATCATGCTCTGCTCTTAGTATTCATGCTTATCTTTTCAAGAGCTTTTATTTAGTTGGTTGCTTGAAATCTCTTTAATTACCATGCTCACCTTATTAAGAGAGTTTGTTTCCGTTGCATTGGTTAATGTGTCTATGATAAAGATGCTACTTGCTTGATGGTGCTTAGTAGTTCAGGTTTTCTTATGGTTAATCTCAAATAGCTGGGGGGTTCCCAATGTGTTATTGGAGTACCAACTTGGTTTGTTTGCCTATGATATGGTATGGTTTAGTAATATCTTCCTTCGAGAATTTACTTTGATTGACTTGGCGTATGCTCATGCATATTCAAGACTGTAAAGAAAGTCTGTCAAGCCTTGATGATCTTTTATTTCTGATTAGCGATATAACTGCCATGCCTGATTCAATATTGCTTTGTCGCTCTGCATGATTATGACCGTCATTGCTCTCTTAGTTGGTCACTCCCAGTCTTGTGCTAACCTCCACCTGTACTAAGCAAACTAACCATGCAATACATAGCTCATGGGAAAGTAGTCTAAAAACTATTGTGGTAAAGAATATGTTGCTTATGTATCTTATTTCTTATAAGTTGCTTGCTGAGCGGTAACCATGTTTCTGGGGACACCATCAACTGTCACACTTTTGTTGAATATCATGTGAGTTGCTATGCATGTTCGTCTTGTCTAAAGTAAGGGTGATTTGCCGTGGGTTGAATTAATATGCATATTGTTAGAGAAGAACATTGGGCCGCCAACCAAAGCCATGCATCATGGTGGAAGTTTTAGCTTGGACCTTAATCCTCAATCTCTCATGAGAATATGCTTATGCATTAAAGAGGAGTCCATCATCTATTTTCTATGTTGTCCCGGTATGGATGTCCTCAAGTTGAGATCTATCAAAAACGAGAAATCAAATGCGATTTATCTCCTTGGACCTTTGTACATGTGGCATAGAGGTACCCCTTTGTGACACTTGGTTGAAACATATGCAATGCAATGATAACCCATGGGAATCCGAGCTAATTAGGACAAGGAGCGAGCACTATTGGTATACGATGCATGAGGCTTGCAACTTATAGGATGTTTTATGCATGACACATATGAAGTACTACTACCGTTGACACAATTGCTTCCATATTTTCAAAATAAAAAGCTCTTAACCTTTCTTTTACTTTTATGTTGAAGCACTGACTACTGAGAGCATGATTGTCATTCTGAGTGTAATGTGCATTGTCCCAAAGTAGCATTGTCCTTTGCATGATTGTGATATCGTTTATTCTGAAATGATTGTATCTAGTCATCACTTAAACCTTGAAGGTGCCCCTGCATTTATGTTTTGCATCACTAAAGGGGGCAAGCTAGATATCACTTTATCATATTTGCACATCATGTTCATTGCAAATCTTTTTGATGTTTCAGTTTCATGTTGTAAAACTTTCAGTCATTTGTGATTTTCTCATGAGGCAACTTAATTACTTTAGAATCATTGTCTCAGTAAGCTTTTGTCATATGACTATGAAAAATTCCTATATGGTTAATAGCATGTCACCACAGAAATTATTATTGTTATCATTTACCTACTCGAGGACGAGCAGGAATTAAGCTTGGGGATGTTGATACGTCCAAAACGTATCTATAATTTCTGCTTGCTCCATGCCACTTTTGGGTGATATTGCTATGATATTCATACACTTCCATACACTTTTGATCATATTTGGACTAACTTACTAATCCAGTGCACCCCAGTGCCAGTTTCTGTTTTCGGCTGTTTTTGTATTTCAGGTTTTCACGTTTCGAGAACTGCCCAGAAAAATCCAGAAAAATTATATAAAAAATCAGCGTTCCGGAAACAACACTGCGTCCGAAGGGCAGCCTGGGGGGGCCACCAGGGCTCCAGGCGCCCTGGCGGCGCCCCCCCCCCCTGGGCCGCGCCGGGGGGGCGCCTGGGCCCCCCGAGGCTCCCCCGATGCCCTACTTTGGCATATATTTAAAGGACCCTCCATAACCCTCAGAACAGGAACTCTTTTCGCGATCCCATCTCTGTTCCGCCGCCGCCGCCGCTTCCAAGATCGGGAGCACCAGGAGAACTCTTCCCGACACCCTGCCGGAGGGGAGGATCACCACCGGGAGCTTCTCCACCACCATGGACGCCTCCCGGATGACTCGTGAGTAGTCTCCCTTGGACCATGAGTCCATGACCAGTAGCTATGTGATGTTCTCCTCCCGTTCTTGTGCTTCACTAATTAGTCCTCGTGAGCTGCCCTACATGAGTCTAGGGGATGTGCTGTTGCCACAAGGGAGAAAACATTGGTGCTTGTACTTGCGGGTGCAAGGATTGTTTACTTTACGCAAAGTTCTTTTAATGCAGTTGTCTGTTGCTTTGAGTTTACACTATGGGTGGGACTCACAACTTAATACCAGCGAGATGTTCTGGATAGATATCTCAAGGTGGATGATTAGTAGTAGATATTGATGGATTTTGTTCTACTTACTTTGGCGTACCGCCCATGCTTTGAACCTCAACCTTTCTTGCAATGTAGTCAGCATTGGTTTGCGTTCGTGGTCCTGTCAATTGCCCAGCTGTAATTCGTTTACCTCACATAGCTGTTTTATCGTCTTTTGGGAGAGAGACATCACTAGTGAACATCATGAGACTCCGGTCCATATTACCATCATTGATCACATCCACTATTTACTTTCCGCTATTTACTTACTATTGCAAAAACTATCTATCACTACTATCATTGCTTTTAACCCTTTGTGAACTACAAGGCCGGAGGGATTGACAACCTCTCTGTACTCGTTGGGAGCAAAGTTATTTGTATCTGTGTGCAGGTCCACGTTGATTGCTACTAATCTGGTGCCGTAGCAATTGACACCTACTTGTTGAACCTAGGAGTCTCTGGGGATTCGATCCTTGGCATCTTTGCTAAGGGAAAACACTTCTACTTACTGCATCTTACACCTTCCACTTGGGGTAACCAACGAGGGGTTCGAGGCCCATCAAGGAGTATTTTCTGGCGCCGTTGCCGGGGACTCCACTCTTCAGGATAGGGGAGTTGCATGCTATCTTTTACCTTTGCTTTTTAGTCTTGTTAGTTTACCTTTCAGTTTTCTTCATGTATTTCACTAGTTATGCTTATGGACAACCTTGCTATTGGATCGTTGCTTGCGGGAAGACGCCCCACACCTGTGGTGGTTGCTCCTCCCCCTACTGAAATTGTGCCCTATAAAATACCAGCTGGTATTATCGATTATGTTTTGGCTAATCGTTATGCAGGAGACAGACATCCCGGTGAACACTTGCTATATCTGTCACAACTATGTTCATTATTTAAGCTTGCAGGTGTATCAAGGGAGTTTGTCATGAAGAAATTGTTCGCCGTATCACTTATAGATAAGGCTTCAGATTGGTATAAGCTTCTCGATAACTCGCACTTGCTTGATTGGCAAGAGCTTATGTCTCTCTTTTATACTAAGTTTTATCCTCTTCATGATACTTATGTGGAGAGTAAGAGTACCTTTTTGCATGTGGATCATGGTAACAATGCTTTATGTGATGCTTATATTGTTGAGTTTATTCGTGATCTCACTGAAAATTATTATGAGAAGGGAACATATGCTTATAGATATTTCAATAATATCAAGTTCCCTTTCTTTATGTTGAAGGTTTTGAAGCTGCACTTGTTTTGTCTTCCTATGCTTATTGCTTTGTGCATCAATGAATTATTCTATTGCAATATTCCTATGCATAGGAAGCATGTTAGGCTTAAATGTGTTTGGTATTTGCCTCTTGATGCTCTCTTTTGTTCTTCAACTCTTAATCCTACGAGAGCATCATTAAAGTCTTATGCCTAGCTTAAAGGCATAAAAGAAAGCGCTTTTGGGAGGCAGCCCACATGAATAAAAAAATTTGCTTTTGTTGTGTCTTGATGTTGTTTACTGCTGTAGCATCATCATTGTATCTTTGCTTTTCATATTTGTGCCAAGTATAGCCTCTGATTGCTAGAAAGTTCAAAAGTTGTGAGGTGCTGTCCAGGAAACAGATTATGTCCTTGGATAGAAAAATTTGTATAAAATCACCAGATCATCTTTTTGGTCTGAATTTTTTCGACAGCGTTCTCTATATAATTGTTTTTCATGCGTCAGTTCTGAGTTTTTTTATTTGAGTTGCAGAAGTATCCCGAACAGATCAATTACTGCCTGCTGTTCTGTTTTTCACAGATTCTGTCCTGTTTTGCCTTACCTTCACTTTGCAAATTAAGAACTTGTTTTTTCTTTGCAAAAACCTTTTGGCAATCTTGAGAAACAGTAGAACTTCAAGAATATCCTTATTTCCAGCAAGGTATAATTATTTTATTAAGGGTACTAACCTCGTTAATCAGATTATGATGAGTTATGTATGAAGGGAGTTTTCAAGTGTGCGAGGGAAGATGATAAAAAGATTCAGGAGTGTCAAGCGCTCAAGCTTGGGGATGCCCCCGCGCACCCCCAAGAAATATTCAAGGAGACTCAAGCGTCTAAGCTTGGGGATGCCCCCGTGCATCCCCTTCTCCATCAACATTATCAGTTCGTCTTTCGTTTCGCTATATTTTTATCACTTCATGTGTTATGTGCTATGCTTGGAGCGTCTTGCTTTTAGTTTTCTTTTTAGTTTTTCATAACGAGTCGGAACTCAGCATTCCTTTATGTGGGAGAGAAACATGCTCCACTTCTACCTAGAACATAACATAGAATTTTCATGTCTATCTATGCTGTGTGTGTTCTTTGTCTTTTAATAGCTACTATCGTGCTCTGCTCTTAGTATTCATGCTTATCTTTTCAAGAGCTTTTATTTAGTTGGTTGCTTGAACTCTCTTTAATTACCATGCTCACCTTATTAAGAGAGTTTGCTTCCGTTGCATTGGTTAATGTGTCTATGATAAAGATGCTACTTGCATGATGGTGCTTAGTAGTTCAGGTTTTCTTATGGTTAATCTCAAATAGCTGGGGGGTTCCCAATGTGTTATTGGAGTACCAACTTGGTTTGTTTGCCTATGATATGGTATGGTTTAGTAATATCTTCCTTCGAGAATTTACTTTGATTGACTTGGCGTATGCTCATGCATATTCAAGACTGTAAAGAAAGTCTGTCAAGCCTTGATGATCTTTTATTTCTGAGTAGCGATATAACTGCCATGCCTGATTCAATATTGCTTTGTCGCTCTGCATGATTATGACCGTCATTGCTCTCTTAGTTGGTCGCTCCCAGTCTTTTGCTAACCTCCACCTGTACTAAGCAAACTAACCATGCAATACATAGCTCATGGGAAAGTAGCCTAAAAACTATTGTGGTAAAGAATATGTTGCTTATGTATCTTATTTCTTATAAGTTGCTTGCTGAGCGGTAACCATGTTTCTGGGGACGCCATCAACTATCACACTTTTGTTGAATATCATGTGAGTTGCTATGCATGTTCGTCTTGTCTGAAGTAAGGGTGATTTGCCGTGGGTTGAATTAATATGCATATTGTTAGAGAAGAACATTGGGCCGCCAACCAAAGCCATGTATCATGGTGGAAGTTTTAGCTTGGACCTTAATCCTCAATCTCTCATGAGAATATGCTTATGCATTAAAGAGGAGTCCATCATCTATTTTCTATGTTGTCCCGGTATGGATGTCCTCAAGTTGAGATCTATCAAAAACGAGAAATCAAATGCGATTTATCTCCTTGGACCTTTGTACAGGTGGCATACAGGTACCCCTTTGTGACACTTGGTTGAAACATATGCAATGCAATGATAACCCATGGGAATCCGAGCTAATTAGGACAAGGAGCGAGCACTATTGGTATACGATGCATGAGGCTTGCAACTTATAGGATGTTTTATGCATGACACATATGAAGTACTACTACCGTTGACACAATTGCTTCCATATTTTCAAAATAAAAAGCTCTTAACCTTTCTTTTACTTTTATGTTGAAGCATCGACTACTGAGAGCATGATTGTCATTCTGAGTGTAATGTGCATTGTCCCAAAGTAGCATTGTCCTTTGCATGATTGTGATATCGTTTATTCTGAAATGATTGTATCTAGTCATCACTTAAACCTTGAAGGTGCCCCTGCATTTATGTTTTGCATCACTAAAGGGGGCAAGCTAGATATCACTTTATCATATTTGCACATCATGTTCATTGCAAATCTTTTTGATGTTTCAGTTTCATGTTGTAAAACTTTCAGTCATTTGTGATTTTCTCATGAGGCAACTTAATTACTTTAGAATCATTGTCTCAGTAAGCTTTTGTCATATGACTATGAAAAAGTCCTATATGGTTAATAGCATGTCACCACAGAAATTATTATTGTTATCATTTACCTACTCGAGGACGAGCAGGAATTAAGCTTGGGGATGTTGATACGTCCAAAACGTATCTATAATTTCTGCTTGCTCCATGCCACTTTTGGGTGATATTGCTATGATATTCATACACTTCCATACACTTTTGATCATATTTGGACTAACTTACTAATCCAGTGCAACCCAGTGCCAGTTTCTGTTTTCGGCTGTTTTTGTATTTCAGGTTTTCACGTTTCGAGAACTGCCCAGAAAAATCCAGAAAAATTATAAAAAAAAGCAGCGTTCCAGAAACAACAATGCGTCCGAAGGGCAGCCTGGGGGGCCACCAGGGCTCCAGGCGCCCTGGCGGCGCCCCCCCCCCCCCTGGGCCGCGCCGGGGGGGCGCCTGGGCCCCCCGAGGCTCCCCCGATGCCCTACTTTGGCATATATTTAAAGGACCCTCCGTAACCCTCAGAACAGGAACTCTTTTCGCGATCCCATCTCTGTTCCGCCGCCGCCGCCGCTTCCAAGATCGGGAGCACCAGGAGAACTCTTCCCGGCACCCTGCCAGAGGGGAGGATCACCACCGGGAGCTTCTCCACCACCATGGACGCCTCCCGGATGACTCGTGAGTAGTCTCCCTTGGACCATGAGTCCATGACCAGTAGCTATGTGATGTTCTCCTCCCGTTCTTGTGCTTCACTAATTAGTCCTCGTGAGCTACCCTACATGATCGAGGCACCTATGTAATCCTTATGCTGTTGCTATGTTGAGTTTGCTGGGATCCGATGGATTATGAGATTATGTTTAGATTGATCTTGAGTAATATATTTGATTCACCTCTTTTATATTTTAGTTCATAAGTAATTCTTGCATGTTCTCCGTTGTTATTTATTGCTTTGGCCGAGTAATAGGTAGTGACTCCAAGAGGGAACGTTATGCTCGATTGTGGGTTCATGCCCCTCGATGACTAGCTTGAGTGACAGAAACATGAGTCTAGGGGATGTGCTGTCTCCACTTGGTGCCTCACACTTTTGTTGAATATCATGTGAGTTGCTATGCATGTTCGTCTTGTCTGAAGTAAGGGTGATTTGCCGTGGGTTGAATTAATATGCATATTGTTAGAGAAGAACATTGGGCCGCCAACCAAAGCCATGTATCATGGTGGAAGTTTTAGCTTGGACCTTAATCCTCAATCTCTCATGAGAATATGCTTATGCATTAAAGAGGAGTCCATCATCTATTTTCTATGTTGTCCCGGTATGGATGTCCTCAAGTTGAGATCTATCAAAAACGAGAAATCAAATGCGATTTATCTCCTTGGACCTTTGTACAGGTGGCATAGAGGTACCCCTTTGTGACACTTGGTTGAAACATATGCAATGCAATGATAACCCATGGGAATCCGAGCTAATTAGGACAAGGAGCGAGCACTATTGGTATACGATGCATGAGGCTTGCAACTTATAGGATGTCTTATACATGACACATATGAAGTACTACTACCGTTGACACAATTGCTTCCATGTTTTCAAAATAAAAAGCTCTAGCACTTAACCTTTCTTTTACTTTTATGTTGAAGCACCAACTACTGAGAGCATGATTGTCATTCTGAGTGTAATGTGCATTGTCCCAAAGTAGCATTGTCTTTTGCATGATTGTGATATCGTTTATTCTGAAATGATTGTATCTAGTCATCACTTAAACCTTGAAGGTGCCCTTGCATTTATGTTTTGCATCACTAAAGGGGGCAAGCTAGATATCACTTTGTCATATTTGCACATCATGTTCATTGCAAATCTTTTTGATGTTTCAGTTTCATGTTGTAAAACTTTCAGTCATTTGTGATTTTCTCTTGAGGCAACTTAATTACTTTAGAATCATTGTCTCAGTAAGCTTTTGTCATATGACTATGAGAAAGTCCTATATGGTTAATAGCATGTCACCACAGAAATTATTCTTGTTATCATTTACCTACTCGAGGACAAGCAGGAATTAAGCTTGGGGATGTTGATACGTCCAAAACGTATCTATAATTTCTGCTTGCTCCATGCCACTTTTGGGTGATATTGCTATGATATTCATACACTTCCATACACTTTTGATCATATTTGGACTAACTTACTAATCCAGTGCACCCCAGTGCCAGTTTCTGTTTTCGGCTGTTTTTGTATTTCAGGTTTTCACGTTTCGAGAACTGCCCAGAAAAATCATATAAAAAATCAGCGATCCGGAAACAACACTGCGTCCGAAGGGCAGCCTGGGGGGCCACAGGGGCTCCAGGCGCCCTGTGGGCGCGCCCCCCCTGGGCCGCGCCGGGGGGGCGCCTGGGCCCCCCGAGGCTCCCCCGGTGCCCTACTTTGGCATATATTTAAAGGGTCCTCCTTAACCCTCAGAACAAAAAACTCTTTTCGCGATCCCATCTCTGTTCCGCCGCCGCCGCCGCTTCCAAGATCGGGAGCACCAGGAGAACTCTTCCCGGCACCCTGCCGGAGGGGGGGATCACCACCGGGAGCTTCTCCACCACCATGGACGCCTCCCGGATGACTCGTGAGTAGTCTCCCTTGGACCATGAGTCCATGACCAATAGCTATGTGATGTTCTCCTCCCGTTCTTGTGCTTCACTAATTAGTCCTCGTGAGCTGCCCTACATGATCGAGGCACCTATGTAATCCTTATGCTGTTGCTATGTTGAGTTTGCTGGGATCCGATGGATTATGAGATTATGTTCAGATTGATCTTGAGTAATATATTTGATTCACCTCTTTTATATTTTAGTTCATAAGTAATTCTTGCATGTTCTCCGTTGTTATTTATTGCTTTGGCCGAGTAATAGGTAGTGACTCCAAGAGGGAACGTTATGCTCGATTGTGGGTTCATGCCCCTCGATGACTAGCTTGAGTGACAGAAACATGAGTCTAGGGGATGTGCTGTTGCCACAAGGGGGAAAACAACGGTGCTTGTGCCCGCGGGTGCAAGGATTGTTTACTTTACGCAAAGTTCTTTTAATGCAGTTGTCTGTTGCATTGAGTTTACACTATGGGTGGGACTCGCAACTTAATACCAACGAGATGTTCTGGATAGATATCTCAAGGTGGATGATTAGTAGTAGATATTGATGGATTTCGGTCTAATTACTTTGGCGTACCGCCCATGCTTTGAACCTCAACCTTTCTTGCAATGTAGTCAGCATTGGTTTGCGTTCGTGGTCCTGTCAATTGCCCAGCTGTAATTTGTTTACCTCACATAGCTGTTTTATCGTCTTTTGGGAGAGAGACATCACTAGTGAACATCATGAGACTCCGGTCCATATTACCATCATTGATCACATCCACTATTTACTTTCCGCTATTTACTTACTATTGCAAAAACTATCTATCACTACTATCATTGCTTTTAACCCTTTGTGAACTACAAGGCCGGAGGGATTGACAACCTCTCTGTACTCGTTGGGAGCAAAGTTATTTGTATATGTGTGCAGGTCCACGTTGATTGCTACTAATCTGGCGCCGTAGCAATTGACACCTACTTGTTGAACCTAGGAGTCTCTGGGGATTCGATCCTTGGCATCTTTGCTAAGGGAAAACACTTCTACTTACTGCATCTTACACCTTCCACTTGGGGTAACCAACGAGGGGTTCGAGGCCCATCAGCGTAGTGGCCTCGTCGTCGAATTCGGGCAGCAGTTTACGCTTAGGATAGCCTTTGGTTTGGCGATTGTAGCATTGTTTTTGCTCAGCGTTGTTGGATCTTGGGTTCCAGCAAAACCCTTATGGTTCGAACACTGGGGTGCGCATAAAGATCTCTCCCTCCGCCCTAGCTCGTCTACTCGCCGATTCCTAGGCCTAGCTCCTCAACCCCGAAGAATAAGGGACACAAGGGTTTATACTGGTTCGGGCCACCGTTGTGGTGTAATACCCTAATCCAGTGTGGTGTGGTGGATTGCCTTGTAGGTAGGGGAAGAACTAGTACAAGGGAGGAACAGCCTCCTGAAGAGGGGTGTTCTTGTGTTCGGGTGAGCTTGTTGTCTGTGTGGTTGGCTCTTGATCAGATGCCCTCTACGTTGGGTCAGCTCAAGATGAGATGGTCCCTATATGGTGGTGGCTAGTCCTATTTATAGTGGCCGGGGTCCTCTTCCCAAATATTGAGCGGGAAGGGATCCCACAACGGCCAAATTTGAAGGGGGACATCTAGTACAAGCTATCCTGACAAAAGGTGGTCTTCGCCTGCCAAAGGCTCTTGTAGTGACGCCGTCGTGGGCTCCGCGGTGACCTCCGCCCTGCCGTCCTCCTGGTCTTGGTCTTGTTGCACCGATATGGAAACCTTTGCCAGATGCCTCGGGACTCCTCGCCTGCACATGCCCCTTTAGCTCCAAAGAGGAAACTGGCACCCTGCACCCACTGGCGCCCGCCTGGCCTTGGCCGTCACTGCTCCCGTCACGAGGGCCTCGCGAGGTACCCCTTACCTTGATATCTCCGCTCCTCGGGAGCCATCCTAGTGTGGCCGCCCCAGGGGAGGTCTTGTGTCGCCCGCCTCGCGAGGCTTGGCCCCTCGCGTGGGTCTTGAGTGGTTGCTAACGAGGTTGGGCCGTACCAGGCCGCTGGATGAGCCACGCCCTGGGCCGCAGGCAGGCAAGTCTGGGTACCCCCATTCCCAGAATGCCGGCAGTAGCCCCTAGGCCCAAGGCGCGCTCGGGCTTGGCTTCGTGGCAAAGCCAAGGGTCAAGTGCGGAGCGCCACGGTCCCCAAAATCCTGCGGCCTTGACTGGCGCATGGCGGTTGATGGGACGTGGGTGTCTCCACTTCCCCACGCAGCTTCGGCGACTGCGCGACTCAAGAAGTCCATGCATGCACAAAAGACCATCATTACCTGCGATTATGGAGGCCGGCGGTTGGCCTTCTCCTGGCTATAAATGAGGCGACTGGCGGACCCCTCGTTGCACATCTTCTCCCTTCATTCCTCCCGCTTCTTCTTCTTCCTTGCTCCTCACCTGGCTGAGCCATCCATGGCGCCGATTCGGCGATTTTCTGCCGCCGAGAAGGGGAAGACTCCTCGCGAGGAGCCAGAACTGCTCCCACCGAAGAAGAGACTGTTCCGTCCTCACGGCGCCGCTCCGAGGCCGAAAGTGACGAGGCCTTGGCACGAGCGGCCTCCCCCTGGCTATCCGCTACCCTTGTATGCCAGAGCTCCAGGCTTCGGAGGGGAAGGCGGCGCTCGACGTCATCCGTGCCTTGGCCGCGTCGATCGCGCCGTCGTGGTGCAAACCGCCACCCCGCGGGCACATGTTGGGGGCTCTGTGCGCGAGTTCATGGTGTGGGCGGTGATGCCCCCCAGCTCATGGATTCTTCCCGCCATCCTTCTCCACAATGATGCCGCCAAGAGGGCTGCTCGAGTTGTGGTTGCAACACGCCGAGTGCCGAGCCCCGGGGACGGGGGCTGAAGTCGAGGTCGTCTCCCCGGGTAAGGTCTTCATGACCCGCGGATGGGGCGAGGTCGCTCGCGTCTGCTGCGTGGAAGGCGCCCTCGCCATCCACTTCGAGTACGATGGCGCCTCCGTGCTGCTCTTCAAGGTGTTCGAGAAGGAGGGACGCCGCCTGGAGTGCTGCCCTGGAGGGGGTCGTTGGGACGACACAGCGGCTGGCGCTATGCCAGCCATCGACCCAGCTGCTAGCTCTCCCAGTAGCAGTGATGGCCTCCGGGAGTCCAGCAGCTCTCCCGAGACCGACGAGTCTCCGGAGACGAGCGACGATAGCTACGCGCCCCCAAGCTCGCGCCATGCCCGAAGCGCGTCGGCCTCACGAGCACGTGGCCGATGGTGACTTGCGTGAGGTCGGAGGTGGGCCCTCGTGGCCCACTGTTGATGATGGCGTCGACGACGACAGTCGTAGCTAGGTCCTCCTGAATTCCCTTATGGTGTTCCCTGCAAGGAATCAAGGCCAACCCCACGAGGGTGTGTAAAGAACTTGTAATGCTTTTGCCCTACTTTATTATCCTTGCTAATAGACTTTGTTTGCAAGCCCCGTCCCGGCAATATCGCTCCTTTTTACCCTTTCGGTAGCATGGTGCTCTACGCCGGCAGGCCCCAGTCCTAAGGTAAGCTGCAGCCGTCGCTGGTATGCCAGGTCGCGATGCCGTGGTCAAGGCAAGAAGGTGAGCGGACCGAGGTCCGGTAAGAGCTCCTGAGGCGCAATGCTCAAGAGGCCCCCCTTGGCGTGCAAGCGGCTTCCAGAGGCTAAAAAGGGGGGGTGACATTGCCGATGCGCGACTCGTGAATCCAACTCCTCGAGTGATGACGGCATACTGATGGGCTACGCAACTTATCTTGATGAGCGCGAAGTGATTCCTTAGGCGGCCCGCCTGGCACGCTTCTGATGTCGTGTGACCGAGATTGCGCGATTTCCTTCCCGCTTGCCCTGGAGTTCTACGTCGACAGAGCCAGGCCTCGCGCGTACCTCAGCTGTCGTTAGGTCGTCCGGATCACCAGGACGAGACCAAGGGGTGAGGGGCTACATGACCAGTTAGGCTCCTGAGTCGCGATGCTCAGGAGTCTCCCTTGACGTGCAAACAGCCCTCGGGAAGGAAATGCTGGACTTAGGTCTTGGTGTTCTGCGTCAGCAGGGCCCGGCCCCGCACGTACCTCAGCCGCCGCTGGCTTGGCCGGATCACCAGGAAAAGACGAGGGAGTGAGGGGCTACGGGACTATTTAGGCTCTTGAGTCGCGATGCCCAAGGGTCCCCCTTGACGTACGAACAGACCTGAGCTCTCTGAGCCGGCCTCTCCTTCTCCCGTCCTTCTTGGTGCTCTGCATCCTCGGGTCCTGACCCTTGAGCGAAGCTCAGCCGCCGCTGGTATGCTAGGTCGCGGTGCCGTGGTCAAGGCCAGGGGTGAGGGCTGGAGAGTCGGTAGGATCCCCTGAGACGTGATGCTCAGAGGTCCCCCCCTTTAACGCGCAAGCGAATTACATGAGAAGGGGAGACCGACAGGGTCGCCTGTCGTCGTGCTCCTGAGACTCCTGCGGGTTAGCCTGAAGTAGCACAACTTAGGACCAAGACTACCACCGGGCTTCTGATAACCTCGCAGGAAGACGGAGGCACCGAGGACCTGGTGAGGTGACGTATGCGGGGCGGGCCGCGAGTCAGAGCTCGATCCCTCGGATTTGTCAGCGTTGCAGGGACGGACCCGAGCACAAGCGCCGTGCTAACGTATGCAGCCCCTGTTGCAGGATGAGCAAAAGTCCATTGAGCACCGTGAGGAGTCAAAGGAGATGTGTAGGTGATGCCCGTGAGGCAAATCGTAAGAGGAAATGAGCTGAATCAAGCAACATAAAATGCGGCACATGCCATAGGGATGGATCCGTGTGGCCTGGAGATAATGCGGCCCGAGGGGGCGCCCCCAACAAGTAAGCTAAAGATGCAAAAGGGTACATACCGCAGGGGCAGGCCCGTGCGACCTAGGAATGATGCAGCCCGAGGGGCGCTCCCAGCTGAACAAAATCGGAAAATGTCACCTGGCATAGTTGCTGGAGTAGTGTTGGTGTAGCTGAAGACGCTTGATGCAGACATCGCTCTTCATGCGCCGTGTGGCTCCGGGGCCTCGTGAGGCTCCGACGGTTCCCAGATCTTGCGAAGAACCGAGGCCACCTCCGCCAGGATCTCCTGATGTCTGGCTTCACGAGTCGCCAGGACCTCCCGCATGTTGCACTAGTGCATGGTTGCTTGGTTCGGCAGGCCGAAGGGCATGCGAACGTAGCTGTGAGGGGGGCCCTCACACCGGCCCACCTAAGAAGGCCAGTAGAGCTCCTGAGACGCGATCATGTTGAGTGCGGGGACGTTGACGCAGACGTGCAGCCCGTCGCCTGAGCCCGGGGTGACAGCTGCACTCCGAGGCGCCGGGCGGCGCTCGCCCCGCATTGCCCTTGGCACCTGCAAGTATTCAATGGTCTGGCTGATGAATTCCTGAGCGCTTGGTGCCTCACACCTTGAGGCCTCCAGAGGGAAACATATGGTGAAGCACACCTCCACATGGTGCCCGAGCGCCTCCCTCGAGACTGCTAGGTCAGAGGCCCTCCAGAGGAGAGCCCCCGAGCCCAGCCTGAGAGGAGCGCCGGGCACGCCTCCCTATGCGAGGGAGGGAGGCGCCCCCTCCCTAGGTGCAGGTCCTGAGGTGCTGCCACTAGGTGTTGCAACCTCATGAGGCTCCACGGCGAGCTGCTTCTTCTTCTTCTTGGGGGCGGCCTCAGGAGGGAAGATGGTGCTATCGTTGTCTGGATCCTCGACCGCCGCTACCTAGTAAGCGTGCTCGAGTGAGCACACTTCGTCCTTATCTTCACAAGCGACAACGATGACGCCGCCGCTTCCTGGCATCTTAAGGACATTGTAGCCGTGGTGAGTCACTGCCATGAACTTGGCCAGGGCTGGGTACCCGAGGATGGCGTTGTATGGGAGATGAATGTAGGCGACATCGAACTCGATGAGCTCAGTGTGGTAGTTGTCGCGCTTGCCGAAGGTGACAGGCAGGCGGACCTGCCCTATGGGGGTGGTGGAGCCATCAGTCACTCCGGAGAAAGTTTTGGTAGGTGGTAGCTGATTGTATGGTACTTGAAGGCTGCAAATGTCTCGACGGACATGACATTAAGCCCTGCGCCGCTGTCGATGAGCGTCTTGGTGAATTGGACGTTGCTGATGACGGGCGAACAAAGCATCGGGAGGGCGCGGGCCGTAGCCGCGCACTTGAGTTGGTCTGCTGAACTGAAGGTGATGGGGCACTTGGACCACCTGAGTGGGCGCGTGGCCTCGAGCTTGGGGAGAGCCGCGTTTACTTCTCGGGCGAACTACTTGAAGAGGCGTTGAGAGGCTAGGGCCTGCGCTCCACCAAAGATGCAGGCGATGGCGCCAGGCTCCTGGAAGCCCCCAGCCCCCTCGTCCTGGTCGTCGTTCCTCGTTGGTGGTGGCACAGGAGGGACACCAGCCTTGCCCTAGGGGCGGTCCTCGCGAGGCTGGTCCTTCCAGGCGCCCTCATGAGGCTGATCCCTCCATGCATCCTCACAAGACTGATCGCGCCAACGGTCCTCCCGAGGCTGGTCGCGCCACTCCTGGCGGGGACCGCAGTCATCCAGCGTCCCCCAGTCCGACTTCCCTCATGGCCGTAGCCACGGTTGCTGCACTCGGGGCGTTGGCTGACGCGTCCTTCACGGAGGGCCCTGAGCTCTTGGCAGTCATGGGTGTTGTGGCTGTGCATGTTGTGGAAGGCGCAAAACGGCCGGCTGTTCTTGGATGACTCTGGGTAGTCGCGGCCGCGCTTCATCTCTGGCTCAGCCACAAGCACTGCCACTCATTTGCGCTTTACGTCCTTGCTCTTGGCCTTCTTGTCTTCAGGGTCAGTAGCAGGGAGCTCGACGAGGGAGAGGCACCCCTCCTCAGCTCTGGCGCACTTGGTCGCGAGGTTGAACAGCTCAAGGAATGTGCACAGATCTTCGTGGATGGCAAGCTCCTCCTTCATCTTGAAGTCACGGACGCCATCCGAGAATGCTGAAATGATGGCCTCGTCCGTGACCTTGGGGATCTTGACGCAGACACTGTTGAAGCGCTGGATGAACTTCTGCAGGGTTTATCCCAGCTGTTGCTTGATACGTCGCAGGTCACCCGCGGCCGGGGGCAGTCGCGGGTGCCCTGGAAGTTAGCGATGAACCGCTCGCGCATCTCGCTCCAGGTGGAGATCGATCCCGCGAGCAAGTTCAGGAGCCACGAGCGCGCGTCGTCTTTGAGAGCCATGGGGGCCAGTTCGCCATGATCTTCTTGTTGCCGCCGGACGCTTCGATACTCAGCTCGTAGAGCTGTAGGAACTCCGCAGGGTCGGGGGTGTCGTTGTAGCGTGGAGGCAGGTCGGGCTTGAACTTCCCAGGCTAGTTGACGTTGCGCAGCTTGGGGGCGAGGGCCTTGGAGCCTGTTGTCGACACCAGAGCTTGTCGGCGAGGCGGAGCTTGGTCTTGGTCCTTGTGCGCCACCACGGCGAGGGGCGCGCGGTCTCGACGCGGTGGTGGAGGGTGCGCTGGCGCTCCTCCGCGGGGCCGCTGGATCTCCTGGCAGCTTCCTTCTTCGTGCACTTGCGTCACGCGTGGGTGATCACGCCGCGGGGCCACGTGCCTTGGATCTTGGACGACGCCTTAACATGGAGGTAGCAGAGGACCTTCATGGTCCACGTCGCCCGCATTGGGGAGGCGGACGAGGTAGCGAGAGGGATGGCGCTGGAGAGCCCCCAGCAGTGCTGACGAGCTCGGCGATGCGGCCAAGCCATTCTTCATAGAAGTCGTCGATGGGGCGGTAACGCAGGAGCTCGCGCGCCATGAGCGACACAGCCTGTGCGTCCGCGGGTCCGTGACGAGCATGGGACGACGAGGCCGCCAGGGTAAGTGACGGGGTCGCGGTGCGTCCGTCTCGCCGCACTGAGGGGTGCAGGGACGAGGCCTGCTGCTCGTGCCGCGCCGGGCCGGTGGCGGCGTTGGTAGCAGGTGATGGAGAACGGCGGGGCGGTCCGCCGGCAGGAGCTGTTTGAGCGACGCGGGCGGCAAGGGCAGCCCGCCGCTCAGCACGGGCTCTGCGAGCATCGGCCATGTGAAGGAAATATGCCCTAGAGGCAATAATAAAGTTATTATTTATTTCCTTATATCATGATAATTGTTTCATGCTAGAATTATATTAACCGGAAACTTAGTACATGTGTGAATACATAGACAAAACAGAGTGTCCCTAGTATGCCTCTACTAGACTAGCTCATTGATCAAAGATGGTTATGTTTCCTAGCCATAGACATGAGTTGTCATTTGATCAACGGGATCACATCATTAGGAAAATGATGTGATGGACAAGACCCATCCGTTAGCTTAGCACTATGATCATTTGTTTTACTGCTATTGCTTTCTTCATGACTTATACATGTTCCTATGACTATGAGATTATGCAACTCCCGAATACCGGAGGAACACCTTGTGTGCTATCAAACGTCACAACGTAACTGGGTGATTATAAATATGCTCTACAGGTGTCTCCGAAAGTGTTTGTGGTGTTGGCATAGATCAAGAATAGGATTTGTCACTCCGAGTGTCGGAGAGGTATCTCTGGGCCCTATCGGTAATGCACATCATAATAAGCCTTGGAAGCAAATGACTAATGAGTTAGTCACAAGATGATGTATTACAGTACGAGTAAAGAGACTTGCCGGTAACGAGATTGAACTAGGTATTGAGATACCGACGATCGAATCTCGGGCAAGTAACATACCGATGACAAAGGGAACAATGTATGTTGTTATGCGGTTTGACCGATAAAGATCTTTGTAGAATATGTAGGAGCCAATATGAGCATCCAGGTTCCGCTATTGGTTATTGACCGGAGATGAGTCTCGGTCATGTCTACATAGTTCTCGAACCCGTAGGGTCCGCACACTTAACGTTTGATGACGATCGGTATTATGAGTTTATGAGTTTTGATGTACCGAAGGTAGTTCGGAGTCCCGGATGAGATCACGAACATGACGAGGAGTCTCGGAATGTCCGAGACATAAAGATTGATATATTGGACGAGTATATTCGGACACCGGAAGTGTTCCGGGAAAGTTTCGGATTAAACCGGAGTGCCGGAGGGGTATCGGTACCCCCCGGGGGAACTAATGGGCCACTTGGGCCCTTAGTGGAGAGAGAGAGGGCCGGCCAGGGCTGGGCCACGCGCCCCTCCCCCTTGGTCCTAATTGGACAAGGAAAGGAGGGGGGCGGCGCCCCTTTCCTTCTCCCTCTCCCTCTCCTTCCTTCCCCCTCTCCCTCTTGGTGGACTCCTACTAGGAATAGGATTGGAATCCTATTCCTAGTAGGAGTGGCCCTCCTAGGGCGCGCCATAGGGTCCGGCCGGCCTCCCCCCTTGCTCCTTTATATACAGGGGCAAGGGGCACCTCTAGACACACAAGTTGATCAAGTTGATCTCTCCCAACCGTGTGCGGTGCCCCCTCCACAGAAACACACCTCGGTCATATCGTTGCAGCGCTTAGGTGAAGCCCTGCACCGGTAGCTTCATCATCTCGGTCACCACACCGTCATGCTGACGAAACTCTCCCACGAAGTTCTACTGGATCAAGAGCTAGTGGGACGTCATCAAGCTGAACGTGTGCTGAACGCGGAGGCTCCGTACGTTCGGTGCTTGATCGGTTAGATTGCGAAGAAAGTTCAACTACATCAACCGTGTCACTAGACGCTTTCGCTCCCGGTCTACGAGGGTACGTGGACACACTCTCCCCTCTCGTTTCTATGCTTCTAGTAGATAGATCTTGCGTGATCGTAGGAATTTTTTTGAAATACTACGTTCCCCAACACCATGGAATCGATGGGACGACGGAGCGTGGATCGATGGAAGGGAAGTTTCGGCACACCCCTACCTTGCGCGCCAAATGTCGGATCTTGGGTTCCGGCAAAACCCTTATGGTTCGAACACTAGGGTGCGCACGAAGATCTCTCCCTCTGCCCTAGCTCGTCTACTCGCTGATTCCTAGGCCTAGCTCGTCAAACCCGAAGAACAAGGGACACAAGGGTTTATACTGGTTCAGGCCACCGTTGTGGTGTAATACCCTAATCTAGTGTGGTGTGGTCGATTGCCTTGTAGGCAGGGGAAGAACTAGTACAAGGGAGGAACAGCCTCCTGAGGAGGGGTGTTCTTTTGCTCGGGTGAGCTTGCTGTGTGTGTGGTTGGCTCTTGATTAGATGCCCTCTAGGTTGGGTCAGCTCAAGATGAGATGATCCCTGTATGGTGGTGGCTAGTCCTATTTATAGTGGCCCAGGTCCTCTTCCCAAATATTGAGCGGGAAGGGATCCCACAACAGCCAAATTTGAAGGGGGGCAGCTAGTACAAGCTATCCTGACAAAAGGTGGTCTTCGCCTGCCAAAGGCTCTGGTGGTGACGCTGTCGTGGGCTTTGCGGTGACCTCCGCCCTGCCGTCCTATTGGTCTTGGTCTTGTTGCATCGATATGGAAACCTTTGCCTGATGCCTCAGGACTCCTCGCTTGCGCCTGCCCCTTTAGCACCAAAGAGGAAACTGCCACCGTGCGCCCGCTGGCGCCCGCTTGGCCTTGGTTGTCACTGCTCATGTCACGGGGGCCTCGCGAGGTACCCCTTGCCTTGATATCTCCGCTCCTCGGGAGCCAGCCTAGTGAGGCCGCCCCTAGGGAGGTCTTGTGCCGCCCGCCTCGCGAGGGTCTTGAGTGGTTGCTGACGAGGTTGGGCCATACCAGGTCGCTGGATGAGCCACGCCCTGGGCCGCAGGCAGGCAAGTCTGGGTACCCCCATTCCCAGAATTCCGGCAAGCGTCTAGCACTTCGTTCCATCTATCATTGAGCATGTCCTGTGCGGCTCGAAGCCATCTCTGCTGCTTTTTCAGGCTCCTTGCGGTGGCAACAAGCCTCCGATGGAAGCGCTTTTGTTCCAAGGGTTCTTCTGGGACGATGTATTCGTCATCGCCCAGGCTACATCCTCTTCGGAGACAGGTTCATAATTACTGTCTTCGGCATCGCTGCTGCCGGACAGCGGTTTCGGACTATGTTCGCCGTCCTCTCGCTCGTCCTGCTCCATCGCTAGGTCTGCGGGGTCTTCGGCTTGCTCCGAACTGTCACCATCATTGGTGGCAGTGTTGCTATCTTTTCCTTTACGGGATTTAGTTCGGCGCTTTGGACGCCGACGTTTGGGAGGTTCTTCGACAGGCTTGTCCTCTAAGGGATCGTTTTCACCGTCGCCCTCCTTCTCCTTAGGTGTATCCACCATATACATGTTGTCTGAAGACGTAGCTGTCCATCGCCAGGTTACGGGCCGGTTATGATCGGTATCTGCTTCGGCTTCGAGGTCCATCCCTTTGAAGTATTCGGAAGCGTAGTCAAGTAGATCGGTTAGATCTTCGACTGTGGCTACCAAGTGGGTGGTGGGTGGGGAGCAAAATTCTCCATCAACCTCCAGTTTGAACCGGATATAATTCGGCTGTGTGTCCCCAGCTAAGGAGAGAGATTTTAACGAGTTTAACATGTCGCCAAAGGGTGAGTGCTGGAAGATATCTGCATCACTGAATTCGGCGATAGACACCTGATCGAGCTTGAAGGGCACAGATGCGCATGATTCGAAACTTAAGGCCGGAAACGAGTCCGTAGTTCCGGTAACACAGATCCCGCTCGAATCTGGGTCCGTGTGCGGCTCCAGCGCCATTGAGTCTACGGCTTCCGCGGCAGGGCTGAGCTTCCCGTCCTCGGGTGACGCGATCTATTCCGGATCTAGGGCCAGAACTGTTGCAGGTGCTATTTCCTGGTCCGATGACAGAGTTAGGTCGTGTTCATCGTGGTGGCAGGGAGAGGTCGCCGTGGGCTCGAATCCGTCGAAGATCAAGTCTCCGCGGATATCAGCAACGTAGTTTAGGCTTCCAAACCTGACTTGATGGCCAGGGGCATAGCTCTCAACCTGCTCGAGGTGGCCTTCAGTGTTGGCACGAAGTATAAAGCCGCCGAACACAAAAAGTTAGCCGGGAGGGAAAATTCCCTCGGTGTCGCCTTCGTGATTGATGACGCGATCCATTAGTCCTTCGATCGACGACATAGTGGAACTCCCAATGAAAGCACAATGTCGGTGTCAAAACCGGCGGATATCGGGTAGGGGGTCCCGAACTATGCGTTTGAGGATTGATGGTAACAGGAGGCTGGGGACACGATGTTTACCCAGGTTCAGGCCCTCTCGATCGAGGTAATACCCTACTTCCTGTTATATTAATATGGATGAATATGATTACAAGAGTTGATCTACCTCGAGATCGTAACAGCTAAACCCTAGAGTCTAGCCTATGAGGATTTGTGGTTCTCTATTAGCCTCTACGGACTAAACCCTCCAGTTTATATATGCACCGGAGGGGCCTAGGGTTTGTACATAACCATCTTGCAGAGGAAGGAAAGATTAGACCCGAACCTAAAATCTGCCATTATACAAATACAGGAGTCCTAACCGGATACGAGAGACGATCTTCGACTATGATCTTCACGGCCCACCAGTCCGGCCCACCAAGAGTTATCTGGCCACCCAAGGACCCCTCGATCCAGGACTCCCTCAGTGAGAGTGCGTATAATCCATGGACTCAACATTAGTCATAAAGAACTCACATACTTATTGCGAAAAATCTACTTAGCCCTCAAAGCAAAGCACTACAACGCGTGCCCCTAGCTAGGGGGTAGGTTGGTAGGAGTTAACTATCGCGCGCACCCGACCTTCGCGCAAAGAGGAGACAATCAAGATATAGTGCACACCAAGTTGGTTACATAGGCAATACGTGCATGCTTCGAGAATCACAAACCTTAACACAATTATTTCTGTAACCTCACAAGCTACCACTAGCATGACTAGAATATTACCATCTTAACATCTCAAAACAATTACAAGGAGTCAAACTTCACATAGTATTCAACGCTCTATATATGAAAGTTTTTATTATATCTCCTTTGGATGTCTATCATATTAGGACTAAACTCATAACCCAAGCAAATTACCATGATGTTCTTTAAGACTCTCAAAATAATATAAGTGAATCATGATAGTTCATCAATTTCTATAACATAAAACCACCGTCGTGCTCTAAAAAGGTATAAGTGAAGCAGTAGAGCAACTGACAAACTACTCCCAAAAGATATAAGTGAAGATCAATGAGTAGTCAAATAATAGCTATGAGAAGACCCTCTCTCATTTAAGAATTTCAAATCTTAAGTACTTTATTCAAACAGAAAGCAAAACAAATTAAAATGACATTGCAAGGATAGCACATATCATGTGAAGAAGCAAAAACTTAGGCTAAACCGATACTAACCGATAATTGCTGAAGAAGAAAGGTGGGATGCCAACCGGGGCATCCCCAAGCTTAGTTGCTTGAGACTTATTAAAATATTAACATGGGATGCCTTGGGCATCCCCAAGCTTGAGCTTTTTTGTCTCCTTCATTCCTCTCATGTCGCGGTTTCCCTAAATCTCAAAAACATCATCCGCACAAAACTCAACAAGAACTCGTGAGATAAGTTAGTATAAATCAACTCAAAACCTTAACATTCTCTACTCTAGAAAATCACTAAAATTATAATTTGACATTGCATACTAATTACCTCTGGATATTTAATACTCTTATCCTCAAATAGAATCATTAAACGTGCAAACAATGCAAACATAATAGCAATCTGTCTAAACAGGCTAGTCTGTAAAGAGTGGATTTGTTCTCATACTTCCCTAGCTCTAAAAATTCTGAAACATTACCACGTTACAGAGAACTTATTCATGCTAACTTTTCAAAAATTTCAAGAATTTATCACGTTCTGACTATCTAGAAGAATTCAGACAATGATAGAAAACTTTCTGTTTTCAAATAGCAACATAAATACTTACAAAGTAAGCATGGTAAAGGCTATACTTGTCTTTTTTATTGAAACAAAAGATAATAAAACTTATTCTAAATAACAACAAGCAAATCTAAGCAAAAGAAAATGACGCTCCAAGCAAAACACATATCATGTGGTGAATAAAAGTATAGCCTCAAATAAAGTTACCGATAGACGAAGACGAAAGAGGGGATGCCTTCCCGGGGCATCCCCAAGCTTAGGCTCTTGGTTGTCCTTGAATATTACCTTGGGTGCCTTGGGAATCCCCAAGCTTAGGCTATTGCCACTCTTTATTCCATAGTCCATCAAATCCTTACCCAAAACTTGAAAACTTCACAACACAAAACTCAACAGAAAATCATATGAGCTCCGTTAGTATAAGAAAGCAAATCACCACTTAGGCACTGTTGTGAACTCATTCTAAATTCATATTGTTGTTATATCTACTATATTCCAACTTCTCCATGGTTCATACCCTCCGATACTACTCATGGATTCATCAAAATAAGCAAACAACACATGAAAAACAGAATCAGTTAAAAACCGAACAGTCTGTAGTAACCTGAAAACTTCACATACTTCTAGAACTCTAAAAATTCTGAAAAACTAGAACAATGTAGGAAATTTGTATATAAATCATGTGTAAAAATTTCAGCTAATTATCACATTCCAGTGATTTATTGAATTTTACGCACTGGACACAAAGTTTTCTGTTTTTGCGCAAAATCAAATCAACTATCATCCACACTATCCCAAAGACTTCAATGATGCTCACGTAAAGATAAGAATTGAAACAGAAAAGGGGGCATCATGAATCATATGGCAAGAACATTTATGTCTAAACCACTTCCTATGCATAGGGATTTTGTGAGCAAACAATTTATGGGAACAGGAATCAACTAGCATAGGAAGGCAAAACAAGCATGACATCAAGATTTTCAACACTTAGAGAGGAAACGTGATATTATTGCAATAGGTAGAAGCATATGTTCCTCTCTCATAATAATGTTCAGTAGCATCATGAATGAATTCAACAATATAACCATCACATAAAACATTCTTTTCATGATCCATAAGCATAGAAATTTTATTACTCTCCACATAAGCAAATTTATTCTCATGAATAGTGGTCGAAGCAAACTCAACAAAATAAGTATCATGAGACACTTGACTAAATCATGATGACAAGTTTCATGGTTATTAGTATTCTTTATAACATAGGTGTCATCACAATAATCGTCATAAATAGGAGGCATGCTTTCATCATAATAAATTTTCTCATCAAAACTTGGGGGACTACAAATATCATCTTCATTAAAACATAGCATCCCCAAGATTGTGCCTTTGCATATCGTTAGCATCATGGATATTCAAAGAATTCATACTACAACATTGCAATCATGCTCATCATTCAAATATTTAGTGCCAAACATTTTATTGACTTCTTCTTCTATCAATTGAGCACAATTTTCCTTTCCATCATTTTCACGAAAGACATTATAGAGATGAATAATATGAGGCAACCTCAATTCCATTTTTTGTAGTTTTATTTTATAAACCAAACTAGTGATAAAACAAGAAACTAAAATATTCAATTGCAAGATCTAGAGATATACCTTCAAGCACTCACCTCCCCGGCAACGGCGCCAGAAAAGAGCTTGATGTCTACTACACAACCTTCTTCTTGTAGACTCGTGTTGGGCCTCCAAGCGCAGAGTTTTGTAGGACAGTAGCAATTTTCCCTCAAGTGGATGACCTAAGGTTTATCAATCTGTGGGAGGCGTAGGATGAAGATGGTCTCCCTCAAACAACCCTGCAACCAAATAACAAAGAGTTTCTTGTGTCCCCAACACACCCCAATGGTAAATTGTATAGGTGCACTAGTTCGGCAAAGAGATGGTGATACAAGTGTAATATGGATGGTAGATATAGGTTTTTGTAATCTGAAAATATAAAATCAGCAAGGTAGCTAATGATAAAAGTGAGCACAAACGGTATTGCAATGCTTGGAAACAAGGCCTAGGGTTCATACTTTCACTAGTGCAAGTTCTCTCAACAACGATAACATAATTAGATCATATAATAATCCCTCAACGTGCAACAAAGAGTCACTCCAAAGTCACTAATAGCGGAGAACAAACGAAGAGATTATTGTAGGATACGAAACCACCTCAAAGTTATTATTTCTGATCGATCTATTGGGCTATTCCTATAAGTGTCACAAACAGCCCTAGAGTTCGTACTAAAATAACACCTTAAGACACACATCAACCAAAACCCTAATGTCACCTAGATACTCCATTGTCACCACAAGTATCCGCGGGTTTGATTATACGACATGCATCTCACAATCTTGGATTCATCTATTCAAACCAACACAAAGAACTTCAAAGAGTGCCCAAAGTTTCTATCGGTGGGTCAAGACAAAAACGTGTGCCAACCCATATGCATAAGTTCACAAGGTCACTGAATCCGCAAGTTGATCACCAAAACATACATCAAGTCGATCACGTGAATATCCCATTATCACCGCAGATAAGCACGTGCAAGACATACATCAAGTGTTCTTAAATCCTTAAAGACTCAATCCGATAAGATAACTTCAAAGGGAAAACTCAACCCATTACAAGAAAGTAGAGGGGGAGAAACACCATAAGATTCAACTATAATAGCAAAGCTCGCGGTACATCAAGATCGTGCCAAATCAAGAACACGAGAGAGAGAGAGAGAGAGAGAGAGAGAGAGAGAGATCAAACACATAGCTACTGGTACATACTACATACCCTCAGCCCCGAAGGTAAACTACTCCCTCCTCGCCATGGAGACCGCCGGGAGGATGAAAATGGCCACTGGTGATGATTTCCCCCTCCGGCAGGGTGCCGAAACAGGGTCCTGATTGCTTTTTGGTGGCTACAGAGGCTTGCGGCCGCGAAACTCCCGATCTAGGTTTATTCTGGGGGTTTCGGTATTTATAAGAATATTTGATGCGCCCTGGGGGTGGGCGCTCCCCACCCTTGTGGATGACTCATGGCTCTTCTAGCCCAACTCTTTTGCTTCGGGGGCTTCTTCTAGTCCATAAAAAATCACCGTAAATTTTCAGGTCAATTGGACTCCATTTGATATTCCTTTTCTGCGAAACTCAAAAACAAGGAAAAAAACAGAAACTGACACTAGGCTCTAGGTTAATAGGTTAATTCCAAAAGTCATATAAAATAGCAAATAAATGCATATAAAATATCCAAGACAGATAATATAATAGCATGGAACAATAAAAAATTATAGATACGTTGGAGGCATATCAAAACTCAAGCAATATGATATAAACCCCATCTTTTTATCCTTGATGGCAACAATGCAATACGTGCCTCGCTACCCCTTCTGCCACTGGTTGACGACACCGCAAGATTGAACCCAAAACTAAGCACATCTTGAATTGCAAGAACTACCAATCTAGTTGGCCAAACCAATAATTCGAAGAGAAATGCAAAGATATCAAATCATGCATATAAGAATTCAGAGAAGATTCAAATAATATTCATAGATAATCTGATCATAAATCCACAATTCATCGGATCTCAACAAACACATCGCAAAAGAAGATTACATCAAATTGATCTCCAAGAACATCGAGGAGAACATTGTATTGAAGATCAAAGAGAGAGAAGAAATCGTCCAGCTATTAGCTATGGACTCGTAGGTCTAAGGTAAACTACTCACGCATCATCGGAGGGGAAGCAAGATTGATGTATAAGCCCTCCTTGATCAAGTTCCCCTCCGATAGAGTACCGGAAAAGGCCTCCAGATGGGATCTCACGAGAACAGAGACCTGCGGCGGTGGAAAAGTATTTTCGTGGATGCTTCTGATGGTTGGGGAATATTTATGAATTTATAGGCCAAAGATTAGGGTTGGAGGTGTCTCACGGGGCCCACATGAAGGAAATATGCCCTAGAGGCAATAATAAAGTTATTATTTATTTCCTTATATCATGATAAATGTTTATTATTCATGCTAGAATTGTATTAACCGGAAACTTAATACATGTGTGAATACATAGACAAAACAGAGTGTCCCTAGTATGCCTCTACTAGACTAGCTCATTGATCAAAGATGGTTATGTTTCCTAGCCATAGACATGAGTTGTCATTCGATCAACGGGATCACATCATTAGGAGAATGATGTGATGGACAAGACCCATCCATTAGCTTAGCACTACGATCATTTAAGTTTTACTGCTATTGCTTTCTTCATGACTTATACATGTTCCTATGACTATGAGATTATGCAACTCCCGAATACCGGAGGAACACTTTGTGTGCTACCAAACGTCACAACGTAACTGGGTGATTATAAAGGTACTCTACAGGTGTCTCTGAAGGTACTTGTTGGGTTGGCGTATTTCGAGATTAGGATTTGTCACTCCGATTGTCGGAGAGGTATCTCTGGGCCCACTCGGTAATGCACATCACTATAAGCCTTGCAAGCATTGCAGCTAATGAGTTAGTTGCGGGATGATGTATTACGGAACGAGTAAAGAGACTTGCCGGTAACGAGATTGAACTAGGTATTGAGATACCGACGATCGAATCTCGGGCAAGTAACATACCGATGACAAAGGGAACAACGTATGTTGTTATGCGGTTTGACCGATAAAGATCTTCGTAGAATATGTGGGAGCCAATATGAGCATCCAGGTTCCGCTATTGGCTATTGACCGGAGACGTGTCTCGGTCATGTCTACATAGTTCTCGAACCCGTAGGGTCCGCACGCTTAAGGTTTCGATGACAGATTTATTATGAGTTTATGAGTTTTGATGTACCGAAGGAGTTCGGAGTCCCGGATGAGATCGGGGACATGACGAGGAGTCTCGAAATGGTCGAGACATAAAAATCGATATATTGGACGACTATATTCGGACATCGGAAAGGTTCCGAGTGATTCAGGTATTTTCGGAGTACCGGGGAGTTACGGGAATAGAGGAGAGAGGCCAAAAGGAAGGAGGCGCGCGTCCCCCTTCTGGTCCGAATTGGACAAGGGGTGCAGCCCCCTTTTCCTTCTCCCTCTCCCCCTCTTTCCTTCTCTCCTACTCCGGAAAGGAAAGGGGAATCCTACTAGGACTTGGGAGTCCTAGTAGGACTCCCCACACTTGGCGCGCCCCCTCTAGGGCCGGCCTCTCCCTCCCTCCTTTATATACGGGGGCAGGGGGGCACCTCTAGACACAACGATTGATCTCTTGATCTCTTAGCCGTGTGCGGTGCCCCCCTCCACCATAGTTCTCCTCGATAATATTGTAGCGGTGCTTAGGCGAAGCCCTGCGACGGTAGAACATCAAGATCGTCACCATGCCGTCGTGCTGACGGAACTCTCCCTCGACACTCGGCTGGATCGGAGTTCGAGGGACGTCATCGAGCTGAACGTGTGCTAGAACTCGGAGGTGCCGTAGTTTCGGTGCTTGATCGGTCGGGGCGTGAAGACGTACGACTACATCAACCGCGTTGTTCTAACGCTTCCGCTTTCGGTCTACGAGGGTACGTAGACTCACTCTCCCCTCTCGTTGCTATGCATCTGGTAGATAGATCTTGCGTGATCGTAGGAAAATTTTAAAATACTACGTTCCCCAACAGTGGCATCATGAGCCAGGTCTATGCGTAGATGATATGCACGAGTAGAACACAAGTGAGTTGTGGACGATACTAGTCATACTGCTTACCAGCATGTCATACTTTGCTTCGACGGTATTGTGAGATGAAGTGGCCCGGACCGACATTACGCGTACGCTTACGCGAGACTGGTTTCACCGTTATGAGCACTCGTTGCTTAAAGGTGACTGGCGGGTGTCTGTCTCTCTCACTTTAGCTGAATCAAGTGTGACTACGCCCGGTCCTTGTGAAGGTTAAAACAGCACATACTTGACGAAACATCGTTGTGGTTTTTGTATGCGTAGGTAAGAACGGTTCTTGCTAAGCCCGTAGCAGCCACGTAAAACTTGCAACAACAAAGTAGAGGACGTCTAACTTGTTTTTGCAGGGCATGTTGTGATGTGATATGGTCAAGACATGATGAGTTATACGGTTTTGTATGAGATGATCATGTTTTGTAAAGTTATCGGCAACTGGCAGGAGCCATATGGTTGTCGCTTTATTGTATGAAATGCAATCGCCATGTAATTGCTTTACTTTATCACTAAGCGGTAGCGATAGTTGTAGAAGCAATAGTTGGCGAGACGACAACGATGCTACGATGAAGATCAAGGTGTCGCGCCGGTGATGAAGGTGATCATGACGGTGCTTTGGAGATGGAGATCAAAAGCACAAGATGATGATGGCCATATCATGTCACATATTTTGATTGCATGTGATGTTTATCTTATTATGCTTCTTATTTTGCTTAGTACGACGGTAGCATTATAAGATGATCCCTTACAAAATTTCAAGGTATAAGTGTTCTCCCTGAGTATGCACCGTTGCGAAAGTTCGTCGTGCCGAGACACCACGTGATGATCGGGTGTGATAAGCTCTACGTTCAAATACAACGGGTGTAAGCCAGTTTTGCACACGCAGAATACTCGGGTTAAACTTGACGAGCCTAGCATATGCAGATATGGCCTCGGAACACTGGAGACCGAAAGGTCGAGCGTGAATCATATAGTAGATATGATCAACATAAGATGTTCACCATTGAAAACTACTCCATCTCACGTGATGATCGGACATGGTTTAGTTGATTTGGATCACGTGATCATTTAGATGACCAGAGGGATGTCTATCTAAGTGGGAGTTCTTCAAGTAATATGATTAATTGAACTTTAATTTATCATGAACTTAGTCCTGGTAGTATTAGCATATCTGTGTTGTAGATCAATAGCTCGCGATATAGCTCCCTGTTTATTTTATATGTTCCTAGAGAAATATAAGTTGAAAGATGTTAGTAGCAATGATGCGGACTAGGTCCGTGATCTGAGGATTATCCTCATTGCCGCACAGAAGTATTATGTCCTTGATGCACCACTAGGTGACGAACCTATTGCAGGAGCAGATACAGACGTTATGAATGTTTGACAAGCTCGGTATGATGACTACTTGATAGTTTAGTGCGCCATGCTTTACGGCTTATAACCGGGACTTCAAAAATGTTTTGAACGCCACGGAGCATATGAGATGTTCCACGAGTTGAAATTAGTATTTCATACTCATGCCCGTGTCGAGAGGTATAAGACCTCTGACAGTACTTTGCCTACAAGATGGAGGAGAATAGCTCAACCAGTGAGCATGTGCTCAGATTGTCTGGGTACTACAATTACTTGAATCAAGTGGGAGTTATTCTTCCAGATAAGATAGTAATTGACAAAAGTTCTCTAGTCACTATCACCAAGTTAGTAGAACTTCGTGATGAACTATAATATGCAAGGGATGACGAAGGTAATTCCCGAGCTCTTCACGATCCTGAAATCGGCGAAGGTAGAAATCAAGAAAGAGCATCAAGTGTTGATGGTTAATAAGACCACTTGTTTCAAGTAAAGGGCAAAGGGATAGAAGGGGAACTTCAAAAAAAAAAGAATGACAAGCAAGTTGTCACTCCCGTGAAGAAACCCAAAGCTAAACTCAAGCCTAAAACTAAGTGCTTCGAATGCAAAGGAAAAGGTCACTGGAAGTGGAACTACCCTAGATATTTGGTCGATAAGAAGGATGGCAAAGTGAACAAAGGTATATTTGATATACAGATTATTGATGTGTATTTTACTAGTGTTTATAGCAACCCCTCGGTATTTGATACTGGTTCAGTTGCTAAAGAGTAGTAACTTGAAATGGGAGTTGCATAATGAACAGAAACTAGTTAAAGGTGAAAGTGTGTTGGAAGTGGTTCCAAGATTGATATGATCATCATCGCACACTCCCTATACTTTCGGGATTAGTGTTGAACCTAAATAAGTGTTACTTGGTGTTTGTGTTGAGCATGAATATGATTTGATCATGTTTATTGCAATACGGTTATTCATATAAGTTAGAGAATAATTGTTGTTCTGTTTACATGAATAAAACCTTCTATGGTCATACACCCAATGAAAATGGTTTGTTGGATCTCGATCGTGTGATACACATATTCATAATATTGAAGCCAAAATATGCAAGGTTAATAATGATAGTGCAACTTATTTGTGGCACTGCCGTTTAGGTCATATTGGTGTAAAGCGCATGAAGAAACTCCATAGTGATGGACTTTTGGAATCACTTGATTATGAATCACTTGGTGCTTGCGAACCATGCCTCATGGGCAAGATGACTAAAACTCCGTTCTCCGGAACTGTGGAGCGAGCAACAGAGTTGTTGGAAATCATACATACTGATGTATGCGGACCAATGAGTGTTGAAGCTCGCAGCAGGTATCGTTATTTTCTGACCTTCACTGATGATTTGAGCAGATATGGGTATATCTACTTAATGAAGCACAAGTCTGAAACATTTGAAAAGTTCAAAGAATTTCAGAGTGAAGTGGAGAATCATCGTAACAAGAAAATTAGAGTTTCTACGATATGATCGTAGAGGTAAAATATTTGAGTTAGCGAGTTTGGCCTTCAGTAAAAACAATGTGAAATAGTTTCACTACTCACGCCACCTGGAACACCACAGTGTAATGGTGTGTCTGAACGTCATAACCGTACTTTATTAGATATGGTGCGATCAATGATGTCTCTTACCGATCTACCACTATCGCTTTTGGGGTTATGCATTAGACACAGCTACATTCACGTTAAATAGGGCACCATCTAAATCCGTGGAGATGACACCGTATGAACTGTGGTTTGACGAGAAACCTAAGATGTCATTTCTTTAAGTTTGGGACTACGATGCTTATGTGAAAAAGTTTCAACATGATAAGCTAAAACCCAAATTGGAGAAGTAAATCTTCATAGGATACCCAAAAGAAACTGTTGGGTACACCTTCTATCACAAGATCCGAAGGCAAGGTCTTTGTTGCTAAGAGTGGATCCTTTCTAGAGAAGGAGTTTCTCTCGAAAGAAGTGAGTGGGAGGAAAGTGAAACTTGATGAGGTAATTGTACCTTCTCCCGAATTGGATAGTAGTACATCACAGAAACTGGTTCCAGTGATTCCTACACCAATTACTGAGGAAGCTAATGATGATGATCATGAAACTTCGGATCAAGTTACTGCTGAACTTCGTAGATCAACCAGAGTACGTTCCGCACCAGAGTGGTACGGCAACCCGGTTCTGGAAGTCATGTTACTGGACCATGATGAACCTACGAACCATGAGGAAGCGATGATGAGCCCAGATTCCGCAAAATGGCTTGAGATCATGAAATCTGAGATGGGATCCATGTATGAGAACAAAGTGTGGACTTTGGTTGACTTGCCCGATGGTCGGCAAGCCATCGAAAATAAATGGATCTTCAAGAGGAAGACTGACGCTTACAGTAATGTTACTGTTTACAAAGCTCGACTTGTTGCGAAAGGTTTTCGACAAGTTCAAGGAGTTGACTACGATGAGACTTTCTCACCCGTAGCGATGCTTAAGTCTGTCCGAATCATGTTAGCAATTGCCGCATTTTATGAAATCTGGCAAATGGACAATAAAACTGCATTCTTTAATGGATTTATTAAAGAAGAATTGTATATGATGCAACCAGAAGGTTTTGTCAATCCTAAAGGTGCTAACAAAATGTGCAAGCTCCAGCGATCCATCTATGGACTGGTGCAAGGATCTCGGAGTTGGAATATACGCTTTGATAAGTTGATCAAAGCATATAGATTTATACAGACTTGCGGTGAAGCCTGTATTTACAAGAAAGTGAGTGGGAGCACTACAACATTTCTGATAAGTATATGTGAATGACATATTGTTGATCAGAAATAATGTAGAATATTATGGAAAGCATAAAGGAGTGTTTGAAAGGAGTTTTTCAAAGAAAGACCTCGGTGAAGCTGCTTACATATTGGGCATCAAGATCTATAGAGATAGATCAAGACGCTTGATAAGACTTCCGATGAGTACATACCTTGATAAGATTTTGAAGTAGTTCAAAATGGATCAGTCAAAGAAGGAGTTCTTGCCTGACTTGTAAGGTGTGAAGTTGAGTAAGACTCAAAGCCAGACCACGACAGAAAAATATAGAGAGAATGAAAGTCATTCCCTATGCCTCAGCCATAGGTTCTATAAAGTATGCCATGCTGTGTACCAAACATGTTGTGTACCTTGCCATGAGTTTGACAAGGAGGTACAATAGTGATCCAGGAGTAGATCACTGTACAGCGGTCAAAATTATCCTTAGTAACTGAATGACTAAGGAAATGTTTCTCGATTATGGAGGTGATAAAGAGTTCGTCGTAAAGGGTTACGCCGATGCAAGCTTTGACACTAAATCCAGCTGACTCTAAGTATCAATCTGGATGCGTATTGAAAGTGGGAGCAATTAGCTAGAGTAGCTCCATGCAGAGCATTGTAGACACATAGACATTTGCGAAATACATACGGATCTGCATGTGACAGACCCGTTGACTAAACTTCTCTCACGAAGCAAAACATGATCACGCCTTAGTACTCTTTGGGTGTTAATCACATAGCGATGTGAACTAGATTATTGACTCTAGTAAACCCTTTGGGTGTTAATCACATGACGATGTGAACTATCGGTGTTAAATCACATGGCGATGTGAACTAGATTATTGACTCTAGTGCAAGTGGGAGACTGAAGGGAATATGCCCTAGAGGCAATAATAAAGTTATTATTTATTTCCTTATATCATGATAAATATTTATTATTCATGCTAGAATTGTATTAACCGGAAACTTAATACATGTGTGAATACATAGACAAAACAGAGTGTCCCTAGTATGCCTCTACTAGACTAGCTCATTGATCAAAGATGGTTATATTTCCTAGCCATAGACATGAGTTGTCATTCGATCAACGGGATCACATCATTAGGAGAATGATGTGATGTACAAGACCCATCCATTAGCTTAGCACTACGATCGTTTAAGTTTTACTGCTATTGCTTTCTTCATGACTTATACATGTTCCTATGACTATGAGATTATGCAACTCCCGAATACCGGAGGAACACTTTGTGTGCTACCAAACGTCACAACGTAACTGGGTGATTATAAAGGTACTCTACAGGTGTCTCCGAAGGTACTTGTTGGGTTGGCGTATTTCGAGATTAGGATTTGTCACTCCGATTGTCGGAGAGGTATCTCTGGGCCCACTCGGTAATGCACATCACTATAAGCCTTGCAAGCATTGCAGCTAATGAGTTAGTTGCGGGATGATGTATTACGGAACGAGTAAAGAGACTTGCCGGTAACGAGATTGAACTAGGTATTGAGATACCGACGATCGAATCTCGGGCAAGTAACATACCGATGACAAAGGGAACAACGTATGTTGTTATGCGGTTTGACCGATAAAGATCTTCGTAGAATATGTGGGAGCCAATATGAGCATCCAGGTTCCGCTATTGGCTATTGACCGGAGACGTGTCTCGGTCATGTCTACATAGTTCTCGAACCCGTAGGGTCCGCACGCTTAAGGTTTCGATGACAGTTTTATTATGAGTTTATGAGTTTTGATGTACCGAAGGAGTTCGGAGTCCCGGATGAGATCGGGGACATGATGAGGAGTCTCGAAATGGTCGAGACATAAAAATCAATATATTGGACGACTATATTCGGACATCGGAAAGGTTCCGAGTGATTCGGGTATTTTCGGAGTACCGGGGAGTTACGGGAATAGAGGAGAGAGGCCAAAAGGAAGGAGGCGCGCGTCCCCCTTCTGGTCCGAATTGGACAAGGGGTGCAGCCCCCTTTTCCTTCTCCCTCTCCCCCTCTTTCCTTCTCTCCTACTCCGGAAAGGAAAGGGGAATCCTACTAGGACTTGGGAGTCCTAGTAGGACTCCCCACACTTGGCGCGCCCCCTCTAGGGCCGGCCTCTCCCTCCCTTCTTTATATACGGGGGCAGGGGGGCACCTCTAGACACAACGATTGATCTCTTGATCTCTTAGCCGTGTGCGGTGCCCCCCTCCACCATAGTTCTCCTCGATAATATTGTAGCGGTGCTTAGGCGAAGCCCTGCGACGGTAGAACATCAAGATCGTCACCATGCCGTCGTGCTGACGGAACTCTCCCTCGACACTCGGCTGGATCGGAGTTCGAGGGACGTCATCGAGCTGAACGTGTGCTAGAACTCGGAGGTGCCGTAGTTTCGGTGCTTGATCGGTCGGGGCGTGAAGACGTACGACTACATCAACCGCGTTGTTCTAACGCTTCCGCTTTCGGTCTACGAGGGTACGTAGACTCACTCTCCCCTCTCGTTGCTATGCATCTGGTAGATAGATCTTGCGTGATCGTAGGAAAATTTTAAAATACTACGTTCCCCAACACCACAAGCCAGGGAGGCGCGCCCTGAGGGCTTGTGGTGGCCTCGGGACTCCTCTGACTTCCTCTCCAAGTCCTACGAGTGTCTTATGGTCCAAGAAAAATCATCGCAAAAGTTTTATTCCGTTTGAACTCCATTTGATATTCATTTTCTGTGAAACTCAAAAACGAGGAAAAAACAAAAAACTGACATTGGGCTTTAGGTTTATAAGTTAGTCTAAAAAATAATGTAAAATAGCATATTAATGCATATAAAACATTCAAAGTTGATAATATAATAGCATAGAACAATAAAAAATTATAGATACGTTGGAGACGTATCAGGCCGTTGGATTAACATCCTATGGTCAGTGCAGCTGTAATCGTTTATATTGACTAAGTTGACAAATCCTTACATCCGCGTCAACTTAGTAGGCCCACAAGTCAGCCTCCAAATCAGGTGGGTCCCAGCAAGCAGGGGATGAATCTTTTTTTTCACGCGTAATAAGGAGGCACTTCCTTGCATGCGAAGATATAGCCGGTGGGTCCTGGCTGTTAGCGGGAGGGGGACATTTTTTCCGCGAAATACGGAGGACCTTCCGGTGGGTCCTCGATGTCATGTGGAGGAATCAATATTTTGTGCATAATAAGGAGGCACTTCATTGCGTGCGGTCGTGGACCTAGCTGTGAGCCTCTCCACATACATTCCTCTTCCGATGGATGTCGTTTGTTGACCATGTTGACCATGCCGCGCCGAGAGTACCAAAGGCGGTGGACGACGGCGAGTCGTCGAGGCCTAGGAAGGGAACAACCCGAAGTCGAGGAAGAGTCCAAAGTTATTTCCAACGCGGAGGTGAGTACGAGGGTTTACTGATTCAGCTGTAGTGTTGTAACACCCCCTTGTACTAAGCACTGTGACATTTGGTTAATCATGCCATGTCATGTTCATTTGCAAAGCTAATCACAGTGGTTAATCAAAGCAACTCAAATTTGCCCCTGAAAATTCAAATTCAAATTCAAGTGCAAGATGAAGTTGTTCCAAAAATTATGGAAAAATGTTCATCATTTAGCAAATATTCCAAAACAATTGATGTTGAGGAAAACAACATCACCAGCAACTCTAAATGTGGGCTAGGGCATTAAACAGTGCAATATCAGCACTTAAATATGTCAATTCATTTTTGTAAATTTCAAAAATGATCCAAATAAGCCCAAACCAATTTTTGTTGTTAAGGAATATTGCTAGGACATTTTTGGGCCAAGTAACACATTTTACAAAAGTGTTTTGGTGGCCCCATCTTTTTGCTTTCCTCTCTGTTTTAGAAATAAAAGAAAAAGAGAGGAGAGGCATTTACCTGTCACCCCCTCTGGCCGAAGCCGGCCCAGCCCACCACAGCCATCCTCACCTGCTCCCCCCTTCGTGTCGGCACCTCCATGGCAGGAGCTCGCCGCGCCGTTCGCTGCCTGCCACGGCGCCGGAGCAGGCAGCTGGAGATAAGGACGACCCCGAGGCCCTTCCCCCTGGTCGCCTTTCCCCATTCGCCACTTCTCTCCCCCTCTCTGAGCTCGCCCACTCCTCTCCTCTCTGATCCGAGCGGGCTCGCCGCCACGCCGTCCCTCCGCCGCGGCCGACGCCGTCCCCGCCTCCCTCCGACGTGTCCTGGAGCATCACCGTGGACGACCACGTCGACTACGCCGCGGGATCGGGTCCCGGGAGCTACCACGGCGCCGCTTTCTTCTTCTTCCTCCTCTACGGCCAACCGGCTCCGCCGCGTCAATTCGCCGCCTCTACGCTCCTAAACCACCGACGGGCCTCCGTGCGCCCTCTCGGTGAGTTCCTTCCCGTCTCCCCTCTTCTTCTGCCGCCGCTAGCTAGCCGTAGCGCTCGCTCCACCGTAGCCCGAGCCAACCGCCGCGGACCTCGACGCTGGCGTGAACCTGGTGACCAAACGGTCACCGGACAGTGCCCAGCGGGCTCGCGCGCTCGCGTAGGCCGCCCCCCACATTTTGGTTCAAGCCGAAACGCATCGCAGCGCCGATCCCGCCTTTGCCCGAACTCCGGTGGCCGCACGAGTTGACGCCGGCGACGTTCCGGCCAACCCCGGGCCACCGCGCCAGCCCAGCTCGATGCGGCGCTCTTCCCTCGACCGAACGAGCCTAAGAACGGCCGAAATGGTGCACCGTACGCGAAACCCGAGCTCGCCGGAGCTCTCGGGCGCATTCGGCGCTCGCCGGCGTAGCTCTGGCAGCCTCGCCAGCGTGGCACCGCGTGGGGCCCGCCCACGGTCGCTGCCAGTGGGCCCCGCGCCTCAGTTTGACCTCGTTGACCACGGTCAACGCCGCTGACGTGGCACCCTCTAAGGCTGACCTGTGGGTCCCGTGAGAGATTAAGTTAGTTTAAATTTAAATAAAAGCTAACTAGATTAATCAGTCACTGACAGTGCGGGCCCACTAGCTAATTAGGTTATTTAGTTAGTTTTAACTCTGTATATTTAGCTGAGACACTGACCAGTGGGTCCCACTGGACCCACCGGTCAGGTTTGACCCTGGTCAACCGATCTGTTGACTGCTGACGTCATCCCTATGCGATGCTGACGCAGTAATTCATTCTGGTATTTAAAATAATTCCAGAAAATGTTTTAAACTTCGGAAATTCGTAACTTTTAAACCGTAGCTCAGATGGAAAAACTTTCTACATGAAAGTTGCTCAGAACGACGAGACGAAGCTAACCCTGCTATCTGTTTCCGTGACGGGACCCTCTACGGAGGTGAACCCGCAACTTTTAGCCCGTTTCCGGTAGATGAATAGTGCACATACACCGGTTAATAATTCCAGTTAAATCCTAAAAATAACTAATATGACTTAGACATGTTTTTAGGCAACCCTGCACTGCACATTAGCCTAGCACGCTTTGTAATGCTTGTATTCTGTGTATTTATCTGTTTCTTCCCCCCCCCCCTCTTCTCTCTCGGTAGAGTCCGACGCTGACGCCGCTCCAGAGACCGACGCCGTCCCGGTGATTGGTTCCCCCTCCGACGACCTTGCTTTTGCCACCGAGCAACCAGGCAAGCAACCCCCCCTCGATCATTCCGATATCGCCTATGTCTATTCCCTCTTATTCTTGCATTAGAATTGCTGCTACTGCTGCTGCTCCTATTACTGCTGCATAGCCTGTTTTTGCAATACTGTTGATACCTGTCTTTATTCCTAAACT
>LR738710.1:860135165-860146675 GCA_902687465.1 Secale cereale | reverse complement strand
CGTGCATCCGCTATGGTGATTACCGCCGAGGGTGATTCCTCCGGTATCACCTTAACGGGACTTGTCGTTTAGGAATCCAACGAGGGTGATTCCTCGGATTCCTCATCGGCATGGAAACCACACGGATGCCCTGGTTTACCGTACCGTGTTTAAAGACGTATCGATCCCCGAGGCCGGACGTCGCCAGGAACAAAGGCGTGCGGCCAGAGGTATCGTGCGTCTGATGACATTTCATTGTTACTACACTTGTTGGATAGAGACGGGTTGACCCTGAGGGGTACCCGCGAGTGCCTTTGAGGCGTGAGCTGTGGAGTCGGGTGACCAGTGAGGGTACCCGCGAGATAACTACGAAGCGTGGCCGGTCCTGTAAGGTCCTTGTCACAAGTCTTCGAGACGGGACGTCGGGGCCACCGGTGTGGTGGCAACGCTCGTTACCGCGCGCTCCCAATCCACTAAGCGATTTGGATATTTGATCCGAGGGGCCTTCGGGTCCGATAGCACTAACCACCACGTGGGTGTGAGTGGGTGCTCTGCGTCGTATACATCAGCCGGAGTCGTCACGACGTCAGCGATTGAGCGGCCCGTTCAGATTGGACCCAGAATGCAACTGCGTGCTTGTATAAGGGGTTGCTAGGTCTGCTACCGAACGGCCACGTAACGTGCAGGAGCGTCCGGGGCGATGGGCCATGACCCCCGGGGGCATAGGTTTAGTCCGGCGTGCTTGATCCTCTCTGGCGGTATCCGGTCGGGTTGCGTCGTGTTGTTTAGCCGAGGCCGGGCAGGACCCAGCAAGTGTGTCCGGCCGGAGTTAAGCGAGCATGGTGGGTAAGTTGGTGCACCCCTGCAGGGAAGAAAACATCTATCGATAGCCTGTCCTACGGTAACGGACACTCGGAGTTGTATCCACTTCGGTACAACTAGAACTGGTGACTTGAGATATGAGGTAGGGCTCTGGGATTGCTTTCTCGCAGGGAGTCGAGGAAGGATCCCCGGCCGAGGTTGATATTACTATGAACACTTTACATTATGATGTACTAATCTGCACCCTTCTAATTGCTGCAAGACCCTGAAGATGCTAGTCTTCGTCAGGACTAGGCTTTTCCCCTCTCTACTCTGGCATTCTGCAGACTAGTCCACCCACATAAAGCCTCCTTTGAAAATGATGCATTGCTTAGTATAGATCTGATGTAAGTCTTGCTAAGTACTTTGGATGAGTACTCACGGTTGCTTTGCTTCCCCTTTTGTCTTACCCGCATGATAAACCAGACGACGGAGCCATGGTGCCTGCAGCCCCCGTTGACGACTACTACTACCAGCCCGAGGCTGGCTACTACTACTACCCGGCCGGCGAGTACTTCTACGAGGAGCCGGCGGACGACGACCAGGAGTAGGATCGGAGGTCCCAGGCAGGAGGCCTGCGCCTTTTCGATCGTAGCTTTTCTTTTGCCCCGCCTCGTATGAGGCCTATCTGAACTTGTGTTCTATGTCTGTACCCAGACATCTGACGCTTCCGCTGACTATGTGTATGACACTTGTTATGTATTCGAGCCCTCGAGGCCCCTGGCTTGTAATATATAACTTGTATGTATTTATTTGTGTTTTAGAGTTGTGTTATGATTCCTTCACGTGAGTCCTTAGGCTTGATCGTGTGCATTTGCGTGTATGATTAGTGCACGATTGAGCCGGGGTCGTCACAGGTTGGTATCAGAGCCGACTGCCTGTAGGAACCCCTTTCCAACTCCTTGGTCGAAGTTGTGTCTAGAGGTCAAAAACTGTTTTACTAACCTGGCTGTGTGGCTTATGGCCCCACGTCGCCACTTGGGTGGTGTAGCTTCTTTTATTCCTCGCCTATACTCTGGGACTCTTCTCTCTCGTCTATTCGGGTTAAGTTTTACTAACTCCATTAGGTTCTCGTTTTCACATCTACCCGGAGAGCTGGATATCAGTGCGGTTTCTTATCATTGACCTGATTAGTCTGATAATCATTCCTTTCCATTTGTTTGTTTAACCTTTCTTACCAAGTTCTGTTTAATTATCATCAGGACTTGACAAGTCTGATTCGTTCATATCTGAACCTTTTGCACTCAAGCATGAATTTGAATTTGACACACTGTATCATCCAGTAAAAATACAAACCTCCGCGGGTCCTTGCCGATCTACCCTCTTCTGTCCTCAAGTTAGTGTTGAGATTGAAGAGAGAAAATTTCAGGCGTACCCCATTGTCCTGAAATCTTGCGGCATAGACCTCATCCTGGGTATGGATTGGTTGGAGGCTCACGAGGCCCAAATCGATTGTGCCACCAAGACTGTACGTCTTCGGCACCCTTCGAATCAGATCGTGAGTTGCCGCGCTCGTATATATCGTGATGCCGAGGCTCAACTCTATGCCTCTAACGTATTGAATGCTTCACCACTTGAAGGGCTCGAAAGCATACCAGTTGTATGTGATTTCCCGGATGTCTTCCCAGAAGAACTTCCAGGAATACCCCCTGCTCGAGCCGTCGAATTTGTTATTGACTTGAAGCCGGGTACTACTCCTATTGCGAAGCGTCCTTACAAGATGCCACCGCATGAGCTCCTTGAGCTTAAGGAGGAAATCGACAAGTCACTCAAGAAGGGCTTCATCCGTCCTAGTTCCTCTGCCTGGGGAGCACCGTCTCTTTTCGTCAAGAAGAAAGATGGTACGAATAGGCTGGTACAAGATTACCGACCTATCAACCAGGCAACCATCCAGAATAAATATCCGCTTCCTCGGATCAATGACTTATATGATCAACTGGCTGGATCATCGGTGTTTTCTAAACTCGACTTGAGGTTGGGTTATCACCAGATCCGTGTTCGCGAAGAGGATATTCCAAAGACTGCATTCGTTACTCGCTATGGCTCGTATGAGTACACTGTCATGTCTTTTGGACTGACTAATGCTCCAGCTACCTTCTCCCGCCTGATGAATTATATATTCATGGATTACCTCGACAAGTTCGTCGTGGTACATCTGGATGATATTCTGGTATTCTCGAAGAACAAGGAAGAACACGTCGAACATCTTCGACTTGTTCTGGAGAAGCTGCGAGAGCATCAGCTTTATGCTAAGTTTTCCAAATGCGAGTTCTGGCTTTCTGACGTGACCTACCTTGGACATGTGATTTCCAAGGATGGCATTGCCGTTAATCCGGAACGGGTTCAGGCTATTCTGGACTGGACTCCTCCGAAGAATGTCAAGCAAGTGAGAAGTTTTCTCGGCCTTGCAAGCTATTGTCGTCGCTTCGTCGAGAACTTTTCCAAGATTGCCAAGCCCCTGACTAATCTGCTTCACAAAGGCGTTAAGTTTGAGTGGACAGATAAATGCCAGGAAAGCTTTCAAACTCTTAAGGACAAGCTCGTTTCTGCACCAGTGCTTGCTCCTCCAGATTCTCGCAAGGACTTCGTGATATATTGCGACGCCTCTCGTCAAGGATTAGGCTGTGTCCTAATGCAAGAACGAAGAGTAGTTGCTTATGCATCGCGCCAATTGCGTCCGCATGAAGAGAATTATCCAGTGCATGATCTTGAACTTGCTGCAGTGATCTTTGCATTGAAGCTATGGCGGCATTACCTTCTCGGTAACCGGTGTGAGATTTATACCGATCACCAAAGTTTGAAGTATTTATTCACTCAGCCGGATCTTAATCTCCGCCAACAGCGATGGTTGGAAACTATTTCTGAATATGACTGTGGTATTTCTTATACCCCTGGCAAGGCTAATGTGATGGCCGATGCCTTGAGTCGCAAGTCATACAGCACCAACCTCAAGGTTAAGCGAGCTCAGCCTCGTCTTTATGAGGAATTACGCAAGCTGAATCTGCATATCGTTCCACAGGGTTCGCTTAATGACCTTGTGATACAGCCGGACCTTGAGAAGGCTGTCAAGGTAGCGCAAACCAAAGATGCTTACGTTGATATTATGAAACAGAAACTGCATCTTCCGAAATACAGGGATTTCTCAATATCCGAAGATGGAACCTTGTATTTCCGAGGCCGCATTGTGGTAACTCGTTTCGAGCTTATGACTGACAAGGTCATGAAGGAGGCACATGATACACCGCTGTCTATTCATCCTGGTAGTACTAAGATGTATCATGATCTCCGCCAAAGGTACTGGTGGCCTAATATGAAGCGGGATATTGCTCGTTATGTTGCTGAATGCGATGTCTGTCGTCGCGTGAAGGCAGAACATCAGAAGCCTGCTGGACTTCTGCAACCTCTTCCTATTCCGCTGTGGAAATGGGATAAGGTGCAAATGGATTTCATTACTGGCTTTCCTAAGTCCCAGAAGGGTAACGATGTCATTCTTGTCGTCGTCGACCAACTCTCAAAGGTTGCACACTTCCTGCCAATCAAGGAGACTATCACTGCTAGCCAGTTAGCAGAACTGTATATCTCCCGAATTGTATCCCTCCACGGAATTCCGAAGGAGATCAGTACGGACCGTGGCACCCTGTTCACTTCCAAGTTCTGGGAAAGTTTTCAAGAAGCTTTGGGAACTCATATCAACTGGAGTTCAGCTTATCACCCCCAGTCCCAAGGTCAAGTTGAACGAGTCAATCAAGTGCTTGAAGATATGCTGCGAGCTTGTGTTATATCATTCGGTAAGAAATGGGAAGAATCCCTTCCATATGCCGAGTTCTCGTATAACAACAGCTATCAAGCAAGCTTGAAGATGGCTCCCTTTGAAGTTCTGTACGGACGTAAGTGTCGAACCCCTCTGAACTGGTCAGAAACTGGGGAACGACAAGTTATTGGTCCGGACATTATTCAACACGCCGAAGAGCAAGTCCGTATCGTGCGTGAGAATCTCAAGGCGGCTCAAGACCGTCAGAAGAGCAACTATGATCGCAAACGATGGGGATTGACTTATCAACCAGGTGATCAAGTTTATCTTCGTGTCACCCCTATGAAGGGCACGCACCGTTTCGGCGTCAAGGGCAAGTTAGCTCCACGCTACATTGGCCCCTTTCCCGTGGTTGCTAGACGTGGATTTGTGGCTTATAAACTGGAATTGCCTCCGCAATTCTCTCATATCCACGATGTGTTCCATGTGTCGCAACTTCGCCGATCCTTCAAGGAATCTCCGCATCGTGCTGTGGATCACGAGATGCTCGAGCTTCAAGATGATCTGTCTTATAAGGAGCATCCGATCCGCATTCTCGATCAAACTGAACGTCGGACCCGCCAGAAGACAACTAAGTTCCTGAAAGTGCAGTGGTCGAATCACACTGAAGATGAAGCCACTTGGGAACGCGAGGAAAATCTTCGGGCGGAGTACCCCGATCTCTTTGCTTCTACCTCCTAAATTCTCGGGACGAGAATTTCTTTTAGAGGAGGAGAATTTGTAACACCCCCTTGTACTAAGCACTGTGACATTTGGTTAATCATGCCATGTCATGTTCATTTGCAAAGCTAATCACAGTGGTTAATCAAAGCAACTCAAATTTGCCCCTGAAAATTCAAATTCAAATTCAAGTGCAAGATGAAGTTGTTCCAAAAATTATGGAAAAATGTTCATCATTTAGCAAATATTCCAAAACAATTGATGTTGAGGAAAACAACATCACCAGCAACTCTAAATGTGGGCTAGGGCATTAAACAGTGCAATATCAGCACTTAAATATGTCAATTCATTTTTGTAAATTTCAAAAATGATCCAAATAAGCCCAAACCAATTTTTGCTGTTAAGGAATATTGCTAGGACATTTTTGGGCCAAGTAACACATTTTACAAAAGTGTTTTGGTGGCCCCATCTTTTTGCTTTCCTCTCTGTTTTAGAAATAAAAGAAAAAGAGAGGAGAGGCATTTACCTGTCACCCCCTCTGGCCGAAGCCGGCCCAGCCCACCACAGCCATTCTCACCTGCTCCCCCCTTCGTGTCGGCACCTCCATGGCAGGAGCTCGCCGCGCCGTTCGCTGCCTGCCACGGCGCCGGAGCAGGCAGCTGGAGATAAGGACGACCCCGAGGCCCTTCCCCCTGGTCGCCTTTCCCCATTCGCCACTTCTCTCCCCCTCTCTGAGCTCGCCCACTCCTCTCCTCTCTGATCCGAGCGGGCTCGCCGCCACGCCGTCCCTCCGCCGCGGCCGACGCCGTCCCCGCCTCCCTCTGACGTGTCCTGGAGCATCACCGTGGACGACCACGTCGACTACGCCGCGGGATCGGGTCCCGGGAGCTACCACGGCGCCGCTTTCTTCTTCTTCCTCCTCTACGGCCAACCGGCTCCGCCGCGTCAATTCGCCGCCTCTACGCTCCTAAACCACCGACGGGCCTCCGTGCGCCCTCTCGGTGAGTTCCTTCCCGTCTCCCCTCTTCTTCTGCCGCCGCTAGCTAGCCGTAGCGCTCGCTCCACCGTAGCCCGAGCCAACCGCCGCGGACCTCGACGCTGGCGTGAACCTGGTGACCAAACGGTCACCGGACAGTGCCCAGCGGGCTCGCGCGCTCGCGTAGGCCGCCCCACACATTTTGGTTCAAGCCGAAACGCATCGCAGCGCCGATCCCGCCTTTGCCCGAACTCCGGTGGCCGCACGAGTTGACGCCGGCGACGTTCCGGCCAACCCCGGGCCACCGCGCCAGCCCAGCTCGATGCGGCGCTCTTCCCTCGACCGAACGAGCCTAAGAACGGCCGAAATGGTGCACCGTACGCGAAACCCGAGCTCGCCGGAGCTCTCGGGCGCATTCGGCGCTCGCCGGCGTAGCTCTGGCAGCCTCGCCAGCGTGGCACCGCGTGGGGCCCGCCCACGGTCGCTGCCAGTGGGCCCCGCGCCTCAGTTTGACCTCGTTGACCACGGTCAACGCCGCTGACGTGGCACCCTCTAAGGCTGACCTGTGGGTCCCGTGAGAGATTAAGTTAGTTTAAATTTAAATAAAAGCTAACTAGATTAATCAGTCACTGACAGTGCGGGCCCACTAGCTAATTAGGTTATTTAGTTAGTTTTAACTCTGTATATTTAGCTGAGACACTGACCAGTGGGTCCCACTGGACCCACCGGTCAGGTTTGACCCTGGTCAACCGATCTGTTGACTGCTGACGTCATCCCTATGCGATGCTGACGCAGTAATTCATTCTGGTATTTAAAATAATTCCAGAAAATGTTTTAAACTTCGGAAATTCGTAACTTTTAAACCGTAGCTCAGATGGAAAAACTTTCTACATGAAAGTTGCTCAGAACGACGAGACGAAGCTAACCGTGCTATCTGTTTCCATGACGGGACCCTCTACGGAGGTGAACCCGCAACTTTTAGCCCGTTTCCGGTAGATGAATAGTGCACATACACCGGTTAATAATTCCAGTTAAATCCTAAAAATAACTAATATGACTTAGACATGTTTTTAGGCAACCCTGCACTGCACATTAGCCTAGCACGCTTTGTAATGCTTGTATTCTGTGTATTTATCTATTTCTTCCCCCCCTCTTCTCTCTCGGTAGAGTCCGACGCTGACGCCGCTCCAGAGACCGACGCCGTCCCGGTGATTGGTTCCCCCTCCGACGACCTTGCTTTTGCCACCGAGCAACCAGGCAAGCAACCCCCCCTCGATCATTCCGATATCGCCTATGTCTATTCCCTCTTATTCTTGCATTAGAATTGCTGCTACTGCTGCTGCTCCTATTACTGCTGCATAGCCTGTTTTTGCAATACTGTTGATACCTGTCTTTATTCCTAAACTGCTTAGTATAGGTTGGGTAGCACTGCTGTGGTCCCGCTTTCTCGTAGTTGCCTCGCTTAGTACCCTTGCCTCGATCAAGCGATCGAGCCCCTTCCCCTGACCTTCTTCACATCACCACACACCCCCTAGTATGCTCGACTCCGCAGAGTTAACATCGGGTGACGAGGGTGATACCTCCGAACTCACTTCCGATGTTGTCCCTGTAGTATAGCTAGCTCGTTGTGGGTTTCCGAGGGTGATTCCTCTTCCCACTTCCGACTTAGCTTTTGTCGTGCATCCGCTATGGTGATTACCGCCGAGGGTGATTCCTCCGGTATCACCTTAACGGGACTTGTCGTTTAGGAATCCAACGAGGGTGATTCCTCGGATTCCTCATCGGCATGGAAACCACACGGATGCCCTGGTTTACCGTACCGTGTTTAAAGACGTATCGATCCCCGAGGCCGGACGTCGCCAGGAACAAAGGCGTGCGGCCAGAGGTATCGTGCGTCTGATGACATTTCATTGTTACTACACTTGTTGGATAGAGACGGGTTGACCCTGAGGGGTACCCGCGAGTGCCTTTGAGGCGTGAGCTGTGGAGTCGGGTGACCAGTGAGGGTACCCGCGAGATAACTACGAAGCGTGGCCGGTCCTGTAAGGTCCTTGTCACAAGTCTTCGAGACGGGACGTCGGGGCCACCGGTGTGGTGGCAACGCTCGTTACCGCGCGCTCCCAATCCACTAAGCGATTTGGATATTTGATCCGAGGGGCCTTCGGGTCCGATAGCACTAACCACCACGTGGGTGTGAGTGGGTGCTCTGCGTCGTATACATCAGCCGGAGTCGTCACGACGTCAGCGATTGAGCGGCCCGTTCGGATTGGACCCAGAATGCAACTGCGTGCTTGTATAAGGGGTTGCTAGGTCTGCTACCGAACGGCCACGTAACGTGCAGGAGCGTCCGGGGCGATGGGCCATGACCCCCGGGGGCATAGGTTTAGTCCGGCGTGCTTGATCCTCTCTGGCGGTATCCGGTCGGGTTGCGTCGTGTTGTTTAGCCGAGGCCGGGCAGGACCCAGCAAGTGTGTCCGGCCGGAGTTAAGCGAGCGTGGTGGGTAAGTTGGTGCACCCCTGCAGGGAAGAAAACATCTATCGATAGCCTGTCCTACGGTAACGGACACTCGGAGTTGTATCCACTTCGGTACAACTAGAACTGGTGACTTGAGATATGAGGTAGGGCTCTGGGATTGCTTTCTCGCAGGGAGTCGAGGAAGGATCCCCGGCCGAGGTTGATATTACTATGAACACTTTACATTATGATGTACTAATCTGCACCCTTCTAATTGCTGCAAGACCCTGAAGATGCTAGTCTTCGTCAGGACTAGGCTTTTCCCCTCTCTACTCTGGCATTCTGCAGACTAGTCCACCCACATAAAGCCTCCTTTGAAAATGATGCATTGCTTAGTATAGATCTGATGTAAGTCTTGCTGAGTACTTTGGATGAGTACTCACGGTTGCTTTGCTTCCCCTTTTGTCTTACCCGCATGATAAACCAGACGACGGAGCCATGGTGCCTGCAGCCCCCGTTGACGACTACTACTACCAGCCCGAGGCTGGCTACTACTACTACCCGGCCGGCGAGTACTTCTACGAGGAGCCGGCGGACGACGACCAGGAGTAGGATCGGAGGTCCCAGGCAGGAGGCCTGCGCCTTTTCGATCGTAGCTTTTCTTTTGCCCCGCCTCGTATGAGGCCTATCTGAACTTGTGTTCTATGTCTGTACCCAGACATCTGACGCTTCCGCTGACTATGTGTATGACACTTGTTATGTATTCGAGCCCTCGAGGCCCCTGGCTTGTAATATATAACTTGTATGTATTTATTTGTGTTTTAGAGTTGTGTTATGATTCCTTCACGTGAGTCCTTAGGCTTGATCGTGTGCATTTGCGTGTATGATTAGTGCACGATTGAGCCGGGGTCGTCACAAGTGTGAGGCTGTCGTCGCTGGAGGATAACTGGAGGTGTGGGTTAGTAGTAGGATGGACAGGCCAGCGATGCGAGTATGGTGGGGCAGTGAGGCCTGCCCGACAACACAGCTGGCCACGGCAAACAGGAGTAGGATGTTCCGTCGGCGCTGGTTTGGGTGGCTGGAGCAGGAAGATCAGAGATTGAAGAAGCACGACTGTCTTTGGATTGACATCTAACGGTCTCACGCAGGTAAAATTGATTGTTACCTAAGTTTCTTTTATTGAGAAACCTTGTGCACGCATTAACTTAGTAGGCCCACAAGTCAGCCTCCAAATCTATGGCACACAACATACAACCTATTTGCTATATTTTTACTAATTTGCGGCTCATTTGCTAATTTTAAGGAATTTATTACAACCCATTTTCTGCCCAGGATCACGATCAAAAAATTCAGCCTAATTTTGCATATTTTGGCGGAGTCCGAATTATTTTAATTCAGAAAATTCGAATCAAAGACAAACAAATTAGAAAACAATTATATTAAAATCTAATGATATTTAAATTCTAAAAATTGAAAAAACCCAAAATTTTAAAATAATTGCCAGTTTGCTATCTTTTATATTTACGGCTCATTTGTTAATACTTATTACAACACATTTCACATTACTTATTAGAGCCCATTTTATGAGCAAGCCGAATGGATCCATCCTTGTCTTGAAATATTTGCAGCCTAACAATTTGCAAAAAGAAAAAGAAAAAAGATTTCATGCCCAACACGGCTAGACGGAGTAATGTTAAAATAAATCTGGTCTAGGCAGTTTATTATGAAGGTAGATAATTTGTGCGTGAGTTGCGACCAGAGCCTAAACATTCTAGTACATTAAGACGTCATTGCACGTCTATGATTACATTGGTCTGTACAATGTTAATACGTTTTGTAATGATTTTTGAATGTAATCAGCATGATTAACCTGTCAACTTATAATGATAAACAATTATTTTGTAAGAACTTATTGATTTGCCAAATAAATATTGTTTTATTTTTGTAAACAAATACGTGTGACAATTGAGTTGGTTTTAGGGACCAGTGATAAGAAAAATCAGCGCTGGAAGGGAAAACAACAAAAGAAATAAGGAAATAAAGGTGAAAAGAGAACGTTGCGTATTTTTAATATAATAATATATGTATATGAAGCAATAAAACTTTAGGTAGAAATTAGAAAACGGAAGTAGGATATGACGATTTTAGACGAAAATAGAACTGGGTTGTGCGTTTTCTTCAGTAAAAAATTGGTCTGCAGATGTTCTAAGAGAAAATATAACATGAACCGCAACACTGCACGACACGACCGCCTCGCAGCCGACACTACACCGGACCGGACGCCCGCTCGTTGGCCACAACTTCCACGCCATAATCCGGGGCCGTTGCCCCGATGTACAAGTTAGACTGCTGAGGGACACGACAGTCGGGTCAATGAACTCACCACCCGCATGGTACAAGGTTGCCACCCATGCCATGCAAGCCACAATCCCAACCCCACTAGGGCATCACATGACAACCCCAGCCCCATGCCATTGGCTGGACGAGCGGCGCCTAAGCAGTCGATCGAGGTCGATCTCAGCATGAAGGGAGGCATGTAGGGAAGAACTCGACATCGCAGAAATCAAGGGAGGAGCAAAACCCTAATCATCTAGCGATAGGGAACGGTTCGCGGCATCAGATACATTCTTTTGCTATCCCCACCCGACCGGAGATTTTTTAAATATTTTTTCTAGACCATTTGGAAAAACAATTGAGAGAAAAATGTGGAGTGCACACCGCGGGCTCCTATATGGCGCGTACCGCGCCGGCCAGCAACGTAGCACGTA
>LR738710.1:860112439-860133844 GCA_902687465.1 Secale cereale | reverse complement strand
CGGTTTTGCTTCCGCGAGAGGCACGGTTGTGCTTTCGCGAGAGTCACGGCCGTGCCTCCCAGAAAGGAAAAAACGCGTTTTTTTTTCATTTCGCGAGAGTCACGGTTTTGCTTCCGCGAGAGGCACGGTTGTGCTTTCGCGAGAGTCACGACCGTGCCTCTCGAAAACGAAAAAAACACGTTTGCTGTTTTTCTTTCTTTCGCGAGAGTCACGGTTTTGCTTCCGTGGGAGGCACGGTTGGGCTTTCGTGAGAGTCACGGCCGTGCCTCCTCGGAAACAAAAAAAACACGTTTTCTCTCTTTTTTTCTCTTCCGCGAGAGTCATAGTTTTGCTTCCGCCAGAGGCACGGTTGTGATTTTGCGAGAAGCACGGGCATGCCTCTTTCGGAAAGGGAAAAAACCAGTGCGTCCAGTCCGATTTTTTCGTCCGGTTTTTTTCATGAACAAAAGTTCGTCGAAACCTATCAACATGGTATCTAGTTTTGAAGATCTCGACGCGAGTAATTCAACGGTGAAAACGGTTCGAGATTTGGACTCACGGTTTAAGAGATAAAACGTTTTGAATAAACGGATCTAGAAAAAAAGAAAAACGCACAGGTTCCGACAAGTGGCGCACATGCAACGCGCCACTTATCGCAACATGGGGTTTGGGGTAATCTTTACCACGAGTCCTCTTCAATTAGTGATTCGCATATAGTAGGTCTCGGTCCGGTGCACAGAAGTGTTCACACCATCTGGCTTGGCCCGCTAACCTTTCGCCGGCTGAGCCCAAACGATACCTAGAAGCCCATTCAGCCCATGCTGGAACCTCTCAGATCAACGCCCCACCCTCCTCATGTGCCCAGGAACCCTAGCCTGCCAGCCGCCCACCTCCACTCATCTCCCTGCCCCCCGCCGGTCTCGCACCAGCCCGCCCGCCGCCTCACGCGCTCCTCCCGGAATCGCGCACCGCCGCCGCGCTCGACCCAAACTCCTTGCTCGCAGCCACCGCGTGAGGCAGGATGAGGAAGCTCAAGTTCCACGAGAAGAAGCTGCTGAAGAAGACCAACTTCCTCCTGTGGAAGCGGGAGGGCGGCCACCGCGAGGCCGCCGTCACGCAGCGCTACAGCCTCGTCGACAGGGACGACTACAAGAAGTACGTACTCTCTCACCCGGTCAATCCCCTCCCTCCCTCCCTCCCTGCCTCTCCTCCTGCCCATCGAACACGGTTCGATCCCGCGGCGCGCCGATCGCCTCCCGGGATTCGCTGAGCGTGTCGATTCAAGAAAAGAAATCGCGGCCTCTGCTGGGCGGCGCCCGTAACTAATCAATCCTGTGGTTGTTGTTTGTGTCCCGGCAGGTACAACGGGATTTGCTTGATGGCGCAGAAGCTCGTCAACATCATAAAGCAGATGGATCCCAGGGACCCTTTCCGAATCGAGATGACGGACATGCTGATCGATAAGCTGTAAGTTGCCACAGACCCCCCGTTGAAATTTTAACTGCATACTATGAGGACTATATCCATCATGCGCCGCAACCTTGTGAGAATGCTCCAGGCTTATCTGCAGTTGCCACTTTGATTGTTGTTATAGAGTTAGAAATGTGTGAGGCTTTTGATGTGTGCTCTTGACTATAAATTAAGGACCCTGATAAGTACTAACGTCAGGTATGAGCACATGGCAACACCGAACATTTTCGATGGCAAGTTTAGTGATGCGGGGATGGCAACTAAGTTGCCAAGCATGGCAACTTTCGTGCTTCAGTTTAGTTTTTGACGGAAACTTGCCGTGTGTCACTGGAAATTGCCATCTTTGCATGACTGGAATTGCCATAGGAAAACGTCACGGCCAGAGTGCCACGCACCTGAAGTGTGGCACTTGTCATTTGTGTAAATTAACTGTACTTTCAACATATGTTAGTACTACTTGATTATTTGCCCAGACACCATTTTAAAAAGATTATTTGCCCAGAATGCATAAAACTCTGAGATTATCGGCTTCTCATTATAATCTTCTCCTTATGTCTGAGCATGCACTCCAATAAACATGCCATTATGAAAGTTACAGGGATACCCTGTACATATCATGTTTGTTTAGTGAGCCATCGTACTAGAATCATCTAAAGCTATTTCCTTTTGGCTAAATCACTGCAGTTCTTGCTTGCCACTTGCACTTGTTCCTTGCTACTTTTACTGGCCTGCTCATTTGTCTAGTCTAAAGAAGTTTTCTTGAATTTCAGGTATAATATGGGTGTAATTCCAACAAAGAAGAGCTTGGTTAAATGTGAGAGACTTTCAGTGAGCGCCTTCGCCAGGTCTCTATCTATCCCCGGATTATAACAATTAATTCCTTTGATCGCTGAATAGTGCATTTTATTTGCCAGTTAATGTTTGAAAGAAAGTGTTTATTGCTATGGATCACTCAATGACCTGTGCACGTGTCATATTTCACTTACCATATTGTTTGCTAAACTATTGTAGGCGGAGACTTGCAACAATTATGGTGAAGCTCAAGTTTGCTGAACACCTTAAAGAGGCCGTCACCTACATTGAACAGGGCCATGTGCGTGTAGGCCCAGAGACGGTCACCGATCCAGCCTTCCTTGTGACCAGGAACATGGAGGACTTCATCACCTGGGTGGATTCCTCAAAGATCAAGAAGAAGATCATGGAGTATAACGGTGCATTGGATGATTATGATGCCATGATTTAAGGATATGTCGTGATAGTATAATTTTTGGGAACATCAGTGATTCAGTGTAGCTACTCCTTTACTAGTTTTTAAACCTGAATCTGAGGCTAGGATATGTTATGTGTTGCAAAGCTACTTGTGTGATGAAGCTAAACGTCCATAACATGCAAATGACATAATCAGTTCATACTTGTCCCCTTCTGCTTCCCCTTGCACATGCTGATAACAGTATCATACATAAATTTTGATGTTCTGCTGAATATGTACAATGTGCGTTCTACTCTGCAAGTTGATTGAATTGCTTGTTACTAACAAATTGAGCTATGCGGTAAAAGCAATAAAAGATGTTGTTTGATGTGAAGAAAAGTTATCATGGAGCTGACGAAACAAAAAACTGGGAAACGCTTATCTCTGAATTACAGTAAGAGCAGTTTCAGAAATCTGACTAGCTTGTTTCCTTCCAGAGATAAAAAGAGCTAAAAAAAAAACTCGGTGTTGTTATTGTTGAGCCTAAACTACCAAATTGAAAAGGTGAGAGGTTTATTTATTCAAACTGAGTAAGCAAGTTATGAGTGTCGTCTGATACGACAAACAGCAACAACTGCAGCAACACAATTTAATCATCGCATAACTGCGAGTCGTTCTATATACGAAGCCTTTGTTCTCTCGGCAGCAAATTAATCTTTCCATCGTCTTGCTTATGGAGCCCAACGACTGCAGCTGTTTCCAGCGAATGCGTGCGCGCACACTGAATCGCTGGCACTTAAGGAAGAATTGGAGGTTGCATTTGGTTCCCACTTGGTAGCAACATACAGTGCTCACTTATTTCCCATGAGAACAGGCACCAGCTCCCTTGGTCCAAACTCAAACTCTTCCTCTTCACCGCCCTGCCGACAGTTCTTGCTCGTCCTCTAAATGGTCATTGCAGCAAGCAAGGAAATGCAGGCTGCAGAATCGACGAGGTTAAGATGGAAGGAGCAACAAGATACTAAAGTTTAGATATATTAGGAAAGAACAACCAAACTGGAGTATATATTAATTATTACCTGCACATTCGTTTCCATGCTGAAAGGTTCCCTGGTGTACATTACGTGCCATTTCTTGTCATCCCAGCAATCACTGTCTGCATAAGCCTCAACGTGCTGGATATGGCTAAACTTGTCCCACTCGCTGCCAGATTCTCCTGCGGCCATGAAACCAAGTATCTCCAGACCGCAATCCACCAGCAAATGGCTTGGATTTACAGTTTGAAGGTACAAGGGTAGTCCCATCTTGCTGGGCGAGAGCTGGAATCTTTCACCGTAGCCAGGAACTGTGAGCACAAGTCTCCGTAGTGCGCTCATTTCCTCTAGTGAGGTGAGCTCGGGGCAAGACTTGATCTCAAGCTTTTGCAATTCAGGGAAATTGGAGATACTAATCAGCTTGGGTAAGTCATACAGATCGAGCTCAACAACAGAAGCAAAGTTCTCTAGCGAATGGAGACTCCACATGCTCCACAAGGTTAACTTTCTCAAAGCCTTTGCATGTGAGGCAAGACCGGGAGGGATACGCTTCAAATTACACCTTGTGAAAGTAAGCTCAACTAAGACTGGCATAGCTTGCACTTCCTCCTCCCATTTCCACTCCTCCAATTCCACGAAATCTAATAAATCCATCTCATGCAACCTCGGAAATGCAGTCACCATGCGGGATGAAGGATAGCAACGGTGGCTCTGGGGACGCACAAATTCTGGCCCAATGCACTTGATCGCTGGAGCACAGTTGACTTTCAGATACTCCAGCCAGGGGAGCTGACATAATCCATCAGGAAGTTGGGTGCAACAAGCCAAGTCTTTCATCACTAGCATCCTCAAGCTATTGAGGGGCATTGTTGTTGTCGACATCATCCATCTTGGGAGCTGGCGCCCGGTATATCCTTCAACGGAAATAATTTCTATGCAAGGAGGAGGAGATAGCTCATTAAACACCTCCTCAATTATGCCTTGATTCTTCCTACACGTAGTGCTGGATAATAAGCGCATCCTAGAGAGATGCATTTTTTTATCAAGCCTAACCTTTGTGACAAATGAAGCATCAGATACATTCTCCAGGCCTACTAATCCAATGCCCCTAAGCTGGGAAAGCGGTCCAAGCTCTTCCAAGCTACACCAATCACCATCCATGTGTATTCGGAACCCAGATAGCGTCCTCAAATTTGTTAGAGCATGGAAACCCCTAGGAATACTATATATACTCGTGCCTTCAAGTTGAAGATATCTTAGTTCCGTTAACTTCACAATGCTATCAGGAAGTTTCACAAGATTCTCACAGCCTTCAAGACTAATGTGTTGTAAGAACTTCATTTTGTGAATGTTCTCTGGTAAGCAATCTATATCAGAGCATCTATCCATTGACAAATACCTCAAGTGTTTGAGATGATACAGAGATTCAACCATTGTGGCGAACTCTGCAGACTCTACGTGTAGAGTACGCAGACTTGAAAAGGTAACCAAGGAATCACCAGACTGAACCTTGAAGTTTCCAATTAACATTAATGATCTCAGAGATATTTGCTCTTGTAAACTTCTCCACTCAAACTCATCTGATTCCACTCCATTAGTCTCTATAGACAACCGGAGAAAGCTTTGCAAATGAAGTTTACTTTTAACAGTATCTCCATTATGAACTACTAGTGCTTCATTTCTTGTCATGAATTGAGCAAATGAACGAATAACATCATGCATCTTGCAAACATAGTGACTGGCATATGATGTATCCAGCTCTATAAGGTTCCTCAACCTCAACTCTGTATGGTACTCAGTTCCTATTTCTTCCAAAATATCCGAGTTTCCATGAACAAATCCTTCACCAATCCACATGTCGATGAATTGTGTATCATCTAAAATCATCTTTTTAGGCTTAAGGGAGAAGTGCAGAAAGCATTGCTTTAAACAAGGGGACAAGTCCTCATAGCTAAGATATATGGCATGATTTAGCTCTTCTGGCATTTGAGATATTGACCATACAGCATCATTCAATACCTTCTCCCAATCACGTCGGGTTTTTTCCTTATGGCAAAGGAGTCCTCCCATCACTTTTATGGCAAGTGGTAACCCATCACATTTTTCTACAATTTGCATTCCAATATCCTTCAGCATATCCACTGCAGGTTCGCTTTTCTCAGTCATGAGTACCTTCAAACAATCGAGAATTAATATGGAATACACACATTAATTGAGTACCTATAGTCTAGTCTACTGATAAATTAAGTTGTCAATCAAAAGCATAGAATAATAAATTCATAAATACAGTAATTAGTTTGATGCTCTGCCCATGAAGGCATCTGGATGGATCAATGTCCATGTATTTTTATTTGACACATAAATGATCTAATTACCTAGCTAGTTACTCTCAACACAATCTACGAATCAGAGATAAACAACAGGCCAACAAGCATATGCATGTGTCTCAGTAGTCTAGAATGACCAATTAGAAGATAGTCTAGTCGTTGTGGGGTTATTAAGAACTATAAGGCGTACCGCGTACATACCATTTAAAGGCAGTGCTTACATTATGTGGTGATAATCAATATAAAAGTACTACGTACAAGCAGTTGGTGTGGACGCTTGGTCTATGTGCCTATTCATAACGAGCACTAGTGTACTAGTAGTAATGTTATTCAAACAACAGTGGTCATATACAATGACGCACCAAGAAGATGAAGCACGTACTTAAGGCAGTAAGCACCAAGAGTACAACAAAAAATATTGCCACTTCCTGTGTTAATAGGGATGCAAATTGGAACCTAAAGGGTACCCTCCGGCCCTCCTTGGTTCTACTAAATGAACTAAATTTTCACAAATGATATCATTTGTGAAAATTTAGTTCATTTGGTAGAACTAAGGAGGGCCGGAGGGTACCCTAAAGGTACCAAATTTGCATCCCTACGTGTCAATAAATGAACATATTACTTGAGATAGAACGGAGGCTACCAGTAGTTATGTACTCACCTGCTTCGTGAGCAATGACCAGCCATCTTTGGGCCCTAATTTGTTGATGCGGTGGTATGGATTTACTGCTTTCATGCCTCGGGCAACAGTTTCATGTCTTGTGGTGACGAGGACTCGGCTACCCGGGGCACTGTGGCTAATGGGAGCCTTAAGCAAGTTCGTCCATTCATAGGTGCCCCACATGTCATCCAACACAAGAAATAGCTTCTTATCTTTGATAGCACTTGCAAGAGCCGGCACGAGCAAAGTTTTGTCTTGAGACCCACCCCCAGGTCCTGGCAAATTTCCTTCAGCGGTAGTGATGGCTGTCCTCAATAAGTCAACCTCGCTGAATTCTTGTGTGGTACTTAACCATATTTTCTTGGTGAACTTGCCTTGTATTGCTTCGTCGTTAAAGACCTTCTTGCTAAGGGTGGTCTTACCAATCCCGCCAACACCAACGATGGCGAACACCATGATGCTATCACTCGTGTCAATGACTTCCTTCGTGAGCAGCTGAACAAGTGATCTCGTGTCATCTTCGATCTTCTCCCAAACCACGCCCGATCGCTCCAACAATGGATTCGTCTTGCGGTCAATACCATGAGATCGATTTGTCTTCTGGTCCTGGTAGACTTCAAGCTTGATGAAATTGAAACTACGACCCCTCTTGCAGATGTTATCGAACTTCTTGTTCAGTGCCTTAATGCGGCTGCCGATGTCGTGTGCATGGAGGGGATTCTGCATGCACAAGAACATGGAGTTAAGACACCCCATGTCCTCGGATGGACCTTGCTCCATGGCCTTGAGCTGGCACAGATCAATGATGTCAGTAGGGTGGTACATGGCATGCTTCAATTCCTCCACCCACCCCCGAACACTCTCGTCGGTGATGTTTCTCCTATCGGCATCAGCAAGGAAATTCTGGAGGTCCCCAAGCTTGATGGTTAGATCGTCGATCGCGCTGGAGACCCCGATCAGCATGGCCACCTCTTCTCTAGCCATGTTGGCGAGCATCTTGGTAACGTAAGATGCCAAGGCATTCAGAACCCCTGTCATGGCTTGAGCTGCTGCTGGAAACATGCAGTCGAACAAAATTAGTGTCTTTATTACTACCTTGTACATCAACGACCCCATTCTAAAAGATTGGTTCATAGTCGCCAGCCACCACAGAAAAAAAGAGGATAATCTAGAGACAAGCAATTTTTTTTGGAAAAAAAATGGGCTTGCAAACAAGAAGACAATGCTACACACACAAAATCCGACCATAAATGTCGCAGTGGTCACTCGAAATAAAACCAAATAGTTTAGTTTAAGAAGTAATAATCTACGATGATACACTACAAGGCTAGAATTGTCTAGTTGAGCTGATATCAATTACCTTGAATCAAATGGAGAGATCACAGCTTAGAGCAACTAGCTCGTAGAACAGCAGAGGATGGGGCTTTCAGCTTTGCATATACGGTGGGATTTAGATACAAAATATATGTTTGAAAGATAGATAGTACATGCCTAGATGGGTCTAGCTAAGGCTCAGTCGGCTGTCGTCATGTACATTGTTTTTTGCCTGTTTCGGTCACCCCTTCTTGCAGGTTGTGTTTTTCCTTTGTGGGCTTTGGTCGCGGGCTCTGTTTGTCTTTGTGAGTTGTCTTTTGAGGTGTGGTTGTGGTCTTTTACTGTTTTGGGCTTGGCTTGTCCCTGTGAGCTGTGACTTAACTTTTTGCATATTTTTTCCTTTTTATGTGAAAAAAAATATTACAACCAAATATAACACAACCAGAAAATGATAAGGATTTGATATGACAGAAAAAAGGAAACGAAAAAGACATAATATGACAAGATAATTCTGGGCTTATTCCTATAACTTTTTTTCTTCAGTTTTTTCCTTTTCTATTTTCTCTGGACAGAAAAAGCCAGTGCATAGTCGACGGCTAAAGTGTGCCGATAATGTCAAGAGAGGTCAGGGTAGACCGAACTTGACATGGGAGGAGTCCGTAAAGAGGGATCTTAAAGACTGGAGTATCGACAGAGAACTAGCGAGAACTAGCCATGGACAGGGATGCGTGGAAGCTTGCTATCCATGTGCCGGAACCATGAGTTGGCTGCGAGATCTTATGCGTTTCACCACTAGCCTACCCCAACTTGTTTGGGACTAAAGGCTTTGTTGTTGTTGTTGAAAGAACCCCCACACCAGTTGGGCTTAACCCCTCTTTAGATTTTGAGATAAATGGGATGGAAAAAGGAAGGACGTAAAAGTGTGAAAAGAATCCCCTTCCTCTGTTCTTTATCAGCAGTACTCACAGAAAACCCCTACTCCAACTCGACGAGTAAACCACATGTGCCCTCCCCCCACCCCACCGCTGATCTAAAACCTCTGAAAATTAAAATTTCAGACCATGCAAGAACGAAATAAATACAAAACTTCCTCGTTTGGGAGCTGAAGAATTCTAAACATGAGCCAAACCTCCAAACAAGTACTCCCTCCGTCCAGGAATACTTGTCGGAGAAATGAATGTATCTAGACGTATGTTAGTTCTAGATACATCCATTTTTATCCATTTTTGCGACAAGTATGGACGGAGGGAGTACTAAAGCAAAAACATAAATCTGATGAATGGAACAAGAGACAAACAGAATTCGCTGAAATGGCGTTCGCAGTTCAGATAGAATACAAACAGAAGTGCGTAACAAAAAACGAGAATACGGTTTTGTCCTTTACAGACTAGCTGCAAATAAGGAGTGCAGAAATATATCCGTAGGAACTAGCTAGGACAAATCGTACAAATTTGTTGAAACAAGAGGTTCAGATTTCTAACAATTCATAGAAGATGTTTAAACACGAGCCATGGAAATCCGTAGGAATGGTGCAGGATATTCAAATGACGGGGATGCTTTTCTTCTTCTTCTTCTGATTTTTCTAGCAGGAAGAGGTGCAGGGGTTTTAGCTATCTGAATCTAAGTCCCTCCGGATCATCAAAAGCAACACTCGGTGATACTACAATTTTGGGTGGATGTTGGGCCGTCGGCACAAGTTACAAAAGGGTGTTGATTGTTGAGCTCTAAAAACCAACCAGAGAGCTGATTGAAACCTGAACATCACAGCAGAGCAGAGCAGAGCACCACGGAGATCATCGTTTGTGAGGGTAGTAGTAATTCTGCGCAAAATAATCACGAGGCAAAATAAAGAAGGCCGTGGTCGCACTTAATCACGGTACCACAGATCAGGGGGAGCCGTATTGCCGTAAAGTAAAACGCGGCAGGAATTGGAGGGCACATCAGCTTCTTGCAAAAATTTCTAGGTGACTTGCGGCGAGACCGCTTTCCCCCCTCCCTCTGTCTTCTCCGCTCCCTCTCTGCCTGTCTCTGTTTCAAAACAGTGACACCTGGGTGAGGAGTGGGGGAGGAGAGATTGCTAGAGAGCGGGGCCCACATTCCAGTGGAAAAGGCGAAATCAAAAAATAATAAAAAGAGAAAAAGGGAGAAATTGATTAAAAAAACACGATTCAAAAGGTTGGGTTTTTTTCCATTCAAAAGGTTGGTTCTCTTTTCACGGAATGACTATGATTGTCTTTTTTTTTTTTGCAAGAAGACTATGATTGTCTAATACAGTATGTTGAGGTAGTTTATTATCTGCTGCAAAGCTACTTGGGTGATGACATGCAAATGCCTAATCAGTTCATACTTATCCCATCCTGTTTTCGCACTGCAGATGCTGATATACAGTACTGTATCATGCAAATTGTGATATTTTTTAGTGTAATGTGTACAGCATGTGTTCTGCTCTCTGCAACTTGATTCAATCAATCATGCTGCTAAGCATTTGACCTACTACGTGCACTTTGCTATTTCCCTGCATCTTCCTGTCTACTTCCTCCGTCTTAAATTAGTTGATGCTCAAACGGGCGTGTCTAAACATATTCCACACGGAGCAAGTATGTATCGTACTATGTTATTTGACTTTATAACGGAACAAATATTTCGTCCATGTTTTCCAGTCTTGGGATCTTGATTTCAGTTTGAGATGTCATGAAACACATGCAACTCGTGCAATTAATTTGAGATGCGACTCGTATGCCTTATGCCTAACTAAATTAAGCAGAAAATCTGCCTTAAATGAGACTGTAAAATCAACTCGACGTGCATAACAAATGTTTCAGTGCAGCAGAATTTCCAGTAAAGTTCCAGGATAGCTGGGATAAATCTAAGACAAGCCTTTTGGGGCGGAGGGAGTACATGGACATCATTCAAGATCACGGCCAAGTTCACATCAGCTTACATGTCAGTGCACAGCCAACAAACAGCTGCTATGATGAGCTATCAGCAGATGCAGCATGCTGCCTCAAAATTCCTAGACTCCAAAATTTGATTACTACATATACAGGCACACTGAGCAGATTGCTGCATCTATCCAGAAGCCACAATGAACACTGGGCCCATGCATCTGAAGTTTCTGCAAAATACAATTTTGAAACCTGGGTTATCCAACTGAAAATATGAGCTCTGAAGTAAGTTAATGTAGATAACAATTTTGATACTGCTGCTTCCAAACCTTACCTAATATGCCATCAGCAACATCAACTATGAACCCTGAGCTTCTGAATCATCTGGTAACGTTTGAGATTCTCTACTGCATTTCGATTCCTGCATCTCCACCTCAACAGCAATCACATCTTTTGACTTCCCGTTATCTGTCTCCATCCTTCTTACCTTTTCTTTTTGTATGGCACGCAACTCGTACCTGTAAGAACACAACGTGGTTTAAATGTTGAAGTTGTCGATAACCCCATGGCAGGACAGAATTAGAGTATCATACAGCAGCTGGAGCTTAAGTCTCTATGATGACCAAAACACATCAATACAACTCGGTTCTCAAGTCTCAACGGCTGCTAAAAGAGTAGTAGCTGATAGTAAATTGTGCACAAAATTGCAGAAGAACATCCATATAAAATTTGGTCTCATCATCGTGCATGATAACCAATAATGTTAGCCTGAATTATGCAAGCTCAACCTTTAACAAATAAATCTCCCAGACTAACCAAGGATTTGAGTTCTTATTTCAGCCAGATTATCTAACCAAGGTAGCTGCAGTGGTTCAGTTTAATCATGAACCAGCTAACAGTTTCAATGCAGTCTTTCAGTAAGCCGAAGCTAGTGAAGTACAGCAATGAGCAATCACCTCCATGGCTACCACATTCCATAACACTACTTGCTTTGCTGAGATACTGGTGCGATGCCAGAAAATGTATGAAATTAAGAGCACCGGCACTGTAGCTAATCTCTGGTGGAACCATTACACCTCAAAGGATACTTCAGCAAACAGAGACCACACTTTACATTTGATCCGCAGGAATTTTAACACATATACAGGTAGTACTCACATTTGACATAGTTTATTATCTTCAGATGACAACCCCTTTTGCTGGATGTTGATGTACAAGGACAGCACAATTGTACAAGACTTAGTGAGATAATCATCGCTAGATATGGAATTACTTTGATGGGGTGTTAAGGAGCAGGATGGACTAGAATTCCTAACTGAAGATTCACAAAATCAACACCACCATGAAGCTAATTGAGCAGAACAATGCACTTGCACATGAAGCTAATTGAGCACTTGTACTGGAAACAATGCACTTGCAGATAGGAGAAAGCTAATGAGGCAGGAGCTTACGGCAAGATGTAGGTCCTGACGAGCAGGAAGTAGATTGTCCAGAACTGCTTGTCCTTCATGTGGCGTGGGCACAGATCGTACCGGATCTTAGCGAGTTCCTGCAGGGGGGGATCACAAATTACAGCTCAGACTTGCGAGCCATCTCTCTCTTGGGCGAGGACGCGAGGTGGAGGAGGAGATCCGCGGGAGACCGGCCTACCTTGGCTCTGGCGAGCACGAGGACGGCGTGCCGCTGCTGCCAGTCCGAGAGCTCGGCCGCCGCCTCCGCGGAGCCTCCTGCGAGACAAACATGCCACATCACCGTCCGTCAGTAATCGAGACCGAACTCACTGGCAGGGGAGCGGAATCGAGAGGGGGGGAAGGAGGGGGTGCCTTGGTGGAGCTGGAGGGCGGACGACTTGAAGGCGTCGGGGGAGAGCGTCCGGAGGAAGTCGAGGAGCTGCGGCGTCACGCCGAGCTCCTCCGCGTCCTCCCCCTTCCCCTCCGCGGCGGAGGGTTTGCTTGGGCCGGCTCCGCCGCTGGCTCCGGCGCCGGCTCGGCGGCGGAACGGCCATGTGAAGGAGGAGAAGACCATCGGCGGGCAGGTGGGGCGGCGCTGGCGATCTGATGGACACGAGCGAGATTCGTCGACGAGCTCTCTGGGCTGATCACGCGGGCACGGAATCGGAATCGATCACGAGGGTTGGCACGGCGAGAGAGGAAACACGGGGACACGGCGGAGGAGGTTGATTTGAGTGCTAGTACTGTGCGCGTTCCCCGTCTTAAACTTCAGTTGAAGCTTTTTTATCCGTATATTTTTATTTCAACAGCAAATTCAAATTCAAATTCCAATTCCAATTCGGTTTCAACAGTAGATATAACAAATTCAAGCCTGGAACTAATCTGGAGACAGCAAGGCTTGAGATAGTAAGTTAAATATGAACTACTCCCTCGGTTCCTCGGTTCACAAATATAGGAGTAGTAACTATTTTTTTTTCTGAGTGGGATGTATATAGACATGTTTTAGTGTGTTTTGTTCATGTTCATACTGAAACCTCCACAACATCTTATATTTCCAAACAGAGGGAGTACCTCACAGACATCTCTCAGGTGATTTCTTTTCCTGTGCCAAAGCAATCGATATAACTGCACAAGTGCGTTCTTTCGATTGGCGTTCGATTGCCGTATCAGTACCAAGCTATGTCAAAATTTTACTAAGCAAATCAACTCAATGTTCCATCTGTCCAAAGAGTGTAACCTCTGAGCCTGACGACTCTACCAAAGTACCAAGACAACATTGTAAACTGGCAGTAATGTTTCTAATGAAGCATACATTTACTAAGATAATCCGCATCACAAACCATGACACGACGGCTGAAACAGTATAAGATCTAGATTATAAACCTCAAAAAGACCTAGAGCGCACATAATGTAAGGTTTTGTCGTTGACCTCGCCGTACATGAAGTAAACATCAAAGGGTAAATTGAAGGTCAAGACACTTGGTACAAATGAGACAATGCTAACATGTCACAGTTTCTTTTGCCCCCGTGCTGGGTCATAGATCGCTATCCCCATGTTGAGGCAAACAAGGACATTTAGCTCCCGGCTGCAGTAGGTACGGCGGCGGGCTTCAAATCCTCGGCCTTCTCATGTTCCTTGTTTAGCATCTGGGATCGCATAAAGATTACACACTTGTCACAAAATTTGCAGAAAGGAGGGTATAACTTCTTAAGATCAACATGATATAGCTAAGCTAAGGATGTGGAGAGCGATGACAGAAACGACTTACCTTATTGTTGATTAAGTTGTGGAGAGCGATGACACTCCGGATGAGAGAAGACAGGTATATGACCAGCATCATATCATTTGTTTTCACTGCATGGAAAGATTAGATAATCAAGTTGCTGCAGTAAGCAAACCCAGAAAATGGAAGGGCAAGAAAACAAGCTAGTTCTGGTAAACTGATGGCGACATGCGTGATTACCTGCAAAGGCTTTAATGAGCTCATTTACGTTGAGATTGGGGAGCAGATTAAACACATCCTGCAAAAAACAATGTGAAAAGGAGATTACAGACTCCATGAGAATGTTGAATTGCTTCAGGAACAGAACTTGGGACGAATTTTGAACTATTCGCAACTCTCAGTACTAGCTATTAATATCAGACATTATCTCATGTGTTAGGGCATGCATACATCATCAATTATCATGTTTTCTTATTCTACTGTGGACCTAATAAGTGGTGGAGCACCATTATGATAAGATAAAATACTGTTCTGAGGACAAAGCAACAGGCATATATAAAGCATGATTTGTAACCACCCAAAAATAGTATATTCCCCAACCAAAGTGATGTATTGAAAGCTTAAAAGCAACCTTTGCATCCTATCTGATTTAACTTCTGGGAAAAACTGCTGGTGGCATCCTATCTGATTTAACTTCTGGGAAAAACTGCTGGTGGCACCACAGGTACTAAGAGTAGGTGTATTTCAATCACTCACTGGTTGCACAACTTTCTTACAATTCCCAAGGAAAAACATGCATCTCTAAAAACCATCACAATTTTCTTCCAAAGAGTACTAAAGCATCACAATTTTCTTCCAGCGACTACGAAAGTATCGCAATTTTCTTCCAGAGATTACGAAAGTATCACAATTTTCTTCTGGAAACTAATGCAATTAACTAGCCCATCCCGATAACCATTAAGAATAGAGGTACATTTAAAATATTTCAGGTTTGCGGGGCTAACAGAATCTTCCTGGTAAGGATCAAGTATAATAGGGATTACCGAGATACAAGCAGAAGAAATGATTGAATGTAACTCCCTAAAAGAACTGAATAACATAACATATAGAAATATAGAGAGAGCCAAACCTGCAAGTGGTACAGAATCTCGTGGTTCAGTGGGAGCTTCCCTTCAATTACAAGATCTAGATAACCCCGGATCTCCGTAAGCCTCGCATCGAGTCCTTTCAGGGCTGCAAGCTTGCTGCTGACCTACACTGACAAATGAAAATTAGGGGCACGATATACATAAAGCAAGCTGTAAACTGTATCCTCCCATCTTAATTCTTATGAAACATTACCTCTGTTGCAAGTGTGCTTATTGTTGTGTCTTTCACATCCCTCAGGAGGTGCTCAACTCCTGAAGAGAGCATAAAGCATACATCAGCTAACAATTCTGAAGCAAACCCAAAACCTCTGAAGCAAAATTATATTTCTTGCTGAAAGCGAACTAGCTATCAGAAAGAGCGTGACTGGACTAGTGAATCTATAACCTGAAAGTGCCACACATGACGCCATTTTCTCATGCAAGTTCAAACAAACTAGTTCTTACCAATTTCCTCGACTTCATGAGCAGCAATTTCTGATGGCACATGTACGAACACCTTTTGACTTTTCTGAGTAGCATTCTGTCAAGGAAAACCACATCACATTAGTGAAGCCGAATAAGCAAACATCAAATCTCCAACATCTTAGACCATACACCCACCTCTTTAACCTCTTCCACAGCATAGTACGCTTTGGTGGGTATTCCCAACTCCTTGGGTTGAACATCGATAATCACCAGGACAGGATTAGGAACATAGCTGCACAATGTAAAGAATAAATAAATAAATAAACTGCACAAGAATAAGTACCAAAGGGAATACAAGACAGGCATCCTGGGACCCAACCCACAGCAAGAACATTAGCTTAGAAGGGGGGAAACAATGATACTCCCATCACCAAACCCAGTTCCGACCATCAATCAACACCCTCAAAAGATGATACATAAAGGGTAGCGAATACAAAGTATGTCTGCACACTAATCTTAACACTCTTCTTTTATCTTCTGAGAAAAAGGTCTAACCAGTTCAAGCAAACAAGGTGATTAAAACATTATATTGTTTTACTGATGGAGGGAGAAGAACTATGAGTACCCATAGTTAAAAAAGGTGCGCCTATGCTATAGGCAATAACAAAACGCCTAGCGCATAACTGCGCTCAATCTGCACATAATTGTGCATATGTGTGCGCTTTGGTCAGAAAAGCACAAGGCAGTGGCAAAACGCACAATTAGCGCCTAGCGCCTTTTTAAACTATGACAGTACAAGACCAATCCAGCGTAAATTCAGGATGACTGTTCTCTGTAATGCCTAAGATTGCCAATTCTTTCATAACTACACTCTATATCAGGCCGTCTAAAGAACACATTCTACATGAGGTCATCAAAGCTTTTCAATTGGTCTGGCTATTAGCAGATCAACTGAATAAATAATAATAATTAGCTATGCATTTTGGGAGCTTTGCGACTAATTTGTAGAACAAATTATTGTGCAAAGGTGATATTTCTCCAGTCACATGTGTCACAAATAGAAAATCAAACAGCAACTGAAATGAAACTAGATTATGAATGAATGGTAATACTTCATAGAGACAGCTAGCCTCCTCGAAGAGCTCACACTTGCATCCCAACATTGGTTGTATGTATAAGTTTTAAGTACTTGTACCAAATATTTGTGTATAATAAGCAGAGAAACACATATAAAATATCGCAGCACAAACGGTTATAGAGCAGAATCATACTTGGTAAACAATGCATGAACATCCAAGTCGTTCTCCTTTAGTTTTGGACCAGTGCTGTACCAGCCAACAACATGTTCCTTGGCTGCATCCGAAACGGCTCGTCAGTACAACAGAAACTAGTGCACACCGCAATTCCAGCACACATGAGAATTCGATAAAAACAGCATACCGTTGATCCTCTTGAACATGGAGAACATAGACTCGTGGTAATTATGGTCGAGGAACCAGATCCTCGGGTCCTTGTCATCCTCCTCAAACGGCACTGCAAGATCACACGCCGCCGAAATTCACAAACTCAGCAAACCAATAGCTCTACAGATCTAATCACGCAAGGGTTTCGCGCCAGCGGATCTAACAGCAGCTACGGCAGGGGCCTATTCCGCGAACCCTAGGCCCCGCCAGAGGAGCGGATCCCCCAGAAACCGGCGGGCGGACCCGGACGGCGCAAACCCTAGGACAGCTCCACAGGTAGGGTAGAGACGGACCGAGGGTTCGCCCGTTCGCTTACCGGCGTAGGAGTTGGTGACGTCGACGACGCCGCGGGAGGAGGTGCCGAGGAGCACGCCGACGACGCGCTTCCGGGTGTCGCGGGCGACGCGGTTGTAGTGGTCGACGATGCTGAGCAGCACCAGCGGGTGCACCACCACCTTCTCCAGCGTCCGCCCCGACAGCTGCGCCGCCTTCACCACGTCCATCTCGGCGCGAAACCCTAGCGGCGGCGGATCTGCGGCGTGCGGCGGCGGTTGGGTGGGTGTCTGCTGCTCCTCTGCTGCTGCTGCGACGGCCGCGTTCGTTTGTGCTTTGCTTCCCCTCTTTTTCTTCTTTCTTGCGGAGGCGGAAGGCGAGGGGCTCTTTTTAAATTACCAGGTTCTGCCGAGGGGGTGAGGGCGAAATGACCCCACCCGCGTCTCGTGCGCCGCCCGATCGCTCGTGGACGGCTGAGATCGAGCCTTGTGAATCCTGGCCCATCACCACCGTGTCCCGTCTCGAACCAAGGTCAGTCGCCTCCCGCATCGGCCTCGTCCCGTCTTCCGTCTCCGCCCGCTCGCCGCCGCCCGCCGACCGGCCTCGCCGGCGGCCCTCCGTCCCCGTGGTCGCTCCTCGAGGTACGAATCTGTATTACCTGCAACTTATCCTGCCCAGTACTTTTCTTCCTCCCGTTCACAGCCCTGCCATCTCACCCGATTTCTCCGATTGAAATGTAACCCTAGTTCCCCTCGGTTCCCATCTCGATTTATTGGGCGCAGAAGAGTAAGGCAAGATGGCAATGGCGACGTCGTCGGCGTACCCTCCGCCTCCTCCGTTCTACCGGCTGTACAAGGACTTCGAGCAGGACCCCTCGTCTGCGCCGGAGCCTCCACCGCCGATCGAGGGATCGTACCAGCTCTTTGGCGCCACCTACACAGTATGTTGCTCACCACATTCTTTTGTCGTAGTGTTTCAGTGCCTGTGTCAAGGCTGACTCTGGGCTTTGCCTCTGTAGACTGATGTGGTGCTGCCAAGTCTGGAGGATCAAGGTGTTCGCCAGCTTTACCCAAAGGGTCCAGATATCGGTGCGTGTAATTCTTGTCAACACCTAGTAGATTGTGCACTGATGTATAATGTGTTTCAAATGGTTGCTCTGTGGTATGTTAGATGATTGATGCTGCTGTCATAAAACCGAAGTGATTGTTCTTATTGTTCAAAATATCAGCAAATAAACCAGTTAACTGGCTGATTAATCCCTAGTCGGTGGGCCAACGAGTAGCCGATTGACTGATTTATCGGCCAATTCTATGAATCCCCTACTTGCTAGCCGACCGAACAGCTACCAGTTAATGATTTCCTGAACATTGGATTTCTTATATACTTCAAGCGCAACGTACTGTTTATCTTATTTTTATTTGATGTATTGGGCTGGTTATTTGCTAAACTGGTTATCCTTCAGATTTCAAGAAGGAGCTAAGGACACTCAACAGAGAGCTTCAACTCCATATCTTGGAGCTAGCGGATATTTTAGTGGAGAGACCATCTCAGTATGCCCGCAGGGTTGAAGACATTTCACTCATATTCAAGAACTTGCACCATCTTCTTAATTCCCTACGACCACACCAGGTATGAGCCACAGTTTTCATTGCATGTGGTGAATTTATTTCTGCAATTCGCTACCATAACTCATTTTTTTCTTTTAGGCAAGAGCAACATTGATTCACCTCCTTGAGAGCCAAATACAGCGTCGTAAGCAAGCGATTGAGGATATAAAACAGTGAGTAATTAAACTTTCTTCAGCTTGACTTGGCTGGTAAATCAGCATACTGTTGATCTTCCATTCGACATGATTTATAGACAAGGATACTGGGATAGACATCTAGCTCTGCGTCAGTACCTCTTCACAGAATACAAGTGTATTATTACTATACTGTACACTGAAGCAACCATCATATATCTGTACATTTGTAATTAAGTCAAGGGGAGATGTATTGTGTTAATAGTCATGCTAATCTATAATCATCATGTTATTCTATCATCCATCCATATATTACAAGCAAAAAATACTTAACCAGGAAGGTACTTGTACTTTATATTAAAAAAAATCGCTCATACACTAATTGCACGTATGAGGTAGAGAAAGCTCAGGTTATAGCTAAGCTAGCTGCTGCAGTTTGGGAGACCAAAAGTTGCTCCCAGCTATAACTTGCTGCTACAGTTTGAACGATTGAATATAGTTCAACAGTTGGTAACTGATGATGTTGTTGATACCGGATCAAGTATTTTTGATTGTTTTGTAAAGAGCACATGCTGTATGCACAATTGGTTTGCCACTGTTGTGCAGTATTTGTGAGCAGGCACTGTATGGTATAGTATATGTGTGTTTGTTTTTATCTTCTAACATGTAATGTTCTTTTATTGGGTGATAATTATGTCATTATTTCACCTGATATTATTGTAACTAGGCTATTTGAACGGCCCTATTGAGTATTTTCTTTCTATTAATTTCAGGAGGAGAGAGGAGGCACAAAGGCTGCTTGGGGAATCGCTGGTTATTATTGAGGGAAGCCAGCAGCAGGTTATGACTCCAATGTGAAGGCCTCTGATGATATCCTGGGTTTCAGGTTATGACTCCAGTGTGAAGGCCTCTGATATCCTGGATTTCCTGGTGCCAAGTTAGCTGGATTAAGATGAAGTATCGGCGTTTTAGGTGGTGAATGCATTTCGCGGTTTGTTCATAGAAATAGCCTAGTGACATTTATGAGAAATTTCTAGCTTTCGAAGACGAAATATTTATCTGTGTGTGCTGTGAAGCTTTTAAGTACCGAACCTGGTCAGCTCGATGTTGGATACTTCCGCGTTAATGTGTAGAATCCTTTTTCTTTTTGCTGCCATGTTTTCTACCGGAATGCAGCTGTGCTGTAGGCTGTAGCATGCTCCAACCCTGCAAACATGCAGCGTGTTTTGGTATTGATTGAGCTGGGCAGGTGCATGCTCTTCAACTCAATTGATTGTGATCTGGACTCATTTCTGTTGAGTTTGTGTGGTAAGTTACAACATTAAATCTGTTATCCATGGTTCTTACTGTTTCCCTGAACTCTAAGCAAACTCTTGAGGCATGTCTAGTAAATTGAAATTCTGGCCTTCCAATCGAGGCCCTTCAAAACGAAGTCAATATAACAGAACTTCGAGCCACTATGAATTTAGAGTCCTCCATTTTATATTTCTTTCCAAATTTTTGTTTGGGTTTGTTCATTTCAGAAGTATTTCGAAATGTGGTGGTGGTCGCTGTTATGGTTGTCAATGAGCAAACTACTTCCTCCCCCATTCATCCTTTCCCTCCTTCCTTTCACCACGAATGCACGGCACCCAAAATTTAAGAAGTGTTTTTTTTGTATTTTCAGTTAAATTATTGTCACTTCATGCAGATATATTTTTTCACAAAAAAGTTTTGGTCAATATTTTAGGGCAATGCTACACAACCGGGTGATAAACTGATAAGATCAGCCGCCTCGGCAACCGTCGGATGCTGCCCGAAACAGCCATATGATCTACCGTTCGAGCCAATTGGGGGCCTTTGCAACAACTAGCTTGTTTCGATCATGGCTTTGCAACAAAGACCTTGTTGCAAAGGTCCACTAAGACAGCACCACTGCCCTGCCATGGCCTAAGTGCCTCGGCCATGGAGCGTCGCCGGCCGCTGAAGTTGTCGCACCTCCTTCGAACCAACACTCCGAGCTTTACTCCAGCACGACAACGACGAACTCTCAAGCCGGGCACTCCCTTGGTGATTTCTGTAACCGAAGCTATGTTTCTAAAACATGCGTCGTGTTGCAATGCTTGCCCTTGTACGCTCTAACGCGGGCCGCTCATTCTGTGCCTTTTGCAACCGGGGCTATGTTTCTGAAAATATTCTTGGTCGAACCATTTTCTTTCTTTCTGAAACAAGACATCTGTTGCAAAAACTTTCTAAAACTAGACCCTGTTGCCGAAAGGAAAAGTTCATCACCAAACACTTTTTTCTTTCTGAAACAAGATCTCTATTGCATAAAGCTTCTAAAACAAGAGGCTTTTGCAAA
>LR738710.1:860037498-860109167 GCA_902687465.1 Secale cereale | reverse complement strand
ATCACTTCATCTATCTTCTGATATTGTAGCTACCTTATCTGTTTATACATCATTCCTATTGTATTTTGAGGCAATTCATTGGATGTCACTACCGTGTTGGCCTCAAATGAAGCAGAAAAAGGCAGATGCTGATCCAAATTATTGCTTGCATGCACTATGATGCTTGTGATTTTCTTTACCAATGACTCTGATTACATCATGTTTTCGGTTTACAATGGTTTAACATATGTAGCTTTTCTAGGCTGTTCTTAATTCCTGTAGCATGTAGTCGATCCATTGCACTTTTCACTTTGAAGAGGTGGAATATTTGTGTTTCTTGCAAACACTCATGTTTTCACTCTCAATTACTAGGCGGGTCACTGTATATAACTATCTATGGTTGATGCTGATATGTATTCTGCTCAGGGTTTGATACTTGTATTCTGCTCATGTTTGTAAGGCTTTGTTGTTGTTGTTGTTGTTTGATACTAGTAGATTTTGACTATGCCATGTAATAACAGGTAATGGGAATGCTATGCTTCAATATCCAAGCCCACAAGCTCAGCCATCTCTAAGTGCCTCATCAGTTCAAGATGGATTTCCTCGCGGGCCTCCTGGTGTGCCTGGGCATGGTGTGCAGTCTTATAGGATGATGGCTGATCCCAGTGACCAACCCTTGGAGTTCAATAACAGAAAAGCTCCTGATATGGCAGCACACGAGACGATAAATATCAGATCTACTGTTCCAACAGCAGTGTCTGAACATGGCACAGTTCCAACATCAACTCAATCATGGGCCCCATCTGCCACAGTTGGATATTTTCATCCAGCTCCAGTACCACCACAAGCATCACAGGTTTAGTACTCTGTTATAATCTCTTGCATCATTGGTACAGTGGTACTTATTTTTATCCTGTTACAGATGGATCCTACTTTGCATGCTGGACCACTCTTTGGAGCACTCTCTGGTTCGAACTATGTTCCACCTGCAGCATTTGGTGTTGGTAGTGTAACTGAAGCATTCCCTACAGACGCAAACACTCTTTTCAATGTCGCAGAACGGTCAAAGAAAGTAGGTATCCGTGGTTCCATTCATTTCACTTCCTTATCATCATAGCCGTTTAACTTTAACTGATTCTTGTGCTTTATTGTGAACCAGCCTCCAGTACCTAACTGGCTTCGAGAGGAGCTTCTAAAGAAAAAATCCACTCCAGTGAGTGCTTCGGTGCAACACTCAACAAATTCTGATTCCATGGAATCTGAAGATGCTGCAGAAACACCAAAAAGAGCTGACCAAACTGATAGCAGAAGCATTGGTTCAACTAAATCAACCGAAGCTGATGAGGTGCTCTTCACTATTTTATTATTAATCATTAGTGCAGTACATATTACGCTATTAATTTGCCCTAATGTGATTCATAGCATGTGAAAATCTGCCCCTAATTATTTATTTCAGTATGAGTAGTACCATGTCCAAGTTAACGTTTGTATTGTGGAGGACTTTAAATGCATAATGATTTTTGGATCAACTTTTGTAAATCAAAGTGAACTAGTTTAGTCATGATAGAAGGTTGGGCTGTTAGAGTGAGTAGAGGCTAGTGCCTAGCGGGTCTGAGAAACTGAATAAATTCCCTACTTTTGTATATGATTTTTTATAATTTTGTTATATATGGTAATTTGTGAAGAACAGTGATTTCATAATGATGAGAGAAATGGTACGGCTATGCGTCAATCTTTTCCAGATTTGATTTGTCAGCGAAGCAACCTGGATATTATTTACCTGAGACTTGAGGTTGCTCGTCATACTGTATTACTGTACTGGCAAATATCCTAGTTCCTATAATCAGTTTTTCGGAGCAGTGTCTTTTTTTTCATCTGTACACATGTTCGCTTCTTCTGGATCTGGTCGAAACATCAGATGCTGTGCTAAATTTTATCCTTTTTGTTCCTGTTCATATTCAACTTGTATATTAACATGACCCTCATTTCAAATGGATATACTGGATTTGAATCATTTGCAGGATGAAGTCGAAGTGGCACGGACGGCGGCAATCAACAAGGAAATTAAACGTGTGTTGACAGAAGTTCTTCTAAAGGTTTGTTCATTGCATGGAGGTTATTTACTTATTTAGCTAGGTTTAGCAGAACATGTACTTCTGTTCTAGAAATACAGCAAGACTGCCATTTCTTACTTTGTACTTTTTTCATTTCTAGGTTACTGATGATCTTTTTAACGAGATCGCGACCAAAGTTATGAATGAAGATGATTCATCAGCTGAACGTGAGTGAATTATACTAAAATTTAATGTAAATAGTTAACTTTGCTGATTATCGCCTCTGTGTTGCAGCAAATGAGACCACTGGTGTCTCTAGCTCAAAGGAGCATGGTCTGGGAGAATCAAAAATCAGGACCACAGCTAAAGTTGTAATCCCTGCGAAGCCAAACAATGTTAGCTCTACTGGTGGTTCTGATGGTACTGGGTTAAGTTCTCCTAAAGGTGCTCTTCTTGGTCTTGCTAGTTATGATTCAGATGATGAGGATGAGGATGGTGACGGTGATGGTAAGGGTTTAATTTCAAATTTATCATCTGAAATCAAAGTTGGTGCAGCTCATCCTAAAGAAAGTAAGTTCTTGAAAAACACTCAGAGGACATGATCTCCCAGAATTTATTTTCTAATGAAGGAAGAGCTCATTATTAACTTTGATTTGATAAATAATGACATTGTAGGTGAGAAGAACATTGATGGCGAACTGCACGATAATAATAACGGAAGTATTGCTTCAGTCCAAAGTGTTTCGTCAGGAGATGATCATAAATCAAATGAAGAAAGATCTCAGAGAAGGCCAACTGCAGAATCTGAAAGAGAGCCAAGTATTCATGACACACAGAATGGAGAAGCCAAAACTTCTGTTCAGCCAATGGGTGTGATTCATAAAACGAATGAGAAGGCACATGGGCATGCAGAGGCGGATTTCCAAAATGGAAAAACCTCTTCTGGCCACCATACTGAAAATACTAGTAATATTGTGGAGAGCACTCACAGACATTTTGAAAGGAACAGTCATGAGAAAGTTCTTATGAAAGAGGCGAAGGTTGTCAATGGGAAAGACCCGGAGCCTTCTAGAACTGATAAGCTTAGAGATGGTGACAAGCATAGCATGCCTGGAAATATTGATAAAAAAGGCACCTACAAAGAGGAAAAGGGTTCTGGCAGGTATGCAAAACATGGATCAGATAGATGGGATGATGCCAAAGGAGATCGAAAGGACCTTCCAATGGATGCAAGAGAGAGAAAGAGGGATTCTGCTGATAGAAGAGACATAGGAAAAGATGGGAATGATGATAGATCAAGGCAATTTACTAAGAGCTCAGCTAGCCACAGCAGTAGAAGGTCGCGGTCACCAAGTGGGAGAAGCCGTTCTAGGAATGAGAGTTCTTCACGTGTTCGAGGGAGTGTTTCAAGCGATGAGCCTTCTGATAATGCAAAAAGGAGGTAGTGTTATTCTTACATGTTAATGTTTAGCCTGTCTCAGTTTATGTGCCCTTTGTCTTGCGTATTGATTAGTCCATCTCTCCATTTTCTACTACAGAAAGAGTCATTCTCGTAAAAACAGCATGTCTCCCTCACCTCCAAAATCTAGGAGCAGGTATATCAATATTCCTCCCTTCTCTGTAATACAAGTTAATGATCAGAATTTTTTGCTAGTTAGCTCAAACATGTTCACATAACTATTGTAAGGTTGACATTGATAGTTTTGCTGATCATGAATCATCAGAATCATGCTATAGGCATCAATTTCATTTCTCACCAAGTCACCATGAAGGGGTAGGGCTTTTATGATAAGGTGGCTCTGAAACATCAGTGGGATTTTTATGTTATGTTTAGTAGAACTGTGTTGCACTACATCTCTTCATAATAATGCTCTTTGTAAGCAAGTGCCTCAAAGCTGAATAATGTAGGACCTGTTTACTTCTATTCTTTGTCAATTTGATATGAATAAGCACTGCAGGACTCCTCTGAGTGAAGAAACATCAGGTTCATATATCGCTTATCCTTTAACTTACCCATTTAGTATTATGTTTCACCTCTAGACGAGTTTCGCGGTCTCCACCTAGCAAGCATTCTCACCGCAGGCATTCACCTTATTCATCTGCTGAAAGGTAAGCGCTTAATTGGTTCTTTGTTTGTCATTACATTGTTCCAGGTGATATTTTGGTGTGAATTTTCAGCAATTTATAGATTCAAGTTGTTATTTGTTCAAACTTGCTGTAGCTGATTTCTGGGAAATGGATTAGTACAGCAGGTCCAAAAAAGTGGATATTAAGGATTTTCAGGATAAAAAGGGCGAAACTTTAGGTGTCATGAAAACTTGTGTTTTGGATTTTGTAAGATACCTTTGATTAGATAGTAAATTTTTGTAGTTTGCCATAGTGTCTTGTGTCGTGTCAACTTGAGAAATTTGAAAATAATTTCACCTGGAACTTCTTTGAATTGTAACTTGAGAAATTAGAACAAGGATTCAAGCCTCCATGAGGTTATCAAGTCCAGAACTTTCTGAATTGTATTTTGTCGTGGAGTGCAATTGCAGGGTCGGCATTCCATCCGTGCTTCATCCTAGACCTTTTCAGGAATGCATACCGTGTTAATCTGGAGCCCTGTGTGTGCTACAGCACCTGCACTTTAATCGCACTCCATTTGTTAAACTACTATTTCTAATCATGGCAGGAAGAAGCGGTCCAGATCTAGAACTCCGGTCAAGAGGAGGTAGAAGAAACTAGATGGTTTCGTTTGTTTCAACTAGGGATGCTTGCCCTCCTTCCGGTGAAGAATCAGCATTTGAATGTCCACGAAACAAGATGCTGGATCTAGCTTCCAAAAAAGAAGACGGCTCGACGACTCAGGTGATGGATGTTGTTCGAAGGATGATGCGTGGTGCCCAGCGGAAGATATGTCCGGTTTGCCAATATTATTAGGATATGTAATGTTTTGTACAAGCAGCCGACTTCATAATTTGTAGCTCTAGCGTCCCTTTTAACCATTTTATTACCTGTATTTTCTCTCAGAGGTCATGTATGCAAGGAGATTGGCCGAGTTTCGTTGGGACATGCTGCGATGTAATTTTGTACTGTTATATATGCTCGTCGCCTATCTCTGAATCATAATTAGGCCGGGAAAAATGTGTTGCAGGCCTCCACATGTAATTTGTATTATCGTATGGACATGCCCGTTGTATTTTTCATTGTATTTTTTCTATTTACAGTTGACGAATTAGAAAGCAGACTGTAAATCAGGAAAAGTGTATCTGAGGGACTGTGGTAGACATGCGCTGTAGTTGGAGATGTAACTGCCTCATCACTGATACTTCAGCACCATCTATTCTTATTCTGTTGTCTCAAAAAAATATATATATCTATTGTTATTCTGTGAGCATGACCATTGTTTGGAGTAGCCTCTGCTCTGCAGCATTCGAAACATGGTTCTACCAAAGTACAGTAGTCACCAGGACAGTACTACAGATGTGGAACTTTCCTACAGATATATACAGTAGATGCAAATGGATAATCCCCTATACCGGGATGCAACGCACGAAGCATTCAATTCAGTAATTTACGGCAACCAGGGATACCGCCTGGCCCTCAGCCGGCCGACGAGCTCCCCGCAGTCGACCTCCCTGAGGCGCAGCAGCAGGTGCAGCACGACGCCCGCGATGAACCCCAGCGCGGCGCTGGAGCCGGTGAGCGACACGCCGGCGCAGACCAGCATCACAAACGACTCCTCCTTGCTCCCCATGTCGCGCGACGCCATGGCCAGCTCCACGCCCGAGAAGAGCAGCATCACGCCCAGGATGCCGATGGGGAACTCCCCCAGGATCGTCACGAACGAGTTGCCGAACACCAGCCCCAGTGCCAGCTTGCCCATGGCCAGGAACACCACCGACGCCCCGCTCCGCCCGCCGAACCGGTACTGCCCCGCCAGCCCGCCCGCGCCGTGGCAGCACGGCATGGCGCCGAACCAGCACCCCACCAGGTTCATCAGCCCCACGCTGACCGACACCCTCGCCGGCGACAGCTCCGCCCGCTCCGGGAACAGGTCGGACGACAGCTTGCACACGGCGATCACCGAGTTGAGCACCGACAGCGGGAGCTGCGGCACGGCCGCCTGCCAGAACCCGATCTTGAAGTCCTCCCATGTTATCTTCACCAGCCCCAGCGGCGCCGGCCCGAAGCGGAGGCCGCGGAAGATGGACGGGTCACGCACGAAGCAGAGCACCAGCCCCACCGCGAACACGATCAGCGCCGCCGGGACGCGGCCGCAGGAGCGACGCCGGCCGGCGCCGTCGATGGCGGATTCGTCGTCGTCCCCGGCGCCGGTGGCGAGGAGGATGAAGAGCAGCGCGGCGAGCGCGAGCAGCAGCCCGTCGAGCCCCAGCAGGGGGCGCTCCACGGCGGTGGAGGCGGAGGAGGAGCGCGAGAAGTCCTGGTCGTAGCGGATGTACTTGACGGCGGTGAAGGCGAAGGAGAGGCCCTGGGAGAGCTGCACGCCGCGCACGACGGGGAGCGGGAGCACGCGGTAGAGGCAGGTCATGAGCCCCGTGGCGCCGAGGAAGAGGAGGATGGCGGCGACGGCGATGCCGGCGCCCATGATCTGCGGGACGGTGAGGTGCGCCGAGGAGAGCGCGACGGCGGCGATGGACTTCATGGGCTGCACGGGCATGGGGATCCCGAAGAGGAGGCCGCTGGCGAAGTTGTAGAGCGCGGTGAAGATGAGCGTGGTGCCCAGGTCCAGGTGCGACGCCAGCGACAGCGCCAGCACGATGGGGATGTAGGTGCCCAGGTCCCCCACCGCGCCGCCCAGCTCCGACCACACGGACGTCTTGAGCCGGATGGACGGCGGCAGGAACCGCCGCCGGTGCGGCGGCTCGCCCGGGAGCAGCGGGTCGCCGGCGGAGGATGCCATGGCTGACTACACGACCGCAGACAGAGTACTACTGTTAATGTGGGTGGGAGCTGAGTATAGAAATGGGGTGGGTGGCGCCGAGATTTTGCAGTGATTATAGATGGTGATGCGTCCGGTTGTTGTTTAGCACGATGGCGACGTGCGCGGTGTATCTATGCTCACAGAACGCATCCTACTGTATTTTCTAAGCACAACTTTTTTTTTTAGCATCAGTACAGACGCAAGCGCTCATATATACGCGCATACACTCACCCCTATAAACGCACACACGCACACCCTACCTCTATGAGCACCTCCGAGAAACTGAGCCGTCATATCATCTTGAGATTTACGAAGTCACCGTAAGCGCCTCGTCGTCGACGGGAACGTCTCCTCCCACTGAAAGCGCATCGCCGGAAATCCTGAAATAAATCCAGGAATAATGCGAGCACCATGATTTGAACCTTGGTGGGTTGGGGATACCACTGTCCACCTAACCATCTCAACCACAGGTTGACATTGCGAGGACACGTTGGGTTTTCGAAGCATTGGATTTTTTCATGATTTTTTTTTGCATAGATTTTCTTTTCACGATTTTTACCAAGTTGTTTCTGGATGGTGGGTTCATCAGGGTCGCCTGATCTACGTAGACGGCCTTTTGAACATCTCCGGCGGACCCTTTATATTGTAGTCATTAAAAAAATATTTACAGTTCGCGGCATGTCTCAGATACGGGTTGAAACAGCCGCGACAGAAAAGAAACTTTAAAATAAACCTGTAAATATTAAAATGAAACTTCGCGCGAAATCGAACTACTCCAATAAAACTACTAGCATCCATAGTTACTTGATCATTATACAAAAATCATACATAGTTGATTTTTTTACAAACTAGATCGGAGGAGCAACGACCACCCTAACCCTAATGCTTAAGGCTCAGCGAAGCCATATGGGTGTGGCGGCGACGCTTCGATGGCGGAGGAGCTCAATCCTCATCGTCGAAGCCAGGGACGATGTAGATGTCGCCCCACGCCTTGACTTTGAGGCGCCATGCTGCCAAGTTGTCGTCGAACTCATGTGCCTTTGCGAGCCCCTGCTCGAGGAGGACATTGTCGAGGTCGGCTTCCCATCGACGATGCTGCTTCGCCTCCTCCTTCTCCCGCACACTTCACGCGAGCATGGTCGCCTCGAAGGCGTCCGCCTCTACTGGGAGGAGGAAATCCTCCGGCCTGATGACACCACTGCCCCGTCGCTCCTGCTCCGGCTCCCTCTTCATCGCGTGGAGCGACGGGAGCTCCTCTGGCTCCCTTTTCACCGGCGTGAGCGCCGTACAGGAGCATGACGCACCGGCGGAGGAGCCGCCCGCGCCGAAGGACAACAACGCCTGCATGTGGTCGTACTCCTCCGTCTTGCGGCGGAGGAGCGACGCCGGCGGCGAGAGTCCGTTGTTCGTGTACCGAAGGGCAACCCTTTTCCTTGCGGCATCGAAGGCGACACACTGCCTCCGCTCGGGGTCCTCGCCACCGCGGGCGCCGCGGCCCGAGGACCACATCCCGCGCCACATGGCGGAGTTGGGCGGCAGATTGGAGTCGCTCGCGGCGAGAAATCGAGAGAGGAGAGGAGAGATTGCGACGGCACGGGTGTAGGGTTTGACCCCGTATATCGGCCGCGAGCCCTTAGTTATACTGCGAGAGGGGGGCGGCTTACGGACCACTGTAAAAGATTTACGGGCCGAGGCGACTATACAGGCTTTAATCTAGCCCAAAAAATGGGCCAAACCCGTATAGTTGATGGAATTTTATGGGCAGTGTTGTTTTAAGAGACATGCTAGAGATGCTCTAATAAGTTGGCTGTGTTGAGATGGAGTTCCAAAGAAGCTAATGAGCTTTGTTCACGCCCGATTGATATCGAAGGAAGAAGATTTTGTCACTTTCAAGAATTCGAATGTGTCTACACTTTTTGTAAATGTTTCTCTTGTAAGGGTTTAAACTATCTTATATACTCCCTCCGTATCAAAATATAAGGCACTTTTTGATACAGAGAGAGTACTTAATAGTTAAAAAATAACACAAGCGCAACATGAATAAAATCGGGGCTAGCAGGGCATGCTGGTTTGACCTTTGGGGCGATGTAGGGACGAAACAAACCCGGAATAAAAATGCTCCAAATATCATGCGAGGACATGAGCGAAAATATCCTTCCGTTGCACCGCAAGAACTTTTGAAGTTGCGTGGCAAACTGCACATCCCAAACCCAAAGGATAACGATGCTGCCTGCGACGTGGACGTCAGGACAGGGTCAAGTGTCTGTTGGGAGTGACCAAGGGACTGCGTGACACTTGTTTGTTTTGCGTCCTCATCGATCTGGGATGGGATTCCTTCCTCCAGGCCGAAGCAACATGATCTCACGTGTGACACTATCTATCCACTCCCTGTATATCGAAATATTTGTAGTTGAAGGAACTAGTATAAGTTTCCCCTTATTTTGATATAGAGGGAGTATGATTTTTTTTCGAAAAGGACAGAGGGAGTATGATATATGTCACCTTCTCATCTAAAAAATAATAATATTTGTGACAGCATTCATAACAGACCCACTGACGCAAAGTTGGTTCTCAGTTTGTCGCACACACGTGCGTACATGCAAAGTTTCAGATGAAGTTAAACAAAGAGGTAAATACACCGAGAGTCTTAGAACTTACGTGAGATGGTCCGTTTGATGCACAAACTTATAAAATACGTGATTCTAGCCATCAAACTTAAGCGGGCATGCAAATACGGTCATATATTCCGTACGCGGGCGTATCCTGTGCTTGGCTGCCCATTGTTAGCACTGTCAGCGACAGATGGCGCGGCAAGTTCTAAGACTACCAGTGTTTGGGAAGGTTTAATCATTTTATTTCTTATCATTTTTCTCTACATGTTTTTTCATGTTTTATTTTCCTGTTTGTTTTTGCATTTGTTTTTTAAAATAAAAAAACACAATTTACAAATTCGAACCTTTTATAACTAAAAATGATTTTTTTAAATTTGTGAACATTTTTAACGACCCATGATGACTTTTCATATTCATGAACATTTTTTTAATTTGAAATATTTTAAGTCCGCAAGCGTTTTACAAAAATTCCCGGGCAATTATAAAGGGCATGAAAAATTTTAGAATTCATGTTTTTTTCATATTCATAAAGAAATCTTATATTTATGAACATTGTTTAAATTAAAAATGTAAAAAAAATATGAATATGTTTGTGAGTTCGCATAAATTGGAAATCCCTGAATTTTTTTCTAAAAGTATTTTAATGGAATGTAATTTCCGATACTATCATGCAGTACCATGACCCGAGCAGACCATTACAAGCAGGGTCCACTCCGAGGAAAAAACTGCGGAGCTCTCCTAAGTCTATACCTAGGGAGCTTTGTATAATGGAATATCAGTTTTGATACTATGATGCAGGACCCATGACCCGACCAAGCCCTTATAGGTGGGTTCCACTTCAAGGAAATTTTTTGAGCTCTCCTAGTCCTATATTCCTAGGGAGCTTAGTAATTATATATAAGAAACTCACAACTTGAGAAACGTATCCCCACTAAGTTTCTTATAATGTTTCTTTTATCATGAAACCTTGCTAGATGGTTAAACAATGTTTGTCACAAAATAAATTCAATGGGGTGCATCCCCATCTCTCGCTCCCGTGCCGCTCCCGGGCGGCACCGGGGCGCCCCAGCCCCCAAACCAGCGGCCACCACCTTCCCTCTCCTCCCCCACCGTCGCCGGCGGCCGGGGGGGGGGGGGCTCCTCCCTGGCGGCGGCGAGCTCCCCTGGCGTCGCGATGATGTGGGCGGGCGCATCCAGATGCGGGTCTGGCGCAACTCCGCGCGGGATGGAGGTGCTCGGCTCGGCAGCGCCCCGATGGTGCTTCGGCTGCTCCTGGCGCTGCAGATCCGGCGGATGGCGGTGGTTTGGTGGCTCGTGGCGCGTGGATCCGTCAGATGGGGTGGCGGCCGGCGACCTGTTCGACGGCGCCCTTCCGGCGGTGCAGCGGCTGCTTCGGGCTGCTTGGGCTTCGGCCCGGCAGCTCTTTGCTGCGGGATGGGGCGGGGTGGCGGCCCCCCTCCCGGCTTGGTGCTGCAGATCTGGCCGGCTTGCTACCCCGAAGGCCTTGTCCGTTCGGTGGTGGTAGGCGACTGGGGCTCCGGCGTGAGGCTAGAGGTGATCCGGTTTCGGCCGGATCTAGCCGGCTTGCGGTCGGCGAGGTTTGTGGTGGCTCCCTTTCGGCGACAACGCGGTTGCTGCGTGGGAGGCGAGCGGGTCAGCGGATTGCGTCGCGTGAGGGTGGTGTTCGAGATGCTCCGGGTGAAGACCTGGCCGGTTGACCGGCCGGCAGCGGCGGCGCCCGCGGGCGCCGTTTCCCTCCTTGGTGGCGTTGCCGTGGAGATCTTCGACCTCCTACCCTCGGTACAAGATCTTCGGGCAAATGCCTAAGGCCCGGTGTCGGGTCGGGCGGCGGCGTCGTCCTCGTCGCATCCCCCCTTGGGGGCGTCGTCTTGAAGAGCTTCGATCCTGTTCGCGCATTCCATAGGCTGGACGCTCGCAGCATTGCGGTGGCAGCTGTCCGTCTGGCAATGTGATGTGGCGCGACTTCTTGTGTGGCAACGATGGCGGCTTCGGGCGGAGTTGGGATGCTGCTGAGTTATGGTAGTCGGTCTCATCCGGCGTGTTCGAGGGGTCGCCGTGCCTCACTTGTCTTCCTGAAGTCGGAGCTGTAGAGGAGGTGTCTCCGCGGCGACGATGACACAAGACGGGTGGTCGGTTCCGGTGCCGGCTCGGCGCAGACCCAGCGCTTCTCCCCTGCATTGCTTGTCGACAGAGTCCGAATTGCCTGGTCGTCGGCGCGTGGGGTGGACTGTTTGGCATCAATCGGCATAGGCCTCGGCGCTTGTTTGCAGTGAGGGCTTTTCTCCTCGACGGCGTGTGTGCGTTCTTGTGTGGGTTGCCAGGTCGCCTTTTGTGCATGTTTTTACACGCATGTTGTGACGGTTTTCGCCCGGTTTTCCGTTAATTAACTGGGGAACTCTCTTCGACTTTTTTAATGAATCGGGCCCTAAGGGACCGCGTTTAAAAAAAACAAAATAAATGCGGATTTCTCTGAATCCTTTTGCTATTTAGTTTTATTTTAATGTTCATCTGAGTGCATGTGCTCTCAGGACCAACTCCATGTCCGAAGTACTATGTCTATCTACGCTTGGGCAACATCCGACACTCCTGGTTAAAGCTTCCCTTTGAAAGTCACAAATCACATCAGTGACATAATATTATTCTATTGTGTAATCAAACCTCGCTACTCCATACCGGTTTCACAATCGCTATCTTGCACTCTCTCAGTCTCTGCACGTGCTCTCCTTAAATTTTGGAATCCGTTGTTACAATATAGTTGAAAATCTTGATTTACTCCCGTCACATTGCTCATCAAATTCATGCCAACAAAAGAGAGATCTGTAAAAAGCACCAACGAAGCTTGTGGCCGTGGTACTTTCCGATCTCTCACGTGAGTTGCTCCTCGAGAGCTTCTTCTACACCACCTCCCTCATTGTTCCTTCACTAGCGCTTCACGCCTCCCATCCTCCTACTTTTCCCCGCCTTACTCTGCAACTCCTTTTGCCGTTGGTGGTGATGACAAGTTGTTCTCAATATTAGTCGCTCAAGGCGGAGATCAAAATGTAATCTCAATTATCTTGATGACGATTGCGCTCTCCGACCTCTCACTCCTCCTTCGCTTTCTCATAGCACAGCTTCATTACAATTACTATATCTCGACTGACCTTGTTTGGTCAAGACAAGTCAAAGGAATCAATCCCAGAGAAGCGACATGGGCGTTACCTAAACATGTCACTCAAGTCCTTGTATTTAGAGAGAAGTGCATATTACACCCCTCAACTCTAGCCCTACTGCCCTAGTCTAATATACACCCCCAACTCCAATACCGTATACTTTACACTTCAACTCTCAAAACCGGCTAGAAGGCCACAATTCAACCCTCTCACCGTTGACCGGGTTTGACCCAGTTGACCCGTTGACTGGGTGCTAGTATCTAAAAAACAATCCAAATGTTTCTCAATGGGTGAACAGTAAATTAAAAAAAATGTTTGGACATTTGAGTGGTCTCTCAACAAAAAAAAATCGCCCTGAACAATGCACGAACAATTAACTGTTTCATAGACATCACATTTGTCTTTTTTTTAGCTGAGAGTTACTCAGATGTCCGAACAAGCTAAAAATTGGAACGTACATCTCGCACTTAAACATCGCCCATACAAAAATAATTAGGATATTTATTGTTTTTTTATTATTTTGAATTTACTGTCACCCGATAAAAAAATAAATTTGGGATTTTTTTTGAATTTTCATTTCATTTTTTTTGAATTTGCTGTTCACCCAGTAAAAAATGAATTTATTTTTTGATATTTTATTTTCCCCATTTATTTAAATTTATTGTTCATCGAGTCAACAGGTTAAAACTGGTCAACTGGGTCAAAACCGGTCAACAGGGAGGGGAGGGTTGAATTCCTCCCGGTTTTGAGAGTTAGGGTGTGTAAGAGAAACTCTAGCAGACCCCTCATCCGCCCGACCCGCAAAATAACCGCCAAAATGCGGGTACGGACCGGAAAGCCTGCCCGACCAGACCCCGCATCTCGCCCTGGCCCGCAATTTTTTTGGGGGGCGCGACAAATTCCCGACCCCAACCCGGAAAAACGTAGGTTTCCCCCTCGCGGCTGCGGTGCCCTGCATCACAGAGAAGCAGTTGGCGGGAGGGACATTCCAGCCCCGCACTCTTATCCCCCTCCTTTCCGCCGCCGCCCACCCTTGCTTCTGCTCGCCCGTCGCCGGTGATTCCGGCCATATCTGCGGGCGGAATCATGCCGCGGGGCCGCGCCACACCCTCCCGCGCCGAGCCGTTGCACTGCCCCTCCGGATCCGACGAGAAGAGCCGCCCCCACCCCCCCGTCGCCGCCGCTGCCGCCGGGAATCGACCACCATCGAGCGCACCCCGTCGCCGCCGCCCCGGGATCACCCGCCATCGGTTAGTCCCTTTTTGTGGTTTTTGCGAGCTGTGTAGTGGATTGACGCGCCGGTGTGCGTGTAGATGGAGTTGACCCCGTGCGAGAAGTTCTTGCTATCCGATTCGTCTGACTCGGATGTTGAGACCATGCTTGCGACCTTTCGGCAACAAACATTAGTCATGGCGCTTGCCGTGAAGGAGCATGAAGACGAGCACCGGAAGAGGAGGCGAGGATCTACTGTCGGGCGTCTGTGCATTCCTCGGAATCGCCATCTTGGGAATGAGATGTTGATGCAAGACCATTTCGCGGAGAATCCTACATATCCTCCACACCTCTTCCAGAGAAGGTACCGAATGCGCCGATCCATCTTTGTGAAACTTGTTAAAGCTTGCGAGACAAATTGCCGGTATTTTACTCAAAGAAGGAATGCCGCAGGCTTAAAGGGATTTAGTGCATAGCAAAACAGCTTCGCGGCTATGCGGGTGATTGCATATGGCGTTCTGGCTGACTATGCCGATGAGTACCTTCGCATTGGTGAAGATACTACAATTGAGTGAGTGCGTAGATTTGCAAAAGTGATCATCCGTGTCTTTGGTCCTGAGTATCTTTGGGCACCCAACGAGGATGACACAAAGAAATTGATGGCATCTAATGAGAGGAGAGGTTGGTCGGGCATGCTAGGTAGCATCGATTGTATGCATTGGACTTGGAAAAATTGCCCAAAGGCATGGAAAGGAATGTATTGTGGCAAGTCTCGTGATGCAACAATTGTGCTAGAGGCCGTAGCATCTGAGGATTTATGGATTTGGCATTGCTTCTTTGGTATGCCGGGAACTCTCAATGATATCAATGTGTTGCAACGGTCTCATTTGTTTGCTAGGCTTGCTAGTGGTGATGCTCCTGCTTGCAACTACACTATCAATGGGCATGAATACACAAAGGGGTACTATCTTGCAGATGGTATATACCCTCCTTGGTGCACATTTGTCAAGAGCATCAAAGAACCCAAAACAAAAAAAAACAATGTGAATTTGCAAGGGTGCAAGAGGCAGCCCGAAAAGACATTGAAAGAGCATTCAGTGTTTTGCAATCTAGGTTTGCCATTGTCCGTGGTCCCGCTCGTTTTTGAGATAAGAAAACCTTGAAGAACATCATGACATCACAATATGATTCCTGAAGATGAGAGAGGAATGAACTTAGAATTCTTTTACGACAATGTGGGTAGCCGTGTCAAACCAGCTAGAGACCCAAACCGCATTAGAGCTTTTCTTCAGACATACAAGGAGATTGAAAATGCAAACACACACTTTCAACTTCAGGAAGATCTCATTGAGCACCATTGGCAAAGGGCTGGACAGTGACTAATTTTTGTATTCATTTGTATTTGTATTCATGAATTTTTTTGTATTGCATTACTTAAGTTTGCTACGGTGATTTGAATAATTATTTGTAATGCAGATGATTATTGTATTATGTTTAATTTGAATAATTCAGTTTGTTTTTTATTGTTGAATTATGTTGGATTTGATATTTGCGGGCTAATTATATGCGGGATGCAGCGGCGCAAAGAGCAGAACCCGCATAGCCGACCCATAAAAAAAATCATATTTCGCGAATATACTTTTTTACAGATCCGTTTGGGGGGTCTGCATCTGTGCCAGCCCGAGGCAGCCCGCAAAAGCTGTTTTGCGCGAACTACAAACACGTTTTGCGGACCGGTGGGATGCGGGGTCTGCTAGAGTTGCTCTAGAGCAACTCTAGCAGACCCCGCATCCCGCCGGCCCGCAAAACGTTTTTCCAGTTCGCGAAATAACGCCTTTGCGGGCCGGCGCGGACGGCCGCAGTTGCAGACCCCGCATAATGGACCCGTAAAAAAAGGATATTCCTGGAATATGCTTTTTTACGGGTTGGGGTTGCGGCGTCTGATCTGGCGCAACTCCTCCTAGCCCGCAAAACTTAAATTTGCAACTTAATTTGATTTAGCATATTGCATTGCTTTGCTTTATTAACATTGGATACAAAAGACATCACCAAATCTTTGCTAGAATAGCAAGACCAAAGAAAACAAGGACCACAAGTATGCATTTTAGAAGATTTCCAACTTCCATAACTCCTTCCACTAGTTGGACTAATATCTTCTCCATGCATTCGTTGTTGATATATGGATTCTTGATTTTGCATTCTTCTTTCTTCATCTTTGGTTCGAAAGAAGTAGACGTTGCTTCCCCTCTAGTTGCACATGCAACCGCCATCATTGCCTTCGATTCTACTAAGGAGTGCACTAACATCTATTATGTTTCTTTCTATCAATAAATCAATGTATTGGCCTTCCCAAAACCAAAATGAGAATCCATCGTCCTACACAAAAAGAATGACCATGTTCGAAATGAGGATCCACAATTGAACTAAAGAATGAGCTATCAAATGAGCTACCACAAGTGCACGTACCCCGTCATTTTTGCATTTGAAGAACACCCATCCGGGGTGCTTCGGTGTGCCCGAAGTGAGCCGCAGCACTTTCCGCGTGTAGTCGTCGCACTGTATGAGCGACATCGGCAAGCCACAACGCCGCTGCGTGAGCGTCGTGCCCGGTGAACGACCAGACGAATCCATGCCCGCAAACCTTCGGCTGCGGCGGGCGGACGTACCCGTACCTGCATGCGGCGATGCGCCCTTGCCTGGGTTACGGGAGAGGCTCCCCGACCACTCCATCGCTTGGGGCAGCAACTGGCGGCCGGAAAAAGCCAAATCCGGCGGCCCGCGATGAAGTGCCGCAGATCTGCAAATCCGGCGCCCCGCCGATGCAGGGGGGAGGGAGGGGAGGCCTCGTGTGCGTGGTGGCCTTCCGGCTTGCTCCTGCCGACTCCTTTCGCCGGAATCTTGGGCGGCTGCCGGCGACGGCGCGAGGGGGGAGAGGAGAGGTGGTTGGTGGGAGAAAGCGCGGGATGAAATGCCCCCCCACCAAACGCTTCCGCTTATATGCAGGGCACCGCAGCCGCGAGGGGGTAACCCGCGTTTTCCCGGGTTGGGGTCGGGATTTTGCCGCGCCCCCTAAATTTTTGTGCGGGCTGGGGTGGGATGCGGGGCTGATCGGGCTGGTTTTTCCGCCCCGACCCACATTTGGGCGGTTATTTTATGGGTCAGGACGGGATGCGGGGTCTGCTAGAGTTGCTCTAAACTAGACGTTATTGGAGTTGGGAGTGTATATTAGACTAGGGCTTGAGTTGAGGGGTTTAATATGGAGGCGGACGAATGGCTCTCGGCGGCACAACACCCTGATATCTACGTTAGTGAGTTCCTGCATCAAGATGACTGCATTAAAAGCTTAATGAATTTGCCAGTTACAGATACATATCCAATACACGATGATACACGGTGGTCTACTAGTCTGTGCACACAGAGTCAACATTCTCAATTAATGTCATCTGCGTTTGCATGCCGAAAGGTGCATGTGCCAGTTATAAATGTTGCAATTAATATCACACTAGTGTTGAATGGAGATGACTCATTTCAATTTTTTTTCCAAAGAGAACACGTTAGGTGAGAAGCCAGTACTAGTACTAGTTGATGCTATCACAAACATGAGTTAGGTTCCTTTGAGCTGGTTTGTCTCCCAGATAAACCGAACACTAACCATGTTATCTATTTCTAAGGCATATTGACCTAAGTATTGTTCTTCTTATATTAAACCAAGTTATCTATTTCTAAGGCACATCGAACCAAGTATTGTTCTGCTAGATTACTACGTATATAATCTCTTATGGGGCATATAGGCTGTTCAGTGTTAATTCATCATTAGTAGAAAGACTTAATGCTAAACTGCTAATGGATGATGAAGGACATAGTTTAGTGTGCTCAGAAGGAAATGTTATGGTGGAGAAAAACGTGAATAATAAATAGACTGTAAGACCATTTATGGTTGGCAGTAGAGCTCGTACAGGTAATAGATGCATGGTGAGGCCGGAGTGGGCCAGGCCATGGACAGAACACAAGATAGTACCACGCCTATACCTGAACATAATTCTTACCAAAAGTCATAATACAAACTGACCAATATAGTGACGCAAATCCCTATGCATGTTTAAGGATGATATTTCAGTGAGCTGCACCGCTAGGTGCTCCTACACATTTTCCGGTGGAACATGCACTTCTCTCTTGTATTTACTATTCCTTGCACATATATAGTAAATTCTAAATAGGTTTGGGGTGTACATTTAAATTGCAAGACAGAATGCTAGAAGCTCACAAGGTTAAAAACAATAAAGCACATACAAGTTGATGAGTTATATGTTTAGTATTTCGTTAAACCGATGAGTTCAAGCCTTAGTTCTCGTGACCAAACTAACTGGGATGAGTTCTTTAGCTTGTGAATTCAATTGGAAAATGTAACTTGGCATGGATAAAGTTTGTTATTGCAAAAAATTCAAACAGATGCACTGGTTTTAGTTTCGTAATCAATTTAGTCCTTACATTTTTAGAACTGATCAACTATTGTTCTCAACTCTAGTTTGCCAGCAAAGTGGCAATGTTTTGGGTATAGAATAACTCCGTATGTCATTTTGGATATGCTCTATTGTTTAGATTATATGTGTTTACTAGCACTTAAGTGTGAGAGATATTAGTAGTTTTCTAATTAATTTAATCTGTAAGTAAACCATAATGACAATGCGAACAATGTTAATGACATATTATAAGTTAGTCACGCGAGGATGCACTAATCATATAAAATGGAATGACATCAAGTGCGGCTAACACATGAATCGATTAAAATGGAATGACATATCATAACCCGTAGTCTGAAAAGTCAGGGCTACGGTGGCGGGATCAGTGATGCCACCCATGGTGATGTCAGGGAACAAGCAGTCGTGCCAAGACACCCTGATAACCCACAAGTGTAGGGGATCAGTTGTAGCCCCTTTCGATAAGTAAAAGAGTGTCGAACCCAACGAGGAGCTAAAGGTAGAACAAATATTCCCTCAAGTTCTATCGACCACCGATACAACTCTACGCACGCTTGACGTTTACTTTACCTAGAACAAGTATTAAACTAGAAGTACTTTGTGGTTTTTGTGGGATAGGTTTGCAAGAATATAAAGAGCACGTAAATAAAGACTAGGGGCTGCTAAGATAAGGGCACAACTAAATTAGTTTTAGTAGAGAGATTTTTGTCACGAGAAAGTTATTTGTCCCTAGGCAATCGATAACTTGACCGGTAATCACTATTGCAATTTTATTTGAGGGAGAGGCATAAGCTAACATACTTTCTCTTCTTGGATCATATGCACTTATGATTGGAACTCTAGCAACCATCCGCAACTACTAAAGATCATTAAGGTAAAACCCAACCATAGCATTAAAGTATCAAGTCCTCTTTATTCCCATACGCAAACAACCTACTTACTCGGGTCTGTGCTTCTGTCACTCACGCCACCCACCATAAGCAAATCATGGACATGTTGCAAACCCTACATCGGGGATCCCTCACGCTTGCGCGACACGGAGAGCACCATAGATAGCACCCATAATAAAACATGCAACTCAAACCAATCACGATCATCAATTAACCCATAGGACAAAATGGATCTACTCAAACAACATATGATAGTCATACGTCATTGGGAAATAGTATATAGCGTCGAGCACCATGTTTAAGTAGAGATTACAGCGGGTAGAAGAGGGGTTACACTGCTGCATAGAGGGGGGAAGAGTTGGCGATGACAGCGGTGAAGTTGTTGGTGTAGATTGCGGTGACGATGATGGCCCCGACGGCACTCCGGTGCCACCGGAAGCAAGGGGGAGAGAGCCCCCCTCCTTCTTCATCTTCCTTGACCTTCTCCCTAGATGGGAGAAGGGTTTCCCCTCTGGTCCATGGTCTCCATGGCATGTGTAAGGGCATATTTAGCCCGATGGTGTTTTGGTGATTGATGACAATGCTTTTGCGTACTAATCATGTGTTCTAAGCTCTTTCAGGTATATCTCACCTAGGCACAAGACGATTATACGCCCCTCGGAATCTATGGAAGACGGTGGTTCCTTTTGCTTATTTTTCGGTGAATTTGAGTAATAGGAAAGTCGTACTATTAAGAGGGGATCCGCTTTGGTAAGGTTTGGGTGGAATCAACACGTACACTTCCTTATCGCACCCACCATACCTTCCCGCCTCAATGGAGTACTTCATTCCCTCTTCTCTAGTTTTCCTGGCCCCAGCGGTAGTACCGCGGGCCACAGCGGTAGTACCGCGGGCCACAGCGGTAGTACCGCCTGAGTGCCTTAAGCGGTAGTACCGCTCCACTAAGCGGTAGTACTGCTTGTTGCACTTTGCGGCAGTACCACTGTTGCTCCGTTTTACTACCGCCTCGACTCGAGAGCGCTTTTTCTCGTGTCGGGTATTGCGGCACTAGGAGCGGTAGTACCGCTCCCCAGCGGTAGTACCGCCCTGCGACCGCGGTAGTACCGCTCTGGGTCCCAGCCCCCCTTGCGCGGTAGTACCGCTGAAGGGAACCGGCAGTACCACTTGGTAAGCGGTAGTACCGCTCACTCAAGCGGTAGTACCGCTCTCTGCGGGGCTGAGTGGGGGGATAACGGTTGGATTGTTCCCCCCACTATATAAAGGCATCTTCTTCCTCCTTGTTGACTCACCTCTTCCCCCAAATACTCCATTGTTGCTCCAAGCTCCATTTTCGCCCGATCTCTCTCCCTAGCCAATCTAACTTGTTGATTTGCTCGGGATTGCTTGAGAAGGCATCGATCTACACTTCCACCAAGAGATATTTGATTCCCCCACTAATCCCTAGCAGATCTTGTTACTCTTGGGTGTTTGAGCACCCTAGACGGTTGAGGTCACCTCGAAGCCATATTCCATTGTGGTGAAGCTTCGTGGTGTCGTTGGGAGCCTCCAATTCGGTTGTGGAGATAGCCCCAACCTTGTTTGTAAAGGTTCGGTTGCCACCTTCAAGGGCACCACTAGTGGAATCACATCACCTTGCATTGTGCGAGGGCGTGAGGAGAATACGGTGGCCCTAATGGCTTCTTGGGGAGCATTGTCCCTCCACACCGCTCCAACGGAGACGTACTTCCCCTCAAAGGGAAGGAACTTCGACAACACATCCTTGTCTTCACCGGTTCCACTTGTGGTTATTTCCTTCCTTTACTTGTGCAAGCTTTACTTGTTTATCTTATATAGCTTGCTTGTGAGGTTGTTATCTATACTTCCAATTAGTTGTCATCTTAGTAGCATATCTAGACAACTTACTTTGACGCTTAATTTAAAGTGGTTAAGAAAAGTTAAAAATTGTTAGTTGCCTATTCACCCCCCCTCTAGTCAACCATATCGATCCTTTCAATTGGTATCAGAGCCTCGTCTCTTTTTAAGGACTTTACCATCCAAAGAGTATGGGTGACAACGTAGTCGAGACGGAGGGACATTCTGGTGGAACTCCGTCCTTGCCTACGTCCGATGAGGGAGCCTCGGTCTCTCTTGAGGAGTTCAATGTGGCTATGACCACATTGAAAGAATCACTAGCGACCGAGGTCAAAGGCATGTTTAAAGATTTGCTTGAGGGGCTTAAATTATCCACCACACCGTTGGAAGTGGTTCGTCCCGCTACCAACATGTCGGAGGCTACTCCCGACAAGGGAGAAGCTAGTAGTGAACAAGCCCCGGTTACTAAGAATGGGAGCGGGATCTTTGCCCACTCCGCTCCTCCTACTCACTATGGAGGACCCGTTCCCACACCGCATTTAAATTCCGTTGGGCCCCCTCCTAAGTTTATAAAAAATTCTGATTTTGCTACTTGGATGTTTCGCTTCAAACGTCATTTAAATCATTGCTCTACTAATCTTTGGAGAATCATTGAGCAAGGTTTTTATCCACGTGATCCCGACAACATGACTCCGAGAGAAACTACGGATCATCAATTCAACGAGTCCGTTCTTTGCATACTTCAAGATGCCATCCCTCCCGAAGACATTGCACATCTTCGACCCTTCACTGTGGCCAAGGAAGCTTGGGAGCATGTTGGCACTATGTACAAGGGGAGCGCTAGCATTCAACGCTCAAACTATGAAGTTATGCAAGATGAAGCCGATGAGTTTGCTATGATCGAAGAAGAAGATCCTCGTGAACTTTATCGGGGACTAACCACTCTTGCGGTCTCTCTTCGAGATCATGGGAGTAAGGACACGGATGACAATTGGATCAAGCGCAAGTTTCTCAAGGCCATGATGCCCTACCATAAGGCCATGTCCTCTGTCATCCGTCAAAGACCGGAATTCCACCACTTGTCTTCAAATGAAGTGTTGGATGAGTTCGTTGCCATGAGGATCTTGGACAAGACCACCGACAATGCGGTTTTAAGAGCTCAACGATCAAAGAAGCCTAACCTTGCCTTGAAGGCCAAGGCTTGTGTGGAAGAAGAGGAGGAGGAGGATGATGATGAGAGTTGCCCCGAGGACACCAAATATGCCTATCATGAGCACATGGCTCTTGCTTCACGGCAATTTTGGGGTAATAAGAAGAACACGAGGCCCAACTTCAACAAGAACAACTCAAGTGGAAACAAGGGCAAGCAACGAGTAAGGACATGCTTCAACTGTGGAAATGTAAGCCACTTTGTTGCGGATTGCCCATATGAGAAAAGAGAAGACTTTAGAGGCAAGCTTATCCGGAAGGACAAGGCCAAGTCTCATCCCAACAAGAACAACTTCAACAAGAAGACTCCTACCAAAGGGTTGGTGGCCCAAGAAGAATATGTTGAGGATGATGATAATGATGAAGATGATGAGATGGTCACCATGGCCACAATTGCTATTGCTACTACTCCACGCACGTCTCTCTTCGACTCTCCAAATGAGAACATCACCGCCAAGTGTCTCATGGCTAAGGCCACCAACAAGGTAACTCCAAACATCAACACTACCATCATCTCTAATCCTTCATTAACGGATTGTATTGATGAGAGTGAGGGAGCCAAGGAGGAAGAGAATGAGTTTGAGTTGTTTATGAGCAAACTCAAGGGAAAACCCAAGAAGAATTTTGTTGCTCTCTTGGAACAACTCGGTGAGGCCAATGACATGATCGAGGCTCACGAGGAGACCATTGCTAAAATGGAAGGTCATAGTCGAGACTATGCCGATGAAATATCGGATCTCTCTAATGCTCTAGAGGAAGAGCGTGGTCTTCGTTTGGCTCTTGAGGAGTCACACAACAATGATCATGCTAAATTAAAGAAAGATCTCGATCATGCTTTAGTTGTCTCTCGTATGCTTAACTGCGAGAAGGCAAAACTTGGGGTTGACCACGATAAACTCAAGGAGGAGTTTGCTACACTTGACAAGGCTCACAAGGCCTTGAAAGCTATGCATGCTTCTCTCAAGGAGTCTCATGATCAACTCCAAGTTTCGCTAACCAAGGAAAAGGCCATATTTCCTCGCATGGTGTTGATTGATAATGCAAATGCTACTAACCCATGTTGCGAGCATGTGCATCTTGTTGAAGAAAATACCAAGTTGAAGAAGCAACTTGAGAAAGGCCTTGTGACATGCATACAAGGTGAGAAGAACCTCAACAACCTTTTGAGCAACAAAAGGAGGTTGTGGCAAAGGAAGGAATTGGGTTTGCTCCTAAGCCCAAGAAGAAGAAGAATGACAAGACCAAGCTACCTCCCCCTCTCCGACAAACCTTTGTGAAAGAGGGAGAGGGCGCCTCTAAGAAGAAGAACAATGTGAAGGGTGGTGGTGTCAAGAAAAACCCCACCATACCATCAAACATGGCCGGCGACTTTAATCCTTCATATGTTTTATGTCGTGCTAGTGATGGTCATGTTTTCGCTAAATTTGTTGGTACTTCTTATGAGTACATTGAATGGTCTATTTGGGTTCATAAGACCCTTGTGACTAACCTCAAAGGACCCATTACCAAATGGGTACCTAAATCCAAGCATTGATCTCTTGTAGGAGTTTGCTTCCGGTGGGGGATCATGGTTGCTCGATAGTGGAGCCACAAATCATATGACCGGAAGCAAAGACTTGGTGGTGGACGTGAATCTTGGTTCATCTATGGCCACCAACATCGAATGGGGTGATGCTTCATCTTCTAAGGTATTGGGGCTTGGCAAGGTTGTTGTTTCTCATGATCTCACGATCGAGAAAGTCATGCTTGTTGAGTCCCTTGCATACAATTTACTTTCTGTTCGCCAACTTGCACTCATGGGCTTTGCTACATTCTTTGATATTGATACCATGGCCCTCTTGTGGAGCAAGACTCTTAAAGTAGCCTATGTTGGACATGTCGAGAACGGTCTTTATGTGGTTAACTTCTCAAAGCAACCCACTAAGACCGCGACATGTCTAATGGCTAAAGTTGATGTGGGATGGCTCTGGCATCGCCTGTTAGCCCATGTCAATATGAGATCTTTGCAAATTCTTCTCAAGGGGGACCATGTCTGTGGACTAACAAATGTTAGCTTTGCCAAAGATCGTGCTTGCAGGGCTTGCATTGAAGGAAAGTTACATGAGACGGCTCACCCTCCCACGACTATCATCTACTCAAAAAGACCCCTAGAGCTCCTTCACATGGATCCCTTCGGGCCTCCATCTTTTGATAGTCTTGGGGGTAGAAAGTATTGCTTGGTGATTGTGGATGATTATTCAAGATACACTTGGGTATACTTCTTCAAGAAGAAGAGTGAGACCCAACAAACCGTCATCAACTTTGCAAATGAAGCTCAACGACAACATGAAGCAAAGATTTTGATGATCCGAAGTGACAACGGCACCGAGTTCAAGAACTACACCTTGGATGAGTTTCTTAGTGATGAGGGGATCAAACATCAATATGCAGCATCCTATACCCCTCAACAAAATGGTGTAGCGGAGAGAAAGAACCGGACTCTGATGGACACGGCAAGGACCATGATGGCGGAATTGAAATCTCCATACAACTTTTGGGCCGAAGCCATCAACACCGCCTGTCATGCATCCAATTGGTTCTATCTCCGCAAAGGCTTGAACAAAACTCCATATGAGATACTTACCAGTAACAAGCCCAACCTCAAGTACTTCCGGGTGTTCGGGTGTAAGTGTTTCATCCTCAAGAAAGGTGTTCGTTTGTCTAAATTTGAATGTAGAGCTCATGAGGGCATATTTGTTGGTTATGCTACAAACTCTCATGCTTACCGTGTCCTCAACAAGTCCAATGGACTCATTGAGGAAACGAGTAACATAGAGTTTGATGAAAATAACGGCTTCCAAGTGGAGCAAAGTGGTACTTGTGATGTAGGTGATGAAATTCCTCCTCAAGCCATAAGAAGAATGGGTGTTGGATATATCCTACCCATTGAGGAACCCCTTGTGGCTGAAGGAGAAGGACAATGTTCCACTCAAGTGGAACCATCACCAACTCAAGACCCACACGCTTCCGAAGAACAAAGTGAAGGCCCTCAACCGGACGAACAAGGCCAAGTGCAAGATCAATCACAAGATGGTGGGGAGACACCAAATGATACACAAGGCCAAGTTCTATCCTCCGAGCAAGATCAAGATCAAGAGGAAGCTCAAGATCAAGATCTAGCTCCTGATGTCGCTCAAGATGATCAACTCAGTGCTCCTCAATTATCTCTTGAGGAGCAATTGGAGCGTCGTGCTGCAAAAGTTGCCTCCAGGCTTGCTTCCAGAGAACATCACATGGAGAATATTCTTGGAAGCATCAAAAGGGGGGTAAGCACTCGTAGACAATTAGCAAACTATTGTGCTCATCAAGCTTTTGTCTCCTGTGTTGAACCTCAGAAGGTCTATGAGGCGCTCGAAGACCCTGATTGGCTTAATGCCATGCATGAAGAACTCCATAGCTTTGAGCGCAACAAAGTGTGGCGTCTGGTGCCGAGGCCAAAGGAGAACCATAATGTCATTGGAACCAAGTGGATCTTTAAGAACAAGCAAGATGCTCATGGCATCGTCATCCGCAACAAGGCGCGTCTGGTGGCTCAAGGCTACTCCCAAGTCGAGGGTATCGACTAGGGTGAAACCTTTGCCCCCGTTGCTCGCCTTGAATCTATTCGTTTGTTGCTTGCCTATGCTTCTCATCATAACTTTAAGTTGCAACAAATGGATGTGAAAAGTGCATTTCTTAATGGTCCTATTAATGAGTTGGTGTATGTTAAACAACCCCTGGGGTTTGAGGATCCCAAGTTCCCCAATCACGTGTACCAACTCGATAAGGCACTCTATGGCCTTAAACAAGCCCCACGTGCATGGTATGAGCATCTTACCGAGTTGTTACAAGATCGTGGGTTTGAAATTGGGAAAATCGACCCCACTCTTTTTACTAAGAAGGTCAAAGGGGAGTTGTTTGTCTGCCAACTATATGTTGATGATATTACCTTTGGTTCTTCTAACAAAGCTTTCAATGATGAGTTCGCCGCACTCATGACCACACATTTTGAGATGTCTATGATGGGAGAGTTGAAGTACTTCCTTGGGTTTGAGATCAAGCAAAGAAGAGAAGGGATCTTTATCAAACAATCCAAGTATACTCAAGACATGCTCAAGAGGTTCAATCTAAGTGATGTCAAGCCGGCTACTACTCCAATGCCAACCAAGTGCCAACTTGACATTGATCCCAATGGTAAAACGGTGGATCAAAAGGTATATCGCTCTATGATCGGATCCTTGCTTTACCTTTGTGCATCTAGACCGGATATTTTGTTGAGTGTGGGAATCTGTGCACGGTTTCAAGCCTCACCTAAGGAAAGTCACTTTGTGGCAGTCAAGCGAATCTTTCGATATTTGGCTCATACCCCAAACTTTGGCTTATGGTACCCTAGAGGAGCAAACTTCAACCTTGTAGGTTTTTCTGATTCGGACTGGGTGGGAGACAAAGTGGATGGGAAGTCCACTTCCGGAGGGTGCCAATTTCTTGGTTGCTCCCTGGTAAGTTGGTCATCCAAAAAGCAAAGTTGTGTGTCTCTCTCATCCACCGAGGCAGAGTATGTGGCAGCTGGCAGTTGTTGTGCTCAACTTCTATGGATGAGGCAAACTTTAAAGGATTACGGTGTCACTTGTGACAAAGTGCCTCTTTGGTGTGACAATGAAAGTGCCATCAAGATTTCTCTCAACCCGGTGCAACACTTCAAGACGAAGCATATAGAGATTCGGTATCACTTCATCCGGGATCATATACGACAAGGAGAGATCGAGATTCACTATGTCAACACTCATGATAACCTTGCAGATATCTTCACAAAGCCTTTGGATGAAGCAAGATTTCGCGAGTTAAGGCATGAGCTAAATATCATTGATTTGAGCAATGTGGCTTGAGCACGTGCACACCCCACCATACTCTTCATATTGTCTAATCTAGATGTAGGCATGGACATAGGGGGAGTGTTGTTCTCTCAATGAACTCTGTCTCCCCCTATTATGCATAAATTGATCAAGTCTTTCACATTAACCATCTTTGATGGTACTTGTGCTTCAAGGACGAGTTTTGGTCATGGGCCCAAGGTTAAATCTTCGCGGCGCCATACCTCTTGACTCAAACATAGGTGGCTTCGGCCACCGCCCTCTCTTGAAGAGGGGTTTCTTGTCTCTTGCTGGTGTGTGTTTGTTGTGTCTTGGTCTTCATTGCTTTGGTGTTCTCTTTCTTGAGCTAAGCCATGAAGTATAGTTGCCGTGGCATGCTGGGCGGTACTACCGCTGATGGTGCGCGGTACTACCGCTTATAAGCGGTACTACCGCCCACCAGCGCGGTACTACAGCTGCGGAGCGGTACGAGGGGGTTATATCGGGGCAGGGGGAGGTTTCTCTCCCCCATACCCATTCACTCGCCCCTTCGTTCCTCGTCCTCTCTCCAGCAGTTCGTCGCCGCGGGAGGGCTCCGGCGGATCTCCTTCTCCGGGGCATTCCTCTCCATTTCCTTCGGTGGATTCGATCCCCACCTAGTCCTCTTGCCATGGATGCCGGTATTGCCCCCGTTCCTTTTCTCCTCTTGTCTCATTTTCAGATCTTGTGTTTTAGGGGCAATAGTGGTTGCATCTCTAGATTTTTGGCTAAATCTAGGCTTGAGTAGGTTGGAGAAGGCAACTAGACTGTCTAGATTAGAGTATGGTAGGAATATTTTTGAATTTGACAGGCCGGTAGTGCCGGATCTGACTACGGTAGTAGGGAACTGCTGTTCCCCCGCCTCGAGCGGTACTACCGCTCCCCTGGAGCGGTACTACCGCTTGGGAGGTACTACCGCTTACAGGTCACGGTACCACCGTTGCCTGCCCAGTTCAACCATGTTTTTCCATTCTCTGATCTTCTTTTGTTGTGTTCGTTGGCTTATGCTCGTTCTTTCTGGTTGGTTTGCCTGTGTTTGTGTTTGGTTCCAGGTGATGAACATCCTGAGCATCAAGCTCACCGTATCAACCCCAATCGTGCAACCTCGAAGCGCTACCGCACATCTGAGTCTGCAGGAGGTTCCTCTAGTGCTCCACCTCCACCTCAACAGAAGAAGAAGTCCATGGCGAAGCCAAAGGGAAAAACTGTAACCCAAATGAGTGGCAAGGAGTTCTGGGCAAGGCATCGCCGCAATCCCTATGAAGTAGATCAAGAACCCAATTTGGTCAATCGTCCGTTCTGGAACCGCTTTCAGTTTGCCATCTACTTTGATGTGATCAAGGCGAAAAATAATCTCTTTGTCAGTGTTCGCTCCATCTACAAGGAGTACCTGGAAAAGGATCCTGAGTATTTTGGCGATGCTCTTCAGATGTGCTCGCAACTTAACATTCTCCAGATCATTCAGTTCAACAAGGATTTTGATGCAGATCTTGTGGCTCAATTCTATGCCACTGTTCATCTAGGGACGGATGAGGACAGGACTCTGACATGGATGACCAATGGCAAATTGCTTTCTGTCATGTGGAAGGCTTTCATGGAGTTACTTGGGGTGGAAGACCAGGGGCTTGAGACTCCGGTTGGCTTTCGTCCTCATCACAACACTACCTCCACCCACAAGCAAGCTCTCTGGCCCTACTGCACTGTGAAGGTCCACCCTGAAACTAAGAAGGTAACATATGAGTTGTCTACCTATCTGGATATCCTTCACCGCATCTTCCGTGAGACTCTCTTCCCTCGGGTTGGGAATCATGATATGGTTCAATCCTATCTTGTGGACATGCTTCTCTTTTGCTAAAATCAGCTAGAGAAGAACACTGGTGAGTCCCTGGATATTTCTCATGTGATGTGGTTTGAGCTCCTGTCTGCCATCTCTGAACGCAAGTGCCTGATCTATGGACCATTCATCATGCTGCTTATTGAGAAGGCTTGGGATCATGTCTATCCCAATGTTTTGCTTGAAACTGGAGAGTTGGTGTCTCATGAGATCAAGCGTCTGAGGAGGAAGGAAAACTGGGGCACTCAGGCTCCCAAATCTGAGGGTTCATCCTCTACTGCTGCTATGGAGACTGAGGAGGCTGAGGCTGATGCGGATGATGATGATGACTATGAGCCATCTGGTGCAGAACCCTCGTGGGCAAAGAAGCTCAAACTGAAGATGAAAAAGCTGTTCTGCATGGAGTCTCATGGTCAGTACATGACTCATGTGGCAGAAAAGAAGGCCAGGGGACGTCACAAGGAGCTCATGCGTCAGTTGGGTGCGACTGTGGTCAGTGGCTCTGAGGAACAGGTAACCGAGGAGGAAGAGTGGACTCAGCAGCACTGCCCGTGGACACATTCCAACGCCGAGCAGTTTCAGGTCGACGACGACGTCGCAGATGACCAGACTGGGATTCGATGTTCAAGACCTTCACCTGCTCTCACCTGGAGCCGTAGCTTAGCTCTCTGCCCTTTTGGTATCTCGATGCCAAAGGGGGAGAGAGTTTAGGAATTTGTGTCGTTTCCTTTGTGTTTCTGTCGTTTGTGCTTTCTCGTCTTTTGCTTTGGTTGTTTTTCGTGAGACCTAAGTTCCCGTCATATGGTGTGAGACATATGCTACCTATGCTACCTTACTTTATCTTATCTATGTACCTTGGTACTCTATAGCGTGCATGCTTATCCTGTTATTTACTATGTTCTCCTATATCACGCTTAGGTTGTTGGTCTCTAAAATATAGGGGGAGTGTTGATCCTAGTATGTGTGCCGTGCAGTCCAAAGCACTTATCTAGATAGCACACATCTAGGGGGAGCCCGTCTATATTTTAGGGGTGTGGGTTTTTGCGCTTACTCTATGTCAGTATTCCTTTTTGTGCGAATCCCGTATTGTCATGAATCCACCAAAAAGGGGGAGATTGTAAGGGCATATTTAGCCCGATGGTGTTTTGGTGATTGATGACAATGCTTTTGCGGACTAATCATGTGTTTTAAGCTCTTTCAGGTATATCTCACCTAGGCACAAGACGATTCTACGCCCCTCGGAATCTATGGAAGACGATGGTTCCTTTTGCTATTTTTTCGGTGGATTTGAGTAATAGGAAAGCCTTACTATTAAGAGGGGATCCGCTTTGGTAAGGTTTGGGTGGAATCAATACGTACACTTCCTTATCGCACCCACCATACCTTCCCGCCTCAATGGAGTACTTCATTCCCTCTTCTCTGGTTTTCCTGGCCCCAGGGGTAGTACCGCGGGCCACAGCGGTAGTACCGCCTGAGTGCCTTAAGCGGTAGTACCACTCCACTAAGCGGTAGTACTACTTGTTGCACTCTGCGGCAGTACCGCTGCTACTTCGTTTTACTACCGCCTCGACTCGAGAGCACTTTTTCTCGTGTCAGGTTTTGTTGCACTAGGAGTGGTAGTAGTGGCAGTAGTACCGCTCCCCAGCGGTAGTACCGCCCTGCGACCGCGGTAGTACCGCTCTGGGTCCTAGCCCCCCTTGCGCGGTAGTACCGCTGAAGGGAAACGGTAGTACCGCTTGTTAAGCGGTAGTACCGCTCACTCAAGCGGTAGTACTGCTCTTTGCGGGGCTGAGTGGGGGGATAACGGTTGGATTGTTCCCCCCACTATATAAAGGCATCTTCTTCCTCCTTGTTGACTCACCTCTTCCCCCAAATACTCCATTGTTGCTCCAAGCTCCATTTTCGCCCGATCTCTCTCCCTAGCCAATCAAACTTGTTGATTTGCTCGGGATTGCTTGAGAAGGCATCGATCTACACTTCCACCAAGAGATATTTGATTCCCCTCACTAATCCCTAGCGGATCTTGTTACTCTTGGGTGTTTGAGCACCCTAGACGGTTGAGGTCACCTCAAAGCCACATTCCATTGTGGTGAAGCTTCGTGGTGTCGTTGGGAGCCTCCAATTCGGTTGTGGAGATAGCCCCAACCTTGTTTGTAAAGGTTCGGTTGCCACCTTCAAGGGCACCACTAGTGGAATCACGGCACCTTGCATTGTGCAAGGGCATGAGGAGAATACGGTGGCCCTAGTGGCTTCTTGGGGAGCATTGTGCCTCCACACCGCTCCAACGGAGACATACTTCCCCTCAAAGGGAAGGAACTTCGACAACACATCCTCGTCTTCACCGGTTCCACTTGTGGTTATTTCCTTCCTTTACTTGTGCAAGCTTTACTTGTTTATCTCATATAGCTTGCTTGTGAGGTTGTTATCTATACTTCCAATTAGTTCTCATCTTAGTAGCATATCTAGACAACTTACTTTGACGCTTAATTTAAAGTGGTTAAGAAAATTTAAAAATTGTTAGTTGCCTATTCACCCCCCTCTAGTCAACCATATCGATCCTTTCAGCGTGGGAGGGGCGAGAGCCCCTCCGAGATTGGATCTGTCTCTCTGTCTCTCTCTGTTTATGCGTTCCCAGATTCTGGCCTTCCACCATTTCTTAAATTCCCGGAGATCCGTAACTCCAATTGAGCTGAATTTTGGACATGATTTTTATCCGGATATTAGCTTTCTTGCGGCAAAAGAAGGGCATTAACCGCCTTATGAAGTGGCCACGAGGGCCCAGGGTGCGCCTGCCCCCCTAGGCGCGCTCCTCACCCTCGTGGGCCACTCGGGCATCGTGTCACGTTGGTTCAGCTTCCCAAAATTCACATATATTCCAAATAATCTCCGTCCATTTTTATCCAGTTTGGACTCGGTTTGATATGGATATTCTGCGAAACAAAAAACATGCAACAAACAAGAACTGTCACTGGTCACTGGATCAATATGTTAGTCCCAAAAATAGTATAAAAAGTTGCCAAAAGTATATGAAAGTTGTATAATATTGGCATGGAACAATAAAAAATTATAGATATGACGGAGACGTATCATCATCCCCAAGCTTAATTCCTGCTCGTCCTCGAGTAGGTAAATGATGAAAAAGACAATTTTTGATGTGGAATGCTACCTAGCATAATCTTGATCATGTAATCTAATCATGGCATGAATATTAAGACACGAGTGATTCAAAGCAATAGTGTATCATTTGACATTAAGACAATAATACTTCAAGCATGCTAATAAAGCAATCATGTCTTTTCAAAATAACATGGCTAAAGAAAGTTATCCCTACAAAATCATATGGTCTGGCTATGCTCCATCCTCACCACACAAAGTATTTAAATAATGCACAACCTTGGTTTTAGCCAAGCAATTGTTTCATACTTTAGTATTCTCAAACTTTTTCAACTTTCACGCAATACATGAGCGTGAGCCATGGACATAGCACTATGGGTGGAATAGAAGGTGGTGATAGACAAAAGGAGGGAGAAAGTCTCACATCAACTAGGCAAATCAATGGACTATGGAGATGTCCATCAATCGATATCAATGTGATTGAGTAGGGATTGCCATATAACGGATGCACTAGAGCTATAAGTGTATGAAAGCTCAAAAAGAAAACTAGTGGGTGTGCATCAACTTGCTTGCTCATGAAGACCTAGGGCATTTGAGGAAGCCCGTCATTGGAATATACAAGCCAAGTTCTATAATGAAAATTCCCACTAGTATATGAAAGTGACAACATAGGAGACTCTCTATCATGAAGAACATGGTGCTATGATGAAGCACAAGTGTGGTAAAAGGATAGTAACATTGTCCATTCTCTCTTTTTCTCTCATATTTTTTTGAAGGGGCTTTTTTTAGCCCCCCTCTTTTTTTGGGCCATCTTTTTTATTTGGCCTTTTTTTTTGTTTTTTGTTTCCTCACATGGGACAATGCTCTAATAATGAAGATCATCACACCTTTATTTACTTACAACTCAAAGATTACAACTCGTAGCTAGATGACTCTATGTGAATGCCTCCGGCGGTGTACCGAGATGTGGATCTAGCGTAGCAATGACATCAAAAAACTGACAAGCCATGGAAACATCATGCTAGCTATCTTACGATCATGCAAGGCAATATGACAATGATGGTGCGTGTCATAATAAACGGAACGGTGGAGTTACATGGCAATATATCTCGGAATGGCTATGGAAATGCCATGATAGGTAGGTATGGTGGCTGTTTTGAGGAAGGTATATGGTGGGTGTATGGTATCAGCGAAAGTTGCGCGGTACAAGAGAGGCTAGCAAAGGTGGAAGGGCGAGAGTGCGTATAATCCATGGACTCAACATTACTAATAAAGAACTCACATACTTATTGCAAAAAATTATTAGCCATTGAAACAAAGTACTACACACATGCTCTTAGGGGAAGGGTTGGTAGGAGTTAACCATCGCACGATCCCGACCTCCACACAAAGGATGACAATCAAAAAATAAATCATGCTCCGACTTCATCACATAATGGTTCACCTTACGTGCATGCTTCGGAAATCACAAACCTCAACACAAGTATTTCTACAATTCACAACTACCCACTAGCATGACTCTAATATCACCATCTTTATATCGCAAAACTATTACAAGGAATCAAACATATCATATTTAGCGATCTACAAGTTTATGGAGGATTTTATGACTAACCATGTGAATGACCAATTCCTGTCAACTCTCTAAATAGATATAAGTGAAGCAAGAGAGTTTAAATTCTTTCTACAAAAGATATGCCCATGCTCTAACAAATATAAGTGAAGCTAAAGAGCATTTTACAAATGGCGGTTTTCTATGTGAAGAGAAATAGGCAATCCAACCCTCAAATGATATAAGTGAAGCACATGAAGCATTCTATAAAGCTATACTCAAAAGATATAAGTGAAGTGCAAAGAGCATTCTATAAATCAACCAAGGAATATCTCATACCAGCATGGTGCATTTATTAAAAGGAAAAATAAAAAGTACATGACGCTCCAAGAGTTTACGCATAACATGTGAACGAAACGAATCCGAAAACATACCGATACTTGTTGAAGGAAGATGGGATGCCTTCCGGGGCATCCCCAAGCTTAGACGCTTGAGTCTCCTTGAATATTTGGGGTGCCTTGGGCATCCCCAATCTTGAGATCTTGCCTCTCCTCCTTCTACTCATATCGAGACCTCCTCGATCTTGAAACACTTCGTCCACACAAAACTTAACCGAACTTTTAGTGGCGGGGTTAGTGCATATGATCAATAAAATCCCATCATGTACTGCTCTAACATTATTGTATAATTATGAACAAATATTTCCCACAGCAATTCTATGGCCCCAAGTCAAGGAGGCTTCAAGAAGAATTCAAACATATGCAAATAATGATGCTATAACAGCAATCTGTGAAAACAGGACAGTCTGTAGTAATTCGAACATTACCATACTTCTATAACTCTAAAAGTTATGGAAAAATTAGGACAAATTTAAAATTTCTATAGCAAGATTTTGCAAAAAGTTTCAGATCCTTTAGACGTTCGAGTAAAAAATGCAAAATCACGCATGATACGTCTCCAACGTATCTATAATTTTTTATTGTTCCATGCTATTATATATGATGTTTTGGATGTTTAATGGGCTTTATTATACACTTTTATATTATTTTGGGAGTAACCTATTAACCCAAAGGCCCAGTCCAGATTGTTGTTTTTTTGCCTATTTCAGGGTTTCGCAGAAAAGGAATATCAAACGGAGTCCAAATGGAATGAAACCTTCAGGAGAGTTATTTTTGGAACGATATCTTCACGAGAGACTTGAGAACCAAGGCAGAGGGGACACGTGGTGCCCATGAGGGTCCAGGGCGCGCCCCCTCCCCCTGGGCGTGCCCCCACCCTCGTGGGCCCCATGTTGCTCCACCGACGTACTCCTTCCTCATATATATACCCATGTACCCTGAAAACATCGAAGCAACAGAGAAAACCCTAATTCCACCGCCGCAACCTTCTGTTCCCGTGAGATCCCATCTTGGGGCCTGTTCTGGAGCTCCGCTTGAGGGGGGATCTTCCACGGAGTGCTTCTACATCAACACCATCGCCTCACCGTGAGTTGTGAGTAGTTTACCATAGACCTTCGGGTCCATAGTTAGTACCTAGATGGCTTGTTCTCTCTTTTTGGATCTCAATACCAAGTTCTCCTTGGTCTTCGAGGAGATCTATTTGATGTAATCTTTTTGCGGTGTGTTTGTCGAGATCCGATGAATTGTGGGTTTATGATCAAGATTATCTATGATAAATATTTGGTTCTTTTCTGAATTCTTTTATGTATGATTATAATATCCTTGCAAGTGTCTTCGAATTATCGGTTTGTTTTGGCCTACTAGATCTATAGTTCTTGCAATGGGAGAAGTGCTTGGCTTTGGGTTCAATCTTGCAGTGTCCTTTCCCAGTGACAGCAGGGGCAACAAGGCATGTTTTGTATTGTTGCCATCGAGGATAAAAATATGGGGTTTATATCATATTGCTTGAGTTAATCCCTCTACATCATGTCATCTTGCTTAAAGCATTACTCTGTTCTTATGAACTTAATACTCTAGATGCATGCTGGATAGCGGTCGATATATGGAGTAATAGTAGTAGATGCAGAATCATTTCGGTCTACTTGTCACGGACGTGATGCCTATATATAATGATCATGCCTAGATATTCTCATAATTATTGTCTTTTCTATCAATTGCTCGACAGTAATTTGTTCACCCACCGTAGAATTCTGCTATCATGAGAGAAGCCACTAGTGAAACCTATGGCCCCCGGGTCTATTCTCAACATATTAATCTACAATCTACTTTACTTTCTTGTTTTTACTTTCTGTTCTTATATCCAAAAATACCAAAAATATCAAACTATCCTATCTATCAGATATCCCTTTCGTAAGTGACCGTAAAGGGATTGACAACCCCTTATCGCGTTGGCTGCGAAGTTCTTATTTGTTTGTGCAGGTGCGAGGGACTCGCGCGTGGTCTCCTACTAGATTGGTACCTTGGTTCTCAAAAACTGAGGGAAATACTTACGCTACTGTGCTGCTCTAGCGACCACGATCCGAATGGACCGAAGTCTCTGTGTTCTGTGTCATCCCTTGATCTGTAATGCTGACACACACAGTACTTGAAGGATTTATAACAGAGTGGCAATCACACACTTATTACATCGAATGTCTCAAAATAGAACTTATTACAAAAGTATATGGCATAAGGCCATCTAACACAATAACAGCGAAAGGCTTGGATGATAAGTGAGTCCATAAACTCCAACAGCATAGCTGAGTGCATGACAAACGACCTATCGCACCTTACTCTTCTTTTGAAAAGTCTGCAACGTAACATGTTGCAGCTCGAAACGGGTCAGCACATGGAATATGCTGGCAAGATAACACAGTAGAGCAAGAAACAGAATAAAGGCTAACACTATATGCATATTTGACTGGTGGAGGCTCTAAGGTTAAAGTTTTTGCATAAAGCCAATTTTCCCCTACAACAAAGGAATGACTTTTATTTTAACTATCATGGTAGTTGAAACATCATTGAGAAGGTACCCCCAACTCAATCCCAATTAAAGTAGTCATCATTAACCCAACAAATTATTTTTAGGGTGATGAGATCAACCAATAATTCATGTACCAGATACTCAAGATGTCCATAACCGGGGACACGGCTAATCATGATTAGTTTGTACACTCTGCAGAGGTTTATGCACTTTTCCCCACAAGACTCGACCTCCTCCGTTGGATTTCTCGCACTTCATGGTGTTTGAGAAACGGATGACCGAGACACAATCTTTCAGAAGCATTTACTCTTTACCCCAGGTGGACCGGTACACCTACTTTCCCCTACATCTGCTAGTCCACCACGAAAGAGCTCACACAACTTACTCAAACTATGCCAGAGCCCATAATGGCATTGTGGCTGCACACGGAAGTTTCTAGCATGAATAGTTTTATGATCCCTTTGAGCCTGGGTGGCATTCCATAGGATAATCACACGGTAACCCCGAGATCTCCTTGGACAACACTGGTATCCCCAGGTGCCCTGGCAAACCACTGGTAACCCCAGGTTGCCACAACCAATCCACCCAGATGTGTATTAAAGTATCCACCTAAAGTTGAACCATTAATTATCATCTCACATCTGTCGTGGATACTCTCAAACCCAATCCACGTTTACGAGCATAGCATAGCAACCTAAGCATAACGTAGAAGTAACTCCCAAGGGTTTTAAAATAATGCAGGTAATAGGTTCTACCTCAATCTACTTCCCAGACCCACAAGTTAAGAGATCATACTCATGCAATGTGTGAGGGTTTGATCTAATGCATAAAAACTGGGTAATAAAGGGTATGATCAAAGTGTTACTTGCCTTGCTGATAATTCGCAAAACCTAGGGACTCGTAGTAGCACGCTTCGCACTCCGGGAATTCTATCGCAAGCAAACAATAGCATACATAAGCAACCAAGCAAAGATGCACAGGTAAAACTCCAAATAAGAGGATCTAACCAGAAAGTTCAACTTAAGAACTCCGGTTTGCAAAAAGAATCAAATCCAACGGAGCAACGAAACTCAAACTACGAAAGAAACAAGGCCCATTTTCTAGATTGAACTAAAGTCAAATTCTACAGTAGCAAAACCTTGTTCAAGTTGGTTAAACGGAAAGAAGGCTTCGAGACGAAGGTCTAGGCGCTTGAATCGCCTGATTCCGACTTACGAGCGAAAAGAAAAACTAAAAAGAAGATCAGGGCAGAAATCACGACCGAAAATAATCGCGGAAAAACCCTGATAAAGAAAAACCGACGAACAGGCTAATGAATGAACGTTCGCTGTCTGTTGCTAAAAGATGAAAAGCGTTCGTTAAAATGAATGAACGGACGAACGTCCGCTATTTAACTAAACCGACGGAAAACCGAACTGATCTAATAATAAAAAAAAAAAAACAGATCTAGGGTTTACGAAAATAAAACTGATCGGTTTAAAAAAAACGACGGCTACCTCGTGGAACGGGACGACGGCGGCGGCTGTGACCGGCGGCCGGGTGGCGGCGAGGCGGCAAGTGGAGCGGCGCGGCGGGGCGGCGACGCGGCGCGACAAGTGGCTGCGGCGACGCGCTTCCCTATGCGGGCGGCGGCGGCTAGGGTTGGCGGTGGGGTGGGCTAGCTCGGCCGACTCGGGACTCGGCTTATAAAGGCCGGCCGAGCGGAGTCCTGGTCGGTTACGGCTCAACTAGGTCGGTTGACTCTTTTTTGGGTTTTTTTCTATATAGTCTTTACGCGGCAAAACAGGCGAAAAAAGTACTAAACGGTCTCGAAAAATTCCGAAATGAATTTTCACCGTCCTCTAATAATATTTAGGACGAAGTGAACATTTTTCCCGGGCCTAAATGCAACTTTGAAAAACGTGCATTTTTCCTATGCAAATAAAATTGCAAATAAATCCGGAAAAATACCAAAAGTGATTTTAATATTTATCCTCCGATATTTCTTTTATTTTGGAGAAGTCATATTATCTCCGCTCATATATTTTACTAAGAAATATTTTTCGGAGAGAAAAATAATTAAAACCAAAGTGATCCTCGTACCGGTATTTGAGAAAACTCAAATACGAAAACGGTAAAATCCCCAACTCTCTCCGTGGGTCCTTGAGTTGCTTAGAATTTCGAGGATCGCAGCACACAGAAGGCAATAAAACATGCTATGCAATATGATCTATGTATAACATTCCAAATTGAAAATTTGGGATGTTACAAACCTACCCCCTTAGGATGAATCTCGCCCTCGAGATTCGGGTTGGCTAGAGAATAGGTGTGGGTGGTCCTTGCGTAGATCATCCTCTCGTTCCTAGGTGGCTTCATCTTCGGTGTGGTGACTCCACTGAACTTTGCAAAACTTAATAACCTTGCTGCGGGTGACTCTGCTCGCGAACTCGAGGATCTTGACTGGTTTCTCCTCGTAAGTTAGATCACTATCCAACTGAATTGCTTCCAGGGGCACTGTGTCCCTTAAAGGAATATCAGCCATCTCAACATGGCACTTCTTAAGATGAGAAACGTGAAACACGTCATGAACTCCTGACAATCCTTCGGCTTACTCTAACTTGTAGGCAACCTTTCCCATGTGTTCCAAAACTTGTTATGGTCCTACAAATCTCGGGGCTAACTTTCCCTTACCTCCAAATCATTTAACTCCTCGCAGAGGCGACACTCTCAGGTATGCTTTGTATCCGATTTCATAGACTACTTCCTTGCGCTTCGAGTCTGCATAACTCTTCTTCCTGGACCGAGCTACCTTCAGTCTATCTCGAATCAGCTTAACCTTCTCTTCTGACTCTTTGATTAGATCGGGTCCGAATAACTGACGGTCTCCGACTTCATCCCACATCAACCGCGTTCGACATCTCCTTCCATACAATGCCTTGAACGGTTCCATCTTCAAACTGGCCTGGTAACTGTTGTTGTGCGAGAACTCCGCATAGGGCAAGTTGTCGTCCCAACTAGATCCATAATCTAGCGCGCAAGCTCTCAACATGTCCTCCACAATCTGATTGACTCTCTCGGTCTGTCCATCAGTCTGCGGGTGAAAGGCTGTACTGAACTCTAGCCTGGTTCCCAAAGTCTGGTGCAACTGATGCCAAAACTTTGAAGTGAACTGTGTTCCTCTATCTGATACGATGGTCCTTGGAACTCCGTGCAGACATACGATCCTGGTCATGTATATCTTAGCCAACTTCGAACTGGTATAGGTGGTTTTCACGGGGATAAAATGGGCTACTTTGGTCAAGCGATCCACTACTACCCAGCTTGAGTCATATCCTGATCGGGTCCTGGGTAATCCGGTGATAAAGTCCATGCCAAGCTTATCCCACTTCCATTCGGGTATCGGCATAGGCTGCAGTAATCCTGCTGGCTTCTGATGTTCCGCCTTCACTCTTTGGCATACATCACATAAGGCTACATACTCGGCAATATCCTTCTTCATTCCCATCCACCAGAAACGTTCCTTCAAATTCAAATACATCTTAGTGTTTCCGGGGTGTATCGAGTATGGTGAATCATGTGCTTCCTCTAATATCAACTTCCTGATCTCGGCGTTGTTGGGCACATAGACTCGATCCTCAAACCACAAGGTGTCGTGTTCGTCCTCACGAAAACCCTTGGGGGTTTATTTTGCAGAAAGCTGATTTTGTCCTCATAACTACCTAATAGTCAATTTTTCATTTAGTTCCATTAATACTACAATTAAATGCACAATGTTGAGTTGGCAAAATCAACTCCAACCTACCCATCTATTAAGTTGCCCACAAATATTATTAAGTGTCACATCTGTCAAGATCATCCAACAACTGTAATGGCATAGTCGCTCAAATTTACCCATAACAGGGGGCACGGCTAATCATGATTAGTTTTATTACTCTGCAGAGTTTTGCACACTTTACCCACTAGACTCAACCCGAAGATTGAGACGAAGCCTTTCAGAAGTAGTCACCTCCGCCCCCGGCAGCCGGTACACCTATCCATATCTACATCTGCTAGCATACCTGGGCGAGGATCCCACAACCTACTTAACTAAGCCAGAGCCCATTTAGCTAGTGGTCGCGCATGGAAGCTACTAGTCATTAAGTCTGTCTGATCTTTTTGAGCCTGGGCGGGCGTCCACTTACATTCAGAGGGTATAAACCATGATGTTCTTAAGACCACCCATCAATACCACTTCCGCCCAGAGGTGAGTTAAGCCCTGAATTACTACTCAGTTTGTTAAGTATTAATAATCCTCACATAAGCTCAATGTATTCAGGAAGCAACCCCGTCTACCAGCATAGCAAAACTATACCTAACACGATTTGCAAAAGACGGGAGATAGTTCAACAATATAGCTCAAATTATAACAATCCTATAATGCATAAGTTTATAGTGTGGCATAACCTACAATGCATAGGAAAACAATAGGTAAAGCATGATCAACATGTAACTTGCCTTGGTTCTGGTTCAAAAGGTCACACTCCTGACAATAGCTCGCGTCGCACTCCGGACAATCTACACGTTTCACACAATATAACAAATCAATCACCGAAACTCCAACGAAACCAAAATAAAGCCAACAGCAAGAAAATCATTTTAAAATTCAACAACAGCAGCAAAACAACATGTACATATCATCTATATATCACTACGATCACAATGCAAAAAGAATCACTCGATTCCGCTAAACGGTTTAAAAGATATGGCCTCCGGAAGATTTAATTCAAATTCAAACGAATTCAAATTTGAATTGTGCAAACATGTGCAAACTTGGTACTGTGATGAAGAGATGATTTTTGTGAGTGCATAGGAAAAAGAATCACCTAATTTGGAGTTACAGAATAAAAGATATAGCTAAATGAAGATTTGAGGAAAAACTGAGAAAAAGACAGAAACAACAGAAAACGCCTGGAACTGTAGCAAACTACTGTTGCGACTCCTGTAGCACAACGCCACGTGGCAGTTTGCGATTGGGCGGTGGCGTGTGCTCACCAGGAGACAAGAACAACGGCGGCGGCGGCTCGGGCGTCGACGGTGGGGCGTCTCCGGCGGGTCTCCGGTGAAGGGAAAACGACGGGTGGATGCGGCGTGGAGTGGCGGAGGCGTTGGTGGTGTCGGATGGCGGCGGGGCGGTCCGTAGCGGCGGCGGCGATGGCGTGAACTCCGGCGGCGGCGAGTGTCGACGGCGGCAATCCTCTGGTGGCCTCCTGGTCACCCAACCATGTCAAATAGCTGCGCAGACGAGAGGAGGTCATAGGGAAAGCAAGCGGCGCGGCTGCGGTGTTCTTACGGCGGCGGAAATAGGCGATGAACGGCGGCGAACAGAGGGTTCCATGGCGAGATCCAAAACGCGTGGCTGCGTTCCTGCGGTGGGTGGAGGGATCGCAGAAGGGGCGTGGGGATTCCTCGAGGGCTTGGGCACGCCCTAGACGTCTCGGGCGTGCGCGGGGTGGCCCGATGCTCGAGTTCCACTCGGGCTCGCGCTCGAATGCGCGTGTGCGTGCGGCGTCCGGCTCGGGGTGGAAGAGGAACAGGGGCGGGGCCCACTGGTAGTGAGGGGAGCGGCGGGTCGGGCTGGTGGCGCGGGTCGGGTGCGTTCGCTGGTGCCGCTTCGCGTGGGGTGGCTGGCTGCGGGCCGGCTGGCTTGCTGGGCCGCGCTGCGGCTGCACCGCTCTGCGCTGCTGGCTCGCTTCTTCTCCTTTTTTTTTCAAACCAGCAGCAAAACAAAATAAATAAAATACCAACACCTAATATAAAATCTAAAATAAAATATCTAGACGACCAGTAAAAATAGCCCTACAGCTATAAACTACAGGAACATTAGTTCCAAGCTAATGCAATTTTTGTAAAATGATTTTGATGCATTTGGCCACTCAAACAGCAAATAAAATACTTTGAAGATTGCAAAAATTACCAGAACATATCAAATCAACTGGAAACATTATTCTGGACATTATGAACATTTTTAAAAACAGGGGAGAAGTCATGTTATCTCCACTCCAATTAAATTGCCTTTAGTTGCATAATGAAAAGAATATTGCAGAAAGACAAATAATGCAATAAAAACATGATATGCAAGTGAATGATCTATTAACATCCAAATTAGGAAAATTGGGATGTTACAAACCTACCCCCCTTAAGATGAATCTCGCCCTCGAGATTCAGGCTGGCTAGGAAATAGGTGTGGGTGCTCCTGCCTGAGATCTTCCTCTCGTTCCCAGGTAGCTTCTTCCTCTGTATGATGATCCCACTAAACCTTGCATAACTTAATTGTCTTGGTGCGAGTAACTCTCTGTGCTGTCCCCAGAATCTTAACAGGTTTCTCCTCATATGTCAAATCACTCTCCAACTGAATAGCATCAAGTGGCACTGTGTCCCTCAATGGAACATCCATCATCTGTGCGTGGCACCTCTTCAACTGAGATACATGAAATACATTATGAACTCCAGACAAAGATTCTGGCAACTCCAGCTGATAAGCTACCTCTCCTCTACGCTCCAAGATCCTGTAAGGCCCCACGAAACGTGGTGCTAACTTACCCTTAATGCCAAACCTCTTAATTCCACGAAGTGGTGAAACTCGAAGATATGCACGGTCTCCTACCTCATATGTCACCTCTTTGCGCTTTGCATCTGCATAACTCTTCTGTCTGGACAGAGCTATCTTTAACCTATCACGAATCAGCTTGACCTTCTCCTCAGCATCTCTGATCAAGTCTGGTCCAAAGAACTGTCGCTCTCCAACCTCATCCCACATCAACGGTGTCCTGCACTTCCTGCCATACAATACCTCAAACGGTGCCATCTTCAGACTAGCCTGATAACTGTTATTATATGAGAACTATGCATAAGGTAAATTATCATCCCAACTGGACCCATAGTACAAAACACAAGCTCTCAACATATCCTCCAAAATCTGATTTACCCTCTCTGTCTGCCCATCAGTCTGTGGATGGAAAGCTGTACTGAACTCCAGCCTGGTGCCCAAGGATTCATGCAACTGACGCCAAAATTTAGAGGTGAACTGAGTACCTCTATCAGACACTACCTTCCTTGGAACTCCATGCAGACAAACAATTTTAGACATATAAACTTTAGCTAGCTGAGCACTGGTATAAGTAGTCTTTACCGGAATGAAGTGAGCAACTTTAGTCAAGCGATCAACAATTACCCAAATAGAATCATAACCTGACCAAGTCCTGGGTAAACCTGTAATGAAATCCATACCAATTTGATCCCACTTCCACTCAGGTATAGGCAATGGCTGTAACAAACCTACTGGCCTCTGATGTTCTGCTTTAACTCTCTGGCACACATCACATGTTGCAATATATCCAGCAATTTCCCTCTTCAGGCTAGGCCACCAAAACCTTTCCCTCAAGTCCAAATACATCTTAGTATTACCTGGGTGAATAGAATAAGGTGAATCATGTGCCTCCTGAAGAATCAACTTCCTGATGTCTGCATCTTGCGGTACACAAACACGCTTCTCAAACCATATGGTCCCATGTTCATCCTCATGGAAACCTTCTGCCTTACCTTTAGTCATATTCTCTTTTATTGCAGCAATCTCTTTATCACCCTTTTGAGCTTCCCTGATCCTGTCAAGCAAAGTAGGCTTTACCTCAAGTGTTGCCAAATATCCCTTAGGAACCATCTCCAACCTGAGATCCCTAAACTGATCACACAACTCTTGTGGCATATCACTAATATGAACTGCATTAACATGGCTCCTACGACTCAATACATCAGCAACAACATTAGCCTTACCAGGATGATACTGCACATTTAAATCATAATCCTTAATAAGCTCCAACCATCTCCTCTGCCTGAGGTTCAAATCCTTCTGAGTAAAAATGTACTTCAAGCTCTTATGATCAGTAAATATATCACAATGATTACCAATAAGATACTGCCTCCAAGTTTTCAATGCATGCACAACTGAGGCTAACTCCAAATCATGTGTAGGATAATTATGCTCATGATTCTTAAGCTGACGTGAAGCATATGAAACAACTTTACCTTCCTGCATCAAAACACTCCCAAGTCCCTGACGAGAAGCATCACAATATACCTGGAAGTCCTTATGTATATCAGGCAGAATTAAGACTGGTGCTGTAACCAAACGCTACTTCAATTCCTGAAAGCTGGATTCACATTCATCAGTCCAAGCAAACTTCTTCTCCTTCTTCAACAATTCAGTCATAGGCTTTGCAATTTTAGAAAAGTTCTCAATAAACCTCCTATAATAACCTGCAAGGCCCAAAAAGCTGCGAATCTCCCCAACTGTTGTGGGTGCCTCCCACTCTGTAACTGCAGCAACCTTAGATGGATCAACTGCAACTCCATTACCTGACACAACATGTCCAAGGAATGCTACCTCATCCAGCCAAAATTCACATTTGCTGAACTTGGCATACAACTGATGTTCCCTCAGCTTCTCCATCACCAAACGCAGATGTACCTCATGCTCTTGCTTATTCTTGGAGAACACCAATATATCATCAATGAAAACAACCACAAATTTATCCAAGTACTCCATAAACACCTTGTTCATCATATTCATGAAGTATGTAGGAGCGTTAGTCAATCCAAATGACATAACAGTATATTCATAAAACCCATACCTCGTAGTAAAAGCAGTCTTTGGAATATCTTGCTCACGAATCTTTAATTGATGATAACCAGAACGAAGATTAATCTTAGAAAACACAGTAGCTCCCTCCAACTGGTCAAACAAATCATTTATCATAGGCAAGGGATACTTATTCTTAATGGTTACCTCATTCAGAGAACGATAATCAACACACATCCTCAAGGTACCATATTTCTTCTCCACAAACAAAACTGGAGCTCCCCAAGGTGATGAACTTGGGCGAATAAATCCTTGTTCCTGCAATTCCCTTATCTGCTTCTTCAATTCCTCCAACTCCTGAGGAGGCATTCTATACGGTCTCTTTGCAATAGGTCCGGTGCCTGGTATTAAATCAATAAGAAACTCAATATCTCTGTCTGGTGGCATACCTGGCAACTCCTCTGGAAACACATCCGGGTAGTCCCTCACAACTGGCACATCTTCCAGACTACTCCCCTTAAGAGAGTTCACTTGCACCTGATTATGCTTATACTTACATACATATCTGATCCTCTTACCTCCTGGTGCACTGAGAGTAATAGATCGAGTGGCACAATCAATAAGACCTTTATATTTAGTCAACCAGTCCATACCCAAAATAACATCAATACCCTGTGACTTCAATATAACCAAATCTGTGGGAAAAACATGCTTCCCAATGGACAAAGGCATCTGAAAGCATCCCAAACTTGCTGCCATCTCAGCCCCCGGAGAACTTACTAGAATAGGTGACTTAAGTGCTACGGTAGGCAACTTATGTTTATCCACAAATACCCGTGAGATGAATGAATGCGATGCACCAGAATCAAAAAGAACAAGTGCAGGTACCGAATTAATCAAGAACTTACCAATCACGGCATCAGGTTCATCATAAACCTCCTCCACATTAACATGGTTAACATGACCCTTTTGGAAGGGGTTTGGCTTGCTGACTCCAGAATTTCCATTACCGTTCTTGCTCTCTGGGCAAGCGTTGGAGTAGTGGCCCATCTGCCTACACTTATAGCACTGAACCTGGCTAATGTCCCTCTGCACAGGCACACTCTGGTGGTTCTGGTTATTACTCCCTCCATTACCATTACCATTACCATTACCTTTGACATTGCCATTGTTACTCTTGTGCCCATTGTGATTATGATGGCCATTATGGTTGTGGCCATTCCCTCCATGATGATTATGTCCATTACCTCCATGATGATGATGATGCCCATTACCTCCATTACCCTGATATGAAGTGCGTGGCTTCTGTTGTGGTCCTGAATTATACCTGTTATTGTTGTTGTCCTTCCTCTTGCGATTCTCTATGGCCTGATGCTTCCCCTCTAGCATAATAGCCTTATCAATCAGCTGCTGACAATTATCAAAAGTAGCCACTGTCAACTGAAGGCTCAACTCATCATTTAGGCCCTCCAAGAATTTCTCCTGCCTAGCTGCATCAGTGTTAACATCATTAGGAGCATAGCGTGCAAGATTATTAAATTCATCCACATACGCATTAACTGTGCGTCCTCCCTGACGCAAACTGCGAAACTCCTTCTTTTTCAAACTCATAGCACCAGCAGACACATGTGCAGCATGAAAAGCAGTCTGAAACTGAGTCCAAGTGATACCAGCAATGGGATAAGAGACCAAGTAGTTGTCCCACCAAGCTGCGGCAGGACCCTCCAACAAATGTGCGGCAAACCTCACCCTCTCTGCATCTGTGCATCCAACCGTCTCCAGGTTCTTATTGACTCCACGGAGCCAATCATCAGCCACAATAGGTTCAGGGGAACTGGAGAACCTCTGAGGATTCAACCTCAGGAACCTGGTAAGCATATCCACGGGTGGCGTGTTGTTGTTGTTGTTGTTGTTGTTGTTGTTGTTGTTGTTGTTGTTCTGGTTGTTCTGGTTCTGCACAAGCAACTGGATCAACTGCGTCTGCCCCTGAAGCAACTGCTGCATGTATGGTGGTATGTCATTACCATTGTTCTCTCCTCCTACAGCATTGCGCCTATTCTCACGCCTCGGCGGCATCTGGTGGGCAAGCATAGAAGAGTTATAGATACAATAGGGCCAAAGCTATAAATATAAATATATTCTACCCATATGCATATATGATCAAGGCAATAAAACACAACAACGAATAACACAAACAAACAAACAAACAGACAAACAATCACAATAATATAGTAGTATATATATATATATGTATATATAGTCAAATAATTTTGACGAGATAAAATTTAACAAGCAAGCTACCAATCAAGCAAACAATCTAGTATCTTCATACCACGAAAGTGGACATAATCAGATACGCTAACACGATAACGTTGCAAAATAAAACAAGCATATATGGTGGTCTCAGCACTAGTTCCTACTTAACTGATCAAGATACTTGAGGGGATGAACTAATAAACAGTAAGAAGTATAACTAGTTTATAAAATAATTTTCACTCCTATGGCTTTTCTAATCCATTTTCTAGGGTCACGTCCTGCAGTCAACACACTGCTCTGATACCATCTGTAACGACCAAACCTCGAAGGATTTGAGTCTCTGTGCTTACCGTGCTAGTCCCTGGATCGAACTCGCTAGCACACACAGTATAGATGAATACCAGAATACAAGTGCATCATTTATTACAACGTATGATCCAGAGTATATAAAATAAAACAATCTGCATAGCTCATGGCTAGCTATTATTCAATCACACAGCAGAAAGTAGCAGAAAATAACGATGAGTCCCATCATAGCCCAACTGGCGATGCTGAGTGCAGACTCGCGACCCTAACGATACCTTACTCCTCGTCTGAAAATCCTGCAACATGAGACGTTGCAGCCGTATAGGTCAATACATTGAATGTATTGGCAAGTTACACATGAGAAGTAATAAAGCAGACCTACATGTATATGCATAGAACAATAAAGGAAGGCTTGGGGGTTTATTTTGCAGAAAGCTGATTTTGTCCTCATAACTACCTAATAGTCAATTTTTCATTTAGTTCCTTTAATACTACAATTAAATGCACAAGGTTGAGTTGGCAAAATCAACTCCAACCTACCCATTTATTAAGTTGCCCACAAATATTATTAAGTGTCACATCTGTCAAGATCATCCAACAACTGTAATGGCATAGTCGCTCAAATTTACCCATAACCGGGGGCACGGCTAATCATGATTAGTTTTATTACTCTGCAGAGTTTTGCACACTTTACCCACTAGACTCAACCCGAAGATTGAGACGAAGCCTTTTAGAAGTAGTCACCTCCGCCTCCGGCAGCTGGTACACCTATCCATATCTACATCTGCTAGCATACCTGGGCGAGGATCCCACAACCTACTCAACTAAGCCAGAGCCCATATAGCTAGTGGTCGCGCATGGAAGCTACTAGTCATTAAGTTTGTCTGATCTTTTTGAGCCTGGGCGGCCGTCCACTTACATTCAGAGGGTATAAACCATGATGTCCTTAAGACCACCCATCAATACCACTTCCGCCTAGAGGTGAGTTAAGCCCTGAATTACTACTCAGTTTGTTAAGTATTAATAATCCTCACATAAGCTCAATGTATTCAGGAACCAACCCCGTCTACCATCATAGCAAAACTATACCTAACATGATTTGCAAAAGACGGGAGATAGTTCAACAATATAGCTCAAATTATAACAATCCTATAATGCATAAGTTTATAGTGTGGCATAACCTACAATGCATAGGAAAACAATAGGTAAAGGATGATCAACATGTAACTTGCCTTGGTTCTGGTTCAAAAGGTCACACTCCTGACAATAGCTCGCGTCGCACTCCGGACAATCTACACGTTTCACACAATATAACAAATCAATCACCGAAACTCCAACGAAACCAAAATAAAGCCAACAGCAATAAAATCATTTTAAAATTCAACAACAGCAGCAAAACAACATGTACAGATCATCTATATATCACTATGATCACAATGCAAAAATAATCACTCGATTCCGCTAAACGGTTTAAAAGATATGGCCTCCGGAAGATTTAATTCAAATTCATACGAATTCAAATTTGAATTGTGCAAACATGTGCAAACTTGGTACTGTGATGAAGATATGATTTTTGTGAGTGCATAGGAAAAAGAATCACCTAATTTGGAGTTACAGAATAAAAGATATAGCTAAATGAAGATTTGAGGAAAAACTGAGAAAAAGACAGAAACAACAGAAAACGCCTGGAACTGTAGCGAACTACTGTTGCGACTCGTGTAGCACAACGCCACATGGCAGCTTGCGATTGGGCGGTGGCGTGTGCTCACCAGGCGACAAGAACAATGGCGGCGGTGGCTCGGGCGTCGACGGCGGGGCGTCTCCGGCGGGTCTCCGGTGAAGGGAAAACGACGGGTGGATGCGGCGTGGAGTGGCGGAGGCATTGGTGGTGTCGGACGGCGGCGGGGCGGTCCGTAGCAGCGGCGGTGATGGCGTGAACTCCGGCGGCGGCGGGTGTCGACGGCGGCAATCCTCCGGTGGCCTCCTGGTCACCCAACCATGTCAAAAAGCTGCGCAGACGAGAGGAGGTCCTAGGGAAAGCAAGCGGCGCGGCTGCGGTGTTCTTACGGCGGCGGAAAGAGGCGATGAACGGCGGCGGACAGAGGGTTCCACGGCGAGATCCAAAACGCGTGGCTGCGTTCCGCCCCTCTAAAAAGAAGAACAATGTGAAGGGTGGTGGTGTCAAGAAAAACCCCACCATACCATCAAACATGGCCGGCGACTTTAATCCTTCATATGTTTTATGTCGTGCTAGTGATGGTCATGTTTTCGCTAAATTTGTTGGTACTTCTTATGAGTACATTGAATGGTCTATTTGGGTTCCTAAGACCCTTGTGACTAACCTCAAAGGACCCATTACCAAATGGGTACCTAAATCCAAGCATTGATCTCTTGTAGGAGTTTGCTTCCGGTGGGGGATCATGGTTGCTCGATAGTGGAGCCACAAATCATATGAACGGAAGCAAAGACTTGGTGGTGGACGTGAATCTTGGTTCATCTATGGACACCAACATCGAATGGGGTGATGCTTCATCTTCTAAGGTATTGGGGCTTGGCAAGGTTGTTGTTTCTCATGATCTCACGATCGAGAAAGTCATGCTTGTTGAGTCCCTTGCATACAATTTACTTTCTGTTCGCCAACTTGCACTCATGGGCTTTGCTACATTCTTTGATATTGATACCATGGCCCTCTTGTGGAGCAAGACACTTAAAGTAGCATATGTTGGACATGTCGAGAACGGTCTTTATGTGGTTAACTTCTCAAAGCAACCCACTAAGACCGCGACATGTCTAATGGCTAAAGTTGATGTGGGATGGCTCTGGCATCGCCGGTTAGCCCATGTCAATATGAGATCTTTGCAAAGTCTTCTCAAGGGGGACCATGTCTGTGGACTAACAAATGTTAGCTTTGCCAAAGATCGTGCTTGCAGGGCTTGCATTGAAGGAAAGTTACATGAGACGGCTCACCCTCCCACGACTATCATCTACTCAAAAAGACCCCTAGAGCTCCTTCACATGGATCCCTTCGGGCCTCCATCTTTTGATAGTCTTGGGGGTAGAAAGTATTGCTTGGTGATTGTGGATGATTATTCAAGATACACTTGGGTATACTTCTTCAAGAAGAAGAGTGAGACCCAACAAACCGTCATCAACTTTGCAAATGAAGCTCAACGACAACATGAAGCAAAGATTTTGATGATCCGAAGTGACAACGGCACCGAGTTCAAGAACTACACCTTGGATGAGTTTCTTAGTGATGAGGGGATCAAACATCTATATGCAGCATCCTATACCCCTCAACAAAATGGTGTAGCGGAGAGAAAGAACCGGACTCTGATGGACACGGCAAGGACCATGATGGCGGAATTGAAATCTCCATACAACTTTTGGGCCGAAGCCATCAACACCGCCTGTCATGCATCCAATTGGTTCTATCTCCGCAAAGGCTTGAACAAAACTCCATATGAGATACTTACCAGTAACAAGCCCAACCTCAAGTACTTCCGGGTGTTCGGGTGTAAGTGTTTCATCCTCAAGAAAGGTGTTCGTTTGTCTAAATTTGAATCTAGAGCTCATGAGGGCATATTTGTTGGTTATGCTACAAACTCTCATGCTTACCGTGTCCTCAACAAGTCCAATGGACTCATTGAGGAAACGAGTAACACAGAGTTTGATGAAAATAACGGCTCCCAAGTGGAGCAAAGTGGTACTTGTGATGTAGGTGATGAAATTCCTCCTCAAGCCATAAGAAGAATGGGTGTTGGATATATCCTACCCATTGAGGAACCCCTTGTGGCCGAAGGAGAAGGACAATGTTCCACTCAAGTGGAACCATCACCAACTCAAGACCCACACGCTTCCGAAGAACAAAGTGAAGGCCCTCAACCGGACGAACAAGGCCAAGTGCAAGATCAATCACAAGATGGTGGGGAGACACCAAATGATACACAAGGCCAAGTTCTATCCTCCGAGCAAGATCATGATCAAGAGGAAGCTCAAGATCAAGATCTAGCTCCTGACGTCGCTCAAGATGATCAACTCAGTGCTCCTCAATTATCTCTTGAGGAGCAATTGGAGCGTCGTGCTGCAAAAGTTGCCTCCAGGCTTGCTTCCAGAGAACATCACATGGAGAATATTCTTGGAAGCATCAAAAGGGGGGTAAGAACTCGTAGACAATTAGAAAACTATTGTGCTCATCAAGCTTTTGTCTCCTGTGTTGAACCTCAGAAGGTCTATGAGGCGCTCGAAGACCCTGATTGGCTTAATGCCATGCATGAAGAACTCCATAGCTTTGAGCGCAACAAAGTGTGGCGTCTGGTGCCGAGGCCAAAGGAGAACCATAATGTCATTGGAACCAAGTGGATCTTTAAGAACAAGCAAGATGCTCGTGGCATCATCATCCGCAACAAGGCGCGTCTGGTGGCTCAAGGCTACTCCCAAGTCGAGGGTATCGACTAGGGTGAAACCTTTGCCCCCGTTGCTCGCCTTGAATCTATTCGTTTGTTGCTTGCCTATGCTTCTCATCATAACTTTAAGTTGCAACAAATGGATGTGAAAAGTGCATTTCTTAATGGTCCTATTAATGAGTTGGTGTATGTTAAACAACCCCTGGGGTTTGAGGATCCCAAGTTCCCCAATCACGTGTACCAACTCGATAAGGCACTCTATGGCCTTAAACAAGCCCCACGTGCATGGTATGAGCAGCTTACTGAGTTGTTACAAGATCGTGGGTTTGAAATTGGGAAAATCGACCCCACTCTTTTTACTAAGAAGGTCAAAGGGGAGTTGTTTGTCTGCCAACTATATGTTGATGATATTACCTTTGGTTCTTCTAACAAAGCTTTCAATGATGAGTTCGCCGCACTCATGACCACACATTTTGAGATGTCTATGATGGGAGAGTTGAAGTACTTCCTTGGGTTTGAGATCAAGCAAAGAAGAGAAGGGATCTTTATCAAACAATCCAAGTATACTCAAGACATGCTCAAGAGGTTCAATCTAAGTGATGTCAAGCCGGCTACTACTCCAATGCCAACCAAGTGCCAACTTGACATTGATCCCAATGGTAAAGCGGTGGATCAAAAGGTATATCGCTCTATGATCGGATCCTTGCTTTACCTTTGTGCATCTAGACCGGATATTTTGTTGAGTGTGGGAATCTGTGCACGGTTTCAAGCCTCACCTAAGGAAAGTCACTTTGTGGCAGTCAAGCGAATCTTTCGATATTTGGCTCATACCCCAAACTTTGGCTTATGGTACCCTAGAGGAGCAAACTTCAACCTTGTAGGTTTTTCTGATTCGGACTGGGCGGGAGACAAAGTGGATGGGAAGTCCACTTCCGGAGGGTGCCAATTTCTTGGTTGCTCCCTGGTAAGTTGGTCGTCCAAAAAGCAAAGTTGTGTGTCTCTCTCATCCACCGAGGCAGAGTATGTGGCAGCTGGCAGTTGTTGTGCTCAACTTCTATGGATGAGGCAAACTTTAAAGGATTACGGTGTCACTTGTGACAAAGTGCCTCTTTGGTGTGACAATGAAAGTGCCATCAAGATTTCTCTCAACCCGGTGCAACACTTCAAGACGAAGCATATAGAGATTCGGTATCACTTCATCCGGGATCATATACGACAAGGAGAGATCGAGATTCACTATGTCAACACTCATGATAACCTTGCAGATATCTTCACAAAGCCTTTGGATGAAGCAAGATTTCGCGAGTTAAGGCATGAGCTAAATATCATTGATTTGAGCAATGTGGCTTGAGCACGTGCACACCCCACCATACTCTTCATATTGTCTAATCTAGATGTAGGCATGGACATAGGGGGAGTGTTGTTCTCTCAATGAACTCTGTCTCCCCCTATTATGCATAAATTGATCAAGTCTTTCACATTAACCATCTTTGATGGTACTTGTGCTTCAAGGACGAGTTTTGGTCATGGGCCCAAGGTTAAAATCTTCGCGGCGCCATACCTCTTGACTCAAACATAGGTGGCTTCGGCCACCGCCCTCTCTTGAAGAGGGGTTTCTTGTCTCTTGCTGGTGTGTGTTTGTTGTGTCTTGGTCTTCATTGCTTTGGTGTTCTCTTTCTTGAGCTAAGCCATGAAGTATAGTTGCCGTGGCATGCTGGGCGGTACTACCGCTGGTGGTGCGCGGTACTACCGCTTATAAGCGGTACTACCGCCCACCAGCGCGGTACTACAACTGCGGGGCGGTACGAGGGGGTTATATCGGGGCAGGGGGAGGTTTCTCTCCCCCATACCCATTCACTCGCCCCTTCGTTCCTCGTCCTCTCTCCAGCAGTTCGTCGCCGCGGGAGGGCTCCGGCGGATCTCCTCCTCCGGGGCATTCCTCTCCATTTCCTTCGGTGGATTCGATCCCCACCTAGTCCTCTTGCCATGGATGCCGGTATTGCCCCCGTTCCTTTTCTCCTCTTGTCTCATTTTCAGATCTTGTGTTTTAGGGGCAATAGTGGTTGCATCTCTAGATTTTTGGCTAAATCTAGGCTTGAGTAGGTTGGAGAAGGCAACTAGACTGTCTAGATTAGAGTATGGTAGGAATATTTTTGAATTTGACAGGCCGGTAGTGCCGGATCTGACCACGGTAGTAGAGAACTGCTGTTCCCCCGCCTCGAGCGGTACTACCGCTCCCCTGGAGCGGTACTACCGCTTGGGAGGTACTACCGCTTACAGGTCACGGTACCACCGCTGCCTGCCCAGTTCAACCATGTTTTTCCATTCTCTGATCTTCTTTTGTTGTGTTCGTTGGCTTATGCTCGTTCTTTCTGGTTGGTTTGCCTGTGTTTGTGTTTGGTTCCAGGTGATGAACATCCTGAGCATCAAGCTCACCGTATCAACCCCAATCGTGCAACCTCGAAGCGCTACCGCACATCTGAGTCTGCAGGAGGTTCCTCTAGTGCTCCACCTCCACCTCAACAGAAGAAGAAGTCCATGGCGAACCCAAAGGGAAAAACTGTAACCCAAATGAGTGGCAAGGAGTTCTGGGCAAGGCATCGCCGCAATCCCTATGAAGTAGATCAAGAACCCAATTTGGTCAATCGTCCGTTCTGGAACCGCTTTCAGTTTGCCATCTACTTTGATGTGATCAAGGCGAAAAAGAATCTCTTTGTCAGTGTTCGCTCCATCGACAAGGAGTACCTGGAAAAGGATCCTGAGTATTTTGGCGATGCTCTTCAGATGTGCTCGCAACTTAACATTCTCCATATCATACAGTTCAACAAGGATTTTGATGCAGATCTTATGGCTCAATTCTATGCCACTGTTCATCTAGGGACGGATGAGCACAGGACTCTGACATGGATGACCAATGGCAAATTGCTTTCTGTCAGGTGGAAGGCTTTCATTGAGTTACTTGGGGTGGAAGACCAGGGGCTTGAGACTCCGGTTGGCTTTCGTCCTCATCACAACACTACCTCCACCCACAAGCAAGCTCTCTGGCCCTACTGCACTGTGAAGGTCCACCCTGAAACTAAGAAGGTAACATATGAGTTGTCTACCTATCTGGATATCCTTCACCGCATCTTCCGTGAGACTCTCTTCCCTCTGGTTGGGAATCATGATATGGTTCAATCCTATCTTGTGGACATGCTTCTCTTTTGCTAAAATCAGCTAGAGAAGAACACTGGTGAGTCCCTGGATATTTCTCATGTGATGTGGTCTGAGCTCCTGTCTGCCATCTCTGAACGCAAGTGCCTGATCTATGGACCATTCATCATGCTGCTTATTGAGAAGGCTTGGGATCATGTCTATCCCAATGTTTTGCTTGAAACTGGAGAGTTGGTGTCTCATGAGATCAAGCGTCTGAGGAGGAAGGACAACTGGGGCACTCAGGCTCCCAAATCTGAGGGTTCATCCTCTACTGCTGCTATGGAGACTGAGGAGGCTGAGGCTGATGCGGATGATGATGATGACTATGAGCCATCTGGTGCAGAACCCTCGTGGGCAAAGAAGCTCAAACTGAAGATGAAGAAGCTGTTCTGCATGGAGTCTCATGGTCAGTACATGACTCATGTGGCAGAAAAGAAGGCCAGGGGACGTCACAAGGAGCTCATGCGTCAGTTGGGTGCGACTGTGGTCAGTGGCTCTGAGGAACAGGTAACCGAGGAGGAAGAGTGGACTCAGCAGCACTGCCCGTGGACACATTCCAACGCCGAGTAGTTTCAGGTCGACGACGATGTCGCAGATGACCAGACTGGGATTCGATGTTCAAGACCTTCACCTGCTCTCACTTGGAGCCGTAGCTTAGCTCTCTGCCCTTTTGGTGTCTCGATGCCAAAGGGGGAGAGAGTTTAGGGATTTGTGTCGTTTCCTTTGTGTTTCTGCCGTTTGTGCTTTCTCGTCTTTTGCTTTGGTTGTTTTTCGTGAGACCTAAGTTCCCGTCATATGGTGTGAGACATATGCTACCTATGCTACCTTACTTTATCTTATCTATGTACCTTGGTACTCTATAGCGTGCATGCTTATCCTGTTATTTACTATGTTCTCCTATATCATGCTTAGGTTGTTGGTCTCTAAAATATAGGGGGAGTGTTGATCCTAGTATGTGTGCCGTGCAGTCCAAAGCACTTATCAAGATAACACACGTCTAGGGGGAGCCCGTCTATATTTTAGGGGTGTGGGTTTTTGCGCTTACTCTATGTCAGTATTCCTTTTTGTGCGAATCCCGTATTGTCATGAATCCACCAAAAAGGGGGAGATTGTAAGGGCATATTTAGCCCGATGGTGTTTTGGTGATTGATGACAGTGCTTTTGCGGACTAATCATGTGTTCTAAGCTCTTTCAGGTATATCTCACCTAGGCACAAGACGATTCTACGCCCCTCGGAATCTATGGAAGACGATGGTTCCTTTTGCTATTTTTTCGGTGGATTTGAGTAATAGGAAAGCCGCACTATTAAGAGGGGATCCGCTTTGGTAAGGTTTGGGTGGAATCAACACGTACACTTCCTTATCGCACCCACCATACCTTCCCGCCTCAATGAAGTACTTCATTCCCTCTTCTCTGGTTTTCCTGGCCCCAGGGGTAGTACCGCGGGCCACAGCGGTAGTACCGCCTGAGTGCCTTAAGCGGTAGTACCGCTCCACTAAGCGGTAGTACTACTTGTTGCACTCTGCGGCAGTACCGCTGCTACTTCGTTTTACTACCGCCTCGACTCGAGAGCACTTTTTCTCGTGTCAGGTTTTGTTGCACTAGGAGTGGTAGTAGTGGCAGTAGTACCGCTCCCCAGCGGTAGTACCGCCCTGCGACCGCGGTAGTACCACTCTGGGTCCCAGCCCCCCCTTGCGCGGTAGTACCGCTGAAGGGAAACGGTAGTACCGCTTGGTAAGCGGTAGTACCGCTCACTCAAGCGGTAGTACTGCTCTTTGCGGGGCTGAGTGGGGGGATAACGGTTGGATTGTTCCCCCCACTATATAAAGGCATCTTCTTCCTCCTTGTTGACTCACCTCTTCCCCCAAATACTCCATTGTTGCTCCAAGCTCCATTTTCGCCCGATCTCTCTCCCTAGCCAATCAAACTTGTTGATTTGCTCGGGATTGCTTGAGAAGGCATCGATCTACACTTCCACCAAGAGATATTTGATTCCCCTCACTAATCCCTAGCGGATCTTGTTACTCTTGGGTGTTTGAGCACCCTAGACGGTTGAGGTCACCTCGAAGCCACATTCCATTGTGGTGAAGCTTCGTGGTGTCGTTGGGAGCCTCCAATTCGGTTGTGGAGATAGCCCCAACCTTGTTTGTAAAGGTTCGGTTGCCACCTTCAAGGGCACCACTAGTGGAATCACGGCACCTTGCATTGTGCAAGGGCATGAGGAGAATACGGTGGCCCTAGTGGCTTCTTGGGGAGCATTGTGCCTCCACACCGCTCCAACGGAGACATACTTCCCCTCAAAGGGAAGGAACTTCGACAACACATCCTCGTCTTCACCGGTTCCACTTGTGGTTATTTCCTTCCTTTACTTGTGCAAGCTTTACTTGTTTATCTTATATAGCTTGCTTGTGAGGTTGTTATCTATACTTCCAATTAGTTCTCATCTTAGTAGCATATCTAGACAACTTACTTTGACGCTTAATTTAAAGTGGTTAAGAAAATTTAAAAATTGTTAGTTGCCTATTCACCCCCCTCTAGTCAACCATATCGATCCTTTCAGCGTGGGAGGGGCGAGAGCCCCTCCGAGATTGGATCTGTCTCTCTGTCTCTCTCTGTTTATGCGGTCCCAGATTCTGGCCTTCCACCATTTCTTAAATTCCCGGAGATCCGTAACTCCAATTGAGCTGAATTTTGGACATGATTTTTATCCGGATATTAGCTTTCTTGCGGCAAAAGAAGGGCATTAACCGCCTTACGAAGTGGCCACGAGGGCCCAGGGTGCGCCTGCCCCCCTAGGCGCGCTCCTCACCCTCGTGGGCCACTCGGGCATCGTCTCACGTTGGTTCTGCTTCCCAAAATTCACATATATTCCAAATAATCTCCGTCCATTTTTATCCCGTTTGGACTCGATTTGATATGGATATTCTGCGAAACAAAAAACATGCAACAAACAAGAACTGTCACTGGTCACTGGATCAATATGTTAGTCCCAAAAATAGTATAAAAAGTTGCCAAAAGTATATGAAAGTTGTATAATATTGGCATGGAACAATAAAAAATTATAGATATGACGGAGACGTATCATCATCCCCAAGCTTAATTCCTGCTCGTCCTCGAGTAGGTAAATGATGAAAAAGACAATTTTTGATGTGGAATGCTACCTAGCATAATCTTGATCATGTAATCTAATCATGGCATGAATATTAAGACACGAGTGATTCAAAGCAATAGTGTATCATTTGACATTAAGACAATAATACTTCAAGCATGCTAATAAAGCAATCATGTCTTTTCAAAATAACATGGCTAAAGAAAGTTATCCCTACAAAATCATATGGTCTGGCTATGCTCCATCCTCACCACACAAAGTATTTAAATAATGCACAACCTTGGTTTTAGCCAAGCAATTGTTTCATACTTTAGTATTCTCAAACTTTTTCAACTTTCACGCAATACATGAGCGTGAGCCATGGACATAGCACTATGGGTGGAATAGAAGGTGGTGATAGACAAAAGGAGGGAGAAAGTCTCACATCAACTAGGCAAATCAATGGACTATGGAGATGTCCATCAATCGATATCAATGTGATTGAGTAGGGATTGCCATATAACGGATGCACTAGAGCTATAAGTGTATGAAAGCTCAAAAAGAAAACTAGTGGGTGTGCATCAACTTGCTTGCTCATGAAGACCTAGGGCATTTGAGGAAGCCCGTCATTGGAATATACAAGCCAAGTTCTATAATGAAAATTCCCACTAGTATATGAAAGTGACAACATAGGAGACTCTCTATCATGAAGAACATGGTGCTATGATGAAGCACAAGTGTGGTAAAAGGATAGTAACATTGTCCATTCTCTCTTTTTCTCTCATATTTTTTTGAAGGGGCTTTTTTTAGCCCCCCTCTTTTTTTGGGCCATCTTTTTTATTTGGCCTTTTTTTTTGTTTTTTGTTTCCTCACATGGGACAATGCTCTAATAATGAAGATCATCACACTTTTATTTACTTACAACTCAAAGATTACAACTCGTAGCTAGAAAAAAATATGACTCTATGTGAATGCCTCCGGCGGTGTACCGAGATGTGGATCTAGCGTAGCAATGACATCAAAAAACTGACAAGCCATGGAAACATCATGCTAGCTATCTTACGATCATGCAAGGCAATATGACAATGATGGTGCGTGTCATAATAAACGGAACGGTGGAGTTACATGGCAATATATCTCAGAATGGCTATGGAAATGCCATGATAGGTAGGTATGGTGGCTGTTTTGAGGAAGGTATATGGTGGGTGTATGGTATCGGCGAAAGTTGCGCAGTACAAGAGAGGCTAGCAAAGGTGGAAGGGCGAGAGTGCGTATAATCCATGGACTCAACATTACTAATAAAGAACTCACATACTTATTGCAAAAAATTATTAGCCATTGAAACAAAGTACTACACACATGCTCCTAGGGGAAGGGTTGGTAGGAGTTAACCATCGCACGATCCCGACCTCCACACAAAGGATGACAATCAAAAAATAAATCATGCTCCGACTTCATCACATAATGGTTCACCTTACGTGCATGCTTCGGAAATCACAAACCTCAACACAAGTATTTCTACAATTCACAACTACCCACTAGCATGACTCTAATATCACCATCTTTATATCGCAAAACTATTACAAGGAATCAAACATATCATATTTAGCGATCTACAAGTTTATGGAGGATTTTATGACTAACCATGTGAATGACCAATTCCTGTCAACTCTCTAAATAGATATAAGTGAAGCAAGAGAGTTTAAATTCTTTCTACAAAAGATATGCCCATGCTCTAACAAATATAAGTGAAGCTAAAGAGCATTCTACAAATGGTGGTTTTCTATGTGAAGAGAAATAGGCAATCCAAACCTCAAATGATATAAGTGAAGCACATGAAGCATTCTATAAAGCTATACTCAAAAGATATAAGTGAAGTGCAAAGAGCATTCTATAAATCAACCAAGGAATATCTCATACCAGCATGGTGCATTTATTAAAAGGAAAAATAAAAAGTACATGACGCTCCAAGAGTTTACGCATAACATGTGAACGAAACGAATCCGAAAACATACCGATACTTGTTGAAGGAAGATGGGATGCCTTCCGGGGCATCCCCAAGCTTAGATGCTTGAGTCTCCTTGAATATTTGGGGTGCCTTGGGCATCCCCAATCTTGAGATCTTGCCTCTCCTCCTTCTCCTCATATCGAGACCTCCTCGATCTTGAAACACTTCGTCCACACAAAACTTAACCGAACTTTTAGTGGCGGGGTTAGTGCATATGATCAATAAAATCCCATCATGTACTGCTCTAACATTATTGTATAATTATGAACAAACATTTCCCACAGCAATTCTATGGCCCCAAGTCACGGAGGCTTCAAGAAGAATTCAAACATATGCAAATAATGATGCTATAACAGCAATCTGTGAAAACAGGACAGTCTGTAGTAATTCGAACATTACCATACTTCTATAACTCTAAAAGTTATGGAAAAATTAGGACAAATTTAAAATTTCTATAGCAAGATTTTGCAAAAAGTTTCAGATCCTTTAGACGTTCGAGTAAAAAATGCAAAATCACGCATGATACGTCTCCAACGTATCTATAATTTTTTATTGTTCCATGCTATTATATATGATGTTTTGGATGTTTAATGGGCTTTATTATACACTTTTATATTATTTTGGGAGTAACCTATTAACCCAAAGGCCCAGTCCAGATTGTTGTTTTTTTTGCCTATTTCAGGGTTTCGCAGAAAAGGAATATCAAACGGAGTCCAAATGGAATGAAACCTTCAGGAGAGTTATTTTTGGAACGATATCTTCACGAGAGACTTGAGAACCAAGGCAGAGGGGACACGTGGTGCCCATGAGGGTCCAGGGCGCGCCCCCTCCCCCTGGGCGTGCCCCCACCCTCGTGGGCCCCATGTTGCTCCACCGATGTACTCCTTCCTCATATATATACCCATGTACCCTGAAAACATCGAAGTAACAGAGAAAACCCTAATTCCACCGCCGCAACCTTCTGTTCCCGTGAGATCCCATCTTGGGGCCTGTTCTGGAGCTCCGCTTGAGGGGGGATCTTCCACGGAGTGCTTCTACATCAACACCATCGCCTCACCGTGAGTTGTGAGTAGTTTACCATAGACCTTTGGGTCCATAGTTAGTACCTAGATGGCTTGTTCTCTCTTTTTGGATCTCAATACCAAGTTCTCCTCGGTCTTCGAGGAGATCTATTTGATGTAATCTTTTTGCGGTGTGTTTGTCGAGATCCGATGAATTGTGGGTTTATGATCAAGATTATCTATGATAAATATTTGGTTCTTTTCTGAATTCTTTTATGTATGATTATAATATCCTTGCAAGTGTCTTCGAATTATCGGTTTGTTTTGGCCTACTAGATCTATAGTTCTTGCAATGGGAGAAGTGCTTGGCTTTGGGTTCAATCTTGCAGTGTCCTTTCCCAGTGACAGCAGGGGCAACAAGGCATGTTTTGTATTGTTGCCATCGAGGATAAAAATATGGGGTTTATATCATATTGCTTGAGTTTATCCCTCTACATCATGTCATCTTGCTTAAAGCATTACTCTGTTCTTATGAACTTAATACTCTAGATGCATGCTGGATAGCGGTCGATATATGGAGTAATAGTAGTAGATGCAGAATCATTTCGGTCTACTTGTCACGGACGTGATGCCTATATATAATGATCATGCCTAGATATTCTCATAATTATTCTCTTTTCTATCAATTGCTCGACAGTAATTTGTTCACCCACCGTAGAATTCTGCTATCATGAGAGAAGCCACTAGTGAAACCTATGGCCCCCGGGTCTATTCTCAACATATTAATCTACAATCTACTTTACTTTCTTGTTTTTACTTTCTGTTCTTATATCCAAAAATACCAAAAATATCAAACTATCCTATCTATCAGATCTCACTTTCGTAAATGACCGTAAAGGGATTGACAACCCCTTATCGCGTTGGCTGCGAAGTTCTTATTTGTTTGTGCAGGTGCGAGGGACTCGCGCGTGGTCTCCTACTAGATTGGTACCTTGGTTCTCAAAAACTGAGGGAAATACTTACGCTACTGTGTTGCTCTAGCGACCACGATCCGAATGGACCGAAGTCTCTGTGTTCTGTGTCATCCCTTGATCTGTAATGCTGACACACACAGTACTTGAAGGATTTATAACAGAGTGGCAATCACACACTTATTACATCGAATGTCTCAAAATAGAACTTATTACAAAAGTATATGGCATAAGGCCATCTAACACAATAACAGCGGAAGGCTTGGATGATAAGTGAGTCCATAAACTCCAACATCATAGCTGAGTGCATGACAAACGACCTATCGCACCTTACTCTTCTTTTGAAAAGTCTGCAACGTAACATGTTGCAGCTCGAAACGGGTCAGCACATGGAATATGCTGGCAAGATAACACAGTAGATCAAGAAACAGAATAAAGGCTAACACTATATGCATATTTGACTGGTGGTGGCTCTAAGGTTAAAGTTTTTGCATAAAGCCAATTTTCCCCTACAACAAAGGAATGACTTTTATTTTAACTATCATGGTAGTTGAAACATCATTGAGAAGGTACCCCCAACTCAATCCCAATTAAAGTAGTCATCATTAACCCAACAAATTATTTTTAGGGTGATGAGATCAACCAATAATTCATGTACCAGATACTCAAGATGTCCATAACCGAGGACACGGCTAATCATGATTAGTTTGTACACTCTGCAGATGTTTACGCACTTTTCCCCACAAGACTCGACCTCCTCCGTTGGATTTCTCGCACTTCATGGTGTTTGAGAAACGGATGACCGAGACACAGTCTTTCAGAAGCATTTACTCTTTACCCCAGGTGGACCGGTACACCTACTTTCCCCTACATCTGCTAGTCCACCACGAAAGAGCTCACACAACTTACTCAAACTATGCCAGAGCCCATAATGGCATTGTGGCTGCACACGGAAGTTTCTAGCATGAATAGTTTTATGATCCCTTTGAGCCTGGGTGGCATTCCATAGGATAATCACACGGTAACCCCGGGATCTCCTTGGACAACACTGGTATCCCCAGGTGCCCTGGCAAACCACTGGTAACCCCAGGTTGCCACAACCAATCCACCCAGATGTGTATTAAAGTATCCACCTAAAGTTGAACCATTAATTATCATCTCACATCTGTCGTGGATACTCTCAAACCCAATCCACGTTTATGAGCATAGCATAGCAACCTAAGCATAACGTAGAAGTAACTCCCAAGGGTTTGAAAATAATGCAGGTAATAGGTTCTACCTCAATCTACTTCCCAGACCCACAATTTAAGAGATCATACTCATGCAATGTGTGAGGGTTTGATATAATGCATAAAAACTGGGTAATAAAGGGTATGATCAAAGTGTTACTTGCCTTGCTGATAATTCGCAAAACCTAGGGACTCGTAGTAGCACGCTTCGCACTCCGGGAATTCTATCGCAAGCAAACAATAGCATACATAAGCAACCAAGCAATGATGCACAGGTAAAACTCCAAATAAGAGGATCTAACCAGAAAGTTCAACTTAAGAACTCCGGTTTGCAAAAAGAATCAAATCCAACGGAGCAACGAAACTCAAACTACGAAAGAAACAAGGCCCATTTTCTAGATTGAACTAAAGTCAAATTCTACAGTAGCAAAACCTTGTTCAAGTTGGTTAAACGGAAAGAAGGCTTCGAGACGAAGGTCTAGGCGCTTGAATCGCCTGATTCCGACTTACGAGCGAAAAGAAAAACTAAAAAGAAGATCAGGGCAGAAATCACGACCGAAAATAATCGCGGAAAAACCCTGATAAAGAAAAACCGACGAACAGGCTAATGAATGAACGTTCGCTGTCTGTTGCTAAAAGATGAAAAGCGTTCGTTAAAATGAATGAACGGACGAACGTCCGCTATTTAACTAAACCGACGGAAAACCGAACTGATCTAATAATAATAATAATAAAAAAACAGATCTAGGGTTTACGAAAATAAAACTGATCGGTTTAAAAAAAACGACGGCTACCTCGTGGAACGGGACGACGGCGGCGGCGGTGACCGGCGGCCGGGTGGCGGCGAGGCGGCAAGTGGAGCGGCGCGGCGGGGCGGCGACGCGGCGCGACAAGTGGCGGCGGCGACGCGCTTCCCGATGCGGGCGGCGGCGGCTAGGGTTGGCGGCGGGGTGGGCTGGCTCGGGCGACTCGGGACTCGGCTTATAAAGGCTGGCCGAGCGGAGTCCTGGTCGGTTACGGCCCAACTAGGTCGGTTGACTCTTTTTTGGGTTTTTTTTTCTAAATAGTCTTTACGCGGCAAAACAGGCGAAAAAAGTACTAAACGGTCTCGAAAAATTCCGAAATAAATTTTCAACGTCCTCTAATAATATTTAGGACGAAGTGAACATTTTTCCCGGGCCTAAATGCAACTTTGAAAAACGTGCATTTTTCCTATGCAAATAAAATTGCAAATAAATCCGGAAAAATACCAAAAGTGATTTTAATATTTCTCCTCTGATATTTCTTTTATTTTGGAGAAGTCATATTATCTCCGCTCATATATTTTACTAAGAAATATTTTTCGGAGAGAAAAATAATTAAAACCAAAGTGATCCTCGTACCGGTATTTGAGAAAACTCAAATACGAAAACGGTAAAATCCCCAACTCTCTCCGTGGGTCCTTGAGTTGCTTATAATTTGGAGGATCGCAGCACACAGAAGGCAATAAAACATGCTATGCAATATGATCTATGTATAACATTCCAAATTGAAAATTTGGGATGTTACAAACCTACCCCCTTAGGATGAATCTCGCCCTCGAGATTCGGGTTGGCTAGAGAATAGGTGTGGGTGGTCCTTGCGTAGATCATCCTCTCGTTCCTAGGTGGCTTCATCTTCGGTGTGGTGACTCCACTGAACTTTGCAAAACTTAATAACCTTGCTGCGGGTGACTCTGCTCGCGAACTCGAGGATCTTGACTGGTTTCTCCTCGTAAGTTAGATCACTATCCAACTGAATTGCTTCCAGGGGCACTGTGTCCCTTAAAGGAATATCAGGCATCTCAACATGGCACTTCTTAAGCTGAGAAACGTGAAACACGTCATGAACTCCTGACAATCCTTCGGCTTACTCTAACTTGTAGGCAACCTTTCCCATGTGTTCCAAAACTTGTTATGGTCCTACAAATCTCGGGGCTAACTTTCCCTTACCTCCAAATCATTTAACTCCTCGCAGAGGCGACACTCTCAGGTATGCTTTGTATCCGATTTCATAGACTACTTCCTTGCGCTTCGAGTCTGCATAACTCTTCTACCTGGACCGAGCTACCTTCAGTCTATCTCGAATCAGCTTAACCTTCTCTTCTGACTCTTTGATTAGATCGGGTCCGAATAACTGACGGTCTCCGACTTCATCCCACATCAACTGCGTTCGACATCTCCTTCCATACAATGCTTTGGACGGTTCCATCTTCAAACTAGCCTGGTAACTGTTGTTGTGCGAGAACTCCGCATAGGGCAAGTTGTCGTACAACTAGATCCATAATCTAGCGCGCAAGCTCTCAATATGTCCTCCACAATCTGATTGACTCTCTCGGTCTGTCCATCAGTCTGCGGGTGAAAGGCTGTACTGAACTCTAGCCTGGTTCCCAAAGTCTGGTGCAACTGATGCCAAAACTTTGAAGTGAACTGTGTTCCTCTATCTGATACGATGGTCCTTGGAACTCCGTGCAGACATACGATCCTGGTCATGTATATCTTAGCCAACTTCGAACTGGTATAGGTGGTTTTCACGGGGATAAAATGGGCTACTTTGGTCAAGCGATCCACTACTACCCAGCTTGAGTCATATCCTGATTGGGTCCTGGGTAATCCGGTGATAAAGTCCATGCCAAGCTTATCCCACTTCCATTCGGGTATCGGCATAGGCTGCAGTAATCCTGCTGGCTTCTGATGTTCCGCCTTCACTCTTTGGCATACATCACATAAGGCTACATACTCGGCAATATCCTTCTTCATTCCCATCCACCAGAAATGTTCCTTCAAATTCAAATACATCTTAGTGTTTCCGGGGTGTATCGAGTATGGTGAATCATGTGCTTCCTCTAATATCAACTTCCTGATCTCGGCGTTGTTGGGCACATAGACTCGATCCTCAAACCACAAGGTGTCGTGTTCGTCCTCACGAAAACCCTTGGGGGTTTATTTTGCAGAAAGCTGATTTTGTCCTCATAACTACCTAATAGTCAATTTTTCATTTAGTTCCATTAATACTACAATTAAATGCACAATGTTGAGTTGGCAAAATCAACTCCAACCTACCCATCTATTAAGTTGCCCACAAATATTATTAAGTGTCACATCTGTCAAGATCATCCAACAACTGTAATGGCATAGTCGCTCAAATTTACCCATAACCGGGGGCACGGCTAATCATGATTAGTTTTAGTACTCTGCAGAGTTTTGCACACTTTACCCACTAGACTCAACCCGAAGATTGAGACGAAGCCTTTCAGAAGTAGTCACCTCCGCCCCCGGCAGCCGGTACACCTATCCATATCTACATCTGCTAGCATACCTGGGCGTGGATCCCACAACCTACTTAACTAAGCCAGAGCCCATATAGCTAGTGGTCGCGCATGGAAGCTACTAGTCATTAAGTCTGTCTGATCTTTTTGAGCCTGGGCGGCCGTCCACTTACATTCAGAGGGTATAAACCATGATGTTCTTAAGACCACCCATCAATACCACTTCCACCCAGAGGTGAGTTAAGCCCTGAATTACTACTCAATTTGTTAAGTATTAATAATCCTCACATAAGCTCAATGTATTCAGGAACCAACCCCGTCTACCAGCATAGCAAAACTATACCTAACACGATTTGCAAAAGACGGGAGATAGTTCAACAATATAGCTCAAATTATAACAATCCTATAATGCATAAGTTTATAGTGTGGCATAACCTACAATGCATAGGAAAACAATAGGTAAAGCATGATCAACATGTAACTTGCCTTGGTTCTGGTTCAAAAGGTCACACTCCTGACAATAGCTCGCGTCGCACTCCGGACAATCTACACGTTTCACACAATATAACAAATCAATCACCGAAACTCCAACGAAACCAAAATAAAGCCAACAGCAAGAAAATCATTTTAAAATTCAACAACAGCAGCAAAAAAACATGTACATATCATCTATATATCACTACGATCACAATGCAAAAAGAATCACTAGATTCCGCTAAACGGTTTAAAAGATATGGCCTCCGGAAGATTTAATTCAAATTCAAACGAATTCAAATTTGAATTGTGCAAACCTGTGCAAACTTGGTACTGTGATGAAGAGATGATTTTTGTGAGTGCATAGGAAAAAGAATCACCTAATTTGGAGTTACAGAATAAAAGATATAGCTAAATGAAGATTTGAGGAAAAACTGAGAAAAAGACAGAAACAACAGAAAACGCATGGAACTGTAGCGAACTACTGTTGCGACTCCTGTAGCACAACGCCACGTGGCAGTTTGCGATTGGGCGGCGGCGTGTGCTCACCAGGCGACAAGAACAACGGCGGCGGCGGCTCGGGCGTCGACGGTGGGGCGTCTCCGGCGGGTCTCCGGTGAAGGGAAAACGACGGGTGGATGCGACGTGGAGTGGCGGAGGCGTTGGTGGTGTCGGACGGCGGCGGGGCGGTCCGTAGCGGCGGCGGTGATGGCGTGAACTCCGGCGGCGGCGGGTGTCGACGGCGGCAATCCTCCGGTGGCCTCCTGGTCACCCAACCATGTCAAAAAGCTGCGCAGACGAGAGGAGGTCATAGGGAAAGCAAGCGGCGCGGCTGCGGTGTTCTTACGGCGGCGGAAATAGGCGATGAACGGCGGCGAACAGAGGGTTCCACGGCGAGATCCAAAACGCGTGGCTGCGTTCCTGCGGCGGCTGGAGGGATCGCAGAAGGGGCGTGGGGATTCCTCGAGGGCTTGGGCACGCCCTAGACGTCTCGGGCGTGCGCGGGGTGGCCCGATGCTCGAGTTCCACTCGGGCTCGCGCTCGGATGCGCGTGTGCGTGCGGCGTCCGGCTCGGGGTGGAAGAGGAACAGGGGCGGGGCCCACTGGCAGTGAGGGGAGCGGCGGGTCGGGCTGGTGGCGCGGGTCGGGTGCGGTCGCTGGTGCCGCTTCGCGTGGGGTGGCTGGCTGCGGGCCGGCTGGCTTGCTGGGCCGCGCTGCGGCTGCACCGCTCTGCGCTGCTGGCTCGCTTCTTCTCCTTTTTTTTTCAAACCAGCAGCAAAACAAAATAAATAAAATACCAACACCTAATATAAAATCTAAAATAAAATATCTAGACGACCAGTAAAAATAGCCCTACAGCTATAAACTACAGGAACATTAGTTCCAAGCTAATGCAATTTTTGTAAAATGATTTTGATGCATTTGGCCACTCAAACAGCAAATAAAATCACAAATAAAATACTTTGAAGATTGCAAAAATTACCAGAACATATCAAATCAACTGGAAACATTATTCTGGACATTATGAACATTTTTAAAAACAGGGGAGAAGTCATGTTATCTCCACTCCAATTAAATTGCCTTTAGTTGCATAATGAAAAGAATATTGCAGAAAGACAAATAATGCAATAAAATATGATATGCAAGTGAATGATCTATTAACATCCAAATTAGGAAAATTGGGATGTTACAAACCTACCCCCCTTAAGATGAATCTCGCCCTCGAGATTCGGGCTGGCTAGGAAATAGGTGTGGGTGCTCCTGCCTGAGATCTTCCTCTCGTTCCCAGGTAGCTTCTTCCTCTGTATGATGATCCCACTGAACCTTGCATAACTTAATTGTCTTGGTGCGAGTAACTCTCTGTGCTGTCTCCAGAATCTTAACAGGTTTCTCCTCATATGTCAAATCACTCTCCAACTGAATAGCATCAAGTGGCACTGTGTCCCTCAATGGAACATCCATCATCTCTGCGTGGCACTTCTTCAACTGAGATACATGAAATACATTATGAACTCCAGACAAAGATTCTGGCAACTCCAGCTGATAAGCTACCTCTCCTCTACGCTCCAAGATCCTGTAAGGCCCCACGAAACGTGGTGCTAACTTACCCTTAATGCCAAACCTCTTAATTCCACGAAGTGGTGAAACTCGAAGATATGCACGGTCTCCTACCTCATATGTCACCTCTTTGCGCTTTGCATCTGCATAACTCTTCTGTCTGGACAGAGCTATCTTTAACCTGTCACGAATCAGCTTGACCTTCTCCTCAGCATCTCTGATCAAGTCTGGTCCAAAGAACTGTCGCTCTCCAACCTCATCCCACATCAACGGTGTCCTGCACTTCCTGCCATACAATACCTCAAACGGTGCCATCTTCAGACTAGCCTGATAACTGTTATTATATGAGAACTATGCATAAGGTAAATTATCATCCCAACTGGACCCATAGTACAAAACACAAGCTCTCAACATATCCTCCAAAATCTGATTTACCCTCTCTGTCTGCCCATCAGTCTGTGGATGGAAAGCTGTACTGAACTCCAGCCTGGTGCCCAAGGATTCATGCAACCGACGCCAAAATTTAGAGGTGAACTGAGTACCTCTATCAGACACTACCTTCCTTGGAACTCCATGCAGACAAAGAATTTTAGACATATAAACTTTAGCTAGCTGAGCACTGGTATAAGTAGTCTTTACCGGAATGAAGTGAGCAACTTTAGTCAAGCGATCAACAATTACCCAAATAGAATCATAACCTGACCAAGTCCTGGGTAAACCTGTAGTGAAATCCATACCAATTTGATCCCACTTCCACTCAGGTATAGGCAATGGCTGTAACAAACCTACTGGCCTCTGATGTTCTGCTTTAACTCTCTGGCACACATCACATGTTGCAATATATCCAGGAATTTCCCTCTTCAGGCTAGGCCACCAAAACCTTTCCCTCAAGTCCAAATACATCTTAGTATTACCTGGGTGAATAGAATAAGGTGAATCATGTGCCTCCTGAAGAATCAACTTCCTGATGTCTGCATCTTGCGGTACACAAACACGCTTCTCAAACCATATGGTCCCATGTTCATCCTCATGGAAACCTTCTGCCTTACCTTTAGTCATATTCTCTTTTATTGCAGCAATCTCTTTATCACCCTTTTGAGCTTCCCTGATCCTGTCAAGCAAAGTAGGCTTTACCTCAAGTGTTGCCAAATATCCCTTAGGAACCATCTCCAACCTGAGATCCCTAAACTGATCACACAACTCTTGTGGCATATCACTAATATCAACTGCATTAACATGGCTCCTACGACTCAATACATCAGCAACAACATTAGCCTTACCAGGATGATACTGCACATTTAAATCATAATCCTTAATAAGCTCCAACCATCTCCTCTGCCTGAGGTTCAAATCCTTCTGAGTAAAAATGTACTTCAAGCTCTTATGATCAGTAAATATATCACAATGATTACCAATAAGATACTGCCTCCATGTTTTCAATGCATGCACAACTGAGGCTAACTCCAAATCATGTGTAGGATAATTATGCTCATGATTCTTAAGCTGACGTGAAGCATATGAAACAACTTTACCTTCCTGCATCAAAACACTCCCAAGTCCCTGACGAGAAGCATCACAATATACCTGGAAGTCCTTATGTATATCAGGCAGAATTAAGACTGGTGCTGTAACCAAACGCTACTTCAATTCCTGAAAGCTGGATTCACATTCATCAGTCCAAGCAAACTTCTTCTCCTTCTTCAACAATTCAGTCATAGGCTTTGCAATTTTAGAAAAGTTCTCAATAAACCTCCTATAATAACCTGCAAGGCCCAAAAAGCTGCGAATCTCCCCAACTGTTGTGGGTGCCTCCCACTCTGTAACTGCAGCAACCTTAGATGGATCAACTGCAACTCCATTACCTGACACAACATGTCCAAGGAATGCTACCTCATCCAGCCAAAATTCACATTTGCTGAACTTGGCATACAACTGATGTTCCCTCAGCTTCTCCATCACCAAACGCAGATGTACCTCATGCTCTTGCTTATTCTTGGAGAACACCAATATATCATCAATGAAAACAACCACAAATTTATCCAAGTACTCCATAAACACCTTGTTCATCATATTCATGAAGTATG
>LR738710.1:859968332-860036994 GCA_902687465.1 Secale cereale | reverse complement strand
TGGCACAATCAATAAGACCTTTATATTTAGTCAACCAGTCCATACCCAAAATAACATCAATACCCTGTGACTTCAATATAACCAAATCTGTGGGAAAAACATGCTTCCCAATGGACAAAGGCATCTGAAAGCATCCCAAACTTGCTGCCATCTCAGCCCCCGGAGAACTTACTAGAATAGGTGACTTAAGTGCTACGGTAGGCAACTTATGTTTATCCACAAATACCCGTGAGATGAATGAATGCGATGCACCAGAATCAAAAAGAACAAGTGCAGGTACCGAATTAATCAAGAACTTACCAATCACGGCATCAGGTTCATCATAAACCTCCTCCACATTAACATGGTTAACATGACCCTTTTGGAAGGGGTTTGGCTTGCTGACTCCAGAATTTCCATTACCGTTCTTGCTCTCTGGGCAAGCGTTGGAGTAGTGGCCCATCTGCCTACACTTATAGCACTGAACCTGGCTAATGTCCCTCTGCACATGCACACTCTGGTGGTTCTGGTTATTACTCCCTCCATTACCATTACCATTACCATTACCTTTGACATTGCCATTGTTACTCTTGTGCCCATTGTGATTATGATGGCCATTATGGTTGTGGCCATTCCCTCCATGATGATTATGTCCATTACCTCCATGATGATGATGATGCCCATTACCTCCATTACCCTGATATGAAGTGCGTGGCTTCTGTTGTGGTCCTGAATTATACCTGTTATTGTTGTTGTACTTCCTCTTGCGATTCTCTATGGCCTGATGCTTCCCCTCTAGCATAATAGCCTTATCAATCAGCTGCTGACAATTATCAAAAGTAGCCACTGTCAACTGAAGGCTCAACTCATCATTTAGGCCCTCCAAGAATTTCTCCTGCCTAGCTGCATCAGTGTTAACATCATTAGAAGCATAGCGTGCAAGATTATTAAATTCATCCACATACGCATTAACTGTGCGTCCTCCCTGACGCAAACTGCGAAACTCCTTCTTTTTCAAACTCATAGCACCAGCAGACACATGTGCAGCATGAAAAGCAGTCTGAAACTGAGTCCAAGTGATACCAGCAATGGGATAAGAGACCAAGTAGTTGTCCCACCAAGCTGCGGCAGGACCCTCCAACAAATGTGTGGCAAACCTCACCCTCTCTGCATCTGTGCATCCAACCGTCTCCAGGTTCTTATTGACTCCATGGAGCCAATCATCAGCCACAATAGGTTCAGGGGAACTGGAGAACCTCTGAGGATTCAACCTCAGGAACCTGGTAAGCATATCCACGGGTGGCGGGTTGTTGTTGTTGTTGTTGTTCTGGTTGTTCTGGTTCTGCACAAGCAACTGGATCAACTGCGTCTGCCCCTGAAGCAACTGCTGCATGTATGGCGGTATGTCATTGCCATTGTTCTCTCCTCCTGCAGCATTGCGCCTATTCTCACGCCTCGGCGGCATCTGGTGGGCAAGCATAGAAGAGTTATAGATACAATAGGGCCAAAGCTATAAATATAAATATATTCTACCCATATGCATATATGATCAAGGCAATAAAACACAACAACGAATAACACAAACAAACAAACAAACAGACAAACAATCACAATAATATAGTAGTATATATATATATGTATATATAGTCAAATAATTTTGACGAGATAAAATTTAACAAGCAAGCTACCAATCAAGCAAACAATCTAGTATCTTCATACCACGAAAGTGGACATAATCAGATACGCTAACACGATAACGTTGCAAAATAAAACAAGCATATATGGTGGTCTCAACACTAGTTCCTACTTAACTGATCAAGATACTTGAGGGGATGAACTAATAAACAGTAAGAAGTATAACTAGTTTATAAAATAATTTTCACTCCTATGGATTTTCTAATCCATTTTCTAGGGTCACGTCCTGCAGTCAACACACTGCTCTGATACCATCTGTAACGACCAAACCTCGAAGGATTTGAGTCTCTGTGCTTACCGTGCTAGTCCCTGGATCGAACTCGCTAGCACACACAGTATAGATGAATACCAGAATACAAGTGCATCATTTATTACAACATATGATCCAGAGTATATAAAATAAAACAATCTGCATAGCTCATGGCTAGCTATTATTCAATCACACAGCGGAAAGTAGCAGAAAATAACGATGAGTCCCATCATAGCCCAACTGGCGATGCTGAGTGCAGACTCGCGACCCTAACGATACCTTACTCCTCGTCTGAAAATCCTGCAACATGAGACGTTGCAGCCGTATAGGTCAATACATTGAATGTATTGACAAGTTACACATGAGAAGTAATAAAGCAGACCTACATGTATATGCATAGAACAATAAAGGAAGGCTTGGGGGTTTATTTTGCAGAAAGCTGATTTTGTCCTCATAACTACCTAATAGTCAATTTTTCATTTAGTTCCTTTAATACTACAATTAAATGCACAAGGTTGAGTTGGCAAAATCAACTCCAACCTACCCATTTATTAAGTTGCCCACAAATATTATTAAGTGTCACATCTGTCAAGATCATCCAACAACTGTAATGGCATAGTCGCTCAAATTTACCCATAACCGGGGGCACGGCTAATCATGATTAGTTTTATTACTCTGCAGAGTTTTGCACACTTTACCCACTAGACTCAACCCGAAGATTGAGACGAAGCCTTTTAGAAGTAGTCACCTCCGCCCCCGGCAGCTGGTACACCTATCCATATCTGCATCTGCTAGCATACCTGGGCGAGGATCCCACAACCTACTCAACTAAGCCAGAGCCCATATAGCTAGTGGTCGCGCATGGAAGCTACTAGTCATTAAGTCTGTCTGATCTTTTTGAGCCTGGGCGGCCGTCCACTTACATTCAGAGGGTATAAACCATGATGTCCTTAAGACCACCCATCAATACCACTTCCGCCCAGAGGTGAGTTAAGCCCTGAATTACTACTCAGTTTGTTAAGTATTAATAATCCTCACATAAGCTCAATGTATTCAGGAACCAACCCCGTCTACCATCATAGCAAAACTATACCTAACATGATTTGCAAAAGACGGGAGATAGTTCAACAATATAGCTCAAATTATAACAATCCTATAATGCATAAGTTTATAGTGTGGCATAACCTACAATGCATAGGAAAACAATAGGTAAAGGATGATCAACATGTAACTTGCCTTGGTTCTGGTTCAAAAGGTCACACTCCTGACAATAGCTCGCGTCGCACTCCGGACAATCTACACGTTTCACACAATATAACAAATCAATCACCGAAACTCCAACGAAACCAAAATAAAGCCAACAGCAAGAAAATCATTTTAAAATTCAACAACAGCAGCAAAACAACATGTACAGATCATCTATATATCACTATGATCACAATGCAAAAAGAATCACTCGATTCCGCTAAACGGTTTAAAAGATATGGCCTCCGGAAGATTTAATTCAAATTCAAACGAATTCAAATTTGAATTGTGCAAACATGTGCAAACTTGGTACTGTGATGAAGATATGATTTCTGTGAGTGCATAGGAAAAAGAATCACCTAATTTGGAGTTACAGAATAAAAGATATAGCTAAATGAAGATTTGAGGAAAAACTGAGAAAAAGACAGAAACAACAGAAAACGCCTGGAACTGTAGCGAACTACTGTTGCGACTCCTGTAGCACAACGCCACATGGCAGCTTGCGATTGGGCGGCGGCGTGTGCTCACCAGGCGACAAGAACAATGGCGGCGGCGGCTCGGGCGTCGACGGCGGGGCGTCTCCGGCGGGTCTCCGGTGAAGGGAAAACGACGGGTGGATGCGGCGTGGAGTGGCGAAGGCGTTGGTGGTGTCGGATGGCGGCGGGGCGGTCCGTAGCGGCGGCGGTGATGGCGTGAACTCCGGCGGCGGCGGGTGTCGACGGTGGCAATCCTCCGGTGGCCTCCTGGTCACCCAACCATGTCAAAAAGCTGCGCAGACGAGAGGAGGTCCTAGGGAAAGCAAGCGGCGCGGCTGCGGTGTTCTTACGGCGGCGGAAAGAGGCGATGAACGGCGGCGAATAGAGGGTTCCGCGGCGAGATCCAAAACGCGTGGCTGCGTTCCTGCGGCGGCTGGAGGGATCACAGAAGGGGCGTGGGGATTCCTCGAGGGCTTGGGCACGCCCTAGACGTCTCGGGCGTGCGCGGGGTGGCCCGATGCTCGAGTTCCACTCGGGCTCGCGCTCGGGTGCGCGTGTGCGTGCGGCGTCCGGCTCGGGGTGGAAGAGGAACAGGGGCAGGGCCCACTGGCAGTGAGGGGAGCGGCGGTTCGGGCTGGTGGCGCGGGTCGGGTGCGGTCGCTGGTGCCGCTTCGCGTGGGGTGGCTGGCTGCGAGCCGGCTGGCTTGCTGGGCCGCGCTGCGGCTGCACTGCTCTGCGCTGCTGGCTCGCTTCTTCCCCCTTTTTTTTTCAAACCAGCAGCAAAACAAAATAAATAAAATACCAACACCTAATATAAAATCTAAAATAAAATATCTAGACGACCAGTAAAAATAGCCCTACAGTTATAAACTACAGGAACATTAGTTCCAAGCTAATGCAATTTTTGTAAAATGATTTTGATGCATTTGGCCACTCAAACAGCAAATAAAATCACAAATAAAATACTTTGAAGATTGCAAAAATTACCAGAACATATCAAATCAACTGGAAACATTATTCTGGACATTATGAACATTTTTAAAAACAGGGGAGAAGTCATGTTATCTCCACTCCAATTAAATTGCCTTTAGTTGCATAATGAAAAGAATATTGCAGAAAGACAAATAATGCAATAAAAATATGATATGCAAGTGAATGATCTATTAACATCCAAATTAGGAAAATTGGGATGTTACAATCCTCCCGAGTTCGGGGTGAAACGGGGCTTCTGCTGGGCTCCATAATTATTCTTGCCTTGTCCATACTTCCTCTTGCGGCTCTCAATCTGCTGCTGCTTCCCTTCAATCATAAGAGCCTTATCTACCAACTCCTGGTAGTTGTTGAAGGTTGCCACCATCAACTGTATGCTCATCTCATCATTCAACCCTTCCATAAACTTCTCCTGCTTCGTGGCATCTGTGACCACATCATCAGGGGCATAACGAGATAGAGTACTAAACTCATCTACGTACCGAGCCACAATACGATTTCCTTGGCGCAAGTTGCGAAACTCTCGCTTCTTCATGATCATGGCTCCAGTTGAGACATGGGCAGTGCGAAAAGCTTGCTGAAACTGATCCCAAGTGACATTGGCTATAGGGAAAGTGGCTATGTAATTCCCCCACCATGCTGCTGCTGGCCCAGCCAATTGATGTGCGGCAAAACGCACCTTCTCCGCATCCGTGCAATTTGCGGTGGTCACTCCCTTCCAATCTTGCGCAACCAGTCATCAGTAACTATTGGCTCTACGCTACTAGAAAACACCGGTGGTTGCAACCTTAGGAAACGGGTCAGGTTGTCCATGGGTGGTGGTGGTGGAGGGTTGTTGTTGTTGTTCTGATTGTTCTGGACAAGAAATTGCATCAATGTCACAACCCTAGTTCTGGTATGCACTAGGTTAGCCTTGTGGTGTGCATCATGTTTAAATTTCAAATGAAATTGAAATGAGGACTTGTGAAACCCTCAGAAACCCTTTTGAAAATGACCCAAATAAAAGTAGCTCCAAAAAGGTCCAAGAAAATGTTCATGTGGCCCTCTAAAAATATTGGTCAGAGATAAAAATCAAGCCAATATTATTAGGAGCTCATAAGTATTTATTTTGGGCATTTGGAATTAATGCAATAGTTATTTGCATTGGATATATATATATATATATTATATTTTATATATGTCCAAAATTCTGATTGTTTATTTTTAGGGGCTTGGGTTAATTTCTAGGTCCCTGCAAAATAAATATGTCAGAAGAAAATAATTGATTTAATTCAGAAATTAAATCAAAACAAATGTCAGAAAATTAGAAAACAGAAAGAAATAAAAGGGAGAGCTTACCTGGCTTCCTGCAGCCCAACTGCCTGGCCGGCCCAGCTGGCAGCCCAGCCCACCGAGCCTTCCCCTGTCGTCTTCCCCGCGCCAGTAGGCAGGCGTGTGGCCGGCGCGCGCGCACGGCGGGAGCGCCACGCGAGCTGCCTGCCTGCCCTCCCCTCGCCGCCTGGTCGTCTCTGGAGCAGCCACGCACCTCCCCCGACCCTCCGCACTCTTCTGGACCCCTCCCCTCTCCTCTACCTCCCTCTCCCGCTCGGTCCCGAGCACCGTCGTCGCCGCCGATCGCCACCACCGTAGCCACCGCCCTTCCCTCGCCTCTCTGAGTAGCCCGAGAGCTCCGCCACGACTCCCTCTTCCTCTCCGTCAAGCCACAAGACGCTGGGTGCCCTGGAACACCGCAAATGCCGTCGTCTTCTTCCTCTGCCCCGACGATCGCCGCCGACGAATTCGCCATAGCAGAAGCCTCGCCGAGCCACTGACCCCCCCCAGCAGAACCGAGGTGAGCTCCCGGATCTTTCCCCCCTGTTCTTGCCGTCGTCTGCGACCTCTAGGTCTAGTCCCCGCTTATGCCCGACCTCACCGCCGCCGGCGATGCCGCCGCCGTGGCCACAGCCACGCAAACTCCAAGCTGAGCACGTCACTGCATCCGCCGCTTCCCCAAGAGCCCGTAGCGCCCCTCCGTTGGTCTCCCCGTGCCCCGTAGCTCCAACCCCGACGAGGCCCGAACTCCGGCGCCGCCGCGAGCTCATTTCCGGCGAGCTCCGGCCGCCCCAGCCGTTACCGCTTGCGGGAATGAACGCGGGTGAGCTCTAGCTCCCCGTAGATGGTCTCCGCTGCCCAAATGACCGCCGGAGCGGCATTTCCATGCCCCTCCGCCGCGTCTGTGCTCGCCGGCGTCGAGCCGCCGGTGGGAGTTGACCGCTGACCGGCGTGCTTTGACCCCACTGGCTAGTTGACCTCCCCCCTCTCTCACTGACCCGCGGGCCCCGCCCGGCTAATTTTTCCAGTTAGTACTAATTAACTAACTAGATTAGTCATCGACATGTGGGCCCTGCTCTGCTGACATTTCTGTTAGGATTAGTTTAGTGTTAATTAACTCAGTTAATTAACTGAGTCACTGACCAGTGGACCCCACTGTCAGGTTTGACTCTGGACCAGCCCCTTTGACCTGCTGACGTCATGCCTGTGTCATGCTGATGCAGTAAATCAGTTCTGGTTTTTAAATAAATCTTAAATGATTTATTTATTCCAGAAATTGGCTTAAACTTCAAAAAATCACAGAAATTCAACCGTAGCTCAGAATGAAATAATTTATATATGAAAAAATATCAGAAAAATTCAATCTATCCATCTGTACCATTTTCATGCATGACAAATGAAGTTAAACCTACTGTTTATATGAAAACACATTTATGGCATTTAGAAATACTTATTTTAAGGTTGCATTTGAGCCCTTGGTTCAAATGGACTTCTTTCAAATTGGATGCTAGTTGCATTAGCTCAACAACATCATATTTTCATGCCATATTCATGCATCATATTGTTGCATATGCTTGTGTTTGATTGTCGGCACCGTTCTTCTCGATAGGTCCAGCTCCGGAGACCGATCCAGAGTACCTATCAAAGGAGCAGTGCTCTGCACGTTGTTTTACCAGGCAAGCAAACCCCCTTGTTCATTCCGATACAATCCCTCTCTCGCTCCTGCTCCCTGTTACTGCATTAGGACAACAACGATTTCAACTGCTACTTTATGCTGCGGTAGTTGAACCCATTCCTCTGCATGACCTGTCTTTCCACAGTAAATAGTTGAAACCCACTAGCATGTGTAGGAGTTAATTGAAGCCATGTTGTGATCTTACCATGCCTTGCTTGCTATTGCTTAGAGTGTGTCAGGTCTGATTCATCGAGAATGAATTGGAGTGAAATGATACGTTCTGATGCTGAGGGTTAAGTGTGTGAACACGTTTTGGTAAAGGTAGTGGTGAGAGGCCATGTAGGAGTACATGGTGGGTTGTCTCACTAGAACCGTCCCTAAGAACTGAGTTCTGTGTATGTTGTCCAATGACTAGTTACTACCACACATTGGGTTCCGGTAACTCGACCCCTCTCGACTTATTAATCAACATGATCTCTGTCCAGGAGTTGCAACTAGTTTCTTGTGTTTGTAGGTAGTGTTAGTAGTCTACCAACTGGCACTCGGCCAGTGGGCTTGGGACAGACTAGGCACCGTGGCACGGTGTACCAAGCGTAGATCCACTCGGCGAGGTGGGCTTGGGAACCCTGCGCACATCTTTTGGGGCCGTGAGCGACACCCCGGCCGGATCTCCCCACGGATGGAACCCGAATAGGCGATATACCTGGACGAGAGACTTGTGTGGTTAGTCAGGTCGTGGACGACACCCTCGCCAGGCTTCCGCTTGAAGGTTGCCGAGATACACGAGATGTACCTGGCGGTAAGTGGCGAGAGCGTGTGTGAAGAAGTACACCCCTGCAGGGTTAACATGATCTATTCGAATAGCCGGGTCCGCGGTTATGGACTTCTTGGATGCTTACGTGGTACATAGACAACTTGAAGTGGATACTCTAAAATACTCAAGACAAGTGTGAGTGCTATGGATGGCCTTCTCGTAGGGAGACGGGGATGAATCCATAGTGGTGTATTGTGTGGTGCTTAGTGGACTCGTGTGCGCCACCTCAAAGAGTTACCAGCATTCATAGAATAGGATAGCCACTAAGTCAAAGCTGGCTTGCTGCAACTAAACCCCACTTTGCCATCTTGATACAAGTGCATGTATGATAGGACCTGATGTAAGTCTTGCTGAGTACCTTTGTACTCATGTTTGCTTAATTTATGTTTTGCAGATAGGATTGATGTCTCACTAGTAGTTCCGCTTGGACTTCGACAAGTAGCTTGTACCTCAGCTACGATCTTGGACAAATGTTGTAGATAGTCAGGCTCTTCAGCCTTTTTCTTTTGTAGATGTCTGTACTCAGACATGTAGTGCTTCCGCTTGTTGCTTGTATGCTCTGAATGTTGGGTCGAGAGACCCATGTTTGTAATACTTGGCTCCCCGGAGCCTAATGAATAAATACTTTGTTTATTAGAGTCTTGTTGTGATGCCATGTTGTATTTGCACATATTGAGCATATTGTGTGTATGTTATTGAAATGCTTGGTATGTGTGGGATCCGACACCTAGTTGTTTACCCTTGGTAGCCTATCTTACAGGGAAATGTCTCCTAGTGTTTCCACTGAGCCTTCGTACCTTGCTACTACTCCGGAACACTTAGGCTGACCGGCATGTGTCCTTCTTCGTTCCTGTGTCTGTCCCTTAGGGGAAATGTCACGCGTTGTTCCTTTAAGTCCTTGTAGCTTGCTACGACTTGGGATCATACGTTGATGACCGACACGTTCGTTGCTGGGTCACGGATGCCTGTCTCTGTAATTTAGTGCCACTTTTGGTTTATAACTGGTCATGTCGGCCCGGGTTCTATGTCATATGGATGCTAGCGACACTATCATATACGTGAGCCAAAATACACAAACGGTCCCGGGCCAGGTAAGGTGGCACCCGTGGGGATACCGTGCGTGAGGCCGCAAAGTGATATGGTGTGTTACATGCTAGACCGGTGTGACTTAGGATCGGGGTCCCGACAGCGTTGGTATCAGAGCCTGACTGCCTGTAGGATTACCAAGCCCAAATGGTCGAAGTTGAGTCTATAAATTCCTTAGTTATATAAGGGAATTGATTGTGGAAGGGAACGTAAGGCTCTTTTTACTCCTTATACCTCATGTCTTCTGATCTGAGTCATCTTACCTTTCCTACGGGGTTAAGGAACTAGGATTTCTCTTCCGTCTATTAGGATCCCGAGTTACTACTCCGTAGTCCCTTAGGATTGGTTGATCAGAGTCCTACTCCTGTTCTCAAGTTCCTCCGGTGAAGTTGTTTTAGTACTATCACATAACCTTGAGTGATGATGTTGAGATGTTGAACTACCCCCTTGATAGCAGGATGTCTCATTCTGAGCATTTTACTGCCGTTATGCTGCCGGAATTATCCTAGTAGTTCGAGAGATACTAATTTCTTGTTCTACCTTATGCATTCTATAGTTGTTGATGTTTCCGTCTCCGGTTTCGCTTCTCAGGATGTCTTCAGTTAAGAGAAGCTCAGCTGCTCGTAGATAGAACCACGGAGATGGTAGGGATGAGGAGGGTCCTCCCGACCAGCCTTCGTTGGCAGAGTTAATGATAGAGATGGAGAGAAACAAGCGCGAGTCTAACAACCTGTTGGCACGTATTGAGGAGAACACCGCACATCAGTGCAAGGAATCAACAACCATCCATGACTTCATTTGTCTGAAACCACCCACCTTTCATCATTCCATTGAGCCACTCGGTGCAGATGACTGGCTCCGTAGTATCACTCACAAGCTGCGTTCTGCGAACGTAGCTGAAGATGACAAGGTCATCTTTGCCACTTATCATCTGGAAGGTCCTGCTAGTCTTTGGTGGCAGAACTATGAGGCCATGATTCCAGCTGGCCAGATTCCTACCTGGAGAGATTTCACCGAGGCTTTTCGTGAACATCATATCCCCCAAGCCCTCATCGATCGCAAGAGAGAAGAGTTCTGTAGTCTTACACAGGCTAAGATGGCCGTTGATGCTTATAGTCGAGAGTTTGAGAACCTCGCCCGCTATGCTACAGAAGAAGTGTCCACGGACGCCAAGAAGCAGGCTAGGTTCCGGAAGGGTCTCAACCCCAAACGGCGTCGTGATCTCCACTTGCATCATTGCAACACATTCCAGGCTCTTGTGAACAAGGCCATCAATGCAGAGACAGCTCAGCTCACTTACGAGGAGTCTCGTAAGCACGCCCTTGATTTGGGATCTTCCTCCGGTACTAGTTCTCAGAAGCGCCGGATTTGGGTTCCGAACTCTGTTCTTCCACCCAGTTGTACACCGAGGCCATCTCGTGTGGTACCTTTTCCAGTACAGCAGTATGCTCCACCCAGGCCTATTGATAGACCGTTTGTCAATACGGGTCCACGTCCTACCTCCAGGATTTGTTACAAGTGCGGAGAACCGGGACACATCGCCCGTATTTGCACTCAGACCCGTGTTGCTCCATCCCAGTCCGAAAAATCTGTTAGACATGATAAGTCATCACACAAGATGATCAGTGTTAAGTCAACTCCCATCGAACATGGACGTGTGCATCACGTCTCAGCCAATGACGCTCATGATGATCCAGATGTCGTTCTTGGTATACTCCTTGTTAATTGCCATCCGGCATCGGTTCTATTCGATACTGGAGCGTCTCATTCTTTCATTTCCGAAAGTTATGCCGGCTTGCACGACATGTCATTTTGTGGTATGCCCTCCCCACTACTTATTCAAACTCCTGGATCCAAATGGCAAACTTCTAGTGTAAGCCATGGTAATTAAATCCTTGTCGACAGACTTGTGTTCCTTGCATCACTTGTAGCCCTCAAGTCTTCAGATATTAATATCATCTTGGGTATGGACTGGATGACAGCTCATCATGCCAAGTTCGATTGCTTCACTAGGTCTGTTCAGCTTACACATCCATCTGGTAAGTTAGTCACCATCACCACTAGAGTTGCAAAGCGTCAACTCTATTCTCTTAATGCCAGCCCTCTACCAGATCTTGAAGATGTTCCGGTAGTCCGTGACTTTCCGGATGTCTTTCCAGAGGAACTGCCAGGTGTTCTACCCGATCGAGATGTAGAGTTTGTTATAGATCTGATTCCAGGAACCGCTCCAATCTCTAGGAGACCCTACAAAATGGCACCCCTAGAACTAGCTGAGCTTAAGAAACAACTTGATGAGTCCTTGCAAAAGGGTTTCATCCGTCCTAGTTCTTCTCCTTGGGCTTGCCCCGTCCTCTTCGTTAAGAAGAAGGATGGTACGGATCGGATGGTTGTAGATTATCGTCACGTTAATTTGGTCACGGTAAAGAACAAGTATCCGCTTCGCAGGATCAACGACCTGTATGATCAGCTCGCTGGATCCTTAGTCTTCTCCAAGATGGATTTGAGGTTAGGATACCATCAAATCAAGATTAGAAATGGTGACATTCCCAAGACAGCTTTCGTCACTCGTTATGGTCAGTACGAGTACACCGTCATGTCCTTCGGTTTAACAAATGCTCCAGCCACCTTCTCCCACTTGATGGACTCGATCTTCATGGAGTACTTAGATAAGTTCGTCGTGGTTTACCTCGATGATATTCTTATTTACTCGAAAAATGAGGAAGAGCATGCCGAACATCTTAGACTTGTTCTAGAAAAACTCAGAGAGCACCGCCTTTATGCCAAGTTCTCCAAGTGCGAATTTTGGTTGCCAGAAGTGACCTATCTCGGCCATGTAATTTCTGGTAAGGGCATTGCTGTCAACCCCGAGAGAGTTCAGGCCGTTCTTGATTGGACTCCGCCTGAAACAGTTAAACAAGTTAGGAGTTTCCTTGGTCTAGCCAGTTATTGTCGCCGCTTTGTTGAGAACTTCTCTAAAGTGGCCAAACCTCTCATGGAACTTCTTAAGAAAGATAAAAAGTTTGAGTGGTCCCCACAGTGTGAGCACAGTTTTCAGGAACTGAAAAGACGCCTGACTTCTGCTCCCATACTTGTGCCACCGGATTTCACTAAGGACTTTGTTATCTACTGTGATGCCTCACGACAGGGACTAGGTTGCGTCCTTACGCATGATCGTCGTGTGATTGCCTATGCATCTCGACAGTTGCATCCACATGAGGAGAATTATCCTACACATGATCTAGAGCTTGCAGCCGTAGTCTATGCACTTAAGACCTGGCGACATTACCTTCTTGGTAATCGTTGCGAGATCTACACTGATCACCAGAGTCTCAAGTATATCTTCACCCAACCAGATTTGAACCTTAGGCAAAGACGTTGGTTGGAGTTGATCTCAGATTACGACTTAGGGATTACCTACACCCCGGGCAAGGGCAATGTCATGGCTGATGCGCTAAGTCGTAAGTCCTATTGCAACAATCTCATGTTGCAGCAGGGCCAACCACTTCTCCATGAGGAATTATGTAAGCTTAACCTTCACATTGCTCCTCACGGATTCCTTTCTACTTTGGTGGCGAAACCTACTCTTGTGGATCATATCATAGAAGCCCAGAAGCATGATACCGGAATTACCCGGATCAAGAGAAACATTGCCAAAGGTATTGCTGGTAGTTTCTCCATAGATAACCGAGGTGTTGTTCTCTTCCAAAACCGGCTGGTGGTTCCCAAGAAGCAACATCTTCGGCAATTGATTCTTAAAGAGGCTCATGAATCTCCTCTCACGATTCATCCCGATAGTACTAAGATGTATCAGGATCTACGCCAGAGGTTCTGGTGGACTAGGATGAAGAGAGAAATTGCTGAGTTCATTGCTAAATGTGATGTTTGTCGTCGCGTTAAGGCAGAACATCAAAGACCTGCTGGCACCCTTCAGCCTCTAGCTATTCCTGAGTGGAAATGGGATAAAGTTGGTATGGACTTCATCACCGGCTTTCCCAGGACCAAGAGAGGGAATAATGCTATCTTCGTAGTCATTGATCGTCTCTCCAAAGTGGCTCACTTCCTACCTGTTCGAGAGAGTATCACTGCTAGTCAGCTTGCTGACTTGTATATTTCTCGAATAGTGTCACTTCATGGTGTTCCACTAGAGATCAATTCAGATCGTGGTAGTCTTTTCACTTCTCATTTCTGGGAGAGTTTCCAAACTGCCATGGGCATCCATCTTTCTTTCAGCACCGCTTTCCACCCTCAGTCAAGTGGTCAAGTGGAACGGGTTAACCAAATTCTCGAAGACTTGCTTAGAGCTTGCGTTATCTCTTTCGGTATGGATTGGGAGAAATGTCTTCCTTTCGCCGAGTTTGCTTATAACAATAGCTATCAATCCAGTCTTAAGCAAGCTCCTTTTGAGATTCTTTATGGACGAAGATGTCGAACACCTTTGAACTGGTCAGAAACCGGTGAAAGACAATTCTTTGGACCGGATAGGATCCAGGAAGCAGAAGAGCAAGTTCGCATCATTCGTGAGAATTTGAAAACAGCCCAGTCTCGTCAGAAGAGCCAATATGATCGTCATCATAAGGAAGTGGCTTATGAGGTTGGTGACAAAGCTTATCTTCGGGTTACTCCTTTGAAGGGTACCCATCGTTTTGGTATCAAGGGCAAGTTGGCTCCTCGTTACATTGGTCCTTTTCGTATTCTTGCTAAACGAGGAGAGGTTGCCTACCAATTGGAACTACCCCCACATCTTTCTCGAGTTCATGATGTCTTCCACGTCTCTCAACTCAGGCGTTGCTTCTCGGATCCCATCCGCGGAGTGGACCACGAAACGCTTGATCTCCAAGATAACCTCACATATCGAGAGTATCCCGTTCGCATTCTGGATCAAGCAGAGCGTGTCACTCGACGTCATAAACATCAAGTTTCTCAAGGTTCAATGGTCTCATCATTCCGAGAGAGAAGCTACTTGGGAGCGAGAAGATCGTCTCCGACTGGAGTACCCCACCTTCTTTCCGCCTACTCCTGAATCTCGGGACGAGATTCTTTCGAGTTGAGGCGAGTTGTCACAACCCTAGTTCTGGTATGCACTAGGTTAGCCTTGTGGTGTGCATCATGTTTAAATTTCAAATGAAATTGAAATGAGGACTTGTGAAACCCTCAGAAACCCTTTTGAAAATGACCCAAATAAAAGTTGCTCCAAAAAGGTCCAAGAAAATGTTCATGTGGCCCTCTAAAAATATTGGTCAGAGATAAAAATCAAGCCAATATTATTAGGAGCTCATAAGTATTTATTTTGGGCATTTGGAATTAATGCAATAGTTATTTGCATTGGATATATATATATTATATATTTTATATATGTCCAAAATTCTGATTGTTTATTTTTAGGGGCTTGGGTTAATTTCTAGGTCCCTGCAAAATAAATATGTCAGAAGAAAATAATAGATTTAATTCAGAAATTAAATCAAAACAAATGTCAGAAAATTAGAAAACAGAAAGAAATAAAAGGGAGAGCTTACCTGGCTTCCTGCAGCCCAACTGCCTGGCCGGCCCAGCTGGCAGCCCAGCCCACCGAGCCTTCCCCTGTCGTCTTCCCCGCGCCAGTAGGCAGGCGTGTGGCCGGCGCGCGCGCACGGCGGGAGCGCCACGCGAGCTGCCTGCCTGCCCTCCCCTCGCCGCCTGGTCGTCTCTGGAGCAGCCACGCACCTCCCCCAACCCTCCGCACTCTTCTGGACCCCTCCCCTCTCCTCTACCTCCCTCTCCCGCTCGGTCCCGAGCGCCGTCGTCGCCGCCGATCGCCACCACGGTAGCCACCGCCCTTCCCTCGCCTCTCTGAGTAGCCGAGAGCTCCGCCACGACTCCCTCTTCCTCTCCGTCAAGCCACAAGACGCCGGGTGCCCTGGAACACCGCAAATGCCGTCGTCTTCTTCCTCTGCCCCGACGATCGCCACCGACGAATTCGCCGTAGCAGAAGCCTCCCCGAGCCACTGACCCCCCAGCAGAACTGCGGTGAGCTCCCGGACCTTTCCCCCCTGTTCTTGCCGTCGTCTGCGACCTCTAGGTCTACTCCCCGCTTATGCCCGACCTCACTGCCGCCGGCGATGCCGCCGCCGTGGCCACAGCCACGCAAACTCCAAGCTGAGCACGTCACTGCATCCGCCGCTTCACCAGGAGCCCGTAGCGCCCCTCCGTTGGTCTCCCAGTGCCCCGTAGCTCCAACCCCGACGAGGCCCGAACTCCGGCGCCGCCGCGAGCTCATTTCCGGCGAGCTCCGACCGCCCCAGCCGTTACCGCTTGCGGGAATGAACGCGGGTGAGCTCTAGCTCCCCGTAGATGGTCTCCGCTGCCCAAATGACCGCCGGAGCGGCATTTCCGTGCCCCTCCGCCGCGTCTGTGCTCGCCGGCGTCGAGCCGCCGGTGGGAGTTGACCGCTGACCGGCGTGCTTTGACCCCACTGGCTAGTTGACCTCCCCCCTCTCTCACTGACCCGCGGGCCCCGCCCGGCTAATTATTCCAGTTAGTACTAATTAACTAACTAGATTAGTCACTGACATGTGGGCCCTGCTCTGCTGACATTTCTGTTAGGATTAGTTTAGTGTTAATTAACTCAGTTAATTAACTGAGTCACTGACCAGTGGACCCCACTGTCAGGTTTGACTCTGGACCAGCCCCTTTGACCTGCTGACGTCATGCCTGTGTCATGCTGATGCAGTAAATCAGTTCTGGTTTTTAAATAAATCTTAAATGATTTATTTATTCCAGAAATTGGCTTAAACTTCAAAAAATCACAGAAATTCAACCGTAGCTCAGAATGAAATAATTTATATATGAAAAATTATCAGAAAAATTCAATCTATCCATATGTACCATTTTCATGCATGACAAATGAAGTTAAACCTACTGTTTATATGAAAACACATTTATGGCATATAGAAATACTTATTTTAAGGTTGCATTTGAGCCCTTGGTTCAAATGGACTTCTTTCAAATTGGATGCTAGTTGCATTAGCTCAACAAAATCATATTTTCATGCCATATTCATGCATCATATTGTTGCATATGCTTGTGTTTGATTGTCGGCACCGTTCTTCTCGATAGGTCCAGCTCCGGAGACCGATCCAGAGTACCTGTCAGAGGAGCAGTGCTCTGCACGTTGTTTTACCAGGCAAGCAAACCCCCTTGTTCATTCCGATACAATCCCTCTCTCGCTCCTGCTCCCTGTTACTGCATTAGGACAACAACGATTTCAACTGCTACTTTATGCTGCGGTAGTTGAACCCATTCCTCTGCATGACCTGTCTTTCCACAGTAAATAGTTGAAACCCACTAGCATGTGTAGGAGTTGATTGAAGCCATGTTGTGATCTTACCATGCCTTGCTTGCTATTGCTTAGAGTGCGTCAGGTCTGATTCATCGGGAATGAATTGGAGTGAAATGATACGTTCTGATGCTGAGGGTTAAGTGTGTGAACACGTTTTGGTAAAGGTAGTGGTGAGAGGCCATGTAGGAGTACATGGTGGGTTGTCTCACTGGAACCGTCCCTAAGAACTGAGTTCTGTGTATGTTGTCCAATGACTAGTTACTACCACACATTGGGTTCCGGTAACTCGACCCCTCTCGACTTATTAATCAACATGATCTCTGTCCAGGAGTTGCAACTAGTTTCCGGTGTTTGTAGGTAGTGTTAGTAGTCTACCAAGTGGCACTCGGCCAGTGGGCTTGGGACAGACTAGGCACCGTGGCACGGTGTACCAAGCGTAGATCCACTCGGCGAGGTGGGCTTGGGAACCCTGCGCACATCTTTTGGGGCCGTGAGCGACACCCCGGCCGGATCTCCCCACGGATGGAACCCGAATAGGCGATATACCTGGACGAGAGACTTGTGTGGTTAGTCAGGTCGTGGCCGACACCCTCGCCAGGCTTCCGCTTGAAGGTTGCCGAGATACACGAGATGTACCTGGCGGTAAGTGGCGAGAGCGTGTGTGAAGGAGTACACCCCTGCAGGGTTAACATGATCTATTCGAATAGCCGGGTCCGCGGTTATGGACTTCTTGGATGCTTACGTGGTACATAGACAACTTGAAGTGGATACTCTAAAATACTCAAGACAAGTGTGAGTGCTATGGATGGCCTTCTCGTAGGGAGACGGGGATGAATCCATAGTGGTGTATTGTGTGGTGCTTAGTGGACTCGTGTGCGCCACCTCAAAGAGTTACCAGCATTCATAGAATAGGATAGCCACTAAGTCAAAGCTGGCTTGCTGCAACTAAACCCCACTTCGCCATCTTGATACAAGTGCATGTATGATAGGACCTGATGTAAGTCTTGTTGAGTACCTTTGTACTCATGTTTGCTTAATTTATGTTTTGCAGATAGGATTGATGTCTCACTAGTAGTTCCGCTTGGACTTCGACAAGTATCTTGTACCTCAGCTACGATCTTGGACAAGTGTTGTAGATAGTCAGGCTCTTCAGCCTTTTTCTTTTGTAGATGTCTGTACTCAGACATGTAGTGCTTCCGCTTGTTGCTTGTATGCTCTGAATGTTGGGTCGAGAGACCCATGTTTGTAATACTTGGCTCCCCGGAGCCTAATGAATAAATACTTTGTTTATTAGAGTCTTGTTGTGATGCCATGTTGTATTTGCACATATTGAGCATATTGTGTGTATGTTATTGAAATGCTTGGTATGTGTGGGATCCGACACCTAGTTGTTTACCCTTGGTAGCCTATTTTACAGGGAAATGTCTCCTAGTGTTTCCACTGAGCCTTGGTAGCTTGCTACTGCTCCGGAACACTTAGGATGACCGGCATGTGTCCTTCTTCGTTCCTGTGTCTGTCCCTTAGGGGAAATGTCACGCATTGTTCCTTTAAGTCCTTGTAGCTTGCTACGACTTGGGATCATACGTTGATGACCGACACGTTCGTTGCTGGGTCACGGATGCCTGTCTCTGTAATTTAGTGCCACTTTTGGTTTATAACTGGTCATGTCGGCCCGGGTTCTATGTCATATGGATGCTAGCGACACTATCATATACGTGAGCCAAAATACGCAAACGGTCCCGGGCCAGGTAAGGTGGCACCCGTGGGGATACCGTGCGTGAGGCCGCAAAGTGATATGGTGTGTTACATGCTAGACCGGTGTGACTTTGGATCGGGGTCCCGACAATCAAAGTGTTCTGTTGCTGGATCAACTAAGTGAGCTCAGGGGGAAACTGAAATCCGGGATCACGTCTCGGAGGCATCTGATGGGTGTAGAGGGAAGAGATTAGAATAGAAATGAGGTCTAGGGGAAAGTTCACTACCCATATGCACATGAGACAAACACAAACATATCACACCAATCAATTTCAAGCAAGGGCATTCAAAGATTCTAACTAACGTTACAAAAGTGCTCTAAATTCTACTTTATGGGGGGGGACTACTAGTCATAGGGTGGTCATCTAGAAATTTTGATCGGCGGAAGATTCCATGATATCTGCTCCAGCTTCATCTTCATAGTCATCATCACTATCATCGGGGTCTGAGTCGGTGTCGTCGATGATGATGTAGTCTTCAGAACGAATCTCCTGGGATTCTACTTCTTCTTCTCCTCCTGGCGCTGGATCTCCCATGAATACTCCTAGCTTCCTTGTCAAGTCATCATTCTTCTCCACAAGTATTTTCATATCCTCCTCATATCCGTCACGTGTAGACTTGAGTTCCTCCTCTATCTCCAAGTTCCTGGTTAACGCCTTCTTCAAATCTATCATGCCTGCGCACATCTGGTGCTCCTGTCGTCGAATGTGCTGGTTTAACTCCTGGATGAATGCTGCAATGGACCTGTCCTTCCGGGTACTGATCATGTCCCATTGCTCATCTCGGCGTCCACATATTTGGTAGATAGTGTCCTTCAGCTCCTGCTTGTAGACTTCTCCAATTCGTCCCATGGTAATGTGGGCTGCCATACTCTTGCCTAGGCTCCAGGTTGGTGCATCAAAAGAAAACTCTATGGGCTCGGTGGATGGTGCGAATGTCCTCCCAGGAATTTGAACTTGAATATTCCATCGCTCCTCTTCTGGTATAGTGGCGGTGTAGGTCCCGATGAAGCTTGGTATTCCGATGTTCAGGTACCTAGTGACTTCCTTCAAGTGTCGTCCAAAAGGTGTGTCTTCATCCGGTTGAGTGAACTTTTTCCTTGGGTCCACCATCCTAAAGAGTAGAAAATGAAGAGGAGTTAGAAATGAGTAGAGAAGAGTGACCTAGGGTTTATCTTAGTGGTCGGGTCCTATATTAAGCGTGTGCTCTGATACCATCTTACAGCGACCACGATCCGAATGGACCGAAGTCTCTGTGTTCTGTGTCATCCCTAGATCGGTAATGCTGATACACATAGTACTTGAAGGATTTATAATAGAGTGGCAATCACACACTTATTACATCGAATGTCTCAAAAGAGAACTTATTACAAAAGTATATGGCATAAGGCCATCTAACACAATAACAGAGGAAGGCTTGGAAGATAAGTGAGTCCATGAACTCCAACGGCATAGCTGAGTGCATGACAAACGACCTATCGCACCTTACTCTTCTTCTGAAAAGTCTGCAATGTAACATGTTGTAGCCCGAAACGGGTCAGCACATGGAATATGCTGGCAAGACAACACAGTAGAGCAAGTAGCAGAATAAAGGCTAACACTATATGCATATTTGGCTGGTGGAGGCTCTAAGGTTAAAGTTTTTGCATAAAGCCAATTTTTCCCTACAACAAAGGAATAACTTTTATTTTAACTATCATGGTAGTTGAAACATCATTGAGAAGGTACCCCTGATACGTCCAAAACGTATCTATAATTTCTGCTTGCTCCATGCCTCTTTTGTGTGATATTGCTATGATATTTATGCACTTCCATACACTTTTGATCATATTTAGACTAACCTATTAACTCAGTGCACCCCAGTGCCAGTTTCTGTTTTCTGCTGTTTTTGTACTTTAGGTTTTCCCATTACTTAAATTGCCAGAAAAATTCCGGGAAAAATATATAAAATATCAGCGCTCCAGAAGCTTCCACGCGCCAGAAGTGGGGCCAGAGGGGAGCCAGGGGCAGCCCAGGCGGCCTGCCCACGCGGCCCCCCTCCTGGCCGCGCCGGGGGGGGGGGGGGCGCCTGGGCCCCCTCTCCGCCTCTGGTGCCCCCCTTTGGCATATATTTAACACGCGTCCCGAAACCCTCGAGGACGGAACCCTTTTTCGCGATCTCATCTCTGTTCCGCCGCCGCGCTTCCAAGATCGGGAGCACTAGGAGAACTCTTCCCGGCACCCTGCCGGAGGGGAGAACCACCACCGGGAGCTTCTCCACCACCATGGACGCCTCCCGGATGAGTTGTGAGTAGTCCCCCTTGGACCATGGGTCCATGACCAGTAGCTATGTGATGTTCTCCTCCCCTCTTTGTTCTTCATCAATTAGACCTCGTGAGCTGCCCTACATGATCGAGGCACATATGTAATTTTATGCTGTTGCTATGCTGAGTTTGCTGGGATCCGATGGATTATGAGATTATGTTCAGATTGTGTTTGAGTAATATATTTGATTCACCTCTTTTATATTTATGTTCTTGAGTAATTCTTGCATGTTCTCCGTTGCTATTTATTGCTTTGGCCGAGTAGTAGGTAGTAACTCCAAGAGGGAACATTATGCTTGATTGTGGGTTCATGCCCCTCGATGACTAGCTTGAGTGACAGAAACATGAGTCTAGGGGATGTGCTGTTGCCACAAGGGGGAAAACAACGGTGCTTGTACTTGCGGGTGCAAGGATTGTTTACTTTACGCAAAGTTCTTTTAATGCAATTGTCTGTTGCTTTGAGTTTACACTATGGGTGGGACTCGCAACTTAATACCAGTGAGATGTTCTGGATAGATATCTCAAGGTGGATGATTAGTAGTAGATGCAGATGGATTTCGGTCTACTTGCCTTGGTGTACCGCCCATGCTTTTGAGCCTCTACCTTTCTTACAACATAGTTAGCATTGGTTTGCGCACATAATCCTGTCTTTAGCCCAGCTGTAATTTGTTTACCTCGCTTAGCTGTTTTATCGTCTTTTGGGAGAGAGACATCACTAGTGAACATCATGGGACCCCGGTCCATATTACCATCACTGATCACACCCGCTATTTACTTACTGTTCTTATTTCCTAGTTGCAGTCATACCTATCACTATTATCTCTTGCGTTTGATCCTTTGTAAACGACAAGGCCGGAGGGATTGACAACCTCTCTGTACTTGTTGGGAGCAAAGTTATTTGTATCTGTCTGCAGGTCCAGTCAAGCAAAAGTCTCTGGCGCTATTGACACCTTCTTGTCGACCCTCGGAGTCTCACGGGATTCGATCCTTTGTATCTTTGCCAAGGGAAAACTTGCCGCTATGCTACATCTCAAACCTTCCACTTGGGGTAACCAACGAGGGGCGAGAAGCCATCAAGCAAAGTTTTCTGGCGCCTTTGCTGGGGACTCCACTCTTCAAGATAGGGGAGTTGCACGCTATCTTTTATCTTTGATTTTTAGTCTTGTTAGTTTACCTTTCAGTTTTCTTTATGTCTTTTCACTAGTTTTGCTTAATGGAAAACAACAAAAATATGAAAGAGCTTTATAAGCTCTACCTTGCTTTGGGACATGATGTGTTTGAAGAGAAAATTAAAAAACCTATGGAACTTTATTATATGCATAACAATCATGATGGTGGTGATGTTATTAGTATGCTTTCTTTGAATATCAATATTGCTAATGACATAGAAAGCTCTAAGCTTGGGGATGACACGTTTGATGAACATGATATTTTTAGTCCCCCAACTTTTGAAGAGAAAATTTACTTTGATGATACTTTGCTTCCTATATATGATTACAATGATGAATATGATGTTTTCAGGCCACCTACTATTGAGGATAAAATTTATTATGATTATGATATGCCTCCTAAATACAATGATTACCATGATGGTTATGATTGCTTTACTCTCACTATTCCTAATAAGAAAGATTTTGCTTATATGAAGAGTAATGATACCTTTTTGCATGTGGATCATGGTAACAATGCTTTATGTGATGCTTATATTGTTGAGTTTATTCGTGATCCCACTGAAAATTATTATGAGAAGGGAACATATGCTTATAGATATTTCAATAATATCAAGTTCCCTCTCTTTATGTTGAAGGTTTTGAAGCTGCACTTGTTTTGTCTTCCTATGCTTATTGCTTTGTGCTTCAATGAATTATTGTATTGCAATATTCCTATGCATAGGAAGCATGTTAGGCTTAAATGTGTTTGGTGTTTGCTTCTTTATGCTCTCTTTTGTTCTTCAACTCTTATTCCTACGAGAGCATCATTAAAGTCTTAAGCCTATCTTTATGGCTATAAAGAAAGAGCTCTAGGGAGAAAACCCTTGTTATCTTTGCTTTCAGTTTGTTCTTTCAGTTTTTAGTGGTCTTGATGTTTGTTACTACTGTAGCAACATCATTGTATCTTTATTTTTCAGCTTTGTGCCAAGTTTAGCCTTTGATTGCAAGAAAGTTCAAAAGTTGTGACGTGCTGTCCAGGAAACAGATTCTGTCCTTGGACAGAAAAATTCGTATAAAATCACCAGATCATCTTTTTGGTCTGAATTTTTTCGACAGAGTGCTCTATACAATTGGCTTTCGGGCGTCTGTTCTGAGTTTTTTGATTTGAGTTGTAGAAGTGCCCCGAAAAAATTATTTACTACCTGCTGGTCTGTTTTTCACAGATTCTGTCCTGTTTTGCCTTTTCTTCGTTTTGCAAACCTTGAGCTTGCTTTTTCTTTGCAAAAACCTTTTGGCAATCTTGAGAAACAGTAGATCTTCAAGATTATCCTTATTTCCAGTAGGGAAAAATTATTTTATGATGGGCACTAACCTCACTAATCAGATTATGATGAGTTATGTATGAAGGGAGTTTTCAAGTGTGCGAGGGAAGATGATAAAAAGATTCAGGAGGGTCAAACGCTCAAGCTTAGGGATGCCCCCGTGCACCCCCAAGAAATATTTAAGAAGACTCAAGCGTCTAAGCTTGGGGATGCCCCCGTGCATCCCCTTCTCCATCAACAATTATCAGTTCGTCTTTCGTTCCACTATATTTTAATCACTTCATGCGTTATGTGCTATGCTTGGAGCGTCTTGCTTTTAGTTTCGTTTTTAGTTTTCTTTAGCTTTGCTTGCTGTTCATAACGAGTTAGAACCCAGCTTTCTTTGTGTGGGAGAGAAACACGCTCCACTTTAACATAGAACACAACATAGGATTTTCATGCTTATCTTTGCTGTGTATGTTCTTTGTCTTTCCATAGCTACTGTCATGCTTAGCTCTTAGTTTTCATGCTTTTCTTTTTAAAGAGCTTTTGTTTAGTTGGTTGCTGAACTCTCTTGAGTTTTCATGTTTATCCTGTTGAGAGAGTTTGTCTGTTGCACGGAGTTGTGTGTCTTGACTTAAAGTAGGTAATTGAGGTTGCTATTTAATTTTGGTAGTAGCTTGCAATAGTTTTGAGGTATTGCCATGAGTAATGTCTGAACTTTTGGTATCAAGAGCTTTAGCCTATTAGTGATAGATGTCGTATTTTGGGCAATCCGTGTTTATTTTCGAAAACCTACAAAATAGTTGAGAACTTTAGCTACTAAATGGATCACTAATCTTTGGAGGGATCGAATATTAGAGTACACTCACGTATCATGAGTCGAGGATGCGCAAGGGTAACCAAACCCCCATACACTCCTCCTCGGGGTACTTGTCTCTTTGTGAACCTCCTAATTAGATTGAGAGTTACCGATAATAAGTGCATGAGTTCTTCGGACTAATGTGAGTATTCGAAAGTTGACACTTCCACCTATCCATATTTTTCTAGCCTCTTCGGTACCGTGCATTGCCCTTTCTCACCTCGAAAGTTGGCACATACTTCGCCGGTGCATCCAAATCCTTGGCACGATACGCTCTGTCATCATAAGCCTCATTATATCCTTCCTCAAAATAGCCACCATACCTACCTATTAAGGCATTTCCATAGCCTTTCCGAGATACATTGCCATGCAACATCCATCTTCTCACGACTTGATCTTCATGTCATACATGCTTTTTGCTTGATCGATGAGCCGCATGCTAGTTGGGCCTTTCCCTAATCATTGCTACATGACGCGCTAGTATCATTGCATATCCTGCTACACTGGCAGAGGCATACATTTGCATACATCATGATAGTTTCATTTTCTTTATGTTGAGTACTTTTGTAAAGTGTGAAAGATCTTCTATACTTCTTGTAATACATAGAGTGTTGCCCCTAAAGTGAGGAAAAGATCCCAAAGAGGACAAATCAAAAGATCCCAAAGAGGACAAAATCAAAAGATCCCAAAGAGGACAAATGAGAGATAAATAGAAAGAGCCATTGAGGCCACGAAAAAATAAAAAAATAGAAAAAAAAAGAGAAAAAGAAATAAAAAGAGATAAGGGGGCACACTACTATTTCTTTTGAGAGATCCACACTCGTACTCCATCTTATACCTTGTACTCCATAGAGATTATCATTTATGCATATAGCTATGTGGGGACGTTTACACTATAGAACTTGGCTTGTATATTCCAATGATGAGCCTCCTCAAAAGAGCTCTAGGTCTTCTTGAGCAAGCAAGTTGGATGCACCCCCACTAGTCCCATTGGAGAGCTTACCTTAGCTCATATGTGCATCCGTTGCATGGCAATCCCTACTCCTCACATCATATCTATCATTTGGCTTTCTCTCGCCGATGATTGTACTCATTGATGTGAGCCTTTCACACCTTTTTTGTCTTCCCCCTCTATCATTTCTCTCTTTGCCATCCTAAGTGTCGACTTTCTTGCTTACGCTCATCCATTGCATGAATGCTCAAAATATCGAAAGGGAGTGGATCATTTTGACTTGTACCTGGCTGACGGTCTGGGGATGAGTCAAGATAAGATTCCAAAGAAGACCAAGTGTGAAACTTTAGTAGATTAAGTTCTCAACAATACAAAAACTATGTTTTACTCTCATATATCCCTATCCCCTTTCTTGCACGCAAACACCATTTGGAGACATTCGAGTCACGGACAGCGAGAGCTCTTGCACCTTTATGTTCTTATGTTACTTGTTACAATGCTAATATAGACTCTTGCTTGTTATGACTTGAATTGGATTACATGCCTTGATTGCTTTACTTAAAAGTTCTTATATGGTTAATAGCATGTCACCATAGAAATTATGCTTGTTATCATTTACCTACTCGAGGACGATAAGGAATTAAGCTTGGGGATGTTGATACGTCCAAAACGTATCTATAATTTCTGCTTGCTCCATGCCTCTTTTGTGTGATATTGCTATGATATTTATGCACTTCCATACAATTTTGATCATATTTGGACTAACCTATTAACTCAGTGCACCCCAGTGCCAGTTTATTTTTTCTGCTCTTTATGTATTTCAGGTTTTCCCATTACTTAAATTGCCAGAAAAATTCCGGGAAAAATATATAAAAATTCAGCGCTCCAGAAGCTTCCACGCGCCAGAAGTGGGGCCAGAGGGGAGCCAGTGGCATCCCAGGCGGCCTGCCCACGCGGCCCCCCTCCTGGCCGCGCCGGGGGGGCGCCTGGGCCCCCCTCTCCGCCTCTGGTGCCCCCCTTTGGCATATATTTAGCACGCGTCCCGAAACCCTCGAGGACGGAACCCTTTTTCGCGATCTCATCTCTGTTCCGCCGCCGCCGCGCTTCCAAGATCGGGAGCACCAGGAGAACTCTTCCCGGCACCCTGCCGGAGGGGAGAACCACCACCGGGAGCTTCTCCACCACCATGGACGCCTCCCGGATGAGTTGTGAGTAGTCCCCCTTGGACCATGGGTCCATGACCAGTAGCTATGTGATGTTCTCCTCCCCTCTTTGTTCTTCATCGATTAGACCTCGTGAGCTGCCCTACATGATCGAGGCACATATGTAATCTTTATGCTGTTGCTATGCTGAGTTTGCTGGGATCCGATGGATTATGAGATTATGTTCAGATTGTGTTTGAGTAATATATTTGATTCACCTCTTTTATATTTATGTTCTTGAGTAATTCTTGCATGTTCTCCGTTGCTATTTATTGCTTTGGCCGAGTAGTAGGTAGTAACTCCAAGAGGGAACGTTATGCTTGATTGTGGGTTCATGCCCCTCGATGACTAGCTTGAGTGACAGAAACATGAGTCTAGGGGATGTGTTGTTGCCACAAGGGGGAAAACAACGGTGCTTGTACTTGCGGGTCCAAGGATTGTTTACTTTACGCAAAGTTCTTTTAATGCAGTTGTCTGTTGCTTTGAGTTTACACTATGGGTGGGACTCGCAACTTAATACCAGCGAGATGTTCTGGATAGATATCTCAAGGTGGATGATTAGTAGTAGATGCAGATGGATTTCGGCCTACTTGCCTTGGCGTACCGCCCATGCTTTTGAGGCTCTACCTTTCTTACATCATAGTTAGCATTGGTTTGCGCACATAATCCTGTCAATTGCCCAGCTGTAATTTGTTTACCTCGCTTAGCTGTTTTATCATCTTTTGGGAGAGAGACATCACTAGTGAACATCATGGGACCCCGGTCCATATTACCATCACTAATCACACCCGCTATTTACTTACTGTTCTTATTTCCTAGTTGTAGTCATACCTATCACTATTATCTCTTGCGTTTGATCCTTTGTAAACGACAAGGCCGGAGGGATTGACAACCTCTCTGTACTCGTTGGGAGCAAAGTTATTTGTATCTGTGTGCAGGTCCAGTCAAGCAAAAGTCTCTGGCGCTATTGACACCTTCTTGTCGACCCTCGGAGTCTCACGGGATTCGATCCTTGGTATCTTTGCCCAGGGAAAACTTGCCGCTACGCTACATCTCAAACCTTCCACCTGGGGTAACCAACGAGGGGCGAGAAGCCATCAACCCCCAACTGAATCCCAATTAAAGTAGTCATCATTAACCCAGCAAATTAGTTTTAGAGTGATGAGATCAACCAATAATTCAAGTAAAAGATACTCAAAATGTCCATAACTATGGACACGGCTAATCATGATTAGTTTGTACACTCTGCACAGGTTTGCACACTTTTCCCCACAAGACTCGATCTCATCCGTTGGATTTCTCGCACTGCATGGTGTTTGAGAAATGGATGACCGACACACAGTCTTTCAGAAGCATTTACTCCTTACCCCAGGTGGACCGGTACACGTACTTTCCCCTACATCTGCTAGTCCACCACGAAAGAGCTCACACAACTTACTCAAACTATGCCAGAGCCCATAATGGCATTGTGGCTGCACACGGAAGTTTCTAGCATGAATAGTGTCGGTGTACTAAGGTAGGGTACCTCAGTACCCCAACTTGTGCACGGGCAGTAGCAGCTTCCCGCGGCAGGGCCTACCACGTGCTTGCCGGAGACCTTCCTGCTCCATATAAAGCCATTCAAAAACAAAGTATACAAGACAGAAGATCAAGACCCCGGCGAGTGGAGCTTGCCGGGAAGGCCGCTCCAGGCTCAAGATTACCTCACTCACGCAAGGCCCTGGCAAGAGGAGCTTGCCAGGAAGACTAGAAGATTACGTTACAGAAGACATGCCTCGGCGCAACGTGCGCCCCGACAGGGCCCGGGGAGCGACAAGCTCCAGAGCCCGACAAGCTCCCGGGCCCGGCAAGGTCAAGACCCCGACAAGGTGCTTGCCGGGGAGAGTTGCGCTGTGTGCCCACGCTCCAGCTCATCGAACCACGCGTCGTCTTGGGGCCTCTCCAGGGACGCGTGGCGGATGGCTGTGCAGCCTGGGGGACACGGTGGCACTCCACGGTGGTGAAGCCATCGCCGTGGCAAACAGAGACGCGAGGGCGAGCGCTTTTGGGGTCGACGGCGACGGGCATTAAATGCTCTTGTCCCCCACTGTCAAAGTAGGTGATGACCACTGTTCATCCACTGTAGCTCCACTATTCCCGCACTGTTACAACTACCACCACTATTACATTTTTACCCCTTTTCTCCTACGTTGACACCTGTCGGTGACCCCTTGCACTATAAAAGGAGGCCCATGCACAACGTAGAGAAGGTTCGGAACCTAGTTCGCTCACTCGCTCGGTGTAGCCAGTTCTTCAAGCTCCCGAGCTCCTCAACTCAATACAATCAAGCAGGAGTAGGGTTTTACGCGTCCATCGCGGCCCGAACCTGGGTAAACTGCCTGCGTGATCTCCACGATCTGCTCTTCGTGCTCCCTCCGCTCCCTCACCGCAACGACAAGGGGCTCCGGTCCCATAGGTGTTCGTGGTGGACAGTTTCCCCCGACATCTTTGGCGCGCCAGGTAGGGGGCGTCGAGGTTGTGCGAACCTGATCTGGCGCTCACGCGGGCGCATTCTTCATCAACCTCTCCGAATTCGTCAGCTTCATCAACAACAGCACCATGGCCCCGAAGAAGAAGGCTTCGGAGGTCGCAGGCCCGTCTACGTCTCATCCGCCACCACCAGAGCCAACGGTGGGCGGAGGAGACGCCGTCGGAAGGGTGGTCGCCGGCGAGGAGACCCGCGCCACCACCAAGTCCAAAGACAAGACGGACGACCGGGCCTCGGTCTCCGTGGACGCGCCGCGTCCATCTCAGCAAACGACAACCCAGCAGCGCCATGCCACAGGAGGTGGCATCCGCTTGTTGGGCCAAGGGCAAACCGGAGGCTCGCGGGACGCTCCGGGCCATCGTCCTGACACGAGCAAGGCACGGTCGCCGGGACGGGACCCTGCTCCTTCTAACCCAGTTAGGAGTCCGAGCATATCCCGCTCCTCGCACCGCTCGCCCCCGCTCCCCTCCACTCCAGCAGAAGCGCTCGCAAGGGCGCAGCTGCTCCTCGACTTCCCTCCAGCGGCAGACAAGGCCGAAGACTGGAGGGCAACCATCCAGAGCCTGATCGCCTTCGCCAACAACGACACGCCGCAGCAGCCGGCGACCTCGCGGCCACGGCAAGTCGAGAAGACGAAGGCCGACGGCGACAAGACCGCCGGGGGTGCAACCACCGTGCACTCCCCGCCGCGGAAGCAAAAGACGCCACCCCGCCGGATCAACGTCGACGACGACTCCACGGCGTCGTCGAATCCGCGGGCTCGTCGGGACCAGTGCCAGGTCCTTGACGACCGGCGACAAGAAGACGCTCGAACGACGATCGAGCGCCGCCGAGAAGCTCGGCGACAATCGGACCGGAGAGCTGGGACCGCTGTCGACACGCGCGCGCCCGGTGAACCAGGCGACTTGCCGTACGCGGCAGGTTGCCCAGCGTTCACCCGCGAGCTGCGGCGCGTCCAGTGGCCCAGCATGAAGAACTTCAAGCCCGACGTACCGGAGAAGTACGACGGCAAGACGCACCCCTCGGAATTCCTCAGCATTTACACCATTGCGGTGCAGGCTGCCGGGGGGCGCGACGAGAAGATTTTGGCGAACTACTTCCCGCTCGTGCTTAAGCCGAACGTTCGTTCGTGGCTTATGCACTTGCCGGAAAGGCTCCATTTCTTCTTGGGCAGACCTTTGCCATCAGTTTGTTGGCGCCTTCACGGGCGGCCACAAACCCCACGGCCAGGAGAGTGATCTCCACATTCTGGCCCAGAAGGAAGGAGAACCTCTGCGCAAGTACATCCAGCGCTTCAGCCGCGTGCAGCACAGCATCCCCGACGTCCACCCTGCTGCGGTTATCAGTGCGTTCCACCAGAACGTACGTAACCGCCGCATGCGTGAAGAGATGGCCATGACCAAGATACGGGATGTCAGCGAGCTCTATGCTCTAGCTGATAAGTGCGCGCGCGCCGAGGAGGGGAGGAGACTCCCCGGAGAGGATACTGGCGCAGGGGGAAGCGACAGCGACGACGCCGCCCCGGCAAAGAAGAGCCGGCGGCGAAACAACAGAAGGAAGAACAAGAAGGAAGTGCTTGCCGTCGAGAAGTCCGGCAAGGAGGCTCCCGCCAAGCAAACATAGGCTGGCGGCTCCGGCAAGGAGCCTGCCCCTGTGGCGGCAGCCGACAAGCAGGACGGCTCCGACAAGCAATACTGCAAGATCCACCGCACCAAGGGCCACGACCTCTCCAACTGCAAACGCGTCGAGTACCTCGTCGAGCAGCAGAAAGCTGAGTACGAGAGACGCGACAAGGAGAAGGCCCAAGGTGGTGGAGGAGAACCAAGCAAGAAGCGGCCATTTAATGGCCGGGGAGGACGCCGCGGCAAGGCCAAGCAGCGGCAAGGTGACCGACCTCCCCGGGGCCGCGACAAGGATGAAGAAGACGACGACGAAGACATGGAGGATGAGGATAACAGCGAGCAGGAGTTCCAGAAGGCCACGGAGGTCCTGTGCGTCGACGGTGGCGCCTCTCTGCACACCTCCCATCGCCAGCTTAAGCAGTGGGTGCGCGAGGTGAATGCAGCAGAGCCGCCCGTGGAGTCACGCAGGCTCCTCAAATAGTCCAGCACGCCCATCGTTTTTGATCTTGAGGATCACCCTGACCGCACCACTGCGGTCGGGTGCTTGCCGATGCTGGTCTCACCCACCATCCGCAACCTCAAGGTCACTAAAATGTTGGTTGACGGCGGGGCCGGGCTGAACTTGATCTCCTCTGCTGTGATCAAGAAACTCCAAATCCCAGATGGCGAGCTCGAAGAGACCGGTTCTTTCCAAGGAATCAACCCGGGAAGGAGCAAGCCCAAGGGGAAGATAACTCTGCCGGTGACCTTTGGCGGGGAGCTCAACTTCAGAACTGAGCGCATCACATTCGACGTCGCCGATATCCCATTGCCATACAACGGAATACTCGGCCGTCCCGCCCTCGCCAAGTTCATGGCAGCTTCCCACTACGCCTACAACGTACTCAAGATGCCAGGGCCGATAAGCGTCATCACTGTCCATGACGACAAGAAAGATGCGCTTGTCTGCGCCGACAAGATCTACCGGGACGCAGCAGCTGCAGCAGAGAAGGACACACTTGCCGCTGAAGCTCCCGGGGGGAAGAAGACGAAGACCAAGTCCGGCAAGTGCTCTGGGGCCCACTCCGGCAACTGCACCTCTTCGGAGTGCTGCGCTGCCATCGAGGACGTCCCATCGAGCTCCACCGGCAAGTGTAAGAAGGGGATGGCCGCTCCTCCGGCAACCAAGAAGGTGTCCGCCAAGGAGGACGGCACTGGTGGTACCTTCACCATCAGTGCCACACTTGACAGCAAATAGGAAAGCGCGCTCGTTGCCTTCCTGCGGGCGAATGTCGATGTGTTTGCCTGGCAACCATCTGACATCCCCGGTGTTCCCAGGAAGGTAATTGAGCACAAGCTTGCTGTTTGTCCTCATGCGCGGCCCGTCAAGCAGAAAGCGAGGAAGCAAGCCGTGGAGCGCCAAGAATTCATTGCCGAAGAAATCAAGAAGCTAGAGGCAGCAGGCCTAGTTAGAGGTGTGATCCATCCGACGTGGTTGGCGAACCCAGTCGTCGTGCGCAAGGCCAACGGGAAGTGGAGACTGTGTATAGACTTCACCGATGTGAATAAAGCATGTCCCAAGGATCCATTTCCCTTGCCGCGCATTGACCAGATCGTTGACTCCACTGCCGGATGTGAGCTACTCTCTTTTCTTGATGCATATTCAGGCTACCACCAGATTTTCATGGCCAAGGAAGATGAAGAGAAGACTGCATTTATCACTCCATGTGGCACGTATTGCTTTATTCGCATGCCTTTTGGATTGAAGAATGCAGGATCAACATTTGCAAGGGTAGTGCACGCTGCTTTCGAACCACAGATCCACAGAAATGTAGAGGCTTACATGGATGACATCGTAGTGAAGAGCAAGAGCAAGGATACCCTGGTCCAAGATTTGGAAGAGACGTTTGAGAACCTGCGCAAGATCCAGCTTAAGTTGAATCCCGAGAAGTGCGTTTTTGGAGTCCCCTCCGGCAAGCTTCTCGGGTTCTTTGTGTCACAAAGGGGGATTGAAGCCAACCCCGACAAGATTAAAGCCATCGAGCAGATCGAAGCCCCGAAGCGCGTCAAGGATGTCAGAAGGCTTGCAGGTTGTGTGGCTGCCCTCAGTAGGTTCATTTCGAAGTCTGCAGAACGCGCCCTACCTTTCTTCAAAATCCTGAAGAAGGCCGGTCCCATGAAGTGGACTCCGGAAGCGGAGGCAGCGCTGCAAGACTTGAAACGGTACCTATCCTCCACTCCAATACTTGTCGCACCTAGGCCACAGGAAAAGTTGCTGCTATACCTAGCGGCAACCAACCAGGTGGTTAGTGCTGCGTTAGTAGCGGAGAGGGAGGCCGACGAGGAGTCTGCGCCACCGGCAAGCAAATCCAGCGACAAGCAGGGGGCTGCTCCGACAAGCTCTGGCCCCGACAAGGAAAACTCTGCGCAGGAACAGGAAGAAGTGCGAAAGAAGATGGTGCAGCGCTCGGTGTATTTTGTAAGCTCCCTCTTGCAGGGGGCTAGATCAAGATACTCCGGGGTGCAAAAATTGCTTTTCGGCCTCCTCATGGCCTCGAGAAAGCTGCGCCATTATTTCCAAGCACATGAGATAACAGTGGTCACTCGCTTTCCGCTAAAGAGGATATTGCACAATCCAGAGGCAACTGGCAGGATCGTTGAGTGGGCACTGGAGTTGTCAAGCTTTGGGCTCAAATTTGAAAGTACCTCAACTATTCAGAGCCGAGCTTTGGCAGAATTCATAGCTGAATGGACCCCGACGCCCGATGAGGAAGTTCTAGAGACAAGTGTACCCGTACAAGAAGCAACAAGTGAATGGGTAATGTAATTTGATGGTGCCTTCTCGTTGCAAGGCGCCGGTGCCGGCGTGGTACTCATCGCGCCCACCGGAGAGCACCTCAAGTATGTTATCCAGATGCACTTTCCCAGGGAACAAGCGACAAATAACACTGCTGAATATGAAGGTTTGCTCGCCGGCCTCAGGATTGCGGCCGAACTTGGGATCAGAAAGCTGATTGTACGGGGAGATTCTCAGTTGGTGGTCCGACAAGTTAACAAGAGTTACCAGAGCCCTTTGATGGAAGCTTATGTAGATGAAGTGAGGAAGCTTGAAGAGCACTTTGAAGGTCTGCAAATGGAGCACGTCCCGAGAGCTCACAATGACATTGCAGATGGCCTTTTAAAGTGTGCTTCGATGAAGTTACCTGTGGAACCAGGGACCTTCTTGCTCAAGCTGACTCAACCATCTGTTACACCATCAATTGGGCAGTCTAAGAAGAGAAAGTTGGTCTCCGGCGACTACTTACCGGCGGATCTTCCTGAAACCGCCGCCAAGGTCCCCAAGATCAACGATCAGAACGCTGAGGAACAGTCTGCTCCTGCAGATCCGAGGATCTGTGCAGTTGAAGCAAGTGTTCCCGACAAGCCTCGCCCCGGCGAGCTTGCCGGGGGATCATCAGCTCCGGCGGAGCCAGAGGTTCTTGCCGTAGAAGCTGAGGTCCCCGCAGTGGCCCTCATGCCTTTAGTCCTTGCGGTTGAGCCTCGGGCTCCGGCATGGGCGCAGCAGATCGTCCGTTTTCTGCAAACTGGAGAACTTCCCGACGACCCAGAAGAAATAGAGAAGATAACCAGGCAGTCAAGTATGTACCAGTTCGTGGATAACGAGCTGTACAGAAGAAGGCTCAATGGTGTCAGGTTGAAGTGCATCTCTAGGGAAGATGGACAGAAGCTGTTGGCAGAAATACACGGAGGCATATGCGGCCACCACATTGGCGCAAGGGCGCTTGCCGGGAAAGCTTTCCGGCAAGGGTTCTTCTGGCAAGAAGCCCTCCAAGATGCAACTGCACTAGTAACCAAGTGTGAAGCGTGCCAGTTCCATGCAAAGCAGATTCATCAGCCAGCTCAAGCTCTCCAAACAATTCCTTTGTCCTGGCCCTTCTCGGTCTGGGGGCTCGATATCCTCGGCCCCTTCCCCCGAGCCGTCGGGGGCTTTGAGTACTTGTACATTGCGATCGACAAGTTCACAAAGTGGCCAGAAGTGGAACCAGTGAGAAAGGTGACAGCACAGTGAGCGGTCAGGTTCTTCAGGTCGATTGTTTGCCGTTTCGGAATCCCTAACAGGATCATCACCGACAACGGCACACAGTTTACTAGTCGCACCTTCATGCAGTACGTCCAAGACCTTGGCGCCAAGGTCTGTTTCGCTTCTGTTGCTCACCCAAGGAGCAACGGTCAAGCGGAGAGGGCCAATGCTGAAGTGCTGCGCGGACTCAAGACAAGGACCTTTGACAGGCTGCGCAAGTGCGGAAGAAACTGGATAGAGGAGCTACCGGCGGCTCTTTGGTCAATCAGAACGACACCAAGTCGAGCCACCGGACATACACCCTTTGCTCTAGTCTATGGAGCAGAGGCAGTTCTCCCCACGGAACTCGTATACGGATCTCCTCGAGTGCTCGCTTATGATGAGCTCGAGCAAGAGCAACTGCGACAAGATGATGCATTGCTCCTCGAGGAGGAACGTCTCCAGGCTGCTGTACGAGCTGCTCGATACCAGCAAGCCTTGCGTCGCTACCATAGCCGCAAGGTCAAGGCCAGGAGTCTCGAGGAAGGCGACCTTGTTCTTCGGCGTGTTCAGTCCGCCAAGAATTCCAACAAGTTGACGCCGAAGTGGGAAGGCCCTTATCGGGTGAGACAAGTCACAAGGCCCGGCGCTGTCCGCCTTGAGACCGAAGAAGGCTTACCGGTGAGCAACTCCTGGAACATAGAGCATCTTCGCAAGTTTCACCCATAAGGCGCGGTTGCCGTGATCCGCTCCGGCAACCACCTTTTGTACAAGCTTTGCCGCTGTTGCATGTAACCCTTTGTACAAAGCCGGGCGCAGACCCCGTGCATCAGTAAAGTTTTTGTGTTTTGCGCTATTTGCCTTTTACATGCTTTTCTTTGCTATTTGCATGTGTTATTTGGCATTTTGTGCAACACACATATCCGGTAAGAATTAGCACGCCGAAAGGCCATATACTTGTTTCCCTCTTCTTTTTCCTTGCCTCTTAAGCAGAAGGAATGTTCCTCGCGCACAAGTTTGCCGGGGGGAAGGAGATGGAAGATGAACCAAGTGCTGTTCAAGAAAGAGAAGCTTGCCGGAGAACGCACAGATCATGAAAGCTAAGTTACCAGAATTTGAGCAGTTCAAATTTTTAATTTTTAAGTTGTCTTCCTTGAACAATCACACTTTGTATGGAAAACCTGTGCGCGGAGGAACCTACCCGTAGCTAGCCGCACCCTTATCTTGTTTTCGAGTACGCTCAACGACTTAAGTGAGCTGCGACAAGTGTCGCGCCCTTGGTTCGTTTTCGAGCTCACTCAACAAGCTGAGCGCGTTGCGACTAGCTGCGGCAAGGTTGCTTGCCGGTAAGACCTTGGCCAGCAGGCTGCTCAGAGTCCAGCACTCAGCGCTCGCGGCAAAGGACCCTTGCCGGCAAGCTCCCTGGAAGCGTAGGGTGAAAAACGTACAGAGTGGATGACCAAGACAAGGAAGATAACATTGCACTGATTGATTAAAATAAGATAAATGTCTTACAAAGGATAACTTGTCGCAATGATTAATGAGTTCATAACACCCTATGCAGCAACAAAAAGAGATAAAGAAAAAGGAGGCCTAATCTACGCGGTCGCCCTCAATCCTGGAAATCTTGTTCACTTTGGCGATGATGTGGGCGACCTGCGCCTTCAGCGCCTCCATGTTCGCGTCGGCCGGCAGGCTGCGGAGAACGTTGGTGAGGTTTATACCGGGGTTGCGGTATACAATCTTCGTCAGGACGCGCTCCAAGGTTCCCGCGCAGAGCTGGCGCGACTCCTCGGCCAGTTGCGCGGGGAGCTTCTTCCGAAGATCTGCAAGAGCCGGCGCGATCCCTCTGAAGAAAAGGCTGAGCTTGGCGCTGTGAGGGAGGTTTGGATCCGGAGAGTAGATGAGATGCTCGACCTTCAGCGCCAGCAGCTCCTGGTCGATGTTGGATGCAGAAGACACCAAGTCGTCGGTCCACACCTCGACGGTCCGGCGGAAGTTCTCAGCTGCAGTATTGGCGCTCTCCACCAAGCCTCGCTCCCTGCGGAGCTCTTCCTTCAACGTGGAAACCTTCAGCTCCAGATCCTCGATTGAATCCTTGGCGGCCTTCAGCTCGTCGCCCTGCTTGGAGAAGCGCACTTGGAGTTCAGAGTTGGTGTGGGCGTCCTTCTTGCGCTCTATGTTGAGCGCGGCGACCCTCTCCATGCTCGCCTTCAGTGACTCCTCCAGTTGCGCAACCTTGGCCGCGAGCTCCTCCTTGGCGGTCTCCGCGGCAGCCGTGGCGGCTTTCGCCTCCTTCAGCTCTCCGCCAAGGGCCTGCTCCCGAGCGGCAAGGTCTTCCTCGTGGGCGTCGAGGTTGACCTTCCGTTGGGTGAGCTCTCCTTCTCGCCGGGACAGCTCCTCCCCGGCGAGTCGCTGCTGCTCTTCGGCTTCGGCTTTCTCCAGGAGCCACTCCTGGTACTCCCCGGCGAGCCTCTCGCGCTCCTCCGCCACGTCGCGGAGGGCAGCCTGGTTGGCGGCGCGAAGCTCCGCCGCGCGCTTCTCCATCTCGACGGCGGCCTTGGTGGCAAGGGCCTCCCGAGACGCAAGCTTTGCCTGCCTGGCCCGGTAAAGGGCCAGGAGCTGATGAAGCAGCTTCTCCTCCTCGGGCCCGTCGCTTCCGCCGGGCGCCTCGACGATCTTCAGACCCGCGGAGGCAAGGACCTCTCCATCAAAGGCCTCGCCCTCCGCGGGGGATCGCGATGAAGAACCCCACGGCACCTGGATGTAAACGCCGTTGGGGGCCTCAAGATAATAGGCAGACGGCTCCTTCTCGGTGGAGGGGTCGGCGGCCGGCGCAGCGCTCGACGCTCCTGCCGCCTCCGGGCCGGCAGTATGGCCGCCGTCCCCCTCCCCGGCCGCTGCGTCCGCAGCCGGAGCAGTCTCCTCCACGGCCGGCTCGGCGGCTCCCGCCGTGTCTTCAGCGACAGGGGCGTTGCGCCGTCGCCCTGCGCGTCCTCCTCCACGACGATGGTTTCCGTCTCCATCTGCTCGGGGGGAGGAGGATCTAGAAGAAGAAAAAGTAAAAGAAGTTCAAGCAAATATCCAAAAAGAGACGAATCCAAGAAGACAAAATTACAGAACTTACCTTGACGGACGTCGTCAGCGGCGGGCTCCCTCGCCGGGGAGCTCTGCCTTGGCGGAGTGGCCGCCCTCGCCGGGCTGCTCGCCCTTGGCGGTGTACTCGCCCTTGGCGGAGTACCCGCCCTTGGCGGAGTGCTCTCCCTTGCCGGGGAGTTCGGCCTTGGCGGGGACGGCGGGGCCCGCGGCTCCTCGGGAGCGACCTCCGGATGCTCCTGTAGTTGTGGCTCCACCTCTGCACAAGACAATCAAGACAAGACAAAAACATCAAGATATTAGCACAAGACCAAATCCTCAAGCGCGCCCGGCGAGCGGAAGTATGGAACCCAGACTTACGCTGGGGGCTGCGCTGGGGGCTGCTCCTCGGAGCAGCGCTCGGGTCCGGCAAGCTCGTCGCTGGGGCGTCCCCTGTCGCCGCGACGGGCGAGTCGTCCTCGACCTCGACGACAGGAACCTTGGCCTTCTTCACCGCTCGCTGGGCCAGGGTCCTAGAATCAAAACAAGAAGCAAGATCAGAATCAGCAAAAGAAGAATCAAGACAAAGCTAAAGAAGATACAAGGCTTCAAATTCCTACTCCTGTTCCTCGTCGTCATCGTCGCTCAAGGCGGAGAAGTCAAACGCCACCTGAGACGCGTCCGCGCGAGGGGCAGGAGGCGAAGGCTCCCTCGGGCGCTTGGCGGTCCCCGGGGCTGGGGGCTGCGAAGACTCCGCCCCTGTGGTTGCCGAGGCCCGGGGAGCGGGCGGAGCCGCCGCTCCGCTCTGTGAAGACCCTCTTCCGCTCGGCACTGACGTGCGGGGCGCCTCCGCCGTGGCCTGCGTGCGGGTCGCCCCCGCCGTGGCCTGTGTGCGGGTCGCCCCCGCCGTGGTTGGTGTGCCAGGCGCCCCCGTCGCAGCTTGACTCCCCCGGGTAGCTCGCGCCGCCCGGCGAGTTGGTTGTTGTCGGGGCGCCTGCGCCCTCGTTCCCGTCGTCGCCTTGCGGAGACATTTCATCGGAGATCGCCTGGGACTTGCCCGAGGCGGGGAGGTCTCCGATGACGAGGAGAGGTCGTCGGCGTAGAGCCCCAGAGACCCGTCGGAGTCCTCGTTGGCCCCGACGTCCTCCTCCTCCTCCTCGGCTGGCTTGCTGGGCCCAGCGCCCTGCGCTGCGGCCGCTCTCCCTCCGGCGCCTCCGCCTCCTCCAGTGCCTCCGCTCCCTGCGGCGCCTCTCGCCGCGGCCTCGGTCAGGATTCCGGGGATCCCGGAGTGCCTCAAAGAAGGGACCCCGGCAAGCTCGTCGGGAGGAAGCTTCAGCAACCTGCGGATCTCCGCCTCCTCTGCTTGGCAGGATGCTTCCGCAGCCTCCGCCTCCTCGACGGTGAAGCCAAACTCTCCTGCCGCTGCGGCTGCAGCGGCCTCCTCAACCCGAGAAGCTATATAAGCTATCTCCTGGTCGGTGGTGTCTCGTGTGAGCCCCTTGATCTCGTCCTTGTTCTTCGCCACCTCCACCAGGTTGTCGAAGAAGCTCATGATGTCTGATGGCTTAGGCGGTATCCATGTGCGGTCCACACCGTGCGAGTCGCATGCGGGCATCATGGCGTGAAGAGGATCCCGGGCCGTGCTGTTGCAGAGGGGCACCACTCCCCGGGGAGATCTGAACCACTCTGGGTGGGCCGGGTCGTGCTTAAAAAGCTCCCGGACCATCCCCTTCAGCTCCAGCGCCGTGAAGTTGAAGTTAAGCCCGGGGCGCAGCCTCATTATATCCGCCGCGTTGCCATACTCCCATGCCGGCCTCTTCCTGTCCTGTAGAGGGGCGATGCGGCGGCGGAGGAAATATGTGCCTACTTCTCCGACAGACAACTTTGCTCCCCGGAGACGATGAATTCTGACGAGGGCGACGTTGAGCTTGACGTCGTCCGAGTCCACCTCGCTCCAGTCCCTGCAGCGCACGATGGCTGTTGTGCGCGGCGCAGTGAAGGGTTGCGGCTCGTCCTCAACTATCCAGCACCAGTCTGCACGCCACTCCTCCCACTTGCCGCGGAGCTCCCCCGGCAAGTAAGACTCCTTCTTGTTCAAGCGGAAGACCCAAGAGATTCCTCCGGAGAGGGGAGCGCCGACCTCTGCTCTAGGGGTGAAGAAGTGCCTAAACAGCGCTACGTTTGGGTATATCCCAATATAGTTTTCGCACATATGTGCGAAAACCGCCATCGTGAGGATGGCGTTGGGGGTGAAATCTAGAAGATGGAGGCCGTAGGTGTGCATGATATCATAGAAGAAATCGGAAAAAGGGGGGCAAAGGCCGCAGTGGAAGAAAGCTGCGAAGAAGAAGTACCCGCCGGGGTAGTTGTCCTTGGCGGCGGCCGGATAGACTCGGGTGCGGGGATGCGCCTTGGTCTTCTTGGCCCAGAACAAGTAATACTTGTTCCAGAGCTCCCGCGCGCCGAGCCTTGGCGCGAAGACGACGTTCCGCTTCCGCAGCAGAGTAAGCCTCGCCGCCTGCTCAGATTTCTCCTTCTTGGTCTTCTCCGCCTTCGCCTTCTCGGTCTTAGGGGCCATGGCGGAGGCGGCGAGGGAAGGGGAACGAAGAGTCCGGTGGCGCCGCGAATGCAGAAGACGGCGGAAGATGTGTGGAGGCGGAGCGCAAAGGGGATCTCTGGAGATGGAAGAAGAAGCAATGAAGGCGTAGGAGGGGAACCGCTCCTGCTTCCTCTGCTTTTATGGGGAAGTGGGGGGCGTTTCGCTCTTTCCATTAAAAGAACGTGGCCACGTCCCATCCCACGATGCCGCAATCGACGCGTGCCGTTGCGGAGGGACGCGGCGGATGCGGAAGCGGATTCGGCACGCCGCAGGCCGCGCGTGCCCGTGCACTGTTTTGGGCCTGGCCCAACAGCGCTCGGCACCGTGTGTGGCCCAGGCCCGGGGGCTCCTGTCGGTGTACTAAGGTAGGGGTACCTCAGTACCCCAACTTGTGCACGGGCAGTAGCAGCTTCCCGCGGCAGGGCCTACCACGCGCTTGCCGGAGACCTTCCTGCTCCATATAAAGCCATTCAAAAACAAAGTATACAAGACAGAAGATCAAGACCCCGGCGAGTGGAGCTTGCCGGGAAGGCCGCTCCAGGCTCAAGATTACCTCACTCACGCAAGGCCCTGGCAAGAGGAGCTTGCCAGGAAGACTGGAAGATTACGTTACAGAAGACATGCCTCGGCGCAACGTGCGCCCCGGCAGGGCCCGGGGAGCGACAAGCTCCAGAGCCCGACAAGCTCCCGGACCCGGCAAGGTCAAGACCCCAGCAAGGTGCTTGCCGGGGAGAGTTGCGCTGTGTGCCCACGCTCCAGCTCATCGAACCACGCGTCGTCTTGGGGCCTCTCCAGGGACGCGTGGCGGATGGCTGTGCAGCCTGGGGGACACGGTGGCACTCCACGGTGGTGAAGCCATCGCCGTGGCAAACAGAGACGCAAGGGCGGGCGCTTTTGGGGTCGACGGCGACGGGCATTAAATGCTCTTGTCCCCCACTGTCAAAGTAGGTGATGACCACTGTTCATCCACTGTAGCTCCACTATTCCCGCACTGTTACAACTACCACCACTATTACATTTTTACCCCTTTTCTCCTACGTTGACACCTGTCGGTGACCCCTTGCACTATAAAAGGAGGCCCATGCACAACGTAGAGAAGGTTCGGAACCTAGTTCGCTCACTCGCTCGGTGTAGCCAGTTCTTCAAGCTCCCGAGCTCCTCAACTCAATACAATCAAGCAGGAGTAGGGTTTTACGCGTCCATCGCGGCCCGAACCTGGGCAAACTGCCTGCGTGATCTCCACGATCTGCTCTTCGTGCTCCCTCCGCTCCCTCACCGCAACGACAAGGGGCTCCGGTCCCATAGGTGTTCGTGGTGGACAGTTTCCCCCGACAAATAGTTTTATGATCCCTTTGAGCCCGGGTGGCATTCCATAGGATAATCACACGGTAACCCCGGGATCTCCTTGGACAACACTGGTATCTTCAGGTGCCCTGGCAAACCACTGGTAACCCCAGGGTGCCACAACCAATCCACCCAGATGTGTATTAAAGTAGCAACCTTAAGTTGAACCATTAATTATCATCTCACATCTGTCATGGATACTCTCAAACCCAATCCACGTCTACGAGCATAGCATAGCAACCTAAGAATAACGTAGAAGTAACTCCCAAGGGTTTGAAAATAATGCAGGTAATAGGTTCTACCTCAATCTACTTCCCAGACCCACAAGTTAAGAGGTCCTAGTCATGCAATGTGTGAGGGTTTGATCTAATGCATAAAAACTGGGTAATAAAGGGTATGATCAAAGTGTTACTTGCCTTGCTGATGATTCCCAAAATCTAGGGACTCGTAGTAGCACGCTTCGCACTCCGGGAATTCTATCGCAAGCAAACAATAGCATACATAAGCAACCAAGCAAAGATGCACATGTAAAACTCCAAATAAAAGGATCTAACCAGAAAGTTCAACTTAAGAACTCCGATTTGAAAAAGGAATCAAATCCAATGGAGCAACGAAACTCAAACTACGAAAGAAACAAGGTCCATTTATTAGATTGAATTAAAGTAAAATTTTACATTAGCAAAACCTTGTTCAAGTTGGTTAAACGGAAAGAGGGCTTCGAGACAAAGATCTAGGCGCTTGAATCGCCTGATTCCAACTTACGAGCGAAAAGAAAAACTAAAAAGAAGACCAGGGCAGAAATCGCGATCGAAAATAATCGCGGAAAAACTCTGACAAAGAAAAACCGACGAATAGGTAATGTTCGCACGCGAACCGCAGCTCACGTCGAAGGAGTCTCACCGGAAGCGCGATTCGCAAGTCAACCGGCAAGAGCTTTTGAAGACCCGAAACCCTACACTCCCGGGAGGGACCCCGTCGGGGAGTGCAGCAGCTATGGGCTGCCCTAGGTCGGTCAAGCCGCCCCTAGAGCCTCGGTATTCGCAGCTCTCCAACATGAAGAACGACGAAGAACGAGGAAGCAAGAACGAGGGAGAGACAAAACGTAGATGAAAGAGTTGTAGATGCGTTTGCGATTGTTGTTGTTCAATCGGCCGTCACCTCTTATATATATATATGAGGCGAATGGACTTCCCGTACAAGAAAAGGACTTTCCTAACCGTCCAATCATCAAAACCTAATAAAACACAGAGTATTCACGACCTCCGGCCCGGATGTCCGGCTCAAGGCCCGGATGATCCGGCCTAGCCCAGTTTTCTGACAGCAGCTCACTAATCGGGCAATAACTTTTGCATACGAACTCGGATTAAGATGATTGTTATATCGAAATCAACCGCCTCGATGAGACGCACAACTTTGCTGTTGAACACTTTTTGTTCTGAGGCCATCTTGAGGGTGTTTCTGGCCGTTTTCTAAAGTCTGTAGCAGAAAAAGTTGTCCGGACGTCCGGACTTATACCCGGACTGTCCGGCCTCCACCCGGATCATCTGGGACTGGACCCAGATCATCCGGCTTCATCACAAAACTTCTGGCATGTTTGGTGCTTCAATTTCCCGGATGATCCGGATGCCGGCTCGGATGATTCGGCCAAACATGGCTGCAGCGCACGGTTTTGCCTCTAACTTTTGCATATGACCTCGGATTAAGACGATTTTTATATAAAAATCATCCGTTTCGACGAGACGAAGAACTTTGCTGTTGAAGACTTTTTCATCCGAGGCCATCTTAATTAGGTTTCAAGCCATTCTTTAATCTGGTGTCACCATGAGCATCTCTGAACTTGTCATAACTTTGGCATCCGGACTCCGTTTTAGACCACTTTCATATTCATCTTGATCTTCTCAAAGAAAGCCATCTCATGGTGACTTCCAATCATAAGTTTGAAGTAATCTTGACATAGATTAAAGCAATTTTTACAATTGTGCCACTTTTGAGCGTCAACACATGCCCTCCTGTTTTTTGGCAAAGCAAGCGTGCCGAAAAATAATTTGTACCATGTTGGTTCTAAGGACGATGTCAACACCCCATCGGCCATTTATATGCTTAGGACGATAATTATATATCGTCCATGTTTATGCTAAGGGCGATAGTTATATATCGGCCGTTTGCCTATCTAGGCTTCTTGCCACACACTTGGGTGATACTTCTTTAAATATTTGCCACTGAGAGCTCGAGGTAATAATGTGCCTTGTACGGATTCCACCAAGTATGAGTTTCCGGGAACCACTCTTGTAATCTTAAAAGGACCTTCCCAACTCGGAGACCACTTCCCGAACTTTCTATCTCTTGAACCAATTGGTAGAATCACCTTCCACACAAGATCACCAACTTGAAAATTCTTCAACTTGACCTTCTTATTGTAAGCTCTTGCCACCCTCAACTTATCCCTTTCTATGGCCTTTAAAGCAACCAAACGTTTATCAGCAACTTCATCAATATTGTCCATCATCAAGTTATAAAAGTCCACAGCCGACAAATCATTTTGTTTGGCTATTCTCAGAGCATTCAAATTCACTTCCACTGGTAAAACGGCCTCCTGACCATATACGAGCTCATATGGAGTCACCTTTGTAGCATCATGCCTTGAGATCCTATGTGCCCACAAAGCTTCGGACAATAGCTCATGCCATCTCCTTGGATTATCCTCAATCTTCTTGTTGATGAGCTTGATTAATATTTTATTACTAGACTTAGCTTGTCCATTGGCTTGGGCATAATATGGAGAGGAATTGAGCAACTTTATCTTATATGATTCAGCAAATTCTCTAACTTGATGTGACATAAAGGATGAACCTTGGTCCGTAGTTAATGTTTGAGGAATGCCGAATCTATGAATAATATGCTCAGTTATGAATTGAATTACCTCTGTATGCGTCATATTTTTGAGTGGTATTGCTTCAGACCATTTAGTGAAATAATCAGTCGCCACCAACACGAACCGATGCCCCTTTGAAAAAGAAGGATGAATCTCTCCAATAAAGTCTAATCCCCAACCTCTAAAAGGCCACGGCTTGATAATAGAATGTAACATAGCAGCGGGAGCCAACTGAATATCACCAAACTTTTGACAAGCTTCACATCCTTTATAATACCGGAAGCAATCATTAACCATCGTCGGCCAATAAAACCCAGCACATCGTAATAGCCATTTAATCTTGGGAGCCGACTGATGAGTGCCACAAATACCTTCATGGACCTCTCCCATAGCAACTCTCGCTTGGTCCTCGTCCAAGCACTTTAAAAGAATATCATCAACCGTTCGGCGATAGAGACCATCATCTCTCATTGTGTATTTGAAAGCCATACGCCGAATAGTCCAGTCCACCCTTTTACTAGGATCACACAAATAATCAATAGTGGGTTTCCTCCAGTCTTGATTTTCTCCTGCATTAAATTTTTCATTAGTGGCCGAAACGGTGGGCTCTGGTTCGGCCTCCCCTATGTTGGCAAGACTAGACATCGGCCTTTGAGAAATATGAAACATGCCACGATCAACATGATAGCCGGATGCTTGTTGTGCCAACTCATTTGCTCTCCAGTTGTCATGTCTAGATATATCAGCAATGCTAAAATAATCCAAATCTGAAATTATATCTAGACATTTATCAAGATAAACATTAAGTGATTCGTCAAAACATTGAAAGACTTTGGATATTTGTTGCACTACTAATAACGAATCACCAAAAGCCTCAATATGTGTAGCACCTATGGCAAGCAATATCTCTAAGCCGAATAACAATGCTTCATATTCGGCTTGATTATTTGTGCAAAAGTATTCTAAGCGGCATGAGGCTTCAAAAACAGCACCATGAGGAGATATATAAACAATACCAACACCTTGGCCATTGCTACACACTGAACCATCAAAATATAATCTCCATGGTACTAATGAGACAAGGTTTATATCAATATCATGCTTGTCATCAATCCGATGCTCAACAATAAAATTAGCAACAATTTGGCCTTTCATGAATTTCAGAGATTCATAAGCCAAATCATATTCAATTAAAGCATAAGCCCACTTGCCAATTCTACCACTAAGAATTGGCTTATGCAACATGTATTTGATGACATCAGTTTGACAAACTATAATGCAAGTACTAGGCACTAGATAATGTCTCAATTTTGTGCAAGCATAATATAAGCATAAGCATAGTTTCTAAATAAATGTATACCTTGTCTCGACGTCCAATAACCGTCGGCTCAAATAAGTAATAGCATGCTCCTTTCCTTCGGTCTCTTGAGTCAAAACAGCACCAATAACACCTTCCTCCGCTGCAACGTAAAGTCTAAATGGCTCCCTGTGCCTGGGCGCTTTCATAACCGGAGGAGTGCACAAATATTTCTTAATCATATCAAATGCCTCTTGCTGTTTTGCCCCCCAAGTAAAATCAACATCATTCTTTAACCGAAGGATAGGAGTAGATGCATCAACCTTCCCTGATAGATTGGCTATGAACCTCCTCAAATAATTGACCTTGCCAAGGAATTTTTGCATATCTCTCTTGCATGTTGGAGCCCCTACTTTCTGTATAGCTTCTATCTTTTTGGGATCAATTTCCACGCCATCTTCATGAATAATGAAACACAGAAACTTCCCAGCCGATACACCAAAGGCACACTTCGAAGGATTCATTTTCAGCCCATATTTCTTCATTCTTTCAAAAGCCAAACGCAAATCGGCTAAGTGAAATTCAAAAGCATCCGATTTGACAACAATATCATCAAATAAACCTCAAGTATAACACCAAGTAAATCCTGAAAAATTAAATTCATAGCCCTTTGATACGTGGCACCAGAATTTTTTAATCCAAAGGTCATCACTGTCCACTCAAATAAACCAAGAAAACCGGGACATCGAAAAGCCGTTTTGGACATGTCCTCTTCGGCCATAAAAATCTGGTTATACCCCGCATTACCATCAAGAAAGCTAATGACCTTATGTCCAGAAGCATCATTAATAAGCATATCGACTATTGGCATGGGATACTCATCTTTAGGTGTAGCTCTATTCAAATCTCTGAAATCAATGCACACCCTCAACTTGCCAGAGCCTTTCTTCTCTACTGGTACAATGTTAGAAATCCACGCGGCATACCTGCAAGGTCTAATAAAATTAGCTTTAAGCAAAAGACCGATCTCTCCCTTGATCTGGTCATACGTTTTTGGATTAAACTTTCTGGCCGATTGCTTGTATGGTCTAAAACCGGCCTTTATAGGTAACCGATGCTCCACTAGCTCTCGGCTTAAACCCGGTATCTCATGATATTCCCATGCAAAGCAACAAACATATTCTTTCAATAGCTTGATCAACTTAGCCTTATGACCAGCTCTTAAATTTTCGTTTACAAATGTCGGCCTAGGAATTGAACCATCTCCTATATCTATCTTCTCTAATGGATCGGCCGATGTAAAACCTTGTCCTAACTTATCCATATCATCTAACTCTTCTACGGACTCATACATATCATTCTCATTGGATCGATATTCTACAAGACGCTTTTGTAACCACTCTGAGTTAGGATCCATTTAAATACATCATACCTTCGAGCCGATTATCGCCAACCGGCTTTAAAGAAACGGGCACGAAACCATTTTTTTGTGGCGCTAAGAAAATCATATTCTGATAAGTCGCGCCCCGTCAAGCAAGTAGCATTGGGATGTTGCCAATCCACCGATGCATCGGCCAAAGCAACACAAGCCGAATTATCCGCATGAATGACTTCTACTTCATCATCAACCCATTGAATCAAAAACTGGTGCATAGTAGATGGCACGCATTGGTTCGCATGAACCCAATCGTGGCCTAATATCACATTGTAGTTACCTTGCATCTCGGCGACAAAGAATGCGGTAGCCAAAGTTTTGCTTCCCACCGTAAGCTCCACATACATCACACCTTTGGCTTTAGTTTTCTCTTTGCCTTCAAATCCATTAAGCACCATGTTGGTCTTTATTAACTCTTCATCACGCAGCCCCAATTTTTTGAAGACTGAATATGGCATAAGATTCACCACAGCACCACCATCGACAAGCATTCTAGCAACCGGCGATCCATTAATATGACCTTTAAGGAACAATGGCTTCAAGTGCGTCACCGGTTCTTTTGGCTTCTCGAATATAGCATTTTTAGGACCAAAATCTAGCTGAGCTACTTCCCCTTCTTCATCTGTAGCACGAAATTCAGCGGGTAAGTAATACACCATATTAATATCCATACCTTCATGAACTGGTGTAGACTCATAATCAAGCATTTCATCTCCTTCCGCAAGCATGTCCACTGACTCCGAAATATCTTCAAGGGAAGGGGAAGTAGTAGGCAAAGTGGACGATGTAATAGTAGCCACATCGTCCTCCGTTGGTGGTGTAGGTGTTGCTATGATCAATGCAGAAGCTGCAATGTTTTCCTTTTGCTTTGGCCTCCACACTTGTTTTGGGGGTACCATGGGACTGCTTTCATTGAATAATTTATCCCTTAGCTTTTCTCCTTCTTGTTCCTCCTTCTCATGACTCCTCATGCACTGCAATCTCCTTTTTTGCGCCTTGGTCAGACCGGAAGGACACCACTTAGGCTGAGTATATTTTGGATCCCTCGACTTGGCCTTGCTTATGCTGGCTTCATGATCATTAGCCATGGGGCCTTGCTGGACCGCAGCCACATCTTTATTAGAATCAGCCGGATTATCAACAATAATTGGCTCTTTGATTATTAATTCTTTAGTGCCTATCATAATAGTTTCACCACTAGCATTCTTCTCCTTTTGCTTGCTAGGCTCTGAAATTTCAACACTTGGTGATTTGGCACGACACACTTGCCGGTTGACCCTTTTTTCATTATCTTGCATTGGCCGATTGACACCATTGTTCAAACGGCCTCGTGTGGGATAAGAAAGCCTCTCATGAACGGGCCTCCTTGTTTCTGCCCAACCCGGATGAAAAGCATAAGGGGCCATTGGAGGCTGCCCCCATCCTCCGTTGAAGCCTCCCATGTAGTATGGCGCATAGGGGGGCGGCGCCATCCATGGTCCTGGTGCCCATGACCCATATGGCCTTGCGTGATGATGAAATTCTTCCCTCGGAGGTGATCTTGAGCGCTTCAAATTTGATGACCGGTTAGAGCTAGAACCGGCCGCTTGATTGGCATACTTGGACAACAGCATATCAAAAGCTGGCTTGATTCTCTTGCGCTGCACTTTAGCTTCATTCGTCTTCCACTTGCCAACCTCTGGACTCTTGGGCTTAACAAATTTGACATGAGTGTTCTCTTGCACTTGTGATTGCCCCCCCCCGAGTGTAGGATTCTTGATGGTGATCTTGATTACCTCCTTGCCATCGGGTTGCTTGTCAAGCACAACTTGTCTCCCCAAGACCTTGTTGCTCTCCTCATTTTTCCTGGGCTCACCAATGACAATATTATTTTTATTAGCTGATTCGGCTATATTGGGCCGAATTAACATCTTCTTCCCCTCCAAATGCATGGTGTTCATTGGGAAAGGCTGCTTATCAACTTGCATTTCAGAAAAATTCAATCGTCCGTCATTAATGGCCGATTGTATCTGTCGTCGAAAAACATTACAATCATTAGTAGCATGAGAAAAAGAATTATGATACTTGCAATAAGCACCCCGTTTCAGCTCTTCGAACAGCGGTAAAGTATGAGATATTCTAATAATCTTGGCTTGCAACAAAGCATCAACTATTCTATCACACTTAGTAATGTTGAAAGTAAATTTCATCTCTTCATCACGATTCTTATGAATCGGCTTTAAATCATTGCAAGTAAATGGTTTGGCCTTAGATGGTCAAACAAATTTAGCAGCATAAATATCACCCTCATCGTCCGAGTGGTCACTACCATACTCAACCATATTCATTTTAGAACGATCAGTTTTATATCTATGCACCTCTTTAAGATCTTTGCTTCGGCTTTCTTGAGCCAAAGCCCTTTGCAAGACTTGGTTGATATTTAAAAACTCGTATCCTTCTAGCCTTTCTCTAATGTGAGTTCTCAAACCACTAAGCACAAGATCAACCAAATCTCTCTCGGTTATCACCAAACTATAGCACCAGTTTTTTGTATCCCTAAATCTTTTGACATAATCGGAGACCGATTCATCATACTTTTGCTTAACCGATGTAAGATGGGATAACATAAGCTCATTGTCACCACTGTAGAAGTGATCATGAAACTTTTGTTCCAAGTGAAACCATGTAGTAATAGAACCAGGTGGTAACGCAGAAAACCACGGGAAAGCAGTACCGGTTAAAGATAAAGGAAAATAACATACTCTCCACTCATCTCGTGAACTTGCCTCACCTAATTGTGCCAAGTACTGACTAAAATGCTCCCAGGTGGTTTTTGTGCCCTCTCCATTAAACTTAACAAAATCTGGAATTTTATATCCCGGAGGGCATTGAATTGCATCAAAGTATTCTGGATATGGCTTTTGATAAATACGGTTCCTTGGCAACTCAACTCCAAAATTCTCTCGGAGCATCTTAGCCATCTCCCCTCTAAGATTAGCTAGACCATCATCCACGGTGGACGATGAAGCTTGTGGAGGTAGCATAGGGGGAGTAGGGTTAGTAGTTGCAGGTGTGAATTGTGGCATGCATGCCGAATTGTAATTCGGCAGTGATCTAATAGGGTTTGCTCTTGTAGGTAGGGTTTGGTTCGGCGTCACCACCGAACTTGGCATACTCATGATAGGATTAATGGGTGCAGCTACAATTTGATTTGTGGGGCTAGGATAAAAATTCATCGGCACGGGGGGCGCCAATGAAATAGGTAAAGTTGGACTAGGGATTTCTGCGGTAACAGGCACACCAACATTACCACTAGATGATTGAGGCACACTATTTTTAGCATTACTATTTTCCAAGAAAATTTTGTATAAAACATTATTGCTATCAGTAATGCGACTATCAATTTCAGCCCATACCTCGGGAGAGAAGGTATTACTTACACAGGGTTTAACCTGTTCATCATGAAGAGGAGGAAACTTGATTTCTCCAACCGGAGTGATATTGCCTTGACGATCCTTTTTGAACTTAGCAAGGAACTCCTGCATCTCCTTCTCTTCACGTGCCTTCTTGTACTCCTCATAAGCTTGGCGATGTTCCTCCGATAACTCCTCAAAATTGGGCTTGATTATGTTATCGGCGTCGATTTCCGAGGGTTTGGGGATCTTGTCGTTGCCAGACATGATGGATGATGATGATGATTGATCTTTGTCCCCAGCGGAGTCGCCAAAAAGTGTGTTCGCACACAAACACGTCACGTGTACCCTCGACGCCGGGGGTGATGCACCGCAGCTCACGTCGAAGGAGTCTCACCGGAAGCGCGATTCGCAAGTCAACCGGCAAGAGCCTTTGAAGACCCGAAACCCTACACTCCCTGGAGGGACCCCGTCGGGGAGTGCAGCGGCTATGGGCTGCCCTAGGTCGGTCAAGCCGCCCCTAGAGCCTCGGTATTCGCAGCTCTGCAACACGAAGAACGACGAAGAACGAGGGAGCAAGAACGAGGGAGAGACAAAACGTAGATGAAAAAGTTGTAGATGCGTTTGCGATTGTGCGTTGTTGTTCAATCGGCCGTCACCTCTTATCTATATATGAGGCGGATGGACTTCCCGTACAAGAAAATGACTTTCCTAATCGTCCAAATCATCAAAACCTAATAAAACACGGAGTATTCACGACCTCCGGCTCGGATGTCCGGCTCAAGGCCCGGATGATCCGGCCTAGACCAGTTTTCTGACAGCAGCTCACTAATCGGGCAATAACTTTTGCATACGAACTCGGATTAAGATGATTTTTATATCAAAATCAACCACCCCGACGAGACGCACAACTTTGCTGTTGAACACTTTGATCTGAGGCCGTCTTGAGGGTGTTTGGGGCCGTTTTCTAAAGTCTGTAGCAGAAAAAGTTGTTCGGATGTCCGGACTTATACCCGGACTGTCCGGCCTCCACCCGGATCATCCGCGACATGACCCAGATCATCCGGCTTCATCAAAAAATTTCTAGCATGTTTGGTTTTTCAATTTCCCGGATGATCCGGATGCCGGCCCGGATGATCCGGCCAAACGTGGCTGCAGCGCACGGTTTTGCCTCTAACTTTTGCATACGACCTCGGATTAAGACGATTTTTACATCAAAATCGTCCGTTTCGACAAGACGAAGAACTTTGCTGTTGAAGACTTTTTCATCCGAGGCCATATTAGTTAGGTTCCAAGCCATTCTTTAATATGGTGTCACCATGAGCATCTCTGAACTTGTCATAACTTTGGCATCCGGACTCCGTTTTAGACCACTTTCATATCCATCTTGATCTTCTCAAAGAAAGCCATCTCATGGTGACTTCCAATCATAAGTTTGAAGTAATCTTGACATAGATTAAAGCAACTTTTATGATTGTGTCACTTTTGAGCGTCAACAGCTAACAAACGAACGTTCGCTGTCTGTTGCTAAAAGACGAAAAGCGTTTGTTAGAACGAACAACGGACGAACGTCCGCTATTTAACTAAACAGACGAAAAACCGAACCGATCTAATAATAAAAAAACAAATCTAGGGTTTATGAAAATAAAACCGATCGGTTTAAAAAAAACCGGCGGCTACCTCGTGGAACGGGACGGCGGCGGCGGCGGCAGACTCCGGCGATGGCGGCGGGGTGGCGGCGAGGCGTTAAGTGGAGCGGCGCGGCGGCGGCGAAAAGCGGCGGCAACGACGCACTTACTGAGGCGGGCGACGGCGGCTAGGCTTGGCGGCGGGGTGGGCTGGTTCGGGCGACTCGGGCCTCGCCTTATAAAGGCCGGCTGGGCGGAGTCCCGATCGGTTACGACCCCACTAGGTCGGTTGACTCTTTTTTTTTTCTAAATAGCCCTGACGCGGCAAAACGGACGAAAAATAATACTAAACGGACTCGAAAAAATCCGAAATAAATTTTCACCGTCTTTTAATAATATTTAGGACAATGTGAACATTTTCACCGGACATAAATGCAATTTTAAAAAACGTGCATTTTTCCTATGCAAATAAAATTGCAAATAAATTCGGAAAAATAGAAAAAGTGATTTTAATATTTCTCCTTCGATATTTCTTTTATTTTGGAGAAGTCATATTATCTCCGCTCATATATTTTACTAAGAAATATTTTTTGGAGAGAAAAATAATTAAAACCAAAGTGATCCTCGTACCGGTATTTGGGAAAACTCAAATACGAAAACGGTAAAGTCCCCAACTCTCTCCGTGGGTCCTTGAGTTGCTTAGAATTTCGAGGATCGCACCACAAAAAATGGAATAAAACATGCTATGCAATATGATCCATGTATAACATTCCAAATTGAAAATTTGGGATGTTACAGCTGCATCACCTTTCCTCTTCGAGGGAATACAACGCAAGCTCGAGAAGTAGCAAGAATAATTTCTGGCGCCATTACCGGGGAGGCTTACGCAAAATTCATATACCAAGTACCTATCACAAACCCTTATCATTCACATTACATTTATCAGCCTCTCGTTTTCCTCTCCCCCACTTCACCCTTGCTGTTTTATTTGCCCTTCTTTTTGCCGTGTGTTTACCGTTCGCTTGCTTTTTGTTTGCTTGTGTTGCCATGTGCCTTCTTTTAGCTTGCATCTTCGCTTGCTAAATTATGGATCCTCCTCCACTTGCTAATATTTTTAAGAGATCCAGTTATGTTGAACCAATTGCTAGTGAGCTGCATGCACTAGATTATCTTTATGGGGTTTTGCTTGAAATTCATGAATCTGAAAATTGTGATGAATTGTTAAAAGAAAAAGTGATTCATGATAGCTCCTTAAATAAAAAGCATGATTGCAATGATGTTATTATAAATTCTATTAATGTCAATTGTGTTAATGACATGCAAAACCCTAAGCAATTGGGGATGCTTATTTTTCTATGCCCACTACTTGTTGCAATGATCATGATTGGGGTGATGATTCTTACGATCTTGAAAATTTATTTAAACCCCATCATGAATATGAGATTGATAATAAGGTTTGCCATAATATTGAAAGTGGATTTGAAAGAATGTCAACTTTTGATCCCACTACTTTAGATATTGATTAATCTTATGATTTTTTTGATAAAAGTGGGTTTGGAGAGGTCATGACTTTAGTTAATATCGATCCCACTATTTTGGAAGAGTGTCAAGTTCGCATGCATGTGGATCGTGTTGGAAATATGTTATGTGATAACTATATTGTTTAATTTGCTTATGATCCTACATGCAATTATTATGAGAGAGGAAAATATGGTCATAGAAATCTTCATGTTACTAAATCACCTCTCTTCATGTTGAGATAGATCTTGTTTCTTTCTTCTTCTTGCATACGTTAGATCTTGCTTGCTATGATAATTTATTTGCTTATAAAATACCTATGCATAGGAAGTATGTTAGACTTAGATGTGTTTTTCACATGTTTTATGATGCTCTCTTTGTGCTTCAATTCTTATCTTTCATGTGAGCATCATTGAATTCTCAAGCCTGTCTTAATGGCTATAAAGAAAGAGCTTGTTGGGAGGCAACCCAATTTTATTTTCTTTGTTTTTAATTCTGTTCAGGAATAAATATTGCATCTAGCTTCTGTTTAGATGTGGTTTTGTGTTTTAATTAGTGTTTGTGCCAAGTAGAACCTTTGGGAAGACTTGTGTGAAGTTTATATGATCTTGCTGTAAAAAACAGAAACGTTAGCGCTCACTAGAATAGTCACCAGATTTTACTAGAGAGTGCTATTTAGTTGATTCTTTTTTCAGATGATTAATAGAAAAATTCCTCACGTTTACCAATTTATTTCAATTTGTTTTGGAGTTGCAGAAGTATGAAAAGTTACAGATTACTACAGACTGTTCTGTTTTTGACAGATTCTGTTTTTCGTGTGTTGTTTGCTTATTTTGATGAATCTATGAGTAGTATTGGAGGATATGAATCATAGAGAAGTTGGAATACAGTAGGTTTAACACCAATATAAACAAATAATGAGTTCATTACAGTACCTTTGAGTGGTGGTTTGTTTTCTTATACTAATGGAGCTCACAAGATTTTTGGCTAAGTTTTGTGTTGTGAAGTTTTCAAGTTTTGAGTATGGCTTTGATGGACTATGGAACAAAGAGTGGCAAGAGCCTAAGCTTGGGGATGCCCAAGGCACCCCAAGGTAAAATTCAAGGACAACCAAAAGCCTAAGCTTGGGGATGCCCCGGGAAGGCATCCCCTCTTTCGTCTTCATCTATCGGTAACTATACTCGGGACTATATTTTTATTCACCACATGATATGTGTTTTGCTTGGAGCGTCATGTATGATTTGAGTCTTTGGTTGTTAGTTTGCCACAATCATCCTTTCTGGACACACCTTTTTGAGAGAGAATTATGGTCTAGAATTTGTTAGAATACTCTATGTGCTTCACTTATATCTTTTGAGCTGAATAGTTTTGCTCTAGTGCTTCACTTATATCTTTTAGAGCACGATGGTGATTTTATTTTGAAGAAATTGTTGATCTCTCATGCTTAACTTATATCCTTTTGAGAGTCTTTTAGAACAGCATGGTAATGTGCTTTGGTTATAAAACTAGTCCTAATATGATAGGCATCCGAGATGGATGTAGTAAAAACTTTCATACAAAGTGCATTGAATATGATGAGAAGTTTGATACTTGATGATTGTTTTGAGATATGAGGATGGTAATATTAGAGTCATGGTAGTGGAGTAATTATGAATTTGAGAAATACTTGTGTTAAACTTTGTGATTCCCGTAGCAAGCACGTATGATGAACCGCTATGTGACGAAGTTAGAGCATGAGGTATTTGTTGAGTGTCATCCTTTGTGTGGAGTCGGGGGTGCGCGATGGTTAACTGCTACCAACCTCCCCCCGAGGAGCATGCGTTGATTGCATTGTTTTGATGACTTGTAATTTTTTTGCAATAAGTATATGAGTTCTTTATGACTAATGTTGAGTCCATGGATTATACACACTCTCACCCTTCCACCATTGCTAGCCTCTCTTGTACCGCGCAACTTTCGCCAGTACCATACACCCACCATATACCTTCCTCAAAACAGCCACCATACCTACCTATCATGGCATTTCCATAGCCATTCCGAGATATTGCCATGCAACTTTCCACCGTTCCGTTCATATGACACGCTTCATATTTTCATATTGGCATGCATGATCATATAGTTGACATCGTATTTGTGGCAAAGCCACCATGCATAATTTTTCATACATGTCACTCTTGATTCACCGCACATCCCGGTACACCGCCAGAGGCATTCATATAGAGTCAAATATTGTTCTAGCTTCGAGTTGTAATCTTCGAGTTGTAAAGTGAATAAAAGTGTGATGATCTTCATTATTAGAGCATTGTCCCATGTGAGGAAAGGCCAAAAAAAGGAGATGACCCAAAAAAATATAGAGAGGGGCTAAATAAAAAAAGAGAGAGAAAGCCCCTCCAAAAAATGAGAGAAAAGAGAGAAGGGACAATGCTACTATCCTTTTCCACACTTGTGCTTCAAAGTAGCACCATGATATTCATGATAGTCTCTTGTTTAGTCACTTTCATATACTAGTGGGAATTTTCATTATAGAACTTGGCTTGTATATTCCAACGATGGGCTTCCTCAAATGCCCCAGGTCTTCGTGAGCAAGCAAGTTGGATGCACACCCACCTAGTTTATTTTGTTGAGATTTCATACATTTATAGCTCTAGTGCATCCATTGCATGGCAATCCCAACTCACTCACATTGACATCTATTGGTGGGCATCTCCATAGCCCATTTATACGCCTAGTTGATGTGAGACTATCTTCCTTCTTTTTGTCTTCTCCACAACCACCACTCTATTCCACCTATAGTGCTATATCCATGGCTCACGCTCATGTATTGCGTGAAAGTTGAAAGGTTTGAAAAAATTGAGTATGAAAACAATTGCTTGGCTGAAACCGGGGTTGTGCACGATATGAATATTTTGTGTGATGAAGAGGGAGCATAGCCAGACTATATGATTTTGTAGGGATAACTTTCTTTGCCCATGTTATTTTGAGAAGACATGATTGTTTTGTTAGTATGCTTGAAGTATTATTATTTCTTATGTCAATATAGACTTTTGTCTTGAATCTTTCAGATCTAAACATTCATGCCACAATAAATAAATTACATTGAAAATTATGTTGGTTAGCATTCCACATAAAAAATTCTGTTTTTATCATTTACCTACTCGAGGGCGAGTAGGAATTAAGCTTAGGGATGCTTGATATGTCTCCAACGTATCTATAATTTTTGATTGTTCCATGCTATTATATATGATGTTTGGGATGTTTAATGGGCTTTATTATACCCTTTTATATTATTTTTGGGACTAACCTATTAACCCAAAGGCCCAGTCCAGATTGCTGTTTTTTTGCCTATTTTAGGGTTTTGTAGAAAAGGAATATCAAACGGAGTCCAAACGAAATGAAACCTTCGGGAGAGTTATTTTTGGAACAGTATCTTCACGAGAGACTTGAGAACCAAGGCAGAGGGGACACGTGGTGCCCACGAGGGTCCAGGGCGCGCCCCCACCCTCGTGGGCCCCACGTTGCTCCACCGACATACTCCTTCCTCCTATATATACCCATTGTTGGAAATATGCCCTAGAGGCAATAATAAAAGAGTTATTATTATATTTCCTTGTTCATGATAATCGTTTATTATCCATGCTATAATTGTATTGATTGGAAACTTAAATACATGTGTGGATAAATAGACAAACTTTGTGTCCCTAGTAAGCCTCTTCAGGACTAGCTCGTTGATCAAAGATGACCGCGGTTTCCAGGTCATAGACATGAGTTGTCATTTGATAACGGGATCACATCATTAGGAGAATGATGTGATGGACGAGACCCAAACGTTAAACATAGCTTTTGATCGTATCAGTTATCGCTATAGTTTTCTGCATGTCAAGTATAAGTTCCTATGACCATGAGATCATGTAACTCACTGACACCGTAGGAGTGCCTTGTGTGTGCCAAACGTCGCAACGTAACTGGGTGACTATAAAGGTACTCTACAGGTATCTCCGAAGGTGTCTGTTGAGTTGACATGGATCGAGACTGGGATTTGTCACTCCGTGTGACGGAGAGGTATCTCCGGGCCCACTCGGTAATACGTCATCTCAATGAGCTCAAAGTGACTAAGTAGTTAGTCACGGGATTATGTATTACAGAACGAGTAAAGAGACTTGCCGGCAACGAGATTGAACTAGGTATAGAGATACCGACGATCGAATCTCGGGCAAGTAACATACCGACGAGACAAAGGGAACTATATACGGGATTGCCTGAATCCTTGACATCGTGGTTCATCCGATGAGATCATCGAGGAACATGTGGGAACCAATATGGGTATCCAGATCCCGCTATTGGTTATTGACCTGGGAGTGTCTCGGTCATGTCCGCATAGTTTCCGAACCCGCAGGGTCTACACACTTAAGGTTCGGTGACGCTAGGGTTGTTAGTGAGAACAGTGCATGGTAACCGAAGGTTGTTCGGAGTCCCGGATGAGATCCCGGACGTGACGAGGGTCTCCGGAATGGTCCGGGGACGAAGATTGATATATAGGATGAGAGTGAACGGAGTCCAGAATTGTTCCGGGGAACGTCGGGAAGGAATCGGAGGACCGAAAGGTGTTTCGGGGGCCACGGTAAGTGTTACGGGCCCTATGGGCCATAAGTGGGGAGACGCAACAGCCCACTCAGGGGCTGTGCGCCCCCCCTAGGCCCCTCCACCTGCACCTAAGGGGCTGGGCCCCCCCTAGGGTAGCCGCACCCCCTAGTCTTGGGGGGCAAGGCGCCTGGGGGGGGGGAACCCTAACCCTGGCCGCAGCCCCCCCCTTGGCCGCCCCATCTGGCTTGGCCGCCGCCCCCTAGGGGAAACCCTAGGGGCGCCCCCTCCCCTCTCCCCCCCCCCTATATAAAGAGAGGCAGAGGGAGGGCAGCAACACAAGTTCGTGCCTCGGCGCTGCCCTCCCTCTCCCACGAATATCTTCGTCTATTTTGCAGTGCTTGGCGAAGCCCTGCTGGAATTCCTCCATCACCATCTCCACCACGCCGTCGTGCTGCTGGTTTTCTCCGTCAACCTCTCCTTTCCCCTTGCTGAATCAAGAAGGAGGAGACGTCCCCGAGCTGCACGTGTGAAGAACGCGGAGGCACCGTCCGTTCGGTGCTAGGATCTTTGGCGATTTGAATCGCGGCGAGTACGACTCCATCAACCGCGTTCTTGAACGCTTCCACTTCGTGATCTACAAGGGTATGTGGATCCGACTCTTCCCTCGTAGATGCATCTCCTAGATTGATCTTGGTGAGCGTAGGAAATTTTTTGTTTCCCATGCAACGTTCCCCAACAGTGGCATCATGAGCTAGGATCTTGCGTAGATGTTTTCACGAGTAGAACACAAAGGGGTTTGTGGGCGTTGATGTTTAGATTGCTTCCCTCCTTGGTCTTTCTTGATTCAGCGGCATTATGGGATGAAGCGGCCCGAACCAACTTTACATGTCCACGTACATGAGACCGGTTCCATCGACAGACATGCGACTTTTGTTGCATAAGATGGCTGGCGGGTGTCTGTCTCTCCTATCTTAGTTGAATCGGATTCGACAAAGGCGGTCCTTGTAGAAGGTTAAATAGCAACTTAAATATCACCGTTGTGGCTTTGCGTAGGTAAGAAGCGTTCTTGCTAGATACCCATAGCAGCCACGTAAAACATGCAACAACAATTTAGAGGACGTCTAACTTGTTTTTGCAGGGTATGTATGTGATATGATATGGCCAATGACATGATGAGATATATTTGATGTATGAGATGATCATGTTGTAATAGTTAATATCGACTTGCATGTCGATGTATACGGCAACCGGCAGGAGCCATAGGGTTGTCTTTAATTTTTGTATGACCTGCGTGTCAATCATTAAGCGCTATGCAATGCTTTACTTTATCGCTAAACGGTAGCAATAGTAGTAAGAGCATGGTGGGCGCGCGACAACCCCGATGGCGACACGATGATGGAGATCATGATGATGGGGATCATGGTGTTACGCCGGTGACGATGGAGATCATGCCGGTGCTTTGGAGATGGAGATCAAAAGCACGAGTTGATGGCCATATCATGTCACTTATGATTTGCATGTGATGTTAATCCTTTTATGCATCTTATTTTGCTTAGGACGACGGTAGCATTATAAGATGATCCCTCACTAAAATTTCAAGATAAAATTGTGTTCCCCCCGAGTGTGCGCCGTTGCGAAGGTTCGTCGTTTCGAAGCACCACGTGATGATCGGGTGTGATAGACTCTACGTTCGCATACCACGGGTGCAAGCCAGTTTTGCACATGCAGAACACTCGGGTTAGACTTGACGAGCCTAGCATGTACAGACATGGCCTCGGAACACGGAAGACCGAAAGGTCGAGCATGAGTCATATAGTAGATATGATCAACATGAAGATGTTCACCATTGACACCACCTCATCTCACGTGATGATCGGACTTGGGTTGGTGGATTTGGATCATGTCACGCTCGAATGACCAGAGGGATGTCAATTTGAGTGGGAGTTATAAATAATTTGATTAGGTAATAACTCACTTATCATGAACAATAGTCTAAAATGTCTTTGCAAATCTTTTGTTGTAGATGGCTCGCGCAGTAGCTCCCCTGAATTTTAATGCGTTCCTAGAGAAAGCTAAACTGAAAGATGATGGGAGCAACTTTGTGGACTGGCTCCGCAATCTGAGGATCATCCTCACAGCTGCCCAAAAGATTTATGTCTTAAATGCACCGCTAGGTGAACCCCCCGCTCCTCAGGCCTCTGCGGACGTTATGAACGCCTGGCAGTCGCGTTCGGATGACTACTCAGTAGTGCAGTGTGCCATATTGTATAGCTTGGAAGGAGGACTTCAAAGGCGTTTTGAACGTCATGGAGCATATGAGATGTTCCAGGAGTTGAAGTTCATCTTTGAAAAGAATGCCAAGATCGAGAGGTATGAGACCACCGATAAATTCTTTGCTTGCAAGATGGAGGAGAATTCGTCTGTCAGTGAGCACTTACTGAAGATGTCTGGGTACTATACCCGCATAGCTGATCTGGGACTTGTGTTCCCGGATGAGGCTATCATTGACAGAATTCTCCAGTCACTCCCGCCTAGCTACAAGAGCTTCGTGCAGCAGTATAACATGCAAGGGATGAACAAAACCATCGCCGAGCTGTTTTCGATGCTGAAAGTCGCTGAGGCAGACATGTTGGAAATATGCCCTAGAGGCAATAATAAATTGGTTATTATTATATTTCCTTGTTCACGATAATCGTTTATTATCCATGCTAGAATTGTATTGATAGGAAACTCAGATACATGTGTGGATACATAGACAAACACCATGTCCCTAGTAAGCCTCTAGATGACTAGCTCGTTGATCAATAGGTGGTTACGGTTTCCTGACCATGGACATTGGATGTCGTTGATAACGGGATCACATCATTAGGAGAATGATGTGATGGACAAGACCCAATCCTAAGCCTAGCACAGATCGTGTAGTTCGTATGCTAAAGCTTTTCTATATGTCAAGTATCTTTTCCTTAGACCATGAGATTGTGCAACTCACGGATACCGTAGGAATGCTTTGGGTGTACCAAACGTCACAACGTAACTGGGTGGCTATAAAGGTGCACTACAAGTATCTCCGAAAGTGTCTGTTGAGTTGGCACAAATCGAGACTGGGATTTGTCACTCCGTGTGACGGAGAGGTATCTCTGGGCCCACTCGGTAGGACATCATCATAATGTGCACAATATGTGATCAAGGAGTTGATCACGGGATGATGTGTTACGGAACGAGTAAAGAGACTTGCCGGTAACGAGATTGAGCGAGGTATCGGCATACCGACGATCGAATCTCGGGCAAGTGCTATACCGATAGACAAAGGGAATCGTATACGGGATTGATTGAATCCTTGACATCGTGGTTCATCCGATGAGATCATCGTGGAACATGTGGGAGCCAACATGGGTATCCAGATCCCGCTGTTGGTTATTGACCGGAGAGTTGTCTCGGTCATGTCTACATGGTTCCCGAACCCGTAGGGTCTACACACTTAAGGTTCGATGACGCTAGGGTTATAGGGAAAGTATGTACGCGGTTACCGAATGTTGTTCGGAGTCCCGGATGAGATCCCGGACGTCACGAGGAGTTCCGGAATGGTCCGGAGGTAAAGAGAATCGCGGCGAGTACGACTCCATCAACCGCGTTCTAGTAACGCTTCCGCTTAGCGATCTACAAGGGTATGTGGATCCAACTCTCCTCTCGTAGATGTGCATCTCCTAGATTGATCTTGGTGAGCGTAGGAAAATTTTTGTTTCCCATGCTACGTTCCCCAACAGTGGTATCAGAGCTAGGTTCTTGCGTAGATGCTTTCTCGAGTAGAACACAAAAGGGTTTGTGGGCGTTGATGTTTAAATTGCTGCCCTCCTTAGTCTTTCTTGATTCAGCGGTATTATGGGATGAAGCGGCCCGGACCAACTTTACATGTCCACGTACATGAGACCGGTTCCATCGACAGACATGTGACTTTTGTTGCATAAGATGGCTGGCGGGTGTCTGTCTCTCCTATCTTAGTTGAATCGGAATAGAACAAGGCGGTCCTTGTAGAAGGTTAAATAGCAACTTGAATATCACCGTTGTGGCTTTGCGTAGGTAAGAAGCGTTCTTGCTAGATACCCATAACAGCCACGTAAAACATGCAACAACAAATTAGAGGACGTCTAACTTGTTTTTGCAGGGTATGTATGTGATATGATATGGCCAATAACATGATGAGATATATTTGATGTATGAGATGATCATGTTGTAATAGTTAATATCGACTTGCATGTCGATGCATACGGCAACCGGCAGGAGCCATAGGGTTGTCTTTAATTTTGTATGACCTGCGTGTCAATCATTAAGCGCTATGTAATGCTTTACTTTATCGCTAAACGGTAGCAATAGTAGTAAGAGCATGGTGGGCGCGCGACAACCCCGATGGCGACACGATGATGGAGATCATGATGATGGAGATCATGGTGTTACGCCGGTGACGATGGAGATCATGCCGGTGCTTTGGAGATGGAGATCAAAAGCACGAGTTGATGGCCATATCATGTCACTTATGATTTGCATGTGATGTTAATCCTTTTATGCATCTTATTTTGCTTAGGACGACGGTAGCATTATAAGATGATCCCTCACTAAAATTTCAAGATAAAATTGTGTTCCCCCCGAGTGTGCGCCGTTGCGAAGGTTCGTCGTTTCGAAGCACCACGTGATGATCGGGTGTGATAGACTCTACGTTCGCATACAACGGGTGCAAGCCAGTTTTGCACATGCAGAGCACTCGGGTTAGACTTGACGAGCCTAGCATGTACAGACATGGCCTCGGAACACGGAAGACCGAAAGGTCGAGCATGAGTCATATAGTAGATATGATCAACATGAAGATGTTCACCATTGACACCACCTCATCTCACGTGATGATCAGACTTGGGTTGGTGGATTTGGATCATGCCACGCTCGAATGACCAGAGGTATGTCAATTTGAGTGGGAGTTATAAGTAATTTGATTAGTTAAAACTCACTTATCATGAACAATAGTCTAAGATGTCTTTGCAAATCTTTGGTTGTAGATGGCTCCCGCAATAGCTCCCCTGAATTTTAATGCGTTCCTAGAGAAAACTAAGCTGAAAGATGATGGGAGCAACTTTGTGGACTGGCTCCGCAATCTGAGGATCATCCTCACAGCTGCCCAAAAGGTTTATGTCCTAAATGCACCGCTAGGTGACCCCCCCGCTCCGGCCTCTGTGGACGTTATGAACGCCTGGCAGTCGCGTGCGGATGACTACTCAGTAGTGCAGTGTGCCATGTTGTATAGCTCGGAAGGAGGACTTCAAAGGCGTTTTGAACGTCATGGAGCATATGAGATGTTCCAGGAGTTGAAGTTCATCTTTGAGAAGAATGCCAAGATCGAGAGGTATGAGACCACCGATAAATTCTTTGCTTGCAAGATGGAGGAGAATTCGTCTGTCAGTGAGCACTTACTGAAGATGTCTGGGTACTATACCCGCATAACTAATCTGGGACTTGTGTTCCCGGAGGAGGCTATCATTGACAGAATTCTCCAGTCACTCCCACCTAGCTACAAGAGCTTCGTGCAGCAGTATAACATGCAAGGGATGAACAAATCCATCGCCGAGCTGTTTGTGATGCTGAAAGTCGCTGAGGCAGACATCCAGAAGGAGTATCAAGTGTTGATGGTCAATAAAACTACCAGTTTCAAGAAGAATGGCAAGGGCAAGAAGGGTAACTCTAAGAAGGGTGGCAAGGCAGTTGCTCATCCAGTGAAGAAACCCAAGGCTGGGCCCAAGCCAGAGACTGAGTGTTTCTATTGCAAGGGGAACGGCCACTGGAAGCGGAACTGCCCCAAGTATCTGGCAGACAAGAAGGGGGCCAACAACAACAACAAGCAAGGTATATGTGATATACATGTTATTGATGTGTACCTTACCAACTCTCGTTGTAGTGCCTGGGTATTTGATACCGGTTCGGTTGCTCACATTTGCAACTCTAAACAGGAACTACGGAATAAACGGAGGCTGGCGAAGGACGAAGTGACGATGCGCGTGGGGAATGGTTCCAAGGTTGATGTGATCGCCGTCGGCACGCTCGCTCTTCGATTACCATCGGGATTAGTTATGAACCTGAATAATTGTTATTTAGTGCCTGCGTTGAGCATGAACATTATATCCGGATCTTGTTTAATGCGAGACGGTTACTCATTTAAATCAGAGAATAAAGGTTGTTCTATTTATATGGGTAATATCTTTTATGGTCATGCACCCGAAGTAGGGGGTTTATTCTTATTGAATCTCGATAGTGATGATACACATGTTCATAACATTGATGCCAAAAAGATGTAGAGTTGATAACAATAGTACCACTTTCATGTGGCACTGCCGTCTGGGTCATATCGGCGTGAAACGCATGAGGAAGCTCCATGCTGATGGACTTTTGGAGTCTCTTGATTTTGAATCACTTGACACATGCGAGCCGTGCCTCATGGGCAAGATGACTAAGACCCCGTTTTCAGGAACAATGGAACGGGCAAGTGACTTATTGGAAATCATACATACTGATGTGTGTGGCCCGATGAGTGTCACGACGCGCGGTGGATATCGTTATTTTCTCACCTTTACTGACGACTTAAGTAGATATGGGTATATTTACTTGATGAAGCATAAGTCTGAAACGTTTGAAAAGTTCAAGCAATTTCAGAGTGAAGTTGAGAATCATCGTAACAAGAAGATCAAGTTCCTACGATCTGATCGAGGGGGAGAGTATCTGAGTTATGAGTTTGGCAATCACTTAAGAAAATGTGGAATTGTTTCACAGTTGACGCCACCTGGAACACCACAGCGTAATGGTGTGTCCGAACGTCGTAATCGAACCCTATTAGATATGGTGCGTTCTATGATGTCTCTTGCCGATTTGCCACTATCGTTTTGGGGATATGCGTTAGAGACAGCTGCATTCACTTTAAATAGGGCTCCATCTAAGTCCGTTGAGACAACACCGTATGAACTATGGTTTGGTAAGAAACCTAAGTTGTCTTTTCTCAAAGTTTGGGGTTGCGATGCTTATGTAAAAAGGCTTCAGCCAGAAAAGCTCGAACCCAAAGCGGACAAATGTGTCTTCATAGGATACCCAAAAGAAACTGTTGGGTACACCTTCTATCTCAGATCCGAGGGCAAAGTGTTTGTCGCTAAGAATGGGTCCTTTCTCGAGAAAGAGTTTCTCTCGAAAGAATTGAGTGGGAGGAAGGTAGAACTTGATGAGGTTATTGAACCTCTGCTTCAACCAGAGAGTGGCGCAGCACAGAAAGATGTTTTTGTGGAGCCTGCAACGGTTGAAGAGGAAGCCAATGATGATGATCAAGAAGCTTCTGATCAAGTTACTACCGAACCTCGTAGGTCGACAAGGGTACGCACTGCACCTGAGTGGTATGGTAACCCTGTCTTGGAGGTCATGTTGTTGGACAACAGTGAACCTACGAGCTATGGAGAAGCGATGGTGGGCCCGGATTCCGACAAATGGTTAGAGGCCATGAAATCCGAGATGGGATCCATGTATGAAAACAAAGTATGGACTTTGGAAGTATTACCTGAAGGGCGGAAGGCCATTCAGAATAAATGGATTTTTAAGAGGAAGACGGACGCTGACGGTAATGTCACCGTGTATAAAGCTCGACTTGTGGCAAAGGGTTTTTCACAAGTTCAAGGAGTTGACTACGATGAGACTTTCTCACCCGTAGCGATGCTTAAATCTGTCCGAATCATGTTAGCAATAGCTGCATATTTCAATTATGAAATTTGGCAGATGGATGTCAAAACAGCGTTCCTTAACGGTTTTCTTAAGGAAGAGTTGTATATGATACAACCGGAAGGTTTTGTCGATCCAGAGAATGCTGACAAAGTTTGCAAACTCCAGCGTTCCATTTATGGGCTGGTGCAAGCATCTCGGAGTTGGAATCTTCGCTTTGATGAGGTGATCAAAGCGTTTGGGTTTGTACAAGTTTACGGAGAAGCTTGTATTTACAAGAAAGTGAGTGGGAGCTCTATAGCGTTTCTAATATTATATGTGGATGACATATTGCTAATTGGAAACAATATAGAATTTTTGGATAGCGTGAAGGGGTATTTGAACAAGAGTTTTTCGATGAAGGACCTCGGTGAAGCTGCTTTCATATTGGGCATCAAGATCTATAGAGATAGATCGAGACGCTTGATAGGACTTTCACAAAGTACATACCTTGATAAAGTTTTGAAGAAGTTCAAAATGGATCAATCCAAGAAGGGGTTCTTGCCGGTATTGCAAGGTACAAAATTGAGTAAGACTCAATGCCCAGTGACTGCGGAAGATAGAGAAAAGATGAGTGTCATCCCCTATGCTTCAGCCATAGGCTCTATCATGTATGCAATGCTGTGCACAAGACCAGATGTCAGCCTTGCCATAAGTATGGCCGGAAGGTTTCAAAGTAATCCTGGTATGGATCACTGAACAGCGGTCAAGAATATCCTAAAGTACCTGAAAAGGACTAAGGAGATGTTTCTCGTTTATGGAGGTGATCAAGAACTCGTCGTAAAGGGTTACGTCGATGCAAGCTTTGACACTGATCCGGATGACTCTAAGTCTCAAACCGGATACGTATATATTCTCAACGGGGGAGCGGTAAGCTGGTGCAGTTCCAAGCAAAGCGTGGTAGCCGATTCTACATGCGAAGCGGAGTACATAGCTGCCTCGGAGGCGGCAAAGGAAGGTGTCTGGATGAAGGAGTTCATGACAGATCTTGGAGTTGTGCCTAGTGCATTGAACCCAATGACTCTGTTTTGTGACAACACTGGTGCCATTGCTCTAGCCAAGGAACCAAGGTTTCACAAGAGGACCAGACACATAAAGCGACGCTTCAATTCCATCCGCGATTCAGTCAAGGAGGAGGACATAAGCATTTGCAAAGTACACACGGATTTGAATGTTGCAGATCCGTTGACTAAGCCTCTTCCACGGGCTAAGCATGTTTAACACCAAGACTCTATGGGTGTTAGATTCATTACCTTGTAATGCTAGATTATTGACTCTAGTGCAAGTGGGAGACTGTTGGAAATATGCCCTAGAGGCAATAATAAAAGAGTTATTATTATATTTCCTTGTTCATGATAATCGTTTATTATCCATGCTATAATTGTATTGATTGGAAACTTAAATACATGTGTGGATAAATAGACAAACTTTGTGTCCCTAGTAAGCCTCTTCAGGACTAGCTCGTTGATCAAAGATGACCGCGGTTTCCAGGTCATAGACATGAGTTGTCATTTGATAACGGGATCACATCATTAGGAGAATGATGTGATGGACGAGACCCAAACGTTAAACATAGCTTTTGATCGTATCAGTTATCGCTATAGTTTTCTGCATGTCAAGTATAAGTTCCTATGACCATGAGATCATGTAACTCACTGACACCGTAGGAGTGCCTTGTGTGTGCCAAACGTCGCAACGTAACTGGGTGACTATAAAGGTACTCTACAGGTATCTCTGAAGGTGTCTGTTGAGTTGACATGGATCGAGACTGGGATTTGTCACTCCGTGTGACAGAGAGGTATCTCCGGGCCCACTCGGTAATACGTCATCTCAATGAGCTCAAAGTGACTAAGTAGTTAGTCACGGGATTATGTATTACGGAACGAGTAAAGAGACTTGCCGGCAACGAGATTGAACTAGGTATAGAGATACCGACGATCGAATCTCGGGCAAGTAACATACCGACGAGACAAAGGGAACTGTATACGGGATTGCCTGAATCCTTGACATCGTGGTTAATCCGATGAGATCATCGAGGAACGTGTGGGAACCAATATGGGTATCCAGATCCCGCTATTGGTTATTGACCTGGGAGTGTCTCGGTCATGTCCGCATAGTTTCCGAACCCGCAGGGTCTACACACTTAAGGTTCGGTGACGCTAGGGTTGTTAGTGAGAACAGTGCATGGTAACCGAGGGTTGTTCGGAGTCCCGGATGAGATCCCGGACGTGACGAGGGTCTCCGGAATGGCCCGGGGACGAAGATTGATATATAGGATGAGAGTGAACGGAGTCCGGAATTGTTCCGGGGAACGTCGGGAAGGAATCGGAGGACCGAAAGGTGTTTCGGGGGCCACGGTAAGTGTTACGGGCCCTATGGGCCATAAGTGGGGAGACGCAACAGCCCACTCAGGGGCTGTGCGCCCCCCCTAGGCCCCTCCACCTGCGCCTAAGGGGCTGGGCCCCCCCTAGGGCAGCCGCACCCCCTAGTCTTGGGGGGCAAGGCGCCTGGGGGCGGGAACCCTAACCCTGGCCGCAGCCCCCCCCCCCCTTGGCCGCCCCATCTGGCTTGGCCGCCGCCCCCTAGGGGAAACCCTAGG
>LR738710.1:859947150-859968320 GCA_902687465.1 Secale cereale | reverse complement strand
CCCCCCCCTTGGCCGCCGCCCCATCTGGCTTGGCCGCCGCCCCCTAGGGGAAACCCTAGGGGCGCCCCCTCCCCTCTCTCCCCCCTATATAAAGAGAGGCAGAGGGAGGGCAGCAACACAAGTTCGTGCCTCGGCGCTGCCCTCCCTCTCCCACGAATATCTTCGTCTATTTTGCAGTGCTTGGCGAAGCCCTGCTGGAATTCCTCCACCACCATCTCCACCACGCCGTCGTGCTGCTGGTTTTCTCCGTCAACCTCTCCTTTCCCCTTGCTGGATCAAGAAGGAGGAGACGTCCCCGAGCTGCACGTGTGAAGAACGCGGAGGCACCGTCCGTTCGGTGCTAGGATCTTCGGCGATTTGAATCGCGGCGAGTACGACTCCATCAACCGTGTTCTTGAACGCTTCCGCTTAGCGATCTACAAGGGTATGTGGATCCGACTCTTCCCTCGTAGATGCATCTCCTAGATTGATCTTGGTGAGCGTAGGAAAATTTTTGTTTCCCATGCAACGTTCCCCAACACCCATGTACCCTGAAAACATTGAAGCAACAGAGAAAACCCTAATTCCACCGCCGCAACCTTCTGTTCCTGTGAGATCCCATCTTGGGGCCTGTTCCGGAGCTCCGCCGGAGGGGGGATCTTCCATGGAGTGCTTCTACATCAACACCATCGCCTCACCATGAGTTGTGAGTAGTTTACCACAGACCTTCGTGTCCATAGTTAGTACCTAGATGGCTTCTTCTCTCTTTTTGGATCTCAATACCAAGTTCTCCTCGGTCTTCGAGGAGATCTATTCGATGTAATATTTTTGCGGTGTGTTTGTCGAGATCCGATGAATTGTGGGTTTATGATCAAGATTATCTATGAGAAATATTTGGTTCTTTTCTGAATTCTTTTATGTATGATTATAATATCCTTGCAAGTCTCTTTGAATTATCGGTTTGGTTTGGACTACTAGATCTATAGTTCTTGCAATGGGAGAAGTGCTTGGCTTTAGGTTCAATCTTGCGGTGTCCTTTCCCAGTGACAGCAGGGGCAGCAAGGCACGTATTATATTGTTGCCATCAAGGATAAAAATATGGGGTTTATATCATATTGATTGAGTTTATCCCTCTACATCATGTCATCTTGCTTAAAGCATTACTCTGTTCTTATGAGCTTAATACTCTAGATGCATGCTGGATAACAGTCGATGTGTGGAGTAATAGTAGTAGATGTAGAATCGTTTCGGTCTACTTGTCACGGACATGATGCCTATATATAATGATCAGGCCTAGATATTCTCATAATTATTTGCTTTTCTATCAATTGCTTGACAGTATTTTGTTCACCCACCGTAGAATTCTGCTATCATGAGAGAAGCCACTAGTGAAACCTATGGCCCCCGGGTCTATTCTCAACATATTAATCTACAATCTACTTTACTTTGCTGTTTTTACTTTCTGTTCTTATATCCAAAAAATACCAAAAATATTAAACTATCCTATCTATCAGATCTCACTTTCGTAAGTGACCGTAAAGGGATTGACAACCCCTTATCGCGTTGGCTGCAAAGTTCTTATTTGTTTGTGCAGGTGCGAGGGACTCGCGCGTGGTCTCCTACTGGATTGATACCTTGGTTCTAAAAAATTGAGGGAAATACTTACGCTACTATGCTGCATCACCCTATTCTCTTTGAGGGAATACAACGCAAGCTCGAGAAGTAGCAGCGCACTACACCCAAAGTTTGTGTTTTTGCATCGCACAAACCAACAAGCAGTTTAATCATCCTAAAGGAAACTCTTGGCACATTATTTTTATAATACAATGGAATTGTACATGGGGATAATTATTTTTGTTGAAAAGTTTCTGTAATTCAAGATTTGCAAAGTTTCCATGGGCATGAACAAAGTTCAAGAAGCTCCCCCATTTCAACGATGCTCGGCCTTCTTACTTTCACTTTTATTTTGAAAAGTTGTAGGTTTCTGTCGGTGTACTAAGGTAGGAGTACCTCAGTACCCCAACTTGTGCACGGGCAGTTGCAGCTTCCCGCGGCAAGGTTTACTGCGTGCTCGCCGGAGACCTTCCTGCTCCCTATTCAACCATTCAAAAACAAAGTATGCAAGACATAAGACCGAGACCCCGGCAAGAGGAGCTTGCCGGGAAGGCCGTACCAGGCTCGAGACCGCCCCACTAGCACAAGGCCCTGGCAAGAGGAGCTTGCCAGGAAGACTAGAAGACAAAGCCTCGGCGCTACATGCGCCCCGGCAAGGGGCCCGGAGAGCGGCAAGCTCCCGGGCCCGGCAAGATCGAGGCCCCGGCAAGGTGCTTGCCGGGGAGGTTGCGCTGTGTGCCCGCGCTCCAGCTCATCGGCCCACGCGTCGCCCTGGGGCCTATCCAGGGACGCGTGGCGGATGGCTGTGCAGCCTGGGGTACGCGGTGGCACTCCACGGTGATGGATCCATCGCCGTGGCAGACGGAGACGCTAAGGCGGGAACTTTTGGGGTCGACGGCGACGGGCATTAAATGCCCTTGTCCCCCGCTGTTAGAGTAGGTATAGACCACTGTTCAGTACTGTAGCTCCACTGTTCCCGCACTATTACAACTACCACCTCTTTTACTTTTTTACCCCTTTCTCCTACGTTGACACCTGTCGGTGACCCCTTACACTATAAAAGGAGGCCCATGCACAACGTGGAGGGGGGTTCGGAACCTAGATCACTCTCACGCTCGGTGTAGCTGCTTCTTCAAGCTCCCGAGCACTCAACTCAATACACGACCAAGCAGGAGTAGGGTTTTACGCATCCGTGCGGCCCGAACCTGGGTAAAACTGCCCGCGTGCTCGTCATGATCCGCTCTTTGTGCTCCCTCCGCCCTCGTACCGCACAGACAAGGGACTCCGGTCCCATAGGTGTTCGTGGCGGACAGTTTCCCCCGACATCTTTGGCGCGCCAGGTAGGGGGCGTCGAGGTTGTGCGAACCTGATCCGGCGTTCGCGCGGGCGCATTCTTCATCAACCTCTCCAGCTTCATCAGCAACTTCATCAGCGACAACTCCATGGCCCCGAAGAAGAAGCCTTCGGAGGTCGGAGGCCCGTCTGCGTCTCACCCGCCGCCACCAGAACCAACGGTGGGCGGGGGAGACGCCGTCGGAAGGGTGGTTGCCGGTGAGGACACTCACGGCGCCACCAGATCCAAGAACAGGACGGACGACCGGACCTCGGTCTCCGTGGACGCGCCGCGTCCATCTCAGCACACGACGACCCAGCAGCGCCATACCACGGGAGGTGGTATCCGCTTGCTGGGGCAAGGCCAGACCGGAGGCTCGCGGGACGCCCCGGACCCCCGTCCGGGCACAAGCAAAGCGAAGGCGCCGGCGCGGGACCCCGCTCCTTCTAACGTTGTTAGAAGTCCGAGCGTATCCCGCTCCTCGCACCGCTCGCCCGCGTTCCCCTCCACTCCAGCGGAAGCGCTCGCAAGGGCGCAACTGCTCCTCGACTTTCCTCCAGCGGCCGACAAGGCCGAAGAATGGAGGGCCACCATCCGGAGCCTGATAGACTTCGCCAACAACGACTCTCCACAGCAGCCGTCGACCTCATGGCCGCGGCAAGCTGAGAAGACGAAGGCTATCGGCGACAAGACCGCCGGGGGTGCGACAAGCGTGCACTCCCCGCCGCAGAAGCAGAAGACGCCGCCCCGCCGGAACAACCCCGACGACGGCTCCACAGCCTCGTCGGACCCGCGGGCTCGTCGGGACCAGCGCCAGGTCCTCGACGACCGGCGAGATGAAGACGCTCGGACCACAATCGAGCGCCGCCGAGAAGCTCGGCGACAATCAGACAAGAGAGCTGGGAACACTGTCGACGCGCACGCGCCCGGTGAGCCAGGCGACTTGCCGTACGCGGCAGGCTGCCCTGCGTTCACCCGCGAGCTGCGGCGCGTCCAGTGGCCCAGCATGAAGAATTTCAAGCCCGACGTACCCGAGAAGTACGACGGCAAGACGCACCCCTCGGAGTTTCTCAGCGTCTACACCATCGCAGTACAAGCTGCCGGGGGGCGCGACGAGAAGATCTTGGCGAATTACTTCCCGCTCGTGCTAAAGCCGAACGTCCGTTCGTGGCTCATGCACTTGCCGGAAGGTTCCATCTCTTCTTGGGCCGACCTTTGCCACCAGTTTGTTGGCGCCTTCACCGGCGGCCACAAACCCCATGGCCAGGAGAGCGATCTCCATATTTTGGCCCAGAAGGAAGGCGAGCCCCTGCGCAAGTATATCCAACGCTTCAGCTGGGTGCAGCACAACATCCCTGACGTTCACCCTGCCGCGGTTATCAGCGCGTTCCATCAGAACGTGCGTAACCGCCGCATGCGTGAGGAAATGGCGATGACCAAGATTAGGGACGTCAGCGAGCTCTACGCTCTTGCTGACAAGTGCGCACGCGCAGAAGAGGGGAGGAAACTCCCCGGGGAGGATGCTGGCGCAGGAGGAAGCGACAGCGACGACGCCGCCCCGGCAAAGAAGAGCCGGCGGCGAAACAACAGAAAGAAGGGCAAGAAGGAGGTGCTTGCCGTCGAGAAGTCCGGCAAGGAGGCCCCCGCCAAGCAAGCGCAGGCTGGCGGCTCCGGCAAGGAGCCTGCCCCTGCGGCGGCGGCCGACAAGCCAGGTAGCTCCGACAAGCAATACTGTAAGATTCACCGCACCAAGGGTCACGATCTCTCCAATTGCAAGCGCGTCGAGTACCTCGTCGAGCAGCAAAAAGCTGAGTACGAGAGGCGCGACAAGGAGAAGGCCCAAGGTGGCGGGGAAGAGCCCAGCAAGAAGCGGCCGTTCAACGGCCGGGGAGGACGCCGCGGCAAGGCTAAGCAGCGGCAAGGGGATCGACCTCCCCGGGGCCGCGACAACGACGAAGACGATGATGAAGACATGGAGGACGACGAGAACAGCGAGCAGGAGTTCCAGAAGGCCACAGAGGTCCTGTGCGTCGACGGTGGCGCCTCCCTGCACACCTCCCACCGCCAGCTAAAACAGTGGGTGCGTGAGGTGAACGCAGCGGAGCCGCCCGTGGAGTCGCGCAGGCTCCTCAAATGGTCCAGCACGCCCATCGTTTTTGATCTTGAGGATCACCCTGACCGCACCACTGCGGTCGGGTGCTTGCCGATGCTGGTTTCTCCCACCATCCGCAACCTCAAGGTCACCAAAATGTTGGTAGACGGCGGGGCCGGGCTGAACTTGATCTCCTCCGCTGTGATCAAAAAACTCCAGATTCAAGATGGCGAGCTCGAAGAGACCGGTTCATTCCAAGGAATCAACCCGGGAAGGAGCAAGCCCAAGGGAAAGATCACTCTGCCGGTGACCTTTGGCGGGGAGCTCAACTTCAGAACTGAGCGCATCACCTTTGACGTCGCCGATATTCCATTGCCCTACAATGGAATACTTGGCCGTCCTGCCCTCGCCAAGTTCATGGCAGCTTCCCACTATGCTTACAACGTGCTGAAGATGCCGGGGCCGATAAGCGTCATCACTGTCCACAGCGACAAGAAGGATGCGCTTATTTGCGCCGACAAGATTTACCGGGATGCGGCAGCTGCGGCCGAGAAGGATACTCTTGCCGCTGAAGCTCCCGGGGGGAAGAAGACGAAGACCAAGTCCGACAAGTGCTCTGGGACCCACTCCGGCAACCGCACCTCTTCGGAGTGCTGCGCTGCCGTCGAGGACGTTCCATCGAGCTCCACCGGCAAGAGTAAGAAAGGAATGGCTGCTCCTCCGGCAACCAAGAAAGTGTCCGCAAAGGAGGACGGCACTGGTGGTACCTTCACCATCAGTGCCACCCTTGACAGCAAATAGGAAAGCGCGCTCGTCGCCTTCCTGCGGGCGAATGTCGATGTGTTTGCCTGGCAACCATCTGACATCCCCGGTGTTCCCAGGAAGGTGATTGAGCACAAGCTTGCTGTCTGTCCTCATGCGCGGCCCATCAAGCAAAAAGTGAGGAAGCAAGCCGTGGAGCGCCAAGAGTTCATCAACGAGGAAATCAAGAAGCTAGAGGCAGCAGGCCTAGTTAGAGGTGTGATCCATCCGACGTGGTTGGCAAACCCAGTCGTCGTGCGCAAGGCCAACGGGAAGTGGAGACTCTGTATAGACTTCACCGATGTGAATAAAGCATGTCCCAAGGATCCATTCCATTTGCCGCGCATTGACCAGATCGTTGACTCCACTGCCGGATGTGAGCTACTCTGCTTTCTTGATGCATACTCAGGCTATCATCAGATTTTCATGGCCAAGGAAGATGAAGAGAAGACTGCATTTATCACTCCATGTGGCACTTATTGCTTCATACGCATGCCATTTGGACTGAAGAATGCAGGCTCAACTTTTGCAAGGGTAGTGTACACTGCTTTTGAGCCACAGATCCACAGGAATGTAGAAGATTACATGGATGACATCGTGGTGAAGAGCAAGAGCAAAGAAACCTTGATTCAAGACTTGGAAGAAACGTTTCAGAACCTGCGCAGGATACAGCTCAAGTTGAACCCCGAGAAGTGCGTCTTTGGAGTTCCCTCCGGCAAGCTTCTCGGGTTCTTTGTATCACAGAGGGGGATTGAAGCCAACCCCGACAAGATTAAAGCCATTGAGCAGATAGAGGCCCCGAAGCGCGTCAAGGATGTCAGAAGGCTTGCAGGTTGTGTTGCTGCCCTCAGTAGGTTCATTTCAAAGTCTGCAGAACGCGCCCTACCTTTCTTCAAAATCTTGAAGAAGGCAGGTCCCATGAAGTGGACTCCGGAAGCGGAGGCGGCGTTGCAGGATTTGAAACGGTACCTGTCCTCCACTCCTATACTTGTCGCACCTAGACCACAGGAAAAGTTGTTGCTATACTTAGCGGCAACCAACCAAGTGGTTAGTGCTGCGTTAGTAGCGGAGAGGGAGTCCGACGAGGAGTCAGCATCACCGGCAAGCGAATCCAGCGACAAGCAGGGGGCTGTCCCGACAAGCTCTGGTCCCGACAAGGAAGACTCTGCGCAGGAACAAGGAGAGGTGCGGAAGAAGATGGTGCAGCGCCCAGTGTATTTTGTAAGTTCCCTTCTCCAGGGGGCTAGATCAAGATACTCTGGTGTGCAAAAATTGCTTTTCGGCCTCCTCATGGCCTCGAGAAAGCTGCGCCATTACTTCCAAGCCCATGAGATAACAGTGGTCACTCGCTTTCCGTTGAAGAGGATATTGCACAATCCAGAAGCAACAGGAAGGATCGTCGAGTGGGCGCTGGAACTGTCAAGCTTTGGACTCAAGTTTGAAAGTACTTCAACCATACAGAGCCGAGCTTTGGCAGAATTCATAGCTGAGTGGACCCCAACGCCAGAAGAAGAAGTTCAAGAAACAAGTGCACCCGTACAGGAAGCGACAAGTGAATGGGTAATGTATTTTGACGGCGCCTTCTCGCTGCAAGGCGCCGGTGCTGGCGTGGTACTCATCGCGCCCACCGGAGAACACCTCAAATATGTTATCCAGATGCACTTTCCCAGGGAGCAAGCGACAAACAACACTGCAGAATATGAAGGCTTGCTCGCCGGCCTCAGGATTGCGGCCGAACTTGGGATCAGAAAGCTGATTGTGCGGGGCGATTCGCAGTTGGTGGTCCGGCAAGTTAACAAGAGCTATCAGAGCCCTTTGATGGAAGCTTATGTCGATGAAGTGAGAAAGCTTGAAGAGCACTTTGAAGGTTTGCAGATGGAGCACGTTCCGAGAGCTCAAAATGAAATTGCAGATGGCCTTTCGAAGTGCGCCGCGATGAAGTTACCTGTGGAGCCAGGGACCTTCTTACTCAAGCTGACTCAGCCATCCGTTACACCATCAATTGGGCAGTCCAAGAAGAGAAAGTTGGTCTCCGGCGACTACTTGCCGGCGGACCTTCCTGAAACCGCCGCCAAGGTCCCCAAGATCAACAACCAGAACGCTGAGGAACAGTTTGCTCCTGCGAGTCCTCGGGCTTGTACAGTTGAAGCAAACGTTCCCGGCAAGCATCGCCCCGGCGAGCTTGCCGGGGGACCATCAGCTCCGGCAGAACCAGAGGTCCTTGCCGTAGAAGCTGAGGTTCCCGCAGCGGCCCTCGAGCCTTTAGTCCTCGCCGTCGAGCCTCGGGCTCCGGCATGGGCGCAGCAGATCGTCCGTTTTCTGCAAACTGGAGAACTTCCCGACGACCCTCAAGAGATAGAGAAGATAACCAGGCAGTCAAGTATGTACCAGTTCGTGGATAATGAGCTATACAGAAGAAGACTCAATGGTGTCAGGTTGAAGTGCATCTCCAGAGAAGACGGACAGAAGCTGTTGGCAGAAATACACGGAGGCATATGCGGCCACCACATTGGCGCAAGGGCGCTTGCCGGCAAAGCTTTCCGGCAAGGGTTCTTTTGGCAAGAAGCCCTCCAAGATGCAACTGCACTAGTAACCAAGTGTGAAGCGTGCCAGTTCCATGCAAAGCAAATCCATCAGCCAGCTCAAGCTCTCCAAACAATCCCTTTGTCATGGCCCTTCTCGGTCTGGGGGCTCGATATCCTCGGCCCTTTCCCTCGTTCTGTCGGGGGCTTTGAGTACTTGTACGTTGCAATCGACAAGTTCACAAAGTGGCCAGAAGTGGAGCCAGTGAGGAAGGTGACAGCACAGTCAGCAGTCAGGTTCTTCAGGTCAATTGTTTGCCGTTTCGGGATCCCTAACAGGATCATCACCGACAACGGTACGCAATTCACTAGTCGCACCTTCATGCAGTACGTCCAAGACCTTGGCGCCAAGGTCTGTTTCGCTTCTGTTGCTCACCCGAGGAGCAACGGTCAAGCGGAGAGGGCAAACGCTGAAGTGCTGCGCGGACTCAAGACAAGGACCTTTGACAGGCTGCGTAAGTGCGGAAGAAATTGGATAGAGGAGCTTCCGGCGGCTCTTTGGTCAATCAGAACGACACCAAGTCGAGCCACCGGACAGACACCCTTTGCTCTAGTCTATGGAGCAGAGGCAGTTCTCCCCACGGAACTCGTATACGGATCTCCTCGAGTGCTCGCTTATGATGAGCTCGAGCAAGAGCAACTGCGGCAAGATGACGCATTGCTCCTTGAGGAGGGACGTCTCCAGGCTGCTGTACGAGCTGCTCGATACCAGCAAGCTTTGCACCGCTACCATAGCCGCAAAGTCAAGGCCAGGAGTCTCGAGGAAGGCGACCTTGTTCTTCGGCGTGTTCAGTCCGCCAGGAATTCCAACAAGTTGACGCCGAAGTGGGAAGGCCCTTATCGGGTGAGACAAGTTACGAGGCCCGGCGCTGTCCGCCTCGAGACCGAAGAAGGCTTACCGGTGAGCAACTCCTGGAACATAGAGCATCTTCGCAAGTTTCACCCCTAAGGCGCGGTTGCCGTGATCCGCTCCGGCAACCACCTTTTGTACAAGCTTTGCCGCTGTTGCATGTAACCCTTTGTACAAAGCCGGGCGCAGACCCCGTGCATCAGTAAAGCTTTCGTGTTTTTCGCATCGATTGCCTTTTGCATGCTTCTCTTTGCTGTTTGCATGTTCTGTTTGGCGTTTGATGCAACACTCAAGTATACAGTAAGCATTAGCACGCCGAAAGGCAATATGCATTGTTTCCCTCTCCCTTTTCTTTCCTCTTAAAGCAGAAGGAACGTTCCTCGCGCACAAGTTTGCCGGGGGGGAAGGAGGTGGAAGAGGAACCAAGTGCTGTTCAAGAAAGAGAAGTCTTACCGGAAAGCAAGCAACATATGAGAGATAAGTTATTAGAATTTGACCAGTTCAAATTTTAAAATTTAGTTGTCTTCCTTGAACGATCACATTTTGTATGGAAAACCTGTGCGCGGAGGAACCTACCCGTAGCTTGCCGCACCCTTATCTTGTTTTCGAGTTCACTCAACGATTTAAGTGAGCTGCGACAAGTGTCGCGCCCTTGCTTCGTTTCCGAGTACGCTCAGCAAGCTAAGTGCGTTTGCGACTAGCTGCGGCAAGGTTGCTTGCCGGCGAGAACCTTGGCCAGCAGGCTGCTCAGAGTCTAGCACTCAGCGCTCGCGGCAAAGGCCCCTTGCCGGCAAGCTCCCCGGGAGCGTAGGGTGAAAAACATACAAAGTCAAAGATTGAAACAAGGAAGATAACATTGCACCGATTAATCAAAATAAAGTAAATATCTTACAAGGATAACTTGTCGCAATGGACTAATGAGTTCATGACATAATGCGCAGCAACAAAAAGATAAAGATAAATGGAGCCCTAGTCTACGCGGTCGCCTTCCTTCCTGCCAAGCTTTGCCACCTTGGCGATGATGTGGGAGACCTGCTCCTTCAGGGCCTCCGTATCTGCATCAGCCGGCAAGCTACGAAGAACGTTCGTGAGGTTGATTCCCGGGTTGCGGTACAAGATCTTCGTCAGCACCCGCTCCAGAGTTCCCGCGCAGAGCAGGCGCGACTCCTCGGCCAGCTGCGCGGGGATGCGGTTCCGGAGACTTGCAAGGGCCGGAGCGACCCCTCTGAAGAAGAGGCTGAGCCTGGCGCTGTGCGGGAGATCCGGATCCGGCGAGTAGATGAGATGTTCGACCTTCAACGCCAGCAACTCCTGGTCAATATTGGACGCAGAAGAAACCAGCTCTTCGGTCCACACTTCAATGGTCTGCCGGAAGAGCTCGGACGCCTTGTTGACGTTCTCCACCAAGGTCCGCTCCTTGCGGAGCTCATCCTTCAACTTGGTCTCCTGAGCCCGGGCAGCATCGAGCGATTCCTTCAGAGTGGTGACCTTCAGCTCCAAGTCCTCGATGGAGTCCTTGGCGGCCTTCAGCTCGTCGCCCCTCTTGGAGAGACTCACCTGAAGCTCGGAGTTTGTGTGAGCATCCTTCTCGCGCTCCAAGATGAGCGCGGCAACCTTCTCGGCGCTCACCTTCATCGCCTTCTCCAACTGCTCAACCTTGGCGGCGAGCTCTTTCTTGGCGTCTTCCGCGGCAACCGCGGCGGCTTTCGCCTCCTTCAGCTCCCCGCCAAGGGCAGCTTCGCGAGCGGTAAGGTCCTCCTCATGGGAGTCCAGCTCGACCTTCCGCTGCGCGAGCTCTCCCTCTCGCCGGGACATCTCCACCCCGGCGAGACGCTGCTGCTCTTCAGCTTCAGCCTTCTCGAGCACCCACTCCTGGTACTCGCCGGCGAGACGCTCACGCTCCTCCGCCACCTGGCGGAGGGCAGCCTGATTGGCGGCGCTGAGCTCCGCCGCACGCTTCTCCATTTCCGCCGCGGCCTTGGCGGCAAGGGCCTCCCGGGAGGCCAGTTTCGCCTGCCTGGCCCGGTAAAGGGCCAGGAGCTGGTGGAGCAACCTCTCCTCCTCGGGCCCCTCACTCCCGCCGGGCGCCTGGACGATCTTCAAGCCTGCGGAGGCGAGGACTTCTCCGTCGAATGCCTCGCCCTCCGCAGGAACTCGCGATGAAGACCCCCACGGCATCTGGATGAAGACGCCGTTGGGGGCCTCGAGATAGTACCTCTGCTCCTCGCCGGCGGAGGGGCCGGTGGCCGGTGCAGCATCCGATGCTCCCGCCGCCTCCGGGTCGGCGGTGCGACCACCGTCCCCCTCCCCGGCCGCTGCGTCTGCAGCCGGAGCAGTCTCTTGCGCGGCCGGCTCGGCGGCCTCGGCTATCTCCTCGACGACAGGAGCGTCGCCGCCACCGCCCTGCGCGCCCTCCTCCTCAAGGTCGATAACCTCCGTCTCCATGGGCGCGGGAGGAGGAAGATCTAAAAAGAAGAAGAAGGAAAAGAAGTTCAAGACTCAAGCAAATATCCAAAAAAGAGACAAGCCAGGAAGACAAGTCACAAAGCTTACCTTGGCGGACGTCCTCAGCGGCGGGCTCCCTCGCCGGGGAGCTCGGCCTTGTCGGAGTAGTCACCCTCGCCGGGGAACTTGGCCTTGGCGGGGTGGCCGCCCTCGCCGGGCTGCTCGCTCCAGGCGGGGTACTCTGCCTCGGCGGAGTACCCACCCTGGGCGGAGCACTCTCCCTTGCCGGAGAGTTCTGCCTTGGCGGGGATGGCGGGGCCTGCGGCTCCTCAGCAGTGGTCTCCGGGCGCTCTTCCCGCTGGGGCTCCACCTCTGCACAGAACAAGACAAGAGATGTCAAGACGTGAAGACAAAATCAAATCCTCAGGCGTTCCCCGACAAGCGAAAAGAGAGAACCCCAGACTTACGCTGGGGGCTGCGCTGCGGGCTGCGCTGGGGGCTGCTCATCGGAGCAGCGCTCGAGTCCGGCAGGCTCGGCTCCGGCACACCCCCTGTTGCTGCCGCTGCTGAGCCTTCCGCGACCTCGGCCTCGGGCGCCTTGGCCTTCTTCGCTGCGCGATGGGCCAGGGTCCTGAAATCAGAACAGTAGACAGAGTCAGCATCAACAGAAAAATCAAGACAGAAATCAAGAAGATATGAGGTCCCGAATCCTTACTCTTGGTCCTCCTCGTCGTCCTCGCTCAGGGCGGAGAAGTCATACTCCACCGTGGGCGCGTCGGCGCGAGGAGCGGAAGACGAAGGCTCCCTTGCGCGCTTGGTGTTCACCGGGGCTGGGGGCTGCGAAGACCCAGTCCCTGTGGTCGCCGGCGCCCGAGGAGCGGGCGGAGCCGCTGCTCCGCTCCGAGAAGACCCCTGCCGGCTCGCTGCCGGCCTGCGAGGCGCCTCAGTTGTGGTCCGCGCACGGGCCGCCTCCGCTGCGGCCGGTGCGCCGGACGACCTTGGCGCGGCTTGGCTCCCCCGGGGAGCTGCCCGGCGAGGTGGCTGTTGCCGGGGCGCCTGCGCTCTTTCCCCCGTCGCCGCCTTGCGGAGACGCTTCGCCGGGGACCGCCTCGGGCTTGCCGGGGGCGGGGAGCTCTCCGACGAGGAGAGGTCGTCGGCGTACAATTCCGTGGATCCGCCGGAGTCCTCGGCCTCCTCCTCCTCCTCCTCCTCTGCCCCGGCCGGCTCGCTGGGCCCAGCGTCCAGCGCTGCGGCCCTCTTTCCCTTGGCGCCTCCGCCTCTCGCGGCGCCTCTGCTCCCTCCGGCGGTGCCCTCCATTGCCGCGGCCTCGGTTGCGATCCCGCTGATCCCGGAGTGCCTCAACGAGGGAACCCCGACAAGCGCGTCGGGAGGAAGATTCAGCAACCTGAGGATCTCCGCCTCCTCCACTTGGGTGGACGCGTCCGCAGCTTCCGCCTGTTCCGGCGAGTACCCGAAAATTCCTGCCGCCGCGGCTGCGGCGGCCTCTTCAGCCCGGGAAGCTATGTAGGCGATCTCCTGCTCAGTGGTGTCCCGTGTGTGCAGCTTGAGGTCCTCCTTGTTCCTCGCCACCTCTTCGAGGTTGTCGTAGAAGTTGAGGACGTCGATGGGCTTCGGGGCGATCCACGTGCGGTCCACGCCGTGCGAGTCACACATAGGCATCATGGCGAGGATCCGATCCCTGACGGCGTTGTTGCAGAGCGGCACCACTCCCCGAGGAGTCCTGAACCACTCGGGGTGTGTCGGGTCGGGCTTGAAGAGTTCCCGTACCATTCCCCGCAGCTCCAGCGTGGTGAAGTTGAAGTTGAGCCCGGGGCGCAGCCTCATGATGTCTGCCGGGCCGCCGTACTCCCAGGCCGGCCTCTTCCGGTCTTGGAGAGGGGCGATGCGCCGGCGGAGGAAATCTGCGCCCACCTCAGCAACTGACAGATTGGCCAACCGAAGGCGAAGAATCCGGACGAGGGCGATGTTGAGCTTGACGTCGTCCGAGTCCAGCTCACTCCAGTCCCTGCCGCGCACGATGGGCGTTGTGCGCGGCGCGGTGAAGGCTTGCGGCTAGTCTTCTACGATCCAGCACCACTCCGCTCGCCATTCCTCCCACTTGCCGCGGAGCTCCCCCGGCAAGTACGCCCCTTTCTTGTTCAGACGAAAGATCCAAGAGATTCCTCCGGAGAGGGGGCCATCGGCCTCGGCTCTAGAAGTGAAGAAGTGTCTAAAGAGGGCTACATTGGGGTGGACTCCTATGAAGTTTTCGCACATGTGTGCGAAAACAGCCATGGTGAGAATGGCGTTGGGGGTGAAGTCAAGCAAATGGAGGCCGTATGTGTTCATGACATCGCAGAAGAAGTTTGAGAAAGGAGGACAGAGACCACAATGAAAGAAGGCAGCGAAGAAATGGTACCCGCCGGGATAGCTGTCCTTGGCGGCGGCCGGATATGCTCGCGTGCGGGGATGCGCGTCGGTTTCCTTGGACCAGAACAAGTAGTACTTGTTCCAGAGCTCCCGCACGCTGAGCTTCGGCGGGAAGATGACGTGCCGCTTCCGGTACGCGATGAGCTTGGCCGCTTGCTCCGATTTCTCCCGCTTGGCCTTCTCCGCCTTCGCCTTGTCGGTCTTTGGGGCCATGGCGGACGCGGTGGAAGGAGGGGGACGAAGAGCTCGGCGGCGGCGGAGATGTGGAGGCAGAGCACAAGAGGGAATCTTTTGCAGGAGGAAGACGATGCAATGATGGCGCAAGGAGGGGAACCGCGCCCGCTTCCTCTGCTTTTATGGGGGAGTGGGGGGCGTTTCCCCCTTTCCATTAAGAGATCGTGGGCACGTCCCATCCCACGGCGCCGCGATCGACGCGTGCCGTTACCGTGGGGTGCGGCGGATATGGAAGTGGATTCGGCGCGCCGCGGGCCGCGGGTGTCCGTGCACTGTTTTGGGCCTGGCCCAACAGCGCTCGGCACCGTGTGTGGCCCAGGCCCGGGGGCTCCTGTCGGTGTACTAAGGTAGGAGTACCTCAGTACCCCAACTTGTGCACGGGCAGTTGCAGCTTCCCGCGGCAAGGTTTACTGCGTGCTCGCCGGAGACCTTCCTGCTCCCTATTCAACCATTCAAAAACAAAGTATGCAAGACATAAGACCGAGACCCCGGCAAGAGGAGCTTGCCGGGAAGGCCGTACCAGGCTCGAGACCGCCCCACTAGCACAAGGCCCTGGCAAGAGGAGCTTGCCAGGAAGACTAGAAGACAAAGCCTCGGCGCTACATGCGCCCCGGCAAGGGGCCCGGAGAGCGGCAAGCTCCCGGGCCCGGCAAGATCGAGGCCCCGGCAAGGTGCTTGCCGGGGAGGTTGCGCTGTGTGCCCGCGCTCCAGCTCATCGGCCCACGCGTCGCCCTGGGGCCTATCCAGGGACGCGTGGCGGATGGCTGTGCAGCCTGGGGTACGCGGTGGCACTCCACGGTGATGGATCCATCGCCGTGGCAGACGGAGACGCTAAGGCGGGAACTTTTGGGGTCGACGGCGACGGGCATTAAATGCCCTTGTCCCCCGCTGTTAGAGTAGGTATAGACCACTGTTCAGTACTGTAGCTCCACTGTTCCCGCACTATTACAACTACCACCTCTTTTACTTTTTTACCCCTTTCTCCTACGTTGACACCTGTCGGTGACCCCTTACACTATAAAAGGAGGCCCATGCACAACGTGGAGGGGGGTTCGGAACCTAGATCACTCTCACGCTCGGTGTAGCTGCTTCTTCAAGCTCCCGAGCACTCAACTCAATACACGACCAAGCAGGAGTAGGGTTTTACGCATCCGTGCGGCCCGAACCTGGGTAAAACTGCCCGCGTGCTCGTCACGATCCGCTCTTTGTGCTCCCTCCGCCCTCGTACCGCACAGACAAGGGACTCTGGTCCCATAGGTGTTCGTGGCGGACAGTTTCCCCCGACAGTTTCCCTCTTTATTTTTTTTGTTTTTAAACTTTATAAAATCACACAACAGAAATAAATGACTCTCTAAAACTTCCGGGTTGTCTCCCTGGCAGCGCTTTCTTTAAAGCCATTAAGCTAGGCATATAGTGCTCAAGTAATGGATCCACTCGGATCCCAAGGTATATCAAAGCCAATTTTAATTAGCAATGATTTGGCATTTAGTAGTGAGCACAAAGTGATATGTGTCATGCAAGAATGAAGTCTAACTCTCTTCCTATGCATAGGCATGTCATACAAGAACAATTCATGCACATTAAGTAAAGGCCAATGCATAGTATAAGCAGTTTGTTGCAATTTTATTGTGTTGGAAACATAGAAAGGCGGAGATGTAGTTCCTCTCTCATAATAATTTCAAGTAGGAGCAGGAAGCACATGCATATTATACTCATCAAAATCATCATGTGTAATGGAAAAAGGCAACCCATCAATATAATCCTTAATAAGTGCAAATTTCTCCGATATAGTGTAGTTTGGAGAATTTAAAAAGATAATAGGACTATCATGTGTGGGTGCAATAGCAACTATTTCAGGTTTAACATAAGGAACTATAGCAAGTTCATCTCCATTAGCATAATTCATATTGGCATCTTGGCCAGAAGCATAGCAAGCATCATCAAAAAGGGATATTTCAAACGAATCAAAGGGATCAAAGCAATCATCATAGCAATCATCCTTCGGTAAGCACGAAGGGAAATTAAACAATGTATGAGTTAAAGAGTTACTGTCATTAGAAGGTGGGCACGGGTAGCTAATACGCTCTTCCTCCTTTTGTTCTTGGCTCTCCTCCTCATCTTTTTCATCCAATGAGCTCACAATGTCATTAATTTGTTCTTCCATAGACTCCTGCAAAATATTAGTCTCTTCTTGGACAGCGGAGGAGTCCTCAATATATGGTTTAACATAGGCATTAGAAGCATAATTATCATAACAATATTTAAATATGGCAAAATTTTCAGATTTGTAAATAGTAGTATCATACTTTTCAATCAAAGAAGCAATTTCATAAGCACCCTTAAAATCAACAAATTCTTCAATTTGTTGAACATCATAGTAACTATAAACACCCTTAGCATACGAAGATACGATTCATTATCACTAAACTCACATCGGTAGGGAAGGTGTTTCGTAGGGTCTTCAGAACAACAAGTAAAATAATATATTTCACATAAATTCCAAGCATAGCATTGCAAACAATAAATTTGATCTAGTAAAAGTTTCCCTTTTTCAGATATGAGGTGTCATAACAAGCATGCTCATCTAATTTTTTTCCCTCAACTAAGCTAGTTGGGGTTTCAGCCCGAGCACAAAGGGATCGAAGATGATCCAAGTAATAAGCTTCAGTAGTGTGATAGATTTTGAGTGGTTCTTCAACCATTGGTTCAGTAGGTACCACTAATTGTTTTTTGGTATTTTGCGTTTCCTACCCATAACTAAAGATAGAAAACAACTTAGAACATCAAATAAAATCTACTTAGTGATAAAGCAAACAAGCACACACGAGAATATTCACCCCATGTTATTGCTCCCCGGCAATGGCGCTAGAAAAAGGTCTTGATAACCCACAAGTGTAGGGGATCAGTTGTAGCCTCTTTTGATAATTAAGAGTGTCGAACCCAACGAGGAGCTAAAGGTAGAACAAATATTCCCTCAGGTTCTATCGACCACCGATACAACTCTACGCACGCTTGACGTTTACTTTACCTAGAACAAGTATGAAATTAGAAGTACTTTGTGGTTTTTGTGGGATAGGTTTGCAAGAATATAAAGAGCACGTAAATAAAGACTCGGGGCTGCTAAGATAAGGACAAAACTAAATTAGTTTTGGAAGAGAGATTTTTGTCACAAGAAAGTTATTTGTCCCTAGGCAATCGATAACTAGACCGGTAATCACTATTGCAATTTTATTTGAGGGAGAGGCATAAGCTAACATACTTTCTCTTCTTGGATCATATGCACTTATGATTGGAACTCTAGCAAGCATCCGCAACTACTAAAGATCATTAAGGTAAAACCCAACCATAGCATTAAAGTATCAAGTCCTCTTTATTCCCATACGCAAACAACCTACTTACTCGGGTATGTGCTTCTGGCACTCACGCCACCCACCATAAGCAAATCATGAACATATTGCAAACCCTACAGCGGGGATCCCTCACACTTGCACGACACGGAGAGCACCATAGGACAGCACCCACAATAAAACATGCAACTCAAACCAATCACAATCATCAATTAACCCATAGGACAAAACGGATCTACTCAAACATCATAGGATATCCATACATCATTGGGAAATAGTATATAGAGTTGAGCACCATGTTTAAGTAGAGACTACATCGGGTAGAAGAGGGGTTACTGATGTCTACCACACAACCTTCTTCTTGTAGACGTTGTTGGGCCTCCAAGTGCAGAGGTTTGTAAGACAATAGCAATTTTCCCTCAAGTGGATGACCTAAGGTTTATCAATCCGTGGGAGGCGTAGGATGAAGATGGTCTCTCTCAAACAACCCTGCAGCCAAATAACAAAGAGTCTCTTGTGTCCCCAACACACCCAATACAATGGTAAATTGTATAGGTGCACTAGTTCGACGAAGAGATGGTGATACAAGTGCAATATGGATGGTAGATATAGGTTTTTGTAATAAGAAAATATAAAAACAGCAAGGTAGCAAGTGGTAAAAGTGAGCATAAACGGTGTTGCAATGATAGGAGACAAGGCCTAGGGTTCATACTTTCACTAGTGCACGTTCTCACAACAATAATAGCATAACTGGATCATATAACTATCCCTCAACATGCAACAAAGAGTCACTCCAAAGTAACTAATAGCAGAGAACAAACGAAGAGATTATGGTAGGGTACTAAACCACCTCAAAGTTATTATTTATGATCTATCTATTCAAGAGTCTGTAGTAAAATAGCACGAAGCTATTCTTTGTGTTCGATCTATCATAGAGTTTGTACTAGAATAACACCTTAAGACACAAATCAATCAAAACCCTAATGTCACCTAGATACTCCATTGTCACCTCAAGTATGCATGGGCATGATTATACGATATGCATCACACAATCTCAGATTCATCTATTCAACCAACACAAAGTACTTCAAAGAGCGCCCCAAAGTTTCTACCGGAGAGTCAAGACGAAAACATGTGCCAACCCCTATGCATAGATTCCCAAGGTCACGGAACCCGCAATTTGATCACCAAAACATACATCAAGTAGATCACGTGATATCCCATTATCACCACAGATAAATACATGCAAGACATACATCAAGTGCTCTCAAATCCTTAAAGACTCAATCCGATAAGATAACGTCAAAGGGAAATTTCAATTCATCACAAGAGAGTAGAGGGGGAGAAACATCATAAGATCCAACTATAATAGCAAAGCTCGCGATACATCAAGATCGTGCCATCTCAAGAACACGAGAGAGAGAGAGAGAGAGAGAGAGAGAGAGAGAGAGAGAGAGATCAAACACATAGCTACTGATACATACCCTCAGCCCCGAGGGTGGACTACTCCCTCCTCGTCATGGAGAGCGCCGGGATGATGAAGATGGACACTGGAGAGGGATTCCCCCCTCCGGCAGGGTGCCAGAACGGGTCTAGATTGGTTTTCGGAGGCAACAAAGGCTTTCTGCGGCGGAACTCCCGATCTAGGTTACTTTTCGGAGGTTTCAATATATATATATATAGGAGGTGTTGGAGTCGGGGGGAAGTAAAGGGGGTCTCCGGGTCGGCCATGAGGCAGGGAGCACGCCCAGTAGGGGGGGCGCCCCCCACCGTCCTGGGCAGCCCGTGGATCTTCTCGTCCCCCTCCGACACTTCGTGGGCTTCTTCTGGTCCAAAAACAAAATCCGTTGAGTTTCAGGTCAATTGGGCTCCGTTTGATATTCCTTTTATGCGAAACCCTAAAACAGGAGAAAACCATAAACTGGCACTAGGCTCTGGGTTAATAGGTTAGTCCCAAAAATCATATAAAAGTGTATAATAAAGCCCATAAAACATCCTAGAAGGATAATATAATAGCATGGAACAATAAAAAATTATAGATACGTTGGAGACTTATCAGCATCCCCAAGCTTAATTCCTTCTCGTCCTCGAGTAGGTAAATGATACAAACAGAAATTTTGATGTGGAATTGATGGGCCTCGAACCCCTCGTTGGATTACCCCAAGTGGAAGGTGTAAGATGCAGTAAGTAGAAGTGTTTTCCCTTAGCAAAGATGCCAAGGATCGAATCCCAGAGACTCCTAGGTTCAACAGGTAGGTGTCAACTGCTAACGGCGCAATTAGCAATCAACGTGGACCTGCACACAGATACAAATAACTTTGCTCCCAACGAGTACAGAGAGGTTGTCAATCTCTCCGGCCTTGTAGTTCACAAAGGGTTAAAAGCAATATGATAGTAGTGATAGATAGTAATTTGCAATAGTAAATAAAATAGCGGAAAGTAAATGGTGTATGTGATCAATGATAGTAATATGGACCGGAGTCACATGATGTTCACTAGTGATGTCTCTCTCCCAAAAGACGATAAAACGGCTATGTGAGGTAAGCAAATTACAGCTGGGCAATTGACAGGACCACGAACGCAAACCAATGCTGACTACATTGCAAGAAAGGTTGAGGTTCAAAACATGGGCGGTACGCCAAAGTAAGTAGACCGAAATCTAACTGCATCTACTACTAATCATCCACCTTGAGATATCTATCCAGAACATCTCGATGGTATTAAGTTGCGAGTCCCACCCATAGTGTAAACTCAATGCAACAGACAACTGCATTAAAAGAACTTTGCGTAAAGTAAACAATCCTTGCACCCGCGGGCACAAGCACTGTTGTTTTCCCCCTTGTGGCAACAGCACATCCCCTAGACTCATGTTTCTGTCACTCAAGCCAGTCATCGAGGGGCATGAACCCACAATCGAGCATAACGTTCCCTCTTGGAGTCACTACTTACTACTCGGCCAAAGCAATAAATAACAACGGAGAACATGCAAGAATTACTTATGAACTAAAATATAAAAGAGGTGAATCAAATATATTACTCAAGATCAATCTGAACATAATCTCATAATCCATCGGATCTCAGCAAACTCAACATAGCAACAACACAAGGATTACATAGGTGCCTCGATCATGTAGGGCAGCTCACGAGGACTAATTAGTGAAGCACAAGAACGGGAGGAGAACATCACATAGCTACTGGTCATGGACCCATGGTCCAAGGGAGACTACTCACGAGTCATCCGGGAGGCGTCCATGGTGGTGGAGAAGCTCCCGGTGGTGATCCTCCCCTCCGGCAGGGTGCCGGGAAGAGTTCTCCTGGTGCTCCCGATCTTGGAAGCGGCGGCGGCGGCGGAACAGAGATGGGATCGCGAAAAGAAGTCCTGTTTCAAGGGTTACGGGGGACCCTTTAAATATCTGCCAAAGTAGGGCATCGGGGGGCTCTCGGGGTGCCGAGGCGCCCCCCC
>LR738710.1:859930407-859947120 GCA_902687465.1 Secale cereale | reverse complement strand
GGCCCCCCCCCCCCCAGGCTCCCCTTCGGAAGAAGTGTCGTTCCCGATACGCTGATTTTTTATATATTTTTTATGGATTTTTCTGGGCAGTTCTCGAAACGTGAAAACCTGAAATACAAAAACAGCCGAAAACAGAAACTGGCACTGGGGTGCACTGGATTAGTAAGTTAGTCCAAATATGATCAAAAGTGTATGGAAGTGTATGAATATCATAGCAATATCAACCAAAAGTGGCATGGAGCAAGCAGAAATTATAGATACGTTTTGGACGTATCAACATCCCCAAGCTTAATTCCTGCTCATCCTCGAGTAGGTAAATGATAACAAGAATAATTTCTGTGGTGACATGCTATTAACCATATAAGACTTTCACATAGTCATATGAAAAATGCTTACTGAGACAATGATTCTAAAGTAATTAAGTTGTCTCAAGAGAAAATCACAAATGATTGAAAGTTTTACAACATGAAACTGAAACATCAAAGAGATTTGCAATGAACATGATGTGCAAATATGATCAAGTGATATCTAGCTTGCCCCCTTTAGTGATGCAAAACATACGTGCAGGGGCACCTTCAAGGTTTAAGTGATGACTAGATACAATCATTTCAGAATAAACAATATCACAATCATGCAAAAGACAATGCTACTTTGGGACAATGCACATTACACTCAGAATGACAATCATGCTCTCAGTAGTTGATGCTTGAAGTGCTAGAGCTTTTTATTATGAAACATGGAAGCAATTGTGTCAACGGTAGTAGTACTTCATATGTGTCATGTATAAAACATCTTATAAGTTGCAAGCCTCATGCATCGAATACCAATAGTGCTCCCTCCTTGTCCTAATTAGTTCGGATCCCCATGGGTTATCATTGCATTGCATATGTTTTTACCAAGTGTCACAAAGGGGTACCTCTATGCCACCTGTACAAAGGTCCAAGGAGATAGATCGCATTTGATTTCTCGTTTTTGATAGATCTCAACTTGTGGACATCCATACCGGGACAACATAGAAAATAGATGATGGACTCCTCTTTAATGCATAAGCATATTCTCATGAGAGATTGAGGATTAAGGTCCAAGCTAACACTTCCACCATGAGGCATGGCTTTGGTTGGCGGCCCAATGTTCTTCTCTAACAATATGCATATTAATTCAACCCACGGTAAATATCCCTTACTTTAGACAAGACGAACATGCATAGCAACTCACATGATATTCAACAAAAGTGTGACAGTTGATGGCGTCCCCAGAAACATGGTTACCGCTCATCAAGCAACTCATAGGAAATAAGATACATAAGCAACATATTCTTTACCACAATAGTTTTTAGGCTACTTTCCCATGAGCTATGTATTGCATGGTTAATTTGCTTAGTGCAGGTGGAGGTTAGCAAAAGACTGGGAGCAACCAACTAAGAGAGCAATGACGGTCATAATCATGCAGAGTGACAAAGCAATATTGAATCAGGCATGGTAGTTATATCGCTACTCAGAAACAAAAGATCATCAAGGCTTGACAGAATTTCTTTACAGTCTTGAATATGCGTGAGCATACGCCAAGTCAATCAAAATAAATTCTCAAAGGAAGATATTACTAAACCATACTACATCATAGGCAAACAAACCAAGTTGGTACTCCAATAACACATTGGGAACCCCCCAGCTATTTGAAATTAACCATAAGAAAACCTGAACTACTAAGCACCATCATGAAAGTAGCATATTTATCATAGACACATTAACCCATGCATTGGAAGCAAACTCTCTTAATAAGGTGAGCATGGTAATTAAAAAGAGTTCAAGCAACCAACTGAATAAAAGCTCTTGAAAAGATAAGCATGAATACTAAGAGCAGAGCACGATAGTAGCTATTTAAAAGATAAAGAACACACACAGCATAGATAGACATGAAAATTCTATGTAATGTTCTAGGTAGAGGTGGAGCGTGTTTCTCTCCCAAATAAAGGAATGTTGGGTTCCGACTCGTTATGAAAAACTAAAAAGAAAACTAAAAGCAAGACGCTCCAAGCATAGCACATAACACATGAAGTGATAAAAATATAGCGGAACGAAAGACGAACTGATAATGTTGATGGAGAAGGGGATGCACGGGGGCATCCCCAAGCTTAGACACTTGAGTCTCCTTGAATATTTCTTGGGGGTGCATGGGGGCATCCCCAAGCTTGAGCGCTTGACACTCCTGAATCTTTTTATCATCTTCCCTCGCACACTTGAAAACTCCCTTCATACATAACTCATTCATAATCTGATTAGCGAGGTTAGTACCCTTAATAAAATAATTATACCTTGCTGGAAATAAGTATAATCTTGAAGTTCTACTGTTTCTCAAGATTGCCAAAAGGTTTTTGCAGAGAAAAAGCAAGTTCTTAATTTGCAAAGTGAAGGTAAGGCAAAACAGGACAGAATCTGTGAAAAACAGAACAGCAGGCAGTAATTGACCTGTTCGAGATACTTCTGCAACTCAAATAAAAAAACTCAGAACTGACGCACGAAAGACAATTATATAGAGAACGCTGTCGAAGAAATTCAGACCAAAAAGATGATCTGGTGATTTTATACGAATTTTTCTATCCAAGGACAGAATCTGTTTCCTGGACAGCACCTCACAACTTTTGAACTTTCTAGCAATCAGAGGCTATACTTGGCACAAATATGAAAAGCAAAGATACAATGATGATACTACAGCAGTAAACATCATCAAGACACAACAAAAGCAAAATTTTTATTCATGTGGGCTGCCTCCCAAAAGCGCTTTCTTTTATGCCTTTAAGCTAGGCATAATGCATAGATCAAGATTTATCAAGAGTAAAAGAATAACTAGCCCGTACAACGGACTCAAAAGGTAACTTGACCTTCTTACGAGGGAAGTGTTCCATCCCTTTCTTGAGAGGAAACTGAAATTTAATATTACCCTCTTTCATGTCAATGACAGCACCAACGGTGCGCAAAAAAGGACGTCCCAAAATAATTGGACAAGAAGGATCACATTCAATATCCATAATAGTGAAATCAACGGGCACATAATTATTATTGACAATAATAAGAACATCGTCAATCCTCTCTAAAGGTTTCTTTATGGAAGAATCAACGAGACGAACACCAAAAGAACAAGAATCATAAGGTTTCAATTTAAGCATATCATATATCCTTTTGGGCATAACAGAGGTACTAGCACCAACATCACATAATGCATAACAAGAGAAGTCATTCAAATTAATTTTTATCATAGGATCCCAACCATCCTCTAGCTTTCTAGGTATGGAGGCTTCTACTCTAAGTTTCTCCTCCCTAGCTTTGATGAGAGCATTAGTGATATGCTCTGTGAAGGCAAGGTTAAGCGTGCTAGTGCGGGGATCTCTAGACATCTTGTGAAGGAAATCAATAACTTCTGTAAGAGTGCAATTATCAAAATCAATGTCACGAGCATCAAGTAAGGTAGTAGTGGTGTCCTTAAGGCTAACCTGTTTGGTAGTTGACATAGCATCACCATTAATAGGTCCATTGGGACCAGGAGTACATTGGGTGCTAAGAGTGTGAACATTCTCAATAACTTGGATAGTAGCAACAGTGTGGTGGGTAGGAAGGCTCTTAATTCTTTCCTCTTCCTCCCTTTCTCTAGCCCATATCTCTTTAAGCTTAGCCATCATCCTAATATTTTCATTGATTTGTACTTGAGTAGCATTAATAGGGATGACTTCCTTCTCCTTAAGAGAAGAAGTTTCAATTTTCAGCAATTTTAACTCATTGGCTAAGTGGTCTACCTTGAAAGAAAGATCATCTAGTTTATGCAGTTTCTCTTCTACATTCTTATTAAAGGCTTTTTGGGTAGTGATGAAATCTCTAAGCATGCTCTCTAGTTCAGTGTTGGAGTTCTTGGTACTAGGATAAGCATTGTTGTTCCCATAAGAGTTAGAGGGGAACGGTCTAGAATTGTTACCAAAGTTACTCCTATAAGCATTGTTGTTGAAATTATTTCTAGAGATAAAGTTAACATCTACTTGTTCTTGAGCAATCAGAGAATTTAAAGGAACATCACGAGGATCAACAGTAGATTGCTTCGAAAGTAGAGACATGATCAAGTCAACTTTTTCATTGAGGGAGGAAATCTCCTCGACAGAATTTACCTTCCTACCTGTTGGAGCGCGTTCGGTGTGCCATTGGGAATAGTTGGTCATCATCTCATCGAGAAGCTTTGTGGCAGCACCAAGTGTAGTTGACATAAAAGTTCCTCCCGCGGCCGAATCTAACAGGTTCCGCGAGGTAAAGTTCAAGCCTGCATAAAAAGTTTGGATAACCATCCAAGTAGTCAAACCGTGAGTAGGGAAGTTCTTGATAAGAGACTTCATACGTTCCCAAGCTTGGGCAACATGTTCATTATCCAATTGTTTAAAATTCATAATGTTACTTCTAAGTTGGATAATTTTAGCAGGTGGATAGTATTTTCTGATAAAAGCATCTTTGCACTTGTCCCATGAATCTATGCTATTTCTAGGCAAAGACTGAAACCAAATTTTAGCTCCTCCTCTCAAACAGAAAGGAAAAAGCTTAAGCTTAACAATATTACCATCTATTTCTTGGTACTTTTGCATATCACAAAGTTCTACAAAGTTGTTCAAGTGTAAAGCAGCATCATCTCCAGCACCGGAGAATTGTTCTTTCATAACTAAGTTCAGTAAAGCAGGTTTAATTTCATATGAAGGTGCTGAAGTGGCAGGTGTAGTGATAGGTGTGCTGATAAAGTCATCGTTGTTGTGACTAGTGAAGTCACACAACTTGGTGTTCTCGGTGGAACCCATAGTAGCAAGTAAGCAAGATAACTATTTTTTGGGATTTTCGATAAAAAGATACTAAAGCAAATACGAAAGGTAAACTAACAAGACTAATAAGCAAAGGTAAAAGATAGCTTGCAACTCCCCTATCCTGAAGAGTGGAGTCCCCGGCAACGGCGCCAGAAAATACTACTTGATGGGCCTCGAACCCCTCGTTGGATTACCCCAAGTGGAAGGTGTAAGATGCAGTAAGTAGATGTGTTTTCCCTTAGCAAAGATGCCAAGGATCGAATCCCCAGAGACTCCTAGGTTCAACAGGTAGGTGTCAACTGCTAACGGCGCAATTAGCAATCAATGTGGACCTGCACACAGATACAAATAACTTTTCTCCCAACGAGTACAGAGAGGTTGTCAATCTCTCCGGCCTTGTAGTTCACAAAGGGTTAAAAGCAATATGATAGTAGTGATAGATAGTAATTTGCAATAGTAAATAAAATAGCGGAAAGTAAATGGTGTATGTGATCAATGATAGTAATATGGACCGGAGTCACATGATGTTCACTAGTGATGTCTCTCTCCCAAAAGACGATAAAACAGCTATGTGAGGTAAACAAATTACAGCTGGGCAATTGACAGGACCACGAACGCAAACCAATGCTGACTACATTGCAAGAAAGGTTGAGGTTCAAAGCATGGGCGGTACGCCAAAGTAAGTAGACCTAAATCCAACTGCATCTACTACTAATCATCCACCTTGAGATATCTATCCAGAACATCTCGCTGGTATTAAGTTGCGAGTCCCACCCATAGTGTAAACTCAATGCAACAGACAACTGCATTAAAAGAACTTTGCGTAAAGTAAACAATCCTTGCACCCGCGAGCACAAGCACCGTTGTTTTCCCCCTTGTGGCAACATCACATCCCCTAGACTCATGTTTCTGTCACTCAAGCCAGTCATCGAGGGGCATGAACCCACAATCGAGCATAACGTTCCCTCTTGGAGTCACTACTTACTACTCGGCCAAAGCAATAAATAACAACGGAGAACATGCAAGAATTACTTATGAACTAAAATATAAAAGAGGTGAATCAAATATATTACTCAAGATCAATCTGAACATAATCTCATAATCCATCGGATCCCAGCAAACTCAACATAGCAACAACACAAGGATTACATAGGTGCCGTGATCATGTAGGGCAGCTCACGAGGACTAATTAGTGAAGCACAAGAACGGGAGGAGAACATCACATAGCTACTGGTCATGGACCCATGGTCCAAGGGAGACTACTCACGAGTCATCCGGGAGGCGTCCATGGTGGTGGAGAAGCTCCCGGTGGTGATCCTCCCCTCCGGCAGGGTGCCGGGAAGAGTTCTCCTGGTGCTCCTGATCTTGGAAGCGGCGGCGGCGGCGGAACAGAGATGGGATCGCGAAAAGAAGTCCTGTTTCAAGGGTTACGGGGGACCCTTTAAATATCTGCCAAAGTAGGGCATCGGGGTGCCGAGGCGCCCCCCCGGCGCGGCCCAGGGGGGGCGCGCGCCCATAGGGCGCCTGGGGCCCCTGTGGCCCCCCCAGGCTCCCCTTCGGAAGCAGTGTCGTTCCCGATACGCTGATTTTTTATATATTTTTATGGATTTTTCTGGGCAGTTCTCGAAACGTGAAAACCTGGAATACAAAAACAACCGAAAACAGAAACTGGCACTGGGGTGCACTGGATTAGTAAGTTAGTCCAAATATGATCAAAAGTGTATGGAAGTGTATGAATATCATAGCAATATCACCCAAAAGTGGCATGGAGCAAGCAGAAATTATAGATACGTTTTGGAAGTATCAGGAATGCTAACCAACATAATTTTCAATGTAGTTCTCTTTATTGTGGCATGAATGTTCAGATCTGAAAGATTCAAGACAAAAGTCTATATTGACATAAGAAATAATAATACTTCAAGCATACTAATAGAGAAATCATGTTTTCTCAATATACTATGGCTAAAGAAAGTTATCCCTACAAAATCATATAGTCTGGCTATGCTCCCTCTTCATCACACAAAATATTCATATCATGCACAACCCCGGTTTCAGCCGAGCACTTGTTTTTCATACTCTATTCCTTCAAACCTTTCAACTTTCATGCAATACATGAGCGTGAGCCATGGATATAGCACTATGTGGAATAGAATGGTGGTTGTGGAGAAGACAAAAAGGAGGGAGATAGTCTCACATCGAATAGGCGTATCAACGGGCTATGGAGATGCCCATCAATAGATATCAATGTGAGTGAGTAGGGATTGCCATGCAACAGATGCACCAGAGCTAAAAATGTATGAAAGCTCAACAAATGAAACTAAGTGGGTGTGCATCCAACTTGCTTGCTCATGAAGACCTAGGGCGTTTGAGGAAGCCCATCAGTGGAATATACAAGCCAAGTTCTATAATGAAAATTCCCACTAGTATATGAAAGTGACTAAACATGGGACTCTCTATCATGAAGAACATGGTGCTACTTTGAAGCACAAGTGTGGAAAAAGATAGTAGCAATTGTCCCTATTTCTTTTCTTTTTTCCTTTTTCCTTTTTCCTTTTTTTGCCTTTCTTTTTCTTGGCATTTCCTTCTTTTTTTTCTTTTTGTTTCTTTGGGACAATGCTCTAATAATGATGATCATCACACTTATATTGATCTACAAATTGATATTACAACTCGATAATAGAACAAAGTATGACTCTATATGAATGCTTCCGGCAGTGTACCAGGATGTGTAATGAATCAAGAGTGACATGTATGAAAAATTATGCATGGTGGCTTTGCCACAAATACGATGTCAACTACATGATCATACATGGCAATATGACAATATGAAGCATGTCATATGAACGGAACGGTGGAAAGTTGCATGGCAATATATCTCGGAATGGCTATGAAAATGCCATGATAGGGAGATATGGTTGCTGTTTTGAGGAAGGTATATGGTGGGTGTATGGTACCGGTGAAAGTTGCGCGGGTCAAGAAAGGCTAGCAATGGTGGAAGGGTGAGAGTGCGTATAATCCATGGACTCAACATTAGTCATAAATAACTCATATACTTATTGCAAAAATTTACGAGTCATCAAAACAAAGCAATCAACGCATGCTCCTAGGGGGGAGGTTGGTAGGAGTTAACCATCGCGCCCCCCGAACCTCCACACAAAGGATGACACTCTACAAACACTTGATACTCTAACTTCGTCACATAGCGGTTCACCATACGTGCATGCTACGGGAATCACTAACTTTAACACAAGTATTTCTCAATTTCATAATAACTCCACTAGCATGACTCTAATATCACTATCCTCATATCTCAAAACAATTATCAAGCATCCAACTTCTCATCATATTCGATGCACTTGTATGAAAGTTTTTACTATACCCAACTTGGATGCCTATCATATTTGGACTAGTTTCATAACCAAAGCACAATACCATGCTGTTCTAACGGACTCTCAAAATAATATAAGTGAAGCATGAAAGTTCATCTATTTCTTCAAAATAAAACCACCGTCGTGCTCTAAAAAGATATAAGTGAAGCACTAGAGCAAATGACAAACTACTCCAAAAGATATAAGTGAAGATCAATGAGTAGTTGAATAATTATGTAACTGTGTGAAGACTCTCTAACATTTAAGAATTTCAGATCTTGGGATATTATTCAAACAGCAAGCAAAACAAAATAAAACAAAATGACGCTCCAAGCGAAACACATATCATGTGGTGAATAAAAATATATCATCGAGTAAAGTTACCGATAGACGAAGACGAAAGAGGGGATGCCTTCCCGGGGCATGCCCAAGCTGAGGCTTTTGGTTGTCCTTGAATTTTACCTTGGGGTGCCTTGGGAATCCAAAAGCTTAGGCTCTTGCCACTCTTTGTTCCATAGTCCATCAAAGCCATACTCAAAACTTGAAAACTTCACAACACAAAACTTAGCCAAAAAATCTCGTGAGCTCCGTTAGTTTAAGAAAACAAACCACCACTCAAAGATACAGTAATGAACTCATTCTTTGTTTATATTGTTGTTAAACCTACTGTATTCAAACTTCTTTATGATTCATAATCCCCAATACTACTCATAGATTCATCAAAATAAGCAAACAACACACGAAAAGCAGAATCTGTCAAAAACAGAATAGTCTATAGTAATCTATAACTTTCCAATACTTATGTAACTCCAAAAAAATTTGAAATAAATTGGTAAACGTGAGGAATTTTTCTATTAATCATCTGCAAAAAGAATCAACTAAATAGCACTCTCCAGTAAAATCTGGTGACTATTCTCGTGAGCGCTAACGTTTCTGTTTTTTACAACATGATCGCATAAACTTCACACAAGTCTTCCCAAAGGTTCTACTTGGCACAAACACTAATTAAAACACAAAGACACATCTAAACAGAAGCTAGATGCAATATTTATTCCTAAACAGAAGCAAAAAGCGAAGAACAAAAATAAAGTTGGGTTGCCTCCAAACAAGCGCTATCGTTTAACGTCCCTAGCTAGGCATGATGATTTCAATGATGCTCGCATAAAAGATAAGAATTGAAATATAAAGGGAGCATCATGAAGAATATGACTAGCACATTTAAGTCTAACCCATTTCCTGTGCATAGGGATTTTGTGAGCAAACAACTTATAGGAACGATAATCGACTAGCATAGGACGGAAAAACGAGCATAACTTCAAAACTTTAAGCACATAAGAGAAAACTTGATATTATTGCAATATGTAGAAGCATATGATACTCTCTCATAATAATTCTCAGTAGCATCATGAATGAATTCAACAATATAACCACCACATAAAGCATTCTTTTCATGATCTACTTGCATAGAAATTTTACTACTCTCCACATAAGCAAATTTATTCTCATTCATAGTAGTGGGAGAAGCAAATTCAATAAAATAACTATCATGTCAAGCATAATCCAATTGAAATTTAAAATCACGATGACAAGTTTCATGGTTATCATTATTCTTAATAGCATACAAGTCATCACAATAATCATCATAGATAGCAACTTTGTTTTCATAGTCTATTGGAACCTCTTTCGAAATAGTGGATTCAAAACTAAATAAAGTCATGACCTCTCCAAATCCACTTTCATCAATATAATCATCATAAATAGGAGGCATGCTTTCATCATAATAAATATTATCATCAAAACTTGGGGGACTAAAAATATCATCTTTATCAAACATAGCTTCCCCAAGCTTGTGGCTTTGCATATCATTAGCATCATCGGTATTCAAAGAATTCATACTAACAAAATTTCAATCATGCTCATCATGCATATATTTTATGCCAAGCATTCTATGTAATTCTTCTTCTAGCACTTGAGCACAATTTTCCTTCCCATCATTCTCACGAAAGATATTAAAAAGATGAAGCATATGAGGTAACCTTAATTCCATTTTTTTTGTAGTTTTCTATTATAAACTAAACAAGTGATAAAACAAGAAACTAAAAGATTCGATTGCAAGATCTAAAGATATACCTTCAAGCACTAACCTCCCCGGCAACGGCGGCAGAAAAGAGCTTGATGTCTACTACGCAACCTTCTTCTTGTAGACGTTGTTGGGCCTCCAAGTGCAGAGGTTTGTAGGACAGTAGCAAATTTCCCTCAAGTTGATGACCTAAGGTTTATCAGTTCGTGGGAGGCGTAGGATAAAGATGGTCTCTCAAAAACAACCCTGCAACCAAATAACAAAGCTCGTGTCCCCAACACACCCGATACAATGTTAAATTGTATAGGTGCACTAGTTCGGCAAAGAGATGGTGATACAAGTGCAATATGGATGGTAGATATAGGTTTTTGTAATAAGAAAATATAAAAGCAGAAAGGTAGCAAGTGGTAAAAGTGAGCATAAACGGTGTTGCAATGATAGGAGACAAGGCCTAGTGTCGGGGGAAACTGTCCTCCCACGAGCACCTATGGGACCGGAGCCCCTTCTACGTTGCGGTAAGGGAGCGGAGGGAGCACGAAGAGCAGATCGAGGAGAGCGCGCGGGCAGTTTACCCAGGTTCGGGCCGCGCGGACGCGTAAAACCCTACTCCTGCCTTGGTTGTATTGAGCTTGGGAGCTTGAAGAGCTACAGTACTAGCTACACCGAGCAAGAGAGTTGCCAAGGATTCGAACCTTTTCTACGTTGTGCATGGGCCTCCTTTTATAGCTCAAGGGGTCACCGACAGGTGTCAACGTAGAGGAGGGTAAAAATGTAACTTTGGTGGTGGTTGTAACAGTGCGGGAATAGTGCGTGAACAGTGGTCTTCACCTACCCTTGACAGTGGGGGACAAGGGCATTAAATGCCCATCACCGTCGACCCCAAAAGCGTTCGTCCATGCTTCTCCATTCGACACGGCGGTAGCCTCGTCACCGTGGATTGCCACCGTGTGCCCCAGGCTGCACAGCCATCCGCCACGCGTCCCTGGAAGGGCCCCAGGGCGACGCGTGGGCAGATGAGCTGGAGCGCGGGCACACAGCGTGGGTTCCCCCCGGCAAGCACCTTGCCGGGGCTTTGACCTTGCCGGGCCCTGAAGCTTGTCGCTCCCCGGGCCCTGAAGCTTGTCGCTCCCCGGGCCCTGCCGGGGCGCATGCTGCGCCGAGGCGTTTCTTGAGGTGTGCATTCCTTGGTCTTCCTGGCAAGCTCTTCTTGCCAGGGCCTTGTGCTAAAGTGGTAATCTTGAGCCTGGCACGGCCTTCCCGTCAAGCTCCTCTTGCCGGGGCCTTGATCTTCTGACTTGTATACTTTGTTTTTGAATGGCTTCATAGGGACCGGAAAGGTTTCCGGCTAGCACGTGGTAAACCCTGCCGCGGGAAGCTGCTACCGCCCGTGCACGAGTTGGGGTACTAGGGTACCCCTACCTTAGTACACCGACAGGAGCCCCCGGGCCTGGGCCACACACGGTGCCGAGCGCTGTTGGGCCAGGCCCAAAACAGTGCACGGGCATGTGCGGCCCACGGCAAGCCGTAAATCCCCTTCCGCATCCGCCGCGCCCCTCCCTAACGGCACGCGTCGATTGCGGCGTCGTGGGAGAGATCGTGGCCTGTTGTTTAATGGGAAATGCGGAACGTCCCCCACTTCCCCCTTAAAAGCAGAGGAAGCAGGGGTAGTTTCTTCCTTCGTCTTCATTGCATCCTCAACCTCCAGAAATCCTCCGCTGCCCCTTGCCTCCGCCCCTCCTCCGCCGTCTTCCGCATCCGCGGCGCCATCGAGCTCCTCGCCTCTTCCCTCGCCGCCTCCGCCATGGCTCCGAAGAGCGAGAAGGCGAAAGCGGACAAGGACAAGAAGGAGAAATCCGAGCAGGCGGCGAAGCTTGCCGCCCTGCGGAAGAGGAACGTGGTCTTCGCGCCGAGGCTCAGCGCGAAGGAGCTGCGGAACAAGTACTACCTCTTCTGGTCCGGGGAGACCAAAGCTCACCCCCGCACCAGAGCCTTCCCCGCCGTCGCCAGAGATTTGTTTCCCGGCGGGTATTTCTTCTTTGCTGTCTTCTTCCACTGTGGATTGTGCCCTCCGTACTCGGAGTTTTTCTGCGACATTATGAACACATATGGCCTCCACCTCCTAGACTTTACCCCCAACGCCATCCTTACGATGGCGGTTTTCGCACATCTGTGCAAAAACTATGTTGGGATCCATCCAAACGTAGCACTCTTTCGCCATTTCTTTATGCCTAGAGTAGAGGCTGGCGCTCCCCTCTCCTGCGGTATCTCCTGGATCTTCCGGTTGAATAAGAAGGACTCATACCTGAAGGGAGAACTCCGCGGCAAGTGGGAAGAATGGCACGCAGATTGGTGCTGGGTAGTAGAGGATAAGCCGGAGCCCTTCACTGCGCCGCGCACAACAGCCATAGTGCGCGGCAGAGACTGGAGCGAATTGGCCCCGGAGGACAGCAAGCTCAATATTGCCCTCATCAGGATACTTCGTCTCCGGGTAGCTAAACTGACCATCGGAGAGGTAGGGGCAGATTTCCTCCGCCGCCACATTGCCCCTTTACAGGAGAGAAAAAGGCCAGCATGGGAATTTGGCAACGTGGCGGATATGATGAGGCTGCGCCCTGGGTTGAACTTCAATTTCACTGTCTTGGAGCTGAAGGGGATGGTCCGGGAGCTCTTCAAGCATGACCCGGCCCACCCGGAATGGTTTAGATCTCCCCGGGGAGTGGTGCCGCTGTGCAACAGCACTGCCCGGGACTCCTTACGCGCGATGATGCCCGCGTGCGATTCTCACGGCGTCGACCCCACCTGGATAGAGCCTCCGCCAGATGCAATACTGAGTTTCTTCGACAACTTGGTCGAGGTGCCCAAGAACCCCGAGGAGAACAGGGGCCTTACCCGGGCCACTACGGCCCGGGACATAGCTTACATTGCTTCCAGGATGGAAGAGGCCGCCGCAGCTGCAGCGGCAGGAGATTTCGGATTCACCGTTGACGAGGCGCAGGCCGCGGACGAGGCGTGCCAAGCAGAGGAGGCAGAGATCCGCAGGCTGCTCAAGCTTCCGCCCGAGGAGTTTGCCGGGGTTCCTTCCCTGAGGTTTTCCGGGATACCCGGGGTTGTGAGTGAGGCCGCCGCAGGAAGCGGGGTTGCCGGAGGGAGCTGGACCGCCGGAGGGAGCGGGACCGCCGGAGGGAGCGAGGCCGCCGGGCATGGCGCTGGGCCCAGCGAACCTGCCGCGGAGGAGGAGGAGGACGCCGAGGCCGATGAAGACACCGGCGGGTCTCTGGGACTTGACGACGACGCCTCCTCGTCCTCGGAGAACTCCCCGCCTCCGGCAAGTCCCACGCAAGCGCCGAGGAAACGCCTCCGCAAGGCAGCTACAGCGACGAGGACGCAGGCGCCCCGACAGCAGCCTGCTCGCCGGGCGGCGCGCGCCACCAGAGCGAGCCAAGCCGCGACGGAGGCGCCCCGCGCACCAGCGCCAAGCGGCGGGGGATCCTCCCGGAGCGGAACGGCCGCTCCGCCTGCTCCTCGGGCCTCGGCGTCAACAGAGGCTAGGTCTTCACAACCCCAGCCCCGTAGACCGCCAAGCGCCCGAGGGATCCTTCTCCTCCTGCTCCTCGCGCGGGAGCACCTCAGGTGGAGTTCGATTTCTCCGCCCTCAGCTCCGACGGCGACGAGGAAGAGGAGTAAGTATTTGTAATTTGTAACTTCTTCGATTCTGTCTTGATTCTTTCTTTGATGATTCTGACCTTGTTCTTGCTTTGCTTTTAGGACCCTGACCCAGCGGATGGCGAAGAGGGCCAAGATCCCAGTGGTCGAAGTTGAAGACGACTCGCCCGCCGCGGCGACCGGAGACGTGCCAGCGGCGAGCTTGCCGGATCAACCTGCCGCTCCGAGGAGCAGCCCCCAGCGCAGCCCCCAGCGTAAGTCTGGCTTTTGTCTTTCTGATTGATAGGCGCGTTTGAGGTCGTCACTTATTCTGATATCTGGTTGTCTTGTTTATCTTGTGCAGAGGTGGAGCCGCAGCCACAGGAACGCCCGGAGGTCGCCCCCGAAGAGCTACTCATTCCACCATCCCCGCCAAGGGTGACCTCCCCGGCGAGGGAGGCCGCTCCGCCAAGGACGGGCACCCCGCCAAGGGCGGGCACCCCGCCAAGGGCGAGCAGCCCGACAAGGGTGACCACCCCGCCAAGGGAGGGCGCGGGCGGCCCTCCGCCAGCAGGGGCCACTGCTCCACCGCCAAGGGAGGACTCCCCGGCGAGGGAGCCTGTCATCGACGAAGTTCGGGAAGGTGAGTCTTGTAGATTTATCTTCTTGAACTTGTCTTTTTGGATATTTGCTTGATCTTTTCTTTTCTTTTTCTTCTGCTAGATCCTCCTGCGCCGGAGCGGATGGAGACTGAGTCTGCCGGCGAGGAGAGCGCGCAAGGCGACGGCGGCAATGCCACTGCCGCTGAGGGCATGGCAGGAGCCGACGAGCCTGCCGCTGAGGAGACCGCCCCGGCCGCAGACGCCGCGGCTGGGGAGGGGGGCGGCGACCACACTGCTGGCCCGGAGGCAGCAGGAGCGTCAACTGCTGCACCGGCCGCCGACCCCTCCGCCGTCAAGGAGCAGCCAGGCGTCTACCTTGAGGCCCCCAACGGAGTCTTCATACAAGTCCCGTGGGGGTCTTCGTCGCGAGCCCCCGTGGAGGGAGAGACCTACGATGGAGAGGTCCTCGCCTCCGCGGGGTTGAAGGTTGTTGAAGCGCCTAGCGGGAGCGACGAGCCCGAAGAGGAGAAGCTACTTCGCCGGCTCCTGGCCCTTTACCGGGCCAGGCAGGCGAAGCTGGACTCCCGGGAAGCTCTTGCCGCCAAGGCTGGAGTGGATTTGGAAAAACGGGCCGCGAAGCTCCACGCCGCCAACCAGGCAGCTCTCCGCAACTTGGCGGAGGAGCGAGAAGGGCTTGCCGAGGAGCAGCAAGCCTTCCTCCTGGAGAAGGCCGAGGCAGAGGAGCGACAGCGGCTGGCCGCCGAGGAACTGTCTCGTCGGGAGGGAGCGCTCAACCAGCGGAAGGTTGAGCTCGACGCCCATGACGACGAGCTAACCTCCCGGGAGCAGGCCCTTGGCGGGGCCCTAAAGGAGGCAAAGGAAGCCGCAGCTGCCGCAGAAACCGCCAAGAGGGACCTGGAGCTCAAGGTGGATCAGCTGGAGCGGTACCTGAAGGCAAGTGAGGAGAGGGTCCTCGCACTCAATGTGGAGCGGGAGAAGGACGCCCACACCAACTCTGACTTGCAGGTACGCCTCTCCAAGAAGGGCGATGAGCTTACTGCCGCCAAAGATTCAATTGCTGACTTGGAGTTGAAGGTCTCCACCTTGACTGATTCACTTGACGCCGCCCGGGACCGCGAGTCGAAGCTGAAGGACGAGCTCCGCAAGGAACAGGGCCTGGTGGAGAGCGCCGCCGTCTCAGCGAACAACTTCAGCCGGGCGGTGGAGCTATGGACTGACGACTTGGTCGCTTCTGCTGCTAATATCGACAAGGAGCTGATGGCGCTGAGGGTGGAGCACCTCGTGTACTCTCCGGACGAGAATCTCCCCCACAGCGCCAAGTTAAGTCTCTTCTTCAGGGGAATCGCGTCGGCGCTTGCACGGCTGCAGGAGAAGCTCCCTGCGCAGCTGGCCGAGGAGTCGCGCCAGCTCTGCACGGGTCCTTGGAGCGTGTCTTGGCCAAGATCGTCTACCGCAACCCTGGCATCAATCTTGTGAACGTCCTCCGCAGCTTGCCGGACGATGCAGATCAGGAGGCGCTGAAGGCGCAGGTCGCCCACATCGTCGCCAAGGTGAACAAGATCTCCAGGCGTGAAGGCGACCGCGTAGATTAGGCTCCTTTCTTTCTGTTTCCCTTGCCGCTGCAAGGCACGTTATTGGACAAGAATCTATTAGTTATTGCGACAAGTTATCTCTGTGATATATTATCTTATTTCTGAGCAATTGACGCATTGTTATCTCCCTTGCTTTTGGTCCTCCACTTTGTATGCTTTTTGCCCTACGCTTTTAGGGGACTTGCCGGCAAGGGGCCCTCGCCCCGAGCGCTGAGTGCTGGACTCTTAGCAGCCTGCTAGCAAAGGACCTTACCGGCAAGTAACCTTGCCGCAGCTAGTCGCAGCGCACTTAGCTTGCCGAGCGAACTCGAAAACGAAATAAGAGCGCGACACTTGTCGCAGCTCACTTAAGTCATTGAGCGTGCTCGGAAACAAGGTAAGGGTGCGGCTAGTCACGGGTAGGTTCCTCCGCGCACAGGTTTTCCATACAAAGAGTGGTTGTTCAAGGAAGATAACTAAAATTTTAAAAAAATTGAACTGCTCGAATTCTGGTAACTTAGCTTTCATATATCGCTTGTTCCCCGACAAGGCTTCTCTTTCTTGAACAGCACCTGGTTCACCCTCCATCTCCTTCCCCCCCCCC
>LR738710.1:859911166-859930347 GCA_902687465.1 Secale cereale | reverse complement strand
CCCCCCCCCCCCCCCCCCCCCCCGGCAAACTTGTGCGCGAGGAAGATTCCTTCTGCTTAAGAGGGAAAGAAAAAAAGGAGGAAAAACAAGCATAGGGCCTCACGGCCTGCTAGAGCTTACCGGGGATGTGTATCGCACAAGGTGCCAAACAATGCATGCAAATAACGAAATAAAAGCATGGAAATGGCAAATAGTACGAAGCACAAAATTTTTACTGATGCACGGGATCTGCGCCCGGCTTTGTACAAAGTTTTACATGCGACAGCGGCAAGACTCGTACAAAAGGTGGTTGCCGGAACAGATCACGGCAACCGCGCCTTATGGGTGAAACTTGCGAAGATGCTCTATGTTCCAGGAATTGCTCACCGGTAAGCCTTCTTCGGTCTCAAGGCGGACAGCGCCGGGCCTTGTGACTTGTCTCACCCGATAAGGGCCTTCCCACTTCGGCGTCAACTTGTTGGAATTCTTGGCGGACTGAACGCGCCGAAGAACAAGGTCGCCTTCCTCGAGACTCCTGGCCTTGACCTTGCGGCTATGATAGCGGCGCAAGGCTTGCTGGTATCGAGCAGCTCGTACAGCAGCCTGGAGACGTTCCTCCTCGAGGAGCAATGCATCATCTTGTCGCAGTTGCTCTTGCTCAAGCTCATCATAAGCGAGCACCCGAGGAGATCCGTAAACGAGTTCCGTGGGGAGAACTGGCTCTGCTCCATAGACAAGAGCAAAGGGTGTCTGTCCGGTGGATCGACTTGGTGTCGTCCTGATTGACCAAAGAGCCGCCGGTAGCTCCTCTATCCAGTTTCTTCCGCACTTGCGCAGCCTGTCGAAGGTTCTTGTCTTGAGCCCGCGCAGCACTTTAGCATTGGCCCTCTCCGCTTGACCATTGCTCCTCGGGTGAGCAACAGAAGCGAAACAGACCTTGGCGCCAAGGTCTTGGACGTATTGCATGAAGGTGCGACTAGTAAATTGTGTACCGTTGTCGGTGATGATCCTGTTAGGGATTCCGAAACGGCAAACAATCGACCTGAAGAACCTGACCGCTGACTGTGCCGTCACCTTTCTCACTGGTTCCACTTCCGGCCACTTTGTGAACTTCTCGATTGCAACGTACAAGTACTCAAAGCCCCCGACAGCACGGGGGAAGGGGTCGAGGATATCGAGCCCCCAGACCGAGAAGGGCCAGGACAAAGGGATCGTCTGGAGAGCTTGAGCTGGCTGGTGAATTTGCTTGGCATGGAACTGGCACGCTTCACACTTGGTTACTTGTGCGGTTGCATCTTGGAGGGCTTCTGGCCAGAAGAACCCTTGCCGGAACGCCTTCCCGGCAAGTGCCCTTGCGCCAATGTGGTGGCCACATATGCCTCCATCTATCTCTGCCAACAGCTTCTGTCCATCTTCTCTGGAGATGCACTTCAATCTGACACCATTGAGTCTTGTTCTGTACAGTTCATTATCAACGAACTGGTACATACTTGACTGCCTGGTAATTTTCTCTATCTCTTCTGGGTCGTCGGGAAGTTCTCCAGTTTGCAGAAAACGAACGATTTGCTGTGCCCATGCTGGAGCCTGAGGCTCAACAACAAGGACTAAAGGCATGAGGGCTGCTGCGGGAACCTCAGCTTCTACGGCAAGAACCTGTGGTTCCGTCAGAGCTGATGGTCCCCCGGCAAGCCTGCCGGGGCAGGACTTGTCGGGAACGCTTGCTTCAACTCTACAGATCCTTGGATCCGCAGGAGCAAACTATTCCTCAGCATCTTGGCTGTTGATCCTGGGGACCTTGGCGGCGGCTTCTGGAAGATCCGCCGGCAAGTAGTCGCCGGAGACCAACTTTCTCTTCTTACTTTGCCCAACTGATGGTGTAACGGATGGCTGAGTTAGCTTGAGCAGGAAGGTCCCTGGTTCCACAGGTAACTTCATTGCAACACACTTTGAGAGGCCATCAGCAATATCATTCTGAGCTCTTGGGACGTGCTCCATTTGCAGACCTTCAAGGTGTTCTTCAAGCTTCCTCACTTCATCAACATAAGCTTCCATCAAAGGGCTCTGGTAACTCTTGTTCACTTGTCGGACCACCAACTGAGAATCCCCCCGCACAATCAACTTCTTGATCCCAAGTTCGGCCGCAATTCTGAGGTCGGCAAGCAAACCTTCATACTCAGCGGTATTGTTTGTCGCTTGCTCCTTGGGAAAGTGCATCTGGACAACATACTTGAGGTGTTCTCCGGTGGGCGCTATGAGTACCACGCCGGCACCGGCGCCTTGCAGCGAGAAGGCACCATCAAAGTACATTACCCATTCGCTGGTTGCTTCTTGTACTGGGACACTTGTCTCTTGGACTTCTTCATCTGGCGTTGGGGTCCATTCAGCTATGAATTCTGCCAAAGCTCTGCTCTGTATGGTTGAAGTACTCTCAAACTTGAGACCAAAGCTCGACAGCTCCAGTGCCCACTCGACGATCCTGCCTGTTGCTTCTGGATTTTGCAATATCCTCTTCAACGGAAAGCGAGTGACCACCGTTATCTCGTGTGCTTGGAAGTAATGGCGCAGCTTTCTTGAGGCCATGAGGAGGCCGAAAAGCAACTTCTGCACCCCAGAATATCTTGATCTAGCCCCCTGCAAGAGGGAACTTACAAAATACACTGGGCGCTGCACCATCTTCTTTCGCACCTCTCCTTGCTCCTGCGCAGAGTTGTCCTTGTCGGGGCCAGAGCTTGCCAGTGGAGCCCCCCGCTTGTCGCTGGATTCGTTTGCCGGAGGTGTGGGCTCTTCCTCTGCCTCCCTTTCCGCTACCAACGCAGCACTAACCACTTGATTGGTTGCCGCTAAGTACAGCAGCAACTTCTCTTGTGGTTTAGGTGCGACAAGTATTGGAGTGGAGGATAGGTATCCTTTCAGGTCTTGCAGCGCTGCCTCCGCTTCCGGAGTCCATTTCATAGGACCTGCCTTTTTCAAGATTTTGAAGAAAGGCAGGGCGCGTTCTGCAGACTTTGAAATGAACCTACTGAGGGCAGCCACACAACCTGCAAGTCTCCTTACGTCCTTGACGCGCTTCGGGGCTTCGATCTGCTCGATGGCTTTTATCTTGTCGGGATTGGCTTCAATCCCCCTCTGGGACACAAAGAACCCGAGAAGCTTGCCGGAAGGGACTCCAAAGACGCACTTCTCGGGGTTCAACTTAAGCTGGATCTTGCGCAGATTTGTAAATGTTTCTTCCAAGTCTTGGATCAGGGTATCTTTTCTCTTGCTCTTGACCACTATGTCATCCATGTAGGCTTCCACATTTCTGTGAATCTGTGGCTCAAAAGCAGTGTGCACCACCCTTGCAAATGTTGAGCCTGCATTCTTCAATCCAAAGGGCATGCGTATGAAGCAATATGTGCCGCATGGAGTAATGAATGCAGTCTTCTCTTCATCTTCCTTGGCCATGAATATCTGGTGGTAACCTGAGTATGCATCAAGGAAAGAGAGTAGCTCGCATCCGGCTGTGGAGTCAACAATCTGGTCAATACGCGGCAAGGGAAATGGATCCTTGGGACATGCTTTATTCACATCAGTGAAGTCTATACAAAGTCTCCACTTCCCATTAGCCTTGCGTACGACAACTGGATTGGCTAACCACGTTGGATGGATGACGCCTCTAACCAGGCCTGCTGCTTCTAGCTTCTTGATCTCTTTGGCGATGAATTCTTGGCGCTCCACGGCTTGCTTTCTGACCTTCTGCTTGACGGGCCGCGCATGAGGACAAACAACAAGCTTGTGCTCAATTACCTTCCTGGGAACGCCGGGGATGTCAGATGGTTGCCACGCAAACACATCGACATTCGCCCGCAGGAAGGCAATGAGCGCGCTTTCCTATTTGTTGTCGAGCGTAGCACTGATGGTGAAGGTACCACCAGTGCCGTCCTCCTTGGCGGACACCTTCTTGGTTGCCGGTGGAGCGGCCATCCCCTTCTTGCACTTGCCGGTGGAGCTCGATGGTGCGTCCTCGACGGCAGTGCAGCACTCCGAAGAGGTGCGTTTGCCGGAGTGGGCCCCAGAGCACTTGCCGGACTTGGTCTTGGTCTTCTTCCCCCCGGGAGCTTCAGCGGCAAGTGTGTCGCTCTCCGCTGCGGCTGCAGCATCCCGGTATATCTTGTCGCTGTAGATAAGCGCGTCTTTCTTGTCGCCAGGGACAGAGATGACGCTTATCGGCCCCGGCATCTTGAGTACGTTGTAGGCAAAGTGGGAAGCTGCCATGAACTTGGCGAGGGCAGGACGTCCAAGTATCCCATTGTATGGCAAAGGGATATCGGCCACGTCAAAGGTTATCCTCTCCGTCCTGAAGTTGAGCTCCCCGCCAAAGGTCACGGGCAGAGTAATCTTCCCCTTGGGCTTGCTCCTTCCCGGGTTGATTCCTTGAAAAGACCCGGTTTCTTCGAGCTCGCCATCTGGGATCTGGAGTTTCTTGATCACAGCTGAGGAGATCAAGTTTAGGCCGGCCCCGCCGTCAACCAACGTTTTGGTGACCTTGAGGTTGCGGATAGTTGGTGAGACCAACATCGGCAAACACCCGACCGCAGTGGTGCGGTCATGGTGATCCTCAAGATCAAAAATGATGGGCGTGCTGGACCACTTCAGCAGCCTGCGTGACTCGACGGGCGGCTCAGCTGCGTTTACTTCCCGCACCCACTGCTTGAGTTGGCGGTGGGAAGTATGCAGAGAGGCGCCTCCGTCGACACACAGAACTTCTGTGGCCTTCTGGAACTCCTGCTCGCTGTTATCTCCTTCCTCCATGTCGTCGTCGTCGTCTTCTTCCTCATCCTTGTCGCGACCCCGGGGAGGTCGATCACCTTGCCGCTGCTTGGCCTTGCCGCGGCGTCCTCCCCGGCCATTGAACGGCTGCTTCTTGCTTGGTTCTCCTCTGCCACCTTGGGCCTTCTCCTTGTCGCGACGCTCGTATTCAGCCTTCTGCTGTTCTACGAGGTACTCGACTCGCTTGCAGTTTGAAAGGTCGTGGCCCTTGGTGCGGTGGATCTTGCAGTATTGCTTGTCGGAGCCGTCCTGCTTGTCAGCTGCCGCTACAGGGGCAGGCTCCTTGCCGGAACCGCCAGCCTGTGCCTTCTTGGCGGGAGCCTCCTTGCCGGACTGCTCGACGACCATCACTTCCTTGCTCTTCTTTCTTCTGTTGTTCCGCCGCCGGCTCTTCTTTGCCGGGGCGGCATCCTCACTGTCGCGTCCTCCTGCGCCAGCATCCTCTCCGGGGAGTTTCCTCCCTTCTTCGGCGCGCGCGCACTTGTCAGCCAGAGCGTAGAGCTCGCTGACATCCCGTATCTTGGTCATGGCCATCTCTTCCCGCATGCGGCGGTTACGCACGTTCTGGTGGAACGCGCTGATAACCGCGGCGGGGTGGACGTCGGGGATATTGTGCTGCACGCGGCTGAATCGTTGAATGTACTTGCGCAGGGGTTCTCCTTCCTTCTGGGCCAAGATGTGGAGATCACTCTCCTGGCCGTGGGGTTTGTGGCCGCCCGTGAAGGCGCCAACAAACTGGTGGCACAAATCTGCCCACGAAGAAATGGAGCCTTCTGGAAAGTGCATAAGCCAAGAGCGGACGTTTGGCTTAAGCACCAGCAGGAAGTAGTTAGCCAATATCTTCTCGTCGCGCCCCCCGGCAGCCTGCACCGCGATGGTGTAGATGCTGAGGAACTCCGAGGGGTGCGTCTTGCCGTCGTACTTCTCGGGTACGTCGGGCATGAAGTTTTTCATGCTGGGCCACTGGACGCGCCGCAGCTCGCGGGTGAACGCAGGGCAACCTTCCGCGTACGGCAAGTCGCCTGACTCACCGGGCGCGTACGTGTCGACAGCGGTCCCAGCGCGCTGGTCCGATTGTCGCCTGGTTTCTCGTCGGCGCTCGATGCGCGTCCGAGCGTCTTCTTGCCGCCGATCGTCGAGGACTTGGCGCTGGTCCCGACGAGCCCGCGGATCCGACGACGTCGTGGAGTCGTCGTCGACGTTAATCCGGCGGGGTGGCGTCTTCTGCTTCCGCGGCGGGGAGTGCACGGTAGTTGCACCCCCGGCGGTCTTGTCGCCGTCGGCCTTCGCCTGGTCGACTTGCCGTGGCCGCGATGTCGTCGGCTGCTGCGGCGTGTCGTGGTTGGCGAAGGCGATGAGGCTCTGAATCGTTGCCCTCTAGTCTTCGGCCTTGTCTGCTGCTGGAGGGAAGTCGAGGAGCAGTTGCGCTCTTGCTAGAGCTTCTGCTGGAGAGGAGGGGAGCGGCGGCGAGCGGTGCGAGGAGCGAGATATGCTCGGACTCCTAACAGGGTTAGAAGGAGCAGTTTCTCGCCCCGGCGACCGCGCCTTGCTCGTGCCAGGACGATGGCCTTGAGCATCCCGCGAGCCTCCGGTTTGTCCTTGGCCCAGCAAGCGGATGGTACCTCCTGTACCACGGCACTGCTGGCCTGTCGTCTGCTGAGAGGGACGTGGTGCGTCTACGGACACCGAGGTTTTGGAATTCGCTCGGTCGTCCGTCTTGTCCTTGGATTTGGTGGCGCCGTGAGTTTCCTCACTGGCGACCACCCTTCCGACAGCGTCTCCTCCACCAACCGTTGGTTCTGGTGGTGGTGGAATCGACGCAGACGGGCCTCCGACCTCCGAAGCTTTCTTCTTCGGTGCCATGTTGTTGCTGATGAAGTTGATGTAGCTGGAGAGGTTGATGAAGAATGCGCCCGCGTGAGCGCCGGATCAGGTTCGCACAACCTCGACGCGTCCCCTACCTGGCGCGCCAAAGATGTCGGGGGAAACTGTCCTCCCACGAGCACCTATGGGACCGGAGCCCCTTCTACGTTGTGGTAAGGGAGCGGAGGGAGCACGAAGAGCAGATCGAGGAGAGCACGCGGGCAGTTTACCCAGGTTCGGGCCGCGCGGACGCGTAAAACCCTACTCCTGCCTTGGTTGTATTGAGCTCGGGAGCTTGAAGAGCTACAGTACTAGCTACACCGAGCAAGAGAGTTGCCTAGGATTCGAACCTTTTCTACGTTGTGCATGGGCCTCCTTTTATAGCTCAAGGGGTCACCGACAGGTGTCAACGTAGAGGAGGGTAAAAATGTAACTTTGGTGGTGGTTGTAACAGTGCGGGAATAGTGCGTGAACAGTGGTCTTCACCTACCCTTGACAGTGGGGGACAAGGGCATTAAATGCCCGTCACCGTCGACCCCAAAAGCGTCTGTCCATGCTTCTCCATTCGACACGGCGGTAGCCTCGTCACCGTGGATTGCCACCGTGTGCCCCAGGCTGCACAGCCATCCGCCACGCGTCCCTGGAAGGGCCCCAGGGCGACGCGTGGGCAGATGAGCTGGAGCGCGGGCACACAGCGTGGGTTCCCCCCGGCAAGCACCTTGCCGGGGCTTTGACCTTGCCGGGCCCTGAAGCTTGTCGCTCCCCGGGCCCTGCCGGGGCGCATGCTGCGCCGAGGCGTTTCTTGAGGTGTGCATTCCTTGGTCTTCCTGGCAAGCTCTTCTTGCCAGGGCCTTGTGCTAAAGTGGTAATCTTGAGCCTGGCACGGCCTTCCCGGCAAGCTCCTCTTGCCGGGGCCTTGATCTTCTGACTTGTATACTTTGTTTTTGAATAGCTTCATAGGGACCGGAAAGGTTTCCGGCTAGCACGTGGTAAACCCTGCCGCGGGAAGCTGCTACCGCCCGTGCACGAGTTGGGGTACTAGGGTACCCCTACCTTAGTACACCGACACCTAGGGTTCATACTTTCACCAGTGCAAGTTCTCTAAACAATAATAACATAACTGGATCATATAACTATCCCTCAACATGCAACAAAGAGTCACTCCAAAGTAACTAATAGCGGAGAACAAACGAAGAGATAATGGTAGGGTACGAAACCACCTCAAAGTTATTCTTTATGATCTATCTATTCAAGAGTCTGTAGTAAGATAGCACGAAGCTATTCTTTGTGTTCGATCTATCATAGAGTTCGTACTAGAATAATACCTTAAGACACAAATCAATCAAAACCCTAATGTCACCTAGATACTCCATTGTCACCTCAAGTATCCGTGGGCATGATTATATGATATTCATAACACAATCTCAGATTCATCTATTCAACCAACACAAAGTACTTGAAAGAGTGCCCCAAAGTTTCTACCGGAGAGTCAAGACGAAAACGTGTGCCAACCCCTATGCATAGATTCCCAAGGTCACGGAACCCGCAAGTTGATCACCAAAACATACATCAAGTAGATCACGTTATATCCCATTGTCACCACAGATAAACACATGGAAGACATACATCAAGTGCTCTCAAATCCTTAAAGACTCAATCCGATAAGATAACTTCAAAGGGAAACCTCAATTCATCACAAGAGAGTAGAGGGGGAGAAAAATCATAAGATCCAACAATAATAGCAAAGCTCGCGATACATCAAGATCGTGCCATCTAAAGAACACGAGAGAGACAGAGAGAGAGAGAGAGAGAGAGAGAGAGAGAGAGAGAGAGATCAAACACATAGCTACTGATACATACCCTCAGCCCCGAGGGTGGACTACTCCCTCCTCGTCATGGAGAGCGTCGGGATGATGAAGATGTCCACGGGAGAGGGACCCCCCCTCCGACAGGGTGCCAGAACAGGTCTAGATTGGTTTTCAGTGGCAACAGAGGCTTTCGGCGGCGGAACTCCCGATCTAGGTTACTTTCTAGAGGTTTCAGTATATATAGGAGGTGTTGGAGTCGGGGGCAAGTAAAGGAGGTCTCCGGCTGTCCACGAGGCAGGGGGCGCACCCAGTAGGGGGGGGGGGGCGCCCCCACCCTCGTGGGCAGCCCGTGGATCTTCTCGTGCCCCTCCGGCACTTCCTGGGCTTCTTCAGGTCCAAAAACAGCCTCCGTTGAGTTTTAGGTCAATTGGGCTCCGTTTGATATTCCTTTTCTGCGAAACCCTAAAACAGGAGAAAACAGAAACTGGCACTGGGCTTTGGGTTAATAGGTTAGTCCCAAAATCATATAAAAGTGTATAATAAAGCCCATAAAACATCCTAGAAGGATAATATAATATCATGGAACAATAAACAATTATAGATACGTTGGAGACGTATCAGCATCCCCAAGCTTAATTCCTGCTCGTCCTCGAGTAGGTAAATGATAAAAATAGAAATTTTGATGTGGAATGCTAACCAACATAATTTTCAATGTAGTTCGCTTTATTGTGGCATGAATGTTCAGATCTGAAAGATTCAAGACAAAAGTCTATATTGACATAAGAAATAATAATACTTCAAGCATACTAACAGAGAAATCATGTTTTCTCAAAATACTATGGCTAAAGAAAGTTATCCCTACAAGATCATATAGTCTGGCTATGGTCCCTCTTCATCACACAAAATATTCATATCATGCACAACCCCGGTTTCAGCCAAGCACTTGTTTTCATACTCTATTCTTTCAAACCTTTCAATTTTCACGCAATACATGAGCGTGAGCCATGGATATAGCACTATGTGGAATAGAATGGTGGTTGTGGAGAAGACAAAAAGGAGGGAGATAGTCTCACATCGAATAGGCGTATCAACGGGCTATGGAGATGCCCATCAATAGATATCAATGTGAGTGAGTAGGGATTGACATGCAACAGATGCACTAGAGCTAAAAATGTATGAAAGCTCAACAAATGAAACTAAGTGGGTGTGCATCCAACTTGCTTGCGCATGAAGACCTAAGGCGTTTGAGGAAGCCCATCAGTGGAATATACAAGCCAAGTTCTATAATGAAAATTCCCACTAGTATATGAAAGTGACTAAACATGAGACTCTCTATCATGAAGAACATGGTGCTACTTTGAAGCACAAGTGTGGAAAAAGATAGTAGCAATGGTCCCTTTTTCTTTTCTTTTTTTTTTCCTTTTTCCTTTTTCCTTTTTTGGCCTTTTTTTTCTTGGCCTTTCCTTCTTTTCTTTTTCTTTCTTTTTCTTTTTGTTTCTTTGGGACAATGCTCTAATAATGATGATCATCACACTTATATTGATTTACAACTCGATATTACAACTCGATACTAGAACAAAGTATGACTCTATATGAATGCTTCTGGCAGTGTACCAGGATGTGCAATGAATCAAGAGTGACATGTATGAAAAATTATGCATGGTGGCTTTGCCACAAATACGATGTCAACTACATGATCATGCATGGCAATATGACAATATGAAGCGTGTCATATGAACGGAACGGTGGAAAGTTGCATGGCAATATATCTCGGAATGGCTATGGAAATGCCATGATAGGGAGATATGGTTGCTGTTTTGAGGAAGGTATATGGTGGGTGTATGGTACCGGCGAAAGTTGCGCGATACAAGAAAGGCTAGCAATGGTGGAAGGGTGAGAGTGCGTATAATCCATGGACTCAACATTAGTCATAAAGAACTCATATACTTATTGCAAAAATTTACGAGTCATCAAAACAAAGCAATCAACGCATGCTCCTAGGGGGGAGGTTGGTAGGAGTTAACCATCGCGCGCCCCCAACCTCCACACAAAGGATGACACTTTACAAATACCTCATGCTCTAACTTCGTCACATAGCGGTTCACCATACGTGCATGCTACGGGAATCACTAACTTTAACACAAGTATTTCTCAATTTCATAATAACTCCACTAGCATGACTCTAATATCACTATCCTCATATCTCAAAACAATTATCAAGCATCCGACTTCTCATCATATTCAATGCACTTGTATGAAAGTTTTTACTATACCCAACTTGGATGCCTATCATATTAGGACTAGTTTCATAACCAAAGCACATTACCATGCTGTTCTAACGGACTATCAAAATAATATAAGTGAAGCATGAGAGTTCATCTATTTCTTCAAAATAAAACCACCGTCGTGCTCTAAAAAGATATAAGTGAAGCACTAGAGCAAATGACAAACTACTCCAAAAGATATAAGTGAAGATCAATGAGTAGTTGAATAATTATGTAACTATGTGAAGACTCTCTAACATTTAAGAATTTCAGATCTTGGGATATTATTCAAACAGCAAGCAAAACAAAATAAAACAAAATGACGCTCCAAGCAAAACACATATCATGTGGTGAATAAAAATATATCATCGAGTAAAGTTACCGATAGACGAAGACGAAAGAGGGGATGCCTTCCCGGGGCATGCCCAAGCTTAGGCTTTTGGTTTTCTTTGAATTTTACCTTGGGGTGCCTTGGTAATCCCCAAGCTTAGGCTCTTGCCACTCTTTCTTCCATAGTCCATCAAAGCCATACTCAAAACCTGAAAACTTCACAACACAAAACTTAGCCAAAAAATCTCGTGAGCTCCGTTAGTATAAGAAAACAAACCACCACTCAAAGATACAATAATGAACTCATTCTTTGTTTATATTGGTGTTAAACCTACTGTATTCAAACTTCTTTATGATTCATAATCCCCAATACTACTTATAGATTCATCAAAATAAGCAAACAACACACGAAAAGCAGAATCTGTCAAAAACAGAACAGTCTGTAGTAATCTGTAACTTTCCAATACTTATGTAACTCCAAAAAATTGAAATAAATTGATAAATATGAGGAATTTTTCTATTAATCATCTGCAAAAAGAATCAACTAAATAGCACTCTCCAGTAAAATCTGGTGACTATTCTCGTGAGCGCTAACCTTTCTGTTTTTTACAACATGATCACATAAACTTCACACAAGTCTTCCCAAAGGTTCTACTTGGCACAAACACTAATTAAAACACAAACACACATCTAAACAGAAGCTAGATGCAATATTTATTCCTAAACAGAAGCAAAAAGCGAAGAACAAAAATAAAGTTGGGTTGCCTCCCAACAAGCGCTATCGTTTAACGTCCCTAGCTAGGCATGATGAAGAATTGAAACATAAAGGGAGCATCATGAAGAATATGACTAGCACATTTAAGTCTAACCCATTTCCTATGCACAGGGATTTTGTGAGCAAACAACTTATAGGAACGATAATCAACTAGCATAGGACGGAAAAACGAGCATAACTTCAAAAATTTAAGCACATAAGAGAAAACTTGATATTATTGCAATATGTAGAAGCATATGATACTCTCTCATAATAATTTTCAGTAGCATCATGAATGAATTCAACAATATAACCACCATATAAAGCATTCTTTTCATGATCTACTTGCATAGAAATTTTACTACTCTCCACATAAGCAAATTTATTCTCATTCATAGTAGTGGGAGAAGCAAATTCAATAAAATAACTATCATGTGAAGCATAATCCAATTGAAATTTAAAATCATGATGACAAGTTTCATGCTTATCATTATTCTTAATAGCATACAAGTCATCACAATAATCATCATAGATAGCAACTTTGTTCTCATAATCAATTGGAACCTCTTCCGAAATAGTGGATTCATCACTAAATAAAGTCATGACCTCTCCAAATCCACTTTCATCAATATAATCATCATAAATAGGAGGCATGCTTTCATCATAATAAATATTATCATCAAAACTTGGGGGACTAAAAATATCATCTTCATCAAACATAGCTTCCCCAAGCTTGTGGCTTTGCATATCATTAGCATCATCGGTATTCAAAGAATTCATACTAACAACATTGCAATCATGCTCATCATGCATATATTTTATGCCAAGCATTCTATGTAATTCTTCTTCTAGCACTTGAGCACAGTTTTCCTTCCCATCATTCTCACGAAAGATATTAAAAAGATGAAGCATATGAGGTAACCTTAATTCCATTTTTTGTAGTTTTCTATTATAAACTAAACTAGTGATAAAACAAGAAACTAAAAGATTCGATTGCAAGATCTAAAGATATACCTTCAAGCACTAACCTCCCCGACAACGGCGCCAGAAAAGAGCTTGATGTCTACTACGCAACTTCTTCTTGTAGACGTTGTTGGGCCTCCAAGTGCAGAGGTTTGTAGGACAGTAGCAAATTTCCCTCAAGTGGATGACCTAAGGTTTATCAATCCGTGGGAGGCGTAGGATAAAGATGGTCTCTCAAAAACAACCCTGCAACCAAATAACAAAGAGTCTCTTGTGTCCCCAACACACCCGATACAATGTTAAATTGTATAGGTGCACTAGTTCGGCGAAGAAATGGTGATACAAGTGCAATATGGATGGTAGATATAGGTTTTTGTAATAAGAAAATATAAAAGCAGAAAGGTAGCAAGTGGTAAAAGTGAGCATAAACGGTGTTGCAATGATAGGAGACAAGGCCTAGGGTTCATACTTTCACCAGTGCAAGTTCTCTCAACAATAATAACATAACTGGATCATATAACTATCCCTCAACATGCAACAAAAAGTCACTCCAAAGTAACTAATAGCGGAGAACAAACGAAGAGATTATGGTAGGGTACGAAACCACCTCAAAGTTATTCTTTATGATCTATCTATTCAAGAGTCTGTAGTAAAATAGCACGAAGCTATTCTTTGTGTTCGATCTATCATAGAGTTCGTACTAGAATAACACCTTAAGACACAAATCAATCAAAACCCTAATGCCACCTAGATACTCCATTGTCACCTCAAGTATCTGTGGGCATGATTATACGATATGCATAACACAATCTCAGATTCATCTATTCAACCAACACAAAGTACTTGAAAGAGTGCCCCAAAGTTTCTACCGGAGAGTCAAGACGAAAACGTGTGCCAACCTCTATGCATAGATTCCCAAGGTCACGGAACCCGCAAGTTGATCACCAAAACATACATCAAGTAGATCACGTGATATCCCATTGTCACCACAGATAAACACATGCAAGACATACATCAATTGCTCTCAAATCCATAAAGACTCAATCCGATAAGATAACTTCAAAGGGAAAACTCAATTCATCACAAGAGAGTAGAGGGGGAGAAAAATCATAAGATCCAACTATAATAGCAAAGCTCGCGATACATCAAGATCGTGACATCTCAAGAACATGAGAGAGAGAGAGAGAGAGAGAGAGAGAGAGATCAAACACATAGCTACTTATACATACCCTCAGCCCCGAGGGTGGACTACTACCTCCTCGTCATGGAGAGCGCCGGTATGATGAAGATGGCCACCGGAGAGGGATTCCCCCCTCCGACAGGGTGCCAGAACAGGTCTAGATTGGTTTTCAGTGGCAATAGAGGCTTTCGGCGGCGGAATTCCCGATCTAGGTTACTTTCTGGAGGTTTCAGTATATATAGGAGGTGTTGGAGTCGGGGGCAAGTAAAGGAGGTCTCCGGCTGTCCACGAGGCAGGGGCACACCCAGTAGGGGGGCGCCCCCCACCCTCGTGGGCAGCCCGTGGATCTTCTCGTCCCCCTCCGGCACTTCCTGGGCTTCTTCAGGTCCAAAAACAGCCTCCGTTGAGTTTTAGGTCAATTGGGCTCCGTTTGATATTCCTTTTCTGCGAAACCCTAAAACAGGAGAAAACAGAAACTGGCACTGGGCTCTGGGTTAATAGGTTAGTCCCAAAAATCATATAAAAGTGTATAATAAAGCCCATAAAACATCCTAGAAGGATAATATAATAGCATGGAACAATAAAAAATTATAGATACGTTAGAGACGTATTAGTTACACCGCTGCATAAAGGGGGGAAGAGTTGGTGATGACGGCGGTGAAGTTGTTGGTGTAGATTGCGGTGACGATGATGGCCCCGGCGGCACTCTGGTGCCACCGGGAGGGAGGGGGAGAGAGCCCCCCTCCTTCTTCCTTGACCTTCTCCCTAGATGGGAGAAGGGTTTCCCCTCTGGTCCATGGTCTCCATGGCGTGGGAGGGCGAGAGTTCCTCCGAGATTGGATCTGTCTCTCTATCTCTCTCTATTTCTGCGTTCCCGGATTCTGGCCTTCCACCATTTCTTAAATTCCCGGAGATTCGTAACTCCGATTGGGCTGAATTTTGGACACGATTTTTACCCGGATATTAGCTTTCTTGCGGCGAAAGAAGGGCATCAACTGCCTTACGGAGTGGCCACGAGGGCCCAGGGCGCGCCCCTCACCCTCGTGGGCCACTCGGGCATCGTCTCACGTTGGTTCCGCTTCCCAAAATTCACATATATTCCGGAAAAATCTCTGCCCGTTTTTATCCCGTTTGGACTCCTTTGATATGGATATTCTGCGAAACAAAAAACATGCAACAAACAGGAACTGGCACCGGGCACTGGATCGATATGTTAGTCCCAAAAATAGTATAAAAAGTTGCCAAAAGTATGTGAAAGTTGTATAATATTGGCATGGAACAATAAAAATGATAGATACGACGGAGACGTATCACACCCCCAAAATCGTATCACCCTTCTCCCCGTGCAAGATCACAATGGTTAAGGTTTCAGAGACCCGCTCTCCTATAGAGTTATGCAAACGCGTTTTGTCAAAAAAGGAGTTGTGCACACAGTGTATGGGATGGAGTAGCCGGAAGCAACAACAGTGAGAGAAAGATGTGATCTGATCAGGTGACGGCTAACGCTCACACGACACAGGTGTGAGGTTGGCTCGACTCGTTTATGAAACTCAACACGTACGACGGAGGAGCATGTGTGTACCACTTCTCTTCTCATGCTCCAATATGGTGTTGAATAGAGTTTCGTATATGTCGGTCCCAATTCTCCTCCACTTCGCATGTGGGACTAAACTCCCACCAATGCGCGAAAAATACTAGCAAGCCTTTGCGATTTTCCTGGAAATAAATGTTACCTAAAGCCCTAAGCTAGACTAACATTCAACATTAAGTTTATATATGAAAACTTTAGTAGTGTAAGTTGTTTTGTCCCTCCAACGCCTAGTTCAACCGCTTTCATGTCTTAATTAACTCCCTTAGCCAGACTGCAATGATAAAAAATTACTCACTTTTTTGGGAAACTTTTGGCCTATTCATCTCCAATCATGGCAGTACAACGAACACAAAAAATAATAAAAATTACACCCAAGTTCGTAGACCACCTAGCGACGACTATAAGCACTGAAGCGAGCCGAAGGCGCGCTGCCGTTATCGCCCCTCCCTCGCCGGAGCCGGGAACAATTTGTTGTATTAGATCACTGGTGGGAAAATTTATTATGACTTTTTTTACTTGTATAGGCGGTAATTTGTACAAAATATAATACAATATAAATCATTGTTCAAGAAATCTTCCGATTCAGCGATTTATCATCCGATTTATCGCTACTCTTGGGGTGACCGATAAGAACTATGACAAGCAATTTATCAGGAATCTACCGATAAATCGGGCCTATTCGTAGCACTATGTTTGCAAGAACTATGTTTATTTGTGTTTTGTGGACCTTGTTACACAATATGTAATGTTTTTTATATTTTGTTTGTCATTATATCAAGATTCAAAGGCTAGGATTCAAGGTAACACTTATGTCAAATATTGTTTTGGTGTTGAATATAGCATATTTTAGTGTTGGGAACCTGTAATTTGAAAAAATGTCCGATTAATAGTCGACCGATAAAATTGATTAATCGGCCGATTTCCGATTAATCTCTAATCCCCAGATGATCGAGACGATAACGATAGGCGATATCCTCAACATTGATATAAATCTGGTAGAGCTACTGTGTATCAAATAAGACTACTCAATTAGAGGAAGGTGGTCCACCAGTCATAGGTAATATCACACTTCCGAGTGTTAGCCATATTTTGTACCATCATACAGTGTTGGACTTTGCGGAAACCCTATCGTATATCCCCCTCTCTGCGCCGCCACCCTAATCCCATGCACTGCATTACCGAGGCCCGCTTATAAAACGTCACGATAACCTACCCATATCGCAAAGAAAGAAGTATAGTTTTCACCCTGAAATCCATTGCAATGTCTTCATAACCCCCCAAAGTCAATTTTGGTCTGATTTAGACCCCAAAAATGCCAATACCGGTTTAATCTAGCCCTGAGCGGTATAGTGTTACATCAAGAGTGGTTTTGCATCTAGTTTTGTGATTAGACACTATTTTTCGCTGACTTGGCATGCTGATGTGGCACTGAAATTGCAGAGGAGCTCCTGTTTCGTGTTCGTACTGCAGAGAGGAGCTCCTGCTACAACTGCGTCGCCGTTGTTGCCGTCGTACCGCCGCGCCGTCTGTTTTGGCATGGGATAGAGTTCGGCTCACGCAACTCCGTCCGACCCAAGCACCGTACCCCGCGCGCCGCCGCCGCGGCTGTCGGCTATGCCTCGCCCTCGTCACTTTCGCCTTCCTCGCCCTCGGCCTCCTCACCCATCCTCCCCCAAACGAAGGCCGCCGCCGCAGGTGCCAACTCAAGCTTGGAATCCCTTTGTGTCCGTTCTGCCGCCTGTACCTTCTTTTCTCTCCCACCTGGTGCCGACTAGATTTGATTATGAGAAGATTGATTGCCTGCCCTTGTGTGTTCTAACAGAGAAAATGTTGCATAACATTCTTTCACTTCACTGCATGTTTTGTTCTCAGAACAAACATGGAACTGAATGTGCCGCCGCAGGTTAGCTCCTCCGCGGGACGCAGGTCCTATTCCTACAGTGGTACGGCGCCGCCATCGCAGTTCGCCAGTGCCGGGAGGTTCCGTTGCATTGCGAGCCAGGGAAGCTGTGCGGATGCGGAGTGAAAGCCCCTCGACGAAAAAATTTAGGGTGTTGGTGTGTTCTTGATGTTCTTATGTGAGCCTATTTTCTTGGAAAAATTCCACTTTTTGCTGATTGCAATTCAATGTCAGGGTGTGGAATGTATGTTCTATGAGTGTCAATGTGTCATGATGTCCTGCTCGGTGACTTGCGCGACGTGGCGAATCGTCTGAAAAAAGAGAAGATGCAATTGGAGGAATCTCGCATCCAACCTGAAGCTCACATGGCCAAGGCAGTTTACGTGGAGATGCGCATGAGGTTCTTTGTGAATGAGATGCAATTGATTCACACAATAGTAATAGACATACGTGGAGATGGTGGCGGACGGCGGCGACAGCTACGACGACAACGGCGGGGACGCAATTGCGGCAGGTGTGGACGGCGGCGCTGCGGCCCTTGCGATTTCTTCTCGGCAGTATGAACACGAAACAAGAGCGAGACGAACAGAACTTATTTCAGCGACCTGCTGCCACATCAGCACCCAAGTGAGCGAAAAAATAATGCCTAATCACAAAACCGGATACAAAACCACTCCTGCTGTGACACTAAACCGCTCAGGGCTAGATTAAACCGGTATTGACATTTTGGGGGTCTAAATCAGACCAAAATTGACTTCGGGGGGTTATGAAGACATTGCAATGGATTTGAGGGTGAAAACTATACTTCTTTCTATCGCAAATCAAATGCTGCGCTGACAAAATGAAAGAAGGGTTTATGCGGATATTTCCTTTGGCTCTAGGGAGTATATGCTTTTGTGTGCAAATAATGTATTTTGCCAGGATAAAAACAAAGAATATATATGTGTGTGTGTGTTCATTGTCACACTCAAATGATACATGCAAATTTTAAGGGAGAAAGCTTAAGCATGTTGACCCGTTCAAAAAAAAAACAAGTCGAACGACCAATGTTACCTTCAAATGGTACACTTAATTTTGTCTTTTTTCACCGATGAAGCGGTGCTATCCCGTTTCACATAAAAACTGGCAAGCACGCTTGTTACACTCACATGAACATCTACAAAAAAAATTCAGAATTTTAAAACCTATTTTTCTTAATATACTGTTCACCCAGAAGTATATGCTCCCTAGAGGCAAAATTCCATGGCCGGGTTTATGCTTTGTCCGTCGTCATTAGAGCATCTCTAGCCGCGCCCCCAACAGCCCCCCAGGCAATTTTTTTGGCGCCGGCGCCTAAAAAATGGCCCAGTCGTGCCCCCGGAGCCCGTTTTCCGCCGGATTGGGCCGAAATTGACGCCGGCGTACCCAACTCAAATTCGGCGCACTGGGGGTCGCCTGGGGGCGCCGGATGGACCGTTTTTGGCGCGAACTGTGATGGGCCCGCCCTGTTAGCGACGCGTCGCTTCGTCGTCCACATCGCCTCGTTTACCGCGGGAATCAATGCCAAAGTTGCCGCGCTGCCGCGCCGTTGCCTCCAATGATGCCGCGCCTGCCGCAATGCAGCGCGCCGGTCATCATGCCCATTGATGCCGCGCAGTGAAGCGTCGCGTCGCCCAGCGCCACGCGTCGCCTGGCATGCGCCTGCCGCCGCCCGAGCTCCGACTATAAAAGCCGCCCGCCTCGCCGGTGAACGCCACACCG
>LR738710.1:859870640-859911099 GCA_902687465.1 Secale cereale | reverse complement strand
CCCTCGCTCACTTCACTCCCCCGCCGACGAGCAATGGCAGCGCGGTACCCAGGCGATTCGGCGGCGAAGAACGGCTTCGGCCGCCGCCACCTTCACGAGTGGGAGGCGCGTCTCCTGTCCGAGGCCGACTACCCAGCTCCCCCGGACACGAGGAGGAGGCCGGGCCATCCCGCGTCGGCGACCTTGTACAGGGCTGCAGAAGGGACGGCGGCGGGTGGCAGGGCGAGGACGACGAGGACGAGGACGAGGACGACGACGACGATGGCGGAGACTACACCGACTTCTACAAGCGCCTAGGCATGTAGAAGTCGGACGGTGGCGAGGCGCGACGTGGACGACGTAGCTAGGCCGTGTTTTTATTTATTTATTTGTTTTTTGTATAAATTTGAATGAATGTCGCCGAGTTTGGATGAATTTTGACGAGTTTGTGCCAAAAAAACGCCGAATTCGTTTAACCCTATGGCCGACCTGGGGCAACGACTGGGAACGCAGTCGCCCCCACGTTGAAATTCTCGCCGGCTCGCCCCCAGGACGCGTTTTTTCGATGTCCTGAGGGCCGAACGGCTGGAGATGCTCTTACATACACACATCGTTCCTTGTAGCCCTGCCACGATTGGCATATGCGTTGTGCCTCGTCCCTGCCATTCCTCCTATGCATTGTACGTCTATCAGTATGTCCATCACAAGGGGCACCTCCATTGCGATCTATGTTGTTATCGCGCCCTTGGGTGTTAGTCATCTTATAGGGAACAAATAAATGGCCAGCGGCTGTGATCTTGTAATATAAACATAGGTTTGTCGCTGCGTCTTTTTCATCGAATCGTTTCCCTCTGCAACAACTATAGTGTCATGGCCTCCTTCACTAGTAGAAAAATGACCTAATGTTCAGCTCATTAGTCCCAATTTGTAAACGAACCGGCACTAATGTGATCATTAGTGCCGGTTCCAACGGCTACGCGGACGGGCATCATTAGACCCGGTTCGTGTTGAACCTCTAGTACCGGTTCGTGTCACGAACCGGGACTAAAGAGGTGGTGGCAGGCTGGGGCCCCACCAGGCCCTTCAGTCTTAGCCCCGGTTTGTGTTATGAATCAGGACTAAATGTTTTCCTATATAAACCCTTCGTCGTCCAGATCGATATGTTCTTCCCCTTTCCTTGTTCCTCCCCTTTCCTTCTCCTCTATGTTCTTCCCCAAAGCTCGAGCTCATCCTTCATTTTGCCCAAAATTTGTCAAGATTTGAAGGCCCCCCATCCATCCAAGGTGACCCCGTCCACGTCCTAACCACCGTTGATCGCTCGCACGGTCCCGTCGCCGGCACCACCTTGGTGAGCCTTTTGTTCTTATGTTTTTTATAATAGAAAAATCATGTTTGTGTGATTTAGATATATACTACCTCCGTCCTGGTTTATTGGCCCCCTTCGAATTTTATGCTTAATTTTGACCTTGGATTTAACTAATAAAATGTTAATGCATGTAACGAAAAATAATATCATTAGAAACTAGGTTCAAATATGGATTCAAAGATATAATTTTTGGTGACATGCTTTATATTTTTTTAGTTAAATATATGGTCAAACTTTGGCACAAAATACTAAGAGGACCAATAAACCAGAACGGAGGCAGTAGTTATAAAACTAAAAGAGCTAAACATAATTTGTTTTTGAATAAAACACCTATTTATAGTAAGTGCTTAATAGAACTAGTTTATTTAGTAAGTGGTTAATATAGAACTAGTTTATTTAGTAAGTGATTAATATAGAACACCTCTTTATAGTAAGTGCTTAATATAGAACTAGTAAAGGTCATGCTGGATTTTTCCGTGAATTTTGGCATGACTTGTGCTAGAATATGTAGGAAATATCGAGTGGCCCGCATTTTCTAGAAAGATAATTAACTGACATTTCGGGTTGACTTTAAGTCTGTCGGGGTCAAAAAATCAGTGAGGGAGAGTCTCCACCATATATGAGAGAAGAAAAATCCCGGCTGTTGTCGTGGGGGTCGCTTCACCTTTGTTCCCGTGTGCTAGACATTTTGGTGCAATGCACTCGGAGACAAAGGGAGGACCGACTATCACCAACGGTCAAATGTATACACCACGTGAGCTGAGAGTGTTCAAGAAAAGACGACAGACCGATAGTCAACCCATGATGAATAATGATCTAATTTAGTTTTTGTAGTACATATATATATATATATATATATATATATATATATATATATATATATATATATATATATATATATATATATAATTTTACAAGTTTAATTTTTGAATTATGAACATACGAAATGTCGTCCGACGACGATAGGCTCCCGCAGTGCGACTGATGCGGCGATGACCGGGGTCTGTGCGATAGGCCTCATCTGGTAGAATGTCGACGCTTTAGTATTAAGTTCCAGGAGACCTTCGATGTTGAAATGGTATGCAACGACATAAAGTGTTTTATCGTAATTAAGCACGACTTCTGCTTCTTCAACGTGTATTTTCTGTCTTTTACAACTTGACTAGCTTATCCCATGCCATGCAAGACGCTATGTCTTGGAGAGGATGGATTTTGAAGATCATGAAAACATGGAGACAAAGATAGTTCATCTAAGGACCCATCATGGTTACAATTTTGCTGTAAATTGATAACCCACAAGTGTAGGTGATCAGTTGTAGCCTCTTTCGATAAGTAAGAGTGTTTAACCCAACGAGGAGCTAAAGGTAGAAAAAATATTCTCTCAAGTTCTATCGACCATCGATACAACTCTACGCACGATTGACGTTTACTTTACCTATAACAAGTATGAAATTAGAAGTACTTTGTAGTTTTTGTGGGATAGGTTTGCAAGAATATAAAGAGCACGTAAATGTAAACTAGGGGTTGTTTATATAAAGAAGCGATAAAGTTAGTATAGCGAGTGTAGAAAAGTGGTGGTAGGAGTTGCGAAATTGTCCCTAAGCAATTGACTACGTTACTAGGCCGATAGCAAGTTTTATGTGGGAGATTGATACGTCCAAAACGTATCTATAATTTCTGCTTGCTCCATGCCTATTTTGGGTGATATTGCTATGATATTTATACACTTCCATACACATTTGATCATATTTGGACTAACCTATTAACTCAGTGCACCCCAGTGCCAGTTTCTGTTTTCTACTGTTTTTGTATTTCAGGTTTTCCCATTACGAGACCGTCAGAAAAATCCCGGAAAAATTATATAAAAAATCAGCGTTCCAGAAGCTTCCCGGCACCCGAAGTAGAGCCGTAGGGGGGCCACCAGGGCTCCAGGCACCCTGGTGGCGCGGCCCCCCTCCTGGCCGCGCCGGGGGGGGCCTGGGCCCCCAGGCCTCCGCTGATGCCCCCCTTTGGCATATATTTATATCGTGTCCCGAAACCCTCGAGACGGGAACCCTTTTTCGCGATCTCATCTCTGTTCCGCCACCGCCGCGCTTCCAAGATCGGGAGCACCAGGAGAACTCTTCCCGGCACCCTGCCGGAGGGGAGGATCACCACCGGGAGCCTCTCCACCACCATGGACGCCTCCCAGATGAGTTGTGAGTAGTCTCCCTTGGACCATGGGTCCATGACCAGTAGCTATGTGATGTTCTCCTCCCCTTCTTGTGCTTCACTAATTAGACCTCGTGAGCTTCCCTACATGATCGAGGCACATATGTAATCCTTATGCTGTTGCTATGATGAGTTTGCTGGGATCCGATGGATTGTGAGATTATGTTCAGATTGTGTTTGAGTAATATATTTGATTTACCTCTTTTATATTTATGTTCGTAAGTAATTCTTGCATGTTCTCCGTTGTTATTTATTGCTTTGGCCAAGTAGTAGGTAGTGACTCCAAGAGGGAACGTTATGCTTGATTGTGGGTTCATGCCCCTCGATGACTAGCTTGAGTGACAAAAACATGAGTCTAGGGGATGTGTTGTTGCCACAAGGGGGAAAACAACGGTGCTTGTGCCCGCGGGTGCAAGGATTGTTTACTTTACGCAAAGTTCTTTTAATGCAGTTGTCTGTTGCTTTGAGTTTACACTATGGGTGGGACTCGCAACTTAATACCAGCGAGATGTTCTGGATAGATATCTCAAGGTGGATGATTAGTAGTAGATGCAGATGGATTTCGGTCTACTTGCCTTGGCATACCGCCCATGCTTTGAACCTCTACCTTTCTTGCAACATAGTTAGCATTGGTTTGCGCACATAATTCTGTCAATTGCCCAGCTGTAATTCGTTCACCTCACATAGCTGTTTTATCGTCTTTTGGGAGAGAGACATCACTAGTGAACATCATGGGACCCCGGTCCATATTACCATCATTGATCACATCCGCTATTTACTTTCCGCTTTTACTTACTATTTGCAGCATTACCTATCACTATTATCACTTGCGTTTGATCCTTTGTAAACGACAAGGCCGGAGGGATTGACAACCTCTCTGTACTCGTTGGGAGCAAAGTTATTTGTATCTGTGTGCAGGTCCATGTTGATTGCTAATATCTGGCGCCGTTAGCAGTTGACACCTTCTTGTTGAAACTGGAAGTCTCAGGGGAAATCGATCCTTGGTATCTTTGCCAAGGGAAAACTTCCGCTACACTGCATCTCAAACCTTCCACTTGGGGTAACCAACGAGGGGCGAGAAGCCATCAAGCAAAGTTTTCTGGCGCCGTCGCCGGGGACTCCACTCTTCAAGATAGGGGATTTGCACGCTATCTTTTACCTTTGCTTTTTAGTCTTGTTAGTTTACCTTTCAGTTTTGCTTTAGTATCTTTTATCAAAAATCACAAAAATTGTTATCTTGCTTGCTTGCTGCTATGGGTTCCACCGAGAACACCAAGTTGTGTGACTTCACTAGTCACAACAACGATGACTTTATCTGCACACCTATCACTACACCTGCCACTTCAGCACCTTCGTATGAAATTAAACCTGCTTTACTGAATTTAGTTATGAAAGATCAATTCTCCGGTGCTGGAGATGATGCTGCTTTACACTTGAACAACTTTGTTGAACTTTGTGATATGCAAAAGTACACTGAAATAGATGGTAATATTGTTAAGCTTAAGCTTTTTCCTTTCTCCTTGAGAGGAGGAGCTAAAATTTGGTTTCAATTTTTGCCTAGAAATAGCATAGATTCATGGGACAAGTGCAAAGATGCTTTTATTGGAAAGTACTATCCACCTGCTAATATTATCCAACTAAGAAGTAACATAATGAATTTTAAACAATTGGATAATGAACACGTTGCCCAAGCTTGGGAACATATGAAATCTCTTATCAAGAACTGCCCTACTCATGGTTTGACTACTTGGATGGTTATCCAAACTTTTTATGCAGGTTTGAACTTTACCTCGCGGAACTTGTTAGATTCGGCCGCGGGAGGAACTTTTATGTCAACTACACTTGGTGCTGCCACAAAGCTTCTCGATGAGATGATGATCAACTATTCCCAATGGCACACCGAACGCGCTCCAACAGGTAGGAAGGTAAACTCTGTCGAGGGGATTTTCTCCCTAAATGAAAAAGTTGACTTGATCATGTCTCTACTTTCGAAGCAATCTTCTGTTGATCCTCGTGATGTTCCTTTAAATTCTTTGATTGCTCAAGAACAAGTAGACGTGAACTTCATCGCTAGAAACAATTTTAATAACAATGCTTATAGGAGTAATTTTGGTAGCAATCCTAGACCGTTCCCCTCTAATTCTTATGGGAACAACAATGCTTATCCTATCACCAAGAACTCCACTACTGAACTAGAGATTATGCTTAAAGATTTCATCACTACCCACAAAGCCTTTAATAAGAGTGTAGAAGAAAAACTAAACAAACTAGATGATCTCTCTTCGAAGGTAGACAATTTAGCCCATGAGGTAGAATTGCTTAAAATTAGAACTTCTCCTCTTGAGGAGAGGAAGGTCACTCCTATGAATGCTATTCAAGTGCAAATTAATGAAAACATTAGGATGATGGCTAAACTTAAAGAGAGATGGGCTAGAGAAAGGGAGGAAGAATATAGAATTAAGAACCTTCCTACCCACCACACTGTTGCTACTATCCAAGTTGTTGAGGATATCCAAACTCTTAGCACCCAATGCACTCCTGGTCCCATTGGCCCTATTAATGGTGATGCTATGACTATAGAAACTACCAAACAAGTGAACCTAAAGGACACCACTACCACTTTACTTGATAGTAGTGACCTTGATTTTGATAATTGCACTCTTACCGAAGTTATTGATTTCCTTCACAAGATGTCTAGAGATCCCCGCACTAGCACGCTTAACCTTGCCTTCACAGAGCATATCACTAATGCTCTCATCAAAGCTAGGGAGGAGAAACTTAGAGTAGAAGCCTCCATACCTAGAAAGCTAGAAGATGGTTGGGATCCGATGATTAAAATTAAGTTGAATAACTTCTCTTGCTATGCTTTATGTGATGTTGTAGCTAGTACCTCCATTATGCCCAAAAGAATATATGATATGCTTAAACTGAAACCTTTTGATTCTTGTTCTTTTGGTGTTCGTCTCGTTGATTCTTCCATAAAGAAACCTTTGGGGAGGATCGACGATGTTCTTATCGTTGTCAATGACAATTACGTTCCCGTTGATTTTACTATTATGGATATTGAATGTGAACCTTCGTGTCCAATTATTTTGGGACGTCCTTTACTATGCACCGTTGGTGCTATCATTGACATGAAAGAGGGGAATATAAAATTCCAGTTTCCTCTCAAGAAAGGGATGGAACACTTCCCTCGAAAGAAGATTAAGTTACCTTTTGAGTCCGTTATATGGGCTAGCTATTCTTTTACTCTTGATAAAACTTGATCTCTTTGCATTATGCCTAGCTTAAAGGCATAAAAGAAAGCGCTTTTGGGAGGCAGCCCACAACGAATAAAGTTTTATTTTGCTTTTGTTGTGTCTTGATGTTTGTTACTACAGTAGCATTATCATTGTATCTTTACTTTTCAGCTTTGTGCCAAGTTTAGCCTCTGATTGCACGAAAGTTCAAAAGTTGTGACGTGCTGTCCAGGAAACAGATTCTGTCCTTGGACAGAAAAATTCGTATAAAATCACCAGATCATCTTTTTGGTCTGAAATTTTTCGACAGCGTGCTCTATACAATTGTCTTTCGTGCGTCTGTTTTGAGTTTTTTGATTAGAGTTGCAGAAGTTCCCCGAAAAAATCATTTACTACCTGCTGTTCTGTTTTTCACAGATTTTGTCCTGTTTTGCCTTTCCTTCATTTTGCAAACCTTGAGCTTGCTTTTTCTTTGCAAAAACCTTTTGGCAATCTTGAGAAACAGTAGACCTTCAGGAATATCCTTATTTCCAGCAAGGAACAATTATTTAATTATGGGTACTAACCTCGCTAATCAGATTATGATGAGTTATGTATGAAGGGAGTTTTCAAGTGTGCGAGGGAAGATGATAAAAAGATTCAGGAGTGTCAAACGCTCAAGCTTGGGGATGCCCCCATGCACCCCCAAGAAATATTCAAGAAGACTCAAGCGTCTAAGCTTGGGGATGCCCCCGTGCATCCCCTTCTCCATCAACATTATCAGTTCGTCTTTCGTTCCACTATATTTTTATCACTTCATGTGTTATGTGCTATGCTTGGAGCGTCTTGCTTTTAGTTTCCTTTTGAGTTTTCTTTAGCTTTTCATAAACGAGTCGGAACTCAGCTTTCTTTGTGCGGGAGAGAAACACGCTCCACTTCTACCTAGAACATAACATAGAATTTTCATGTCTATCTTTGCTGTGTGTGTTCTTTGTCTTTCAATAGCTACTATCATGCTCAGCTCTTAGTTTTCATGCTTATCTTTTTAAAGAGCTTTTGTTTAGTTGGTTGCTTGAACTCTCTTTAGTTGTTATGCTTATCTTATTAAGAGAGTTTGCTTCTGTTGCATTGGTTGATATGTCTATGATAAAAATGCTACGTGCATAATGGTGCTTCGTAGTTCATGTTTTCTTATGGTTAGTCTCAAATAGCTGGGGGGTTCCCAATGTGTTATTTGAGTACCAACATGATTTGTTTGCCTATGATGTGGTATGGTTTAGTAATATCTTCCTTCAAGAATTTATTTTGATTGACTTGGCGTATGCTCACGCATATTTAAGACTGTAAAGAAAGTCTGTCAAGCCTTGATGATCTTTTGTTTCTGAGTAGCGATATAACTTCCATGCCTGATTCAATGTTGCTTTGTCGGTCTGCATGATTATAACCATCATTGCTCTCTTAGTTGGTCGCTCCCAGTCTTTTGCTAACCTCCACCTGTACTAAGCGGACTGACTGCTTGTGCATCCAAAATCCTTTAAACCAGTTATGCCATATGAGTCCACCATACCTTCCTACATGGTATTTACCTGCCATTCCTAACGAAGACTTTCATGTACCATTTCGAAATTATTCAAAAAATGCATTTCTGTTTTGTGCCTCTGTTTTAAGTCCATGAGGAAGTAGTAGTTAATTCATGATCTTTTTAAGTTGGACAAGCTTCACCCCGGGATTGCATGTCTAATGTGCAAACCCATAATCCAAGAAGGAACTGGCATTGAGTGCGCCCGGCTCAAAAACAATATAACAAACAAACCCTCCTTCACGCTCTGTTCATGAGAAATCAGAAACTTTGGCAGTGATAAACAAAGGAGATTAAGAGGATGTGATCGTCCTCATTCGGGAGCCGTTCCTCGAAACTTGTCCATCTCAAGAAGTGATTGAGTTGTCTGCTAGCATTCGTTGACGAAACATGCATGATCTAAAAAAATATTATTACCTCTGTTTTTAAAACCAAGAGCTCTGGTACATGATTTGTCTTTGTTTCCGACTACGGGTTTTCAACCTTGCCAACAAAAGCCATGGTTCGAGAGTCTCCACCTTCTTTTAAAGCACCAACTACTGAGAGCATGATTGTCATTCTGAGTGTAATGTGCATTGTCCCAAAGTAGCATTGTCTTTTGCATGATTATGATATCGTTTATTCTGAAATCATTGTATCTAGTCGTCACTTAAACCTTGGAGGTGCCCCTGCATTTATGTTTTGCTTCACTAAAGGGGGCAAGCGAGATATCACTTTACCATATTTGCACACCATGCTCATTACAAATCTATTTGATGTTTCAGTATCATATTGTAAAACTTTCAGTTCTTTGTGATTTTCTCATGAGGCAACTTAATTACTACAGATTCATTGTCTCAGTAAGCTTTTGTCATATGACTATGAAAAGTCCTATATGGTGAATAGCATGTCACCACAGAAATTATTCTTGTTATCATTTACCTACTCGAGGACGAGCAGGAATTAAGCTTGGGGATGTTGATACGTCCAAAACGTATCTATAATTTCTGCTTGCTCCATGCCTCTTTTGGGTGATATTGTTATGATATTTATACACTTCCATACACTTTTGATCATATTTGGACTAACCTATTAACTCAGTGCACCCCAGTGCCAGTTTTTGGTTTCTGCTGTTTTTGTATTTCAGGTTTTCCCATTACGAGAACTGCCAGAAAAATCCCGGAAAAATTATATAAAAAATCAGCGTTCCAGAAGCTTCCCGGCACCCGAAGTAGAGCCGGAGGGGGGCCACCAGGGCTCCAGGCGCCCTGGTGGCGCGACCCCCCCCCCCCCTTGGCCGTGCCAGGGGGGCGCCTGGGCCCCCCAGGCCTCCGCTGATGCCCCCCTTTGGCATATATTTATATCGTGTCCCGAAACCCTCGAGACGGGAACCCTTTTTCGCGATCTCATCTTTGTTCCGCCGCCGCCGCGTTTCCAAGATCGGGAGCACCAGGAGAACTCTTCCCGGCACCCTGCCGGAGGGGAGGATCACCACCGGGAGCCTCTCCACCACCATGGACGCCTCCCGGATGAGTTGTGAGTAGTCTCCCTTGGACCATGGGTCCATGACCAGTAGCTATGTGATGTTCTCCTCCCCTTCTTGTGCTTCACTAATTAGACCTCGTGAGCTGCCCTACATGATCGAGGCACATATGTAATCCTTATGCTGTTGCTAGGTTGAGTTTGCTGGGATCCGATGGATTGTGAGATTATGTTCAGATTGTGTTTGAGTAATATATTTGATTTACCTCTTTTATATTTATGTTCGTAAGTAATTCTTGCATGTTCTCCATTGTTATTTATTGCTTTGGCCAAGTAGTAGGTAGTGACTCCAAGAGGGAACGTTATGCTTGATTGTGGGTTCATGCCCCTCGATGACTATCTTGAGTGACAGAAACATGAGTCTAGGGGATGTGCTGTTGCCACAAGGGGGAAAACAACGGTGCTTGTGCCCGCGGGTGCAAGGATTGTTTACTTTACGCAAAGTTCTTTTAATGCAGTTGTCTGTTGCTTTGAGTTTACACTATGGGTGGGACTCGCAACTTAATACCAGCGAGATGTTCTGGATAGATATCTCAAGGTGGATGATTAGTAGTAGATGCAGATGGATTTCGGTCTACTTGCCTTGGCGTACCGCCCATGCTTTGAACCTCTACCTTTCTTGCAACATAGTTAGCATTGGTTTGCGCACATAATTCTGTCAATTGCCCAGCTGTAATTCGTTCACCTCACATAGCTGTTTTATCCTCTTTTGGGAGAGAGACATCACTAGTGAACATCATGGGACCCCAGTCCATATTACCATCATTGATAACATCCGCTATTTACTTTCCGCTTTTATTTACTATTTGCAGCATTACCTATCACTATTATCACTTGCGTTTGATCCTTTGTAAACGACAAGGCCGGAGGGATTGACAACCTCTCTGTACTCGTTGGGAGCAAAGTTATTTGTATCTGTGTGCAGGTCCACGTTGATTGCTAATATCTGGCGCCGTTAGCAGTTGACACCTTCTTGTTGAAACTGGGAGTCTCAGGGGAAATCGATCCTTGGTATCTTTGCCAAGGGAAAACTTCCGCTACACTGCATCTCAAACCTTCCACTTGGGGTAACCAACGAGGGGCGAGAAGCCATCAGAGATGCCACTGCTAGCATGTCATCCCTTACTTGGAATTCTAAGCACTTATGATTGGAACTATTAGCAAGCATCCGCAACTACAAACGTTCATTAAGGTAAAACCCAACCAAAGCATTAAGATACATTGGTCCCCCTTCAATCCCGTATGCATCAATTTCTATGCTAGGTTGAAGCTTCTGTCACTCTTGCCCTCCAATACGTAGTCCTATCAACATACAACTAACCCTATGGTGTGATCCACGCGCGAGCTCATATGATGGGCACCAAAGGACAACAACATAACCAAAAGCAAATTAAATCAATTATAGCAATTCACCAATCACCTATAGGACAACAATAATCTACGCAGACATCATAGGATGGCAACACATCATTGCATAATAATATGAAGCATAAAGCACCATGTTCAAGTAGAGGGTACTGCGTGTTGCGGGAGAGTGGACCGATGTAGATAGATGGGGGAAGGTGATGGAGATGTTGGTGAAGATGACGGATGTGTTGGTGTAGATCGCCGTCACACGATGATGGCCCTGGTGGCACTCCGGCGCCACCGGAAGCGAGGGGGAGAGAGCCCCCTCCTTCTTCTTCTTCTTCCTTGACCTTCTCCCTAGATGGGAGAAGGGTTTCCCCTCTGGTCCATGGCCTCCATGGCGGCGGAGGGGCGTGATAACCCACAAGTGTAGGGGATCAGTTGTAGCCTCTTTCGGTAAGTAAGAGTGTCGAACCCAACGAGGAGCTAAAGGTAGAATAAATATTCCCTCAAGTTCTATCGACCACCGATACAACTCTACGCACGCTTGACGTTTACTTTACCTAGAACAAGTATGAAACTAGAAGTACTTTGTAGGTGTTGTGGGATAGGTTTGCAAGAATATAAAGAGCACGTAAAATGTAAACTAGGGGCTGTTTAAGTAAACAAGTAATAAAGTTAGTAATAGCGAGTGTGGAAAAGTGGTGGTAGGAGTTGCGAAATTGTCCCTAAGCAATCGACTACGTTACTAGACCGATTGCAAGTATTATGTGGGAGAGGCCACTGCTAGCATGTCATCCCTTACTCGGAATTCTATGCACTTATGATTGGAACTATTAGCAAGCATCCGCAACTACTAACATTCATTAAGGTAAAGCACAATCAGATCATTACGATATATTGGTCCCCCTTCAATCCCGTATGCATCAATTTCTACGCTAGGTTGAAGCTTTTGTCACGCTTGCCCTCCAATAATACGTAGTCCTATCAACATACAACTAACCCTATGGTGTGATCCATGCGCGCGCACATATGATGGGCAGCAAAGGACAACAACATAACCACATGCAAATTAAATCAATCATAGGAATTCACCAATCACCGATAGGACAACGATAATCTACTCAGACATCATAGGATGGCAACACATCATTGGATAATAATATGAAGCATAAACTGTTGGGGAACATAGCAGAATTAAAAAAAATTCCTACGCTTCACCAAGATCAATCTAAGGAGTCATCTAGCAACGAGCATAAAGGAGTGTATCTACATACCATTTGTAGATCGCGAGCGGAAGCGTTCGAAGGAACGTGGATGATGGAGTCGTACTCGTCGTGATCCTCGTCATCGATGATCCCAGCGCCGAACGGACGGCACCTCCGCGTTCAACACACGTACGGTGCAGCGACGTCTCCTCCTTCTTGATCCAGCAAGGGGGAAGGAGAGGTTGATGGAGATCCAGCAGCACGACGGCGTGGTGGTGGATGCAACAGGAAAAGTTGCAGGGCTTCACCGAGTCCATGCGGGAGGAGTTGGAGGTGTAACGAGGGGGGAGGCGCCAGGGGCTGAGGTGCGCCTGCCCTCTCTCCCCCCCACTATATATAGGGGGCCAGGGGGGCGCCGGCCCTAGGAGGTCCAATCTCCTAGGGGGGGCGGCGGCCGGGGGGGGGGTTTCTTACCCCCCAAGCCAAAGGGGGCGCCCCCACCCCTAGGGTTTTAACCCTAGGCGCATGGGGGGAGCCCATGAGGGGTGCGCCAGCCCACTAGGGGCTGGTCCCCCTCCCCTATGGCCCACGGGGCCCTCCGGGATGGGTGCCCCCACCCGGTGGACCCCTGGGACCCTTCCGGTGGTCCCGGTACACTACCGGTGACCCCCGAAACGCTCCCGGTGGCCGAAATAGGACTTCCTATATATAATTCTTTACCTGCGGACCATTCCGGAACTCCTCGTGACGTCCGGGATCTCATCCGGGACTCCAAAAAACATTCGGATTTCCGTGTGCATATATCTCTACAACCCTAGCGTCACCGAACCTTAAGTGTGTAGACCCTACGGGTTCGGGAGACACACAGACATGACCGAGACGACTCTCCGGTCAATAACCAACAGCGGGATCTGGATACCCATGTTGGTTCCCACGTGTTCCTCGATGATCTCATCGGATGAACCACTGTGTCAAGGATTCACTTAATCCCGTATGTAATTCCCCTTGTCTATCAGTATGGTACTTGCCCGAGATTCGATCGTCGGTATGCCCGATACCTTGTTCAATCTCGTCATGGCAAGTCTCTTTACTCGTTCCGTAATCCATCATCCCGTGACTAACTCCTTAGTCACATTGAGCTCATTATGATGATGTCTTATCGAGTGGGCCCAGAGATACCTCTCCGTCACACGAAGTGACAAATCCCAGTCTCGGTTCGTACCAACTCAACAAACACTTTCGGAGATACCTGTTGCGTACCTTTATAGTCACCCAGTTACGTTGTGACGTTTGGCACACCCAAAGTATTCCTACGGTATCCGGGAGTTGCACAACCTCATGGTCTAAGGAATTTATACTTGACACTAGAAAAGCTTAAGCATTACGAACTACACGATCTCATGCTAGGCTTAGGTTTGGGTCTTGTCCATCACATCATTCTCCTAATGATGTGATCCCGTTATCAATGACATCCAATGTCCATGGTCAGGAAACCGTGACCATCTGTTGATCAACGAGCTAGTAACTAGAGGCTTACCGGGGACATGTTGTGGTCTATGTATTCACACATGTATCGCTGTTTCCGTACAATACAATTCAAGCATGCATAACAGACAATTATCATGAACAAGGAAATATAATAATAATACTTTTATTATTGCCTCTAGGGCATATTTCCAACAGTCTCCCACTTGCACTAGAGTCAACAATCTAGTTACATTGTGATGAATCGAACACCCATAGAGTCCTGGTGTTGATCATGTTTTGCCTGTGGAAGAGGTTTAGTCAACGGATCTGTGACATTCAGATCCGTATGCACTTTAAAAATATATATGTCTCCATCTTGAACATAATTCCGGATGGAGTTGAAACGGCGCTTGATGTGCTTGGTCTTCTTGTGAAACCTGGGCTCCTTGGCAATGGCAATAGATCCAGTGTTGTCACAGAAGAGAGTCATCGGGCTTGACGCGCTTGGAATGACTCCTAGGTCCGTGATGAACTCCTTCATCCAGACTCCTTCTTGGGCTGCTTCGCAAGCAGCTATGTACTCCGCTTCACATGTAGAATGCGCCACGACGCTCTGCTTGCAACTGCACCAGCTGACTGCTCCACCATTCAAAATATACACGTATCCGGTTTGTGACTTGGAGTCATCCAGATCTGTGTCGAAGCTAGCATCGACGTAACCCTTTACGACGAGCTCTTCGTCACCTCCATAAATGAGAAACATATCCTTAGTCCTTTTCAGGTACTTCAGGATGTTCTTGACCGCTGTCCAGTGTTCCATACCGGGATCACTTTGGTACCTCCCTACCAAACTTATGGCAAGGTTCACATCAGGTCTGGTACACAGCATGGCATACATAATAGAACCTATGGCTGAGGCATAGGGGATGACACTCATCTTTTCTCTATCTTCTGCCGTGGTCGGGGACTGAGCCGTGCTCAATCTCATACCTTGCAAAACAGGCAAGAACCCCTTCTTGGACTGATCCATATTGAACTTCTTCAATATCTTGTCAAGGTATGTGCTTTGTGAAAGAGCAATGAGGCGTCTTGATCTATCTCTATAGATTTTGATGCCTAATATGTAAGCAGCTTCTCCAAGGTCCTTCATTGAAAAACTCTTATTCAAGTAGGCCTTTATACTCTCCAAGAATTCTATATCATTTCCCATCAGCAGTATGTCATCCACATATAATATGAGAAATGCTACAGAGCTCCCACTCACTTTCTTGTAGATACAGGCTTCTCCCCAAGTCTGTATAAAGCCAAACGCTTTGATCACATCATTAAAGCGAATATTCCAACTCTGAGATGCTTGCACCAGCCCGTAGATCGAGCGCTGGACCTTGCATACCTTGTTTGCATTCTGTGGATCGACAAAACCTTCCGGCTGCATCATATACAACTCTTCCTTGAGGAAGCCATTAAGGAATGCCGTTTTGACGTCCATTTGCCATATCTCATAATCATAGAATGCATCAATTGCTAACATGATTCGGACGGACTTCAGCATCGCTACGGGAGAGAAAGTCTCGTCGTAGTCAATCCCTTGAACGTCGATATCCTTTAGCGACAAGCCGAGCCTTATAGATGGTCACATTACCATCCGCGTCTGTCTTCTTCTTGAATATCCATTTATTTTCTATGGCATGCCTATCATCGGGCAAGTCCACCAAAGTCCATACATTGTTTTCATACATGGATTCTATCTCGGATTTCATGGCTCCAAGCCATTTATTGGAATCCAGGCCCGCCATTGCTTCTTCATAGTTCGAAGGTTCACCGTTGTCTAACAACATGATTTCCATGACAGGGTTACCGTACCACTCTGATGCGGAACGTGTCCTTGTGGACCTTTGAAGTTCAGTAGTAACTCGATCTGTTTCTTCATGATCATCATCATTAACTTCCGCCCTTGTCGGTGCAGGCACCTCAGGAACAACTTCCTGCGCTGCGCTTCTTTCCGGTTCGGGAGGAGTAACTGTCACCTCATCTAGTTCTACTTTCCTCCCACTCACTTCTTTCGAGAGAAACTCTTTCTCCAGAAAGGATCCATTCTTGGCAACAAAGACCTTGCCTTCGGATCTGAGGTAGAAGGTGTGCCCAATCGTTTCCTTTGGGTATCCTATGAAGACGCATTTTTCCGATTTGGGTTCGAGCTTTTCAGGTTGAAGTTTCTTGACATAAGCATCGCAACCCCAAACTTTCAGAAACGACAGCTTAGGTTTCTTGCCAAACCAAAGTTCATACGGTGTCGTCTCAACGGATTTCGACGGAGCCCTATTTAAAGTGAATGCGCCAGTCCCTAAAGCATAACCCCAAAAAGATAGCGGTAAGTCAGTGAGAGACATCATAGATCGCACCATGTCTAATAGAGTACGATTTCGACGTTCAGACACACCATTACGTTGAGGTGTTCCAGGCGGTGTCAATTGTGAAACAATTCCACAGCTTCTTAGGCGCGTGCCAAATTCATGACTTAAATATTCACCCCCACGATCCGATCGTAAGAACTTTATTTTTCTGTCACGTTGATTCTCAACCTCATTCTAAAATTCCTTGAACTTTTCAAAGGTCTCAGACTTGTGTTTCATCAAGTAGACATTCCCATATCTACTCAAGTCATCTGTGAGGGTGAGAACATAACGATAGCCTCCGCGAGCTTCAACACTCATTGGACCGCACACATCGTTATGTATGATCTCCAATAAGTTGCTCGCTCGCTCCATTGTTCCGGAGAACGGAGTCTTGGTCATCTTGCCCAAAAGGCATGGTTCGCACGTGTCAAATGATTCATAATCAAGAGACTCTAGAAGTCCATCTGCATGGAGCTTCTTCATACGTTTGACACCAATATGACCAAGGCGGCAATGCCACAAGTATGTGGGACTATCATTGTCAACTTTACATCTTTTGGCATTCACACTATGAATATGTGTATCATCACGTTCGAGATTCATCAAAAATAAACCGTTGACCAGCGGGGCATGACCATAAAACATATCTCTCAAATAAATAGAACAACCATTATTCTCGGATTTAAATGAGTAGCCATCTCGCATCAAACGAGATCCAAATACAATGTTCATGCCCAAAGCTGGTACTAAATAACAATTATTAAGGTTTAAAACTAATCCCGAGGGTAGATGTAGAGGTAGCGTGCCGACGGCGATCACATCGACCTTGGAACCATTCCCGACGCCCATCGTTACCTCGTCCTTCGCCAGTCTCCGTTTATTCCGCAGCTCCTGCTTTGAGTTACAAATGTGAGCAACTGCACCGGTATCGAATACCCAGGAGCTACTACGAGCGCTGGTAAGGTACACATCAATAACATGTATATCACATATACCTTTGACGTTGCCGGTCTTCTTGTCTGCTAAATATTTGGGGCAGTTCCGCTTCCAGTGACCCGTTCCCTTGCAATAAAAGCACTCAGTCTCAGGCTTGGGTCCATACTTTGGCTTCTTCCCGGTAACTGGCTTACCGGGCGTGGCAACTCCTTTGCCGTCCTTGAAGTTCTTCTTACCCTTGGCCTTCTTGAACTTAGTGGTTTTATTTACCATCAACACTTGATGCTCTTTCTTGATCTCCACCTCCGCTGATTTCAGCATTGAATACACCTCAGGAATGGACTTCTCCATCCCTTGCATATTGAAGTTCAACACGAAGCTCTTGTAGCTAGGTGGGAGCGACTGAAGGATTCTGTCAACGACCGCTTCGTCTGGGAGATTCATTCCCAACTGAGACAAGCGGTTGTGCAACCCAGACAACTTGAGTATGTGCTCACTGACAGAACTGTTTTCCTCCATTTTACAGCTGTAGAATGCGTTGGAGACATCATATCTCTCAACTCGGGCATGAGCCTGGAAAACCATTTTCAGCTCTTGGAACATCTCATATGCTCCGTGGTGCTCAAAACGCTTTTGGAGCCCCGATTCTAAGCTGTAGAGCATGCCGCACTGAACCAGGGAGTAATCATCACAACGCGACTGCCAAGCGTTCATAACATCTTGGTTTGCCGGGGCGGGAGCGTCACCTAGCGGTGCTTCTAGGACATAAGTTTTCTTGGCAGCTATGAGGATGATCCTCATGTTACGGACCCAATCCGTATAGTTGCTACCATCGTCTTTCAGCTTGGTTTTCTCTAGGAACGCGTTGAAGTTGAGGGTAACATGAGTGTGGGCCATTTGATCTACAAGACATATTGTAAAGAATTTAGACTAAGTTCATGACAATGAAGTTCATCTAATCAAATTTAATGAACTCCCACTTAGATTGACATCTCTCTAGTCACCCAAGTGATACATGATCCGAATCGACTAGCCCGTGTCCGATCATCACGTGAGACGGACTAGTCATCGACGGTGAACATCTTCATGTTGATCGTATCTTCTATACGACTCATTTTCGACCTTTCGGTCTTCCGTGTTCCGAGGCCATGTCTGTACATGCTAGGCTCGTCAAGTGAACCCTAAGTGTTTTGCATGTGTAAATCTGTCTTACACCCATCGTATGCGAACGTTAGAGCCTATCACACCCGATCATCACGTGGTGCTTCGGAACAACGATCCTTAGCAACGGTGCACAGTTAGGGGAAACACAATTCTTGAAATTTTAGTGAGAGATCATCTTATTTACTACCGTCGTTCTAAGTAAACAAGATGCATAAACATGATAAACATCACATGCAATCAATTAGAGTGACATGATATGGCCAATATCATTTTGCTCCTTTGATCTCCATCTTCAGGGCACCATGATCATCTTTGTCACCGGCATGACACCATGATCTCCATCATCGTGTCTTCATGAAGTCGTCACGCCAACTATTACTTCTACTACTACGGCTAACGTTTAGCAATAAAGTAAAGTAATTACATGGTGTTATTCAGTGTCACGCAGGTCATACAATAATTAAGACAACTCCTATGGCTCCTGCCGGTTGTCATTTTCATCGACATGCAAGTCGTGATTCCCTATTACAAGAACATGATCAACTCATACATCACATATATCATTCATCACATCTTCTTGGCCATATCACATCACATGGCACATGCTGCAAGAACAAGTTAGACATCCTCTAATTGTTGTTGCAAGTTTTTACATGGCTTTATGTAGGTTTCTAGCAAGAACGTTTCTTACCTACGCCAAAACCACAACGTGATATGTCAATTTCTATTTACCCTTCATAAGGACCCTTTTCATCGAATCCGATCCGACTAAAGTGGGAGAGACAGACACCCGCCAGCCACCTTATGCAACTAGTGCATGTCTATCGGTGGAACCATTCTCACGTAAGAGTACGTGTAAGGTCGGTCCGGGCCGCTTCATCCCACGATGCCGCCGAATCAAGATTGGACTAGTAACGGCAAGAGAATTGAACAAAATCAACGCCCACAACTTGTTTGTGTTCTACTCGTGCAAGATGCTACACAAAGACCTAGCTCAGATGCCACTGTTGGGGAACTTAGCAGAATTTAAAAAATTTCCTATGCTTCACCAAGACCAATCTAAGGAGTCATCTAGCAACGAGCATAAAGGAGTGTATCTACATACCATTTGTAGAACGCGAGCGGAAGCGTTCGAAGGAACGTGGATGATGGAGTCGTACTCGTCGTGATCCTCGTCACCGATGATCCCAGCGCCGAACGGACGGCACCTCCGCGTTCAACACACGTACGGTGCAGCGATGTCTCCTCCTTCTTAATCCAGCAAGGGGGAAGGAGAGGTTGATGGAGATCCAGCAGCACAACGGCGTGGTGGTGGATGCAACAGGAAAAGCTGCACGGCTTCGCCGAGTCCCTGCGGGAGGAGTTGGAGGTATGACGGGGGGGAGAGGCGCCAGGGGCTGAGGTGCGGCTGCCCTCTCTCCCCCCACTATATATAGGGGCCCAGGGGGGCGCCGGCCCTAGGAGATCCAATTTCTTAGGGGGGCGGCGGCCAAGGGGGGGGGGGTTTCTTACCCCCCAAGCCAAAGGGGCGCCCCCACCCCTAGGGTTTTAACCCTAGGCGCATGGGGGGAGCCCATGAGGGGTGCGCCAGCCCACTAGGAGCTGGTCCCCCTCCCCCTAAGGCCCACGGGGCCCTCCGGGATGGGTGGCCCCACCCAGTGGACCCCCGGGACCCTTCCGGTGGTCCCGGTACACTACCGGTGACCCGCGGAACGCTCCCGGTGGCCGAAACTGGACTTCCTATATATAATTCTTTACCTCCGGACCATTCCGGAACTCCTCGTGACGTCTGGGATCTCATCCGGGACTCCGAACAACATTCAGATTTCCGTGTGCATATATCTCTACAACCCTAGCGTCACCGAACCTTAAGTGTGTAGACCCTACGGGTTCGGGAGACACGTAGACATGACCGAGACGACTCTCCGGTCAATAACCAACAGCGGGATCTGGATACCCATGTTGGTTCCCACGTGTTCCTCGATGATCTCATCGGATGAACCACTATGTCAAGGATTCACTTAATCCCGTATGTAATTCCCTTTGTCTATCGGTACGGTACTTGCCCGAGATTCGATCGTCGGTATGCCCGATACCTTGTTCAATCTCGTCATGGCAAGTCTCCTTACTCGTTCCGTAATCCATCATCCTGTGACTAACTCCTTAGTCACATTGAGCTCATTATGATGATGTCTTACCTAGTGGGCCCAGAGATACCTCTCCGTCATACGGAGTGACAAATCCCAGTCTCGGTTCGTACCAACTCAACAAACACTTTCGGAGATACCTGTTGCGTACCTTTATAGTCACCCAGTTACGTTGTGACATTTGGCACACCCAAAATATTCCTACGGTATCCGGGAGTTGCACAACCTCATGGTCTAAGGAACAGATACTTGGCACTAGAAAAGCTTAAGCATTACGAACTACACGATCTCGTGCTAGGCTTAGGTTTGGGTCTTGTCCATCACATCATTCTCCTAATGATGTGATCCCGTTATCAATGACATCCAATGTCCATGGTCAGGAAACCGTGACCATCTGTTGATCAACGAGCTAGTAACTAGAGGCTTACCGGGGACATGTTGTGGTCTATGTATTCACACATGTATCGCTGTTTCCGTACAATACAATTCAAGCATGAACAATAGACAATTATCATGAACAAGGAAATATAATAATAATAATCCTTTTATTATTGCCTCTAGGGCATATTTCCAACATAAACCACCATGTTCAAGTAGAGGGTACAACGGGTTGCGGGAGAGTGGATCGCTGTAGATAGATGGGGGGAAGGTGATGGAGATGTTGGTGAAGATGACAGAGGTGTTGATGTAGATCGTCATCGCACGATGATAGCCCTGGTGGCACTCCGGCGCCACCGAAAGCGAGGGGGAGAGAGCCCCCCTCCTTCTTCTTCTTCCTTGACCTTCTCCCTAGATGGGAGAATGGTTTCCCCTCTGGTCCATGGCCTCCATTACGGCGGAGGGGCGAGAGCCCCTCTGAGATTGGATCTGTCTCTGTGTCTCTCTCTGTTTCTGCGTTCCCAGATTCTGGACTTCCACCGTTTCTTAAATTCCCGGAGATATGTAACTCCGATTGGGCTGAATTTGGACACGATTTTTATCCGGATATTAGCTTTCTTGCGGCGAAAGAAGGGCACCAACCGCCTTACGGGGTGGCCACGAGGGCCCAGGGCGCCGCCTGACACCCTCGTGGGACACTCGGGCATCATCTCACGTTGATTCCACTTCCCAAAATTCACATATATTCCAAAAAAAATCTCCATCCATTTTTATCCCATTTGGACTCCGTTTGATATGGATATTCTGCGAAACAAAAAACATGCAACAAACAGGAACTGGCACTGGGCACTAGATCAATATGTTAGTCCCAAAAATAGTATAAAAGGATGCCAAAAGTATATGAAAGTTGTAGAATATTGGCATGGAACAATCAAAATTATAGATACGATGGAGACGTATCATAAATCTATACAATTCTAAGAGCGTATCCTATTTTGCTTGCCCGACTTGGGAATCACTTTGCAAGACGTATGATTTCCATGAGGGTATGCTTGTTACGTTGGATTTTGGTGATCCGGACATCGACAAAGATAATGTGAACATTTGGGTCCTTGTTGATACGCTTCCAATTCTGCCACTATGTAAGTTTCTCAAACATATTTATTAAGTAATTTATATTTTTTATTTCAAAATAGTTGACAACTTATTTCCATTAACAGCTTAGTTAAGTTTTTTTTAAATGTACGGAAGATGGTAGACAGAACCTACTACACTGATGGCACAGAATTAACTTATCAGGAGAAAGATTATCTTATGTCATTTATTAATGATCTTGAGAATTACAATATTTATTATCAAACTCCCCCACATTATGGTCAATACGTGCCACTAATGCACGTGTTGAACTACGGTAACATCCATGGAGATCGCATGGTAATATTTTTTTACTATTACGATGTCCGTGCATATTTTGCATAAATTCTTCTAAAACTAAACTACATTTATAACTACGAAGTTATTACTATGTTTTTCAACAGAAAATCCCGAAGGACTGTGTGCCTCATCTGATGTTTCGGAAAGGTAGCCTTGATGTCATGAGCATACGGCCAGGTCATCTTAATAGCCATCACAGTTGTTCATATCGGATTTCTAAAACCGATGAAGACAGGACAATCAAAGATTGGAAAAAATGTATGATCAATTGTAGGGAGGTACTTGGAAGCAACATTGTGTGAAGTGCAAGAATTGGAGACATGATAATCTCTATTCTTCATAATGAAGAGTCAGGGCCAATCTTGTTTTATGCTGTTTTACCTAACTAAGAGAGGATAGTACGTAGGTCCTATGAGAGTGGAGTAGGTCCCAGGATATTATGATCATGAGGAGTTGTTATATGACAATGATGTATTATGATGATAAGTTGTTAATGATATGATGATGATGATGATGATCATGCGTTATTAATGATGCATACATTGATTTTTTTGAGCTAAATAACCCTAAAATTGAAAAGCACTGCAAATGAACTGCAAAAAGGTTGAAAATTGGCATGGTATCATCATTTCACCCACATAGCATGTGCAAAAAAGTTGAGAGGATTATGGCAAAAACTGGATGCACTTCGTGTACAAAATGGACAATCTCTTTCGAAGTATGAGGGTTTCGGGCTAAAACTCATCTGTTACAAAGGCATTTCATTTTTAAAAACTTATTTCAACTCCCGACTTTTTGTGCGTTCAGTATGCACCATTCAAAGCCACGTCATCAGTTTTCAACCATTTCTGACTTGATTTGCTAGTTTTCATGCATTTACTGATTTTTTTTAGCTAAATGACCATGAAATTGAAAAACAGTACAAATGAACTCTAAAAAGGTTGAAAGTTTGCATGAAATCATCATTTCACCCATATAGCATGTGCTAAAAAGTTGAGAGGGTTACGACAAAAGTAGGATGCTCTTCGTGTACAAAATGGACAATCTCTTTCGAAGTATCGGAGTTTTGGACGAAAACACATCTGTTACAAAGGCATTTTTTAAAAACTTATTTCAACTGCAGACTTTTTGTGCGTTCAATATGCACCATTCGAATCCACGTGATCAATTTTCAACCATTTCTGACTTGATTTGCTATTTTAAATGATTTTTGAGCTAAATGACACTGAAATTGAAAATCACTACAAAGGAACTCTGAAAAGGTTGAAAGTTGGCACGATATTATCATTTCACCCATATAGCATGTGCTAAAAAGTTGAGAGGATTACGGCAAAAATATGAAGCACTTCGTGTACAAAATGGACAATCTCTTTCGAAGTATCAGGATTTCAGACGAAAACTCATCTGTTACAAAGACATTTCATTTTTTACAACTTATTTCAACTCAAGAAATTTTGTGCATTTAATATGCTCCATTCGAAGCCACGTCATCAATGTTCGACCCTTTTTTACTTGATTTGCTATTTTTCATGCATTTACTGATTTTTAAGCTAAATGACCCTGAAATTGAAAAGCACTACAAATGAACTATGAATATAATTATATAAAACACACTAATATTAAATAGCAAAAAAAGAATCACTGAATAATCTACTTTTAAAGAAAAGTTATTCACAAACTAGTGATTCACACAAATTTCAAATAATTCAAATTTGAAAACTACTGGCACTAATAAAAAGTTTATAATTCTTTTACCTAAAGCAAAAAGATCCACAAAGAAATTCTTTATAAAGCAAAAAACAACTCAGAAATAAAAGAAAATAAATAAAGCAAAAACAAAAAATATGAAAAATAATAATAATAAAGCCCGCCTACTAGGCCACAACGGCCTGCATACGACTAGAAATCCAAACTGTAGTTGGGCCAGGATGTAGGCCCGCAAGGCCCAGTAAGCCCACAGGGCAGCGCACAGTTTTAGGCCGAGAAGCCTACTTTGGAGAGGAGCTCGAAGGAGCAGCCGCGGCTGGGTTTAGAAACCAGTGCGGCTGCCCTTCGCTCAGCCAGGTGGGACTAAACTTCTGCACCACGCACATGGGGAAGCGCATGCCTTTAGTCCCGGTTGGTGGGAATAATTCATTTTTTGGTACGAACTTCAGCAAAAGCCTTCCAAATAGCGATATTCAGAAGTCTCTTGCTGAACTTCGTACCAAAAAATGAATTATTCTATCCAAAGCTCCATTCCAAAATATTTTTTAAGAGCTTACCATCATGCGCCTGTTAATTCCTGATAATTATAAATTCATGGATTTCTTCAATACTTTGAGAGACAACGTGAAATAGAAAAGGATATATAGATGAGGCCAGAAAAAAATTGGATCAACTTGTGCACATCCATAATGGGGGCATTCTTGATCATATATAAAAGTTAAATGTCAAAGTTTGATCATATGTCAAAGTTTGATCAAATGTCAAAGTTTGAATTTTGACATTTGCAACATTTGATCATATGTCAAAGTTTGAATTTTGATATATGCAACATTTGATCATATGTCAAAGTTTGAATTTTGACATATGCAACATTTGATCATATGTCAAAGTTTAATCTAATGAAATATGATCAAATAATGCCCCAATTATGGATGTGCACAAGTTGATCTATTTTTTTTTCTGATCACATCTATATATAAATTCTTCTATATATCACGTTGTCTGTCAAAGTATTGAAGAAACTCATGGCTTCATCATTAGCTGGAAGTAACAGGCGCATGATGCTACGAAGCTCTTCAAAGTTGTTTTGAACGGAGTTCCTGATAGGATAATTCGTTTTTTGGTACAAAGTTTAGCAAAAGCCTTTCAAATAGCGATATTCGGAAGGCTCTTGCTGAACTTCATACCAAAAAGCTAATTATCCTATCCGGGACTCCGTTCCAAAACAACTTCGGAGAGCTTTGTACCATAATGCATCTGTTACTTCCGGCTAATGATGAAGCCATGGTTTTCTAGAATACTTTGATACTAGAGAACATGACATATAAAAGGGTAGATGAGATTAGGAAAAATATGGACCATTTTATGCACATTCAGAATGGCGCCTTTTTGTTAAATCCCTTAAAGGTTAAGAGAATCCGTTATGATTCATAATCATGTTCCTATAGCCATGGACTAAATTAGGCTTTCCTCGTATATAAGAAATCACAATCCGTTATGATTCTGAATCCTGTTACATTTGCATAGAATTTGTTATCGACGTCAACGATGCCCAACCCGCATCCTCGCCGTCGACCAGTTCGCGACGACGTCATGCTTCAGAGGAGCCATGTCCGGGACTGGGCTCTGCCGGGCTGGCACTGGGAGGTGCTACCTTTAGGGGCGCGCCGCTTGGTGAGGAACCCGGCCTCGGGTCCCGTCGTAGACCCGGAGCTCCTTTGGTGGCGTTTGCGTGGGCCACTTTCGGTGCGGAGGCAGCCGGTCCCGTCGGAGGTGGTACGTCGCCGTGTAAGGGAGGAGGACGAGCACGTCCGTCGCTACATGGCTGCATTGGACATCAGGTTCTCCAATACCTGGGAGGTTCTTCTCTTTGCGTGTCCACCGCCCGTGCCTCAGGAACCGCGAGTGAACTAGATTATTCGATAATATTCGATCTGTATTAGATAGTGATGTACTCGAGATATTCGAGATGATGTATTCGAGATTATATTATTCGATAATATGCAAGATGATGTATTCGAGATTATATTCGATGATGCATATTAATTATCTGGATTATTCGAGATGATGGATATTATCTACTATATGTGTACGTATGTGAATGGTCGCGCGAGAAATTCTATTTATATATATATGCATAACGTGTACAATATGTAGTAGCGTAAAATATGAAAAAGAATTAAATGGAAACACAAAACTAAAAGGAAAAATAACTCATGAACCCAAAACCCCCGAAACGTTTTAGTCCTGGTTGATGTTACCCTTTGGTGGCGGTTCGTGTTTAACCGGGACTAAAGGGGAGGGGGGGAGGAGCTTTAGTCCCCACCCTGCAGTGCCGGTTTCAGAACCAGCACTAAAGAGCCTTATGAACCGGGACTAGTGCAGAAACGGTGCTGACCACTCTGCAAATCTATCCCCTATGCCTACAGGGCCATCACCACCCTCCATGATGATAGAGACACGTCATTTTGTTTTTCTCGCGTGTTTATGGAGTAGAAACTGACGACCAGTGGCAAGAGGCCCCTTCACCCGGGTCATAGACCATTGATGCGGTGAATTTGTGACTTAAACCTTTAATCTTTGTCGAAGGACCATTGCCCATTGGCGATCTATGATCACTAACTAACGTGACACGGGAGTTGTTCACAAATTTTGCATTTCATATGGTGAGTGTATGGCAATTCAAATTTTGTTGGTCCCGGTTCAACTAGGATCGATATTAACTAGATATTTAATAGAAGATATTTTTTTTGCACTCATGGCCGAATAGCTATGCAAACATAGCAGCAGAACATTTGAAGTTTCCTCTTGAGTCTATATATGGCTATACATGGAAAGAAACGCAAGCAAGTCTTTTTTGCGAACTGGCCTTGTACGCACTGGAAACCCTACACTACATGGGTTTCTTTCCATTTCCATGTCTCTCCTCTCCCTCCAAACAATTATATATCAAGCAAATCTCATCACTTTCATTTCGTAGATCAACAGAAATCAAAATTACCCCGCCCGCCGCTACCTCCACCCGGAACGACGCCTCCTTCCAGGTACAACAGCGCATAGATACACATCAATCGCTAGTATTGCCTATGATCCTAGCTAGAACGGACACTGTTCTTGGCATTCTCGCGGCATCTTGTGAAGCTCACATGTGCATTATGTTTGTCTGCTTGGTATACAGAAAGAGAGCAATGTCGTCGTCGACGGGCATGAAGTTGGGCGGCGCTCCATCCTGGCTGGGTCCGCTACTCGGCGCAAGGTTCTTCCAGCGGTGTGCCGCGCACCCCAGACTGACCAAGAACGAGGGCAACCACTACTGCCTTGACTGCGCCGGCGAGGAGGACGCCGTCTGCTGCCCCATGTGCCTCTCCGGCCACCGCGACCACCACGTCCTCCAGGTACGTAACACTAACATATACAAGCGCATCACGTGCGTAGCAATGGCAGCGGCGGCTTTGTGGATTGATGGATATTATATTGCAGATACGGCGGTCGTCCTACAAGAACAACGAGGTGGTCCGGGTGGCGGAGCTGGAGGAGGTTGCGGACATGTCCCTGGTGCAGCCATACATGGTCAACCACGAGAGGGTGGTGTACCTCAACCCGAGGCCGCAGGCGCCGCAGCACGCCATCATGTGCTTCAGCACCGCCGGCGCATGCCTGATGTGCGGCCGGAAACTCGTCGACGAAATCTCCCGTTTCTGCTCCCTCGGCTGCAAGGTATATATACGCGCGTACCAAACATTTCTCGTGCATGATTTCCTAACATTTCTGTGCATTATATTCAGTAACCGGGCGCCATGCCGATGTATAGGATCGATTGGAAAGGTAGCTTAGATTGCAGCTGTAAGTAACAGGGAGGGAGGTTTTGCTCTGTCTGGCGTGTTTTGGGATGGTTTATGTGGTTCGTGGCTCCGAGGGGGCGGCCACGCATAAATAGAGGAGAGTCTCTTGCAGGGGATTTTTCCAGATGCCCCCTCCATGGTTTCTCTCCATTGTATGTGAGGATATGATATTAGGACGTGATTACATCGAATCTGTTTACATGTTCCACCGATCGACTTAAGTGATGTGCATAATCCTCTGCTGAGGAACTGCCTCTCCTAATATCATATCCTAGCGAGCATAACATATTTGGATCCAAACACGTGAAACCTAATCTTTGGATATGATATGAATAATCTTTGTTTGACATATTTGTTACTAATAGGAGCTCCATCTACTAGCAAAGTATACAAATGCTGCCCGTCTTAGACATCTGACTGTTCAGACATGCATTCCTATATACATCTACTAGCTAGCAGCTATTCTATATACTTTACTCATGTAAATTTATGTTTCCCCGTTGATGTCAGCTTGAAGGAATGGTGTCTGATCGCAACTTGACATTCATTCTTGATCCGGAATGTAAGTGGGAATACTCAGACTCGGACTCAACCGTAGAAGAAGATGACGGCGGCCATCTGCCAGGGCCTAGCAACTTTCAGCCAATTGGAGGGACTAGCTACCGCCGCCAGCCTCGGAAGGGCGTCTGTGGCCCACCTCAACGGGCGCCCTTCTATTGATCTTCGTTGCTTTTGGTCCAGCGTTGACATGGTTTTACATTTCCATCAATTCAAGAGCAACAACGCTTCATTAGAGACATGCCGATCTTCCTCTCTTTCTAGAGATAGGCCAAGACATTGTTCGGGTCGGTCTGAAAATGGTGTGTCAGCAATCGGCATACCTCGAATATATACTCCCTCCGTTCCCAAATATTTGTCTTTGTAGACATTTCAAATGGTTACAACATACGGATGTATGTAGACATATTTTAGAGTGTAGATTCACTCATTTTGCTTCGTATGTAGTCACTTGTTGAAATCCCTAGAAAGACAAATATTTAGGAACGGAGGGAGTATTATGCATTGTAATGCCCATGTTTGGCACTTGTTTACAATATTGTGGATGCTAGCATGTGCTTGCTATTTATTTTGAATGCTATAATGTAGTGCTTTCCTAGATTAAAAACAAATGTTCTCCTATACTATTGCTTCATTTTACACCCTAGTTTTTTAGTCTCACTTTACCCATAAACTAGAATACTTTAGCAGCCGTACCACACCACTCCCACCCACGCGATCCATTTTCTATGAATAAACACATTAAAAATTTAACAGTTTTGTTAGATTCATACATATATATAGGTTGTGGTGCAAAGTCTATGAATGTATTTTGTTTGCATAAGATATGATCATGTGTGACTGGTGCTAAAAATAAGTAACTTATTCACTTTTCTCTTCACATAGATAACAGACTTTCATTTTTTTTGTTACTAACTTTGCAACAGACATATAAAATTTATTTTCAATTTTTTGTAAATTATCTACAATTATTTTGTCATTATATAAACCGGTGGGGGATACAAGGGATATGATAATTGATGGGGGCAAAGTAAACCAAAATGAGAAAAAATAATATTTTTGGAGGAGAGGGTGATGTTTTTTTTCTTTATATTGAAGTGATGATCTAATTCTAGCGATTTGTAAACTTATTTCATTATCTGAAGTTACAGCAAATCACCATTTCTAATTAGGCCGAGTAAGGGAGTCCAAATGGGCCCTTTCTCTTCCAGTACCGTTTGCTTTTGGTTAGTATCAGTGATGTCAACATGGTTTGTTCTGTAAATTGCATGTATAAAAGGTCCGTACATTCAGACTTAGTTTGTCACTATACTCAATGTAGGTTTTTATTAATATTATACAACAAGCTACACTCTATGAATTAAGGGCAAATGAGCACCCAAATTTCATGTAATAGAAACATGTGCTTTTAATATTATACAACAAGCTACACTCCAAATACTCCCTCGGTTTGTTTACTCATCGTATTAGCTTTGACTGAGTCAAACTTTAAAATGTCTGAGCCAATTTAGAGAAAAAATATGCACATTTTATACAGTTAAAAAACTATATGACATGAAAATATACTGAATGATGATTATAATACTATCGATTTGGTATTGTATTTGTTAATATATTTTCTGTAATAACCTTCCTCAAAGTATATCAAGTTTGACTTCAGAAAAAACTACTATGCGGAGTAAATAAACTCGAGGAGAGTACTAGTTCCGAGAAAATGGCGAGACCGCCTCCAAGCTACAATCTGCACATTCTAGACAATGCATTTTTAAAACTGTTGGTTGTGCATAGAAAATCATAAAAAAATCAACTATGTATTTACGCACTATGTTTTTTGACTTTCTGAAACGGTTCAACTCAGTATTGAAATTTGTAATACTAGGAACATGTGCTCTTTATTGTATAGAATCCACATTCCAATGTTTTAGGACAATATTATTATACTATCATAAACTACATAGAAAATAAATTCAGTCTATAGCTCGAGAAAAAAAAACACAAAATGCTCAGCACTATCTCATGCATGTTATCCCGTACTATTTTTATTCGTGTTTTCCCTAAATTTTGATATAGAATATGTGAAGCCTAAAATCCGGTTGGTAAAGAATGTGTGAAGCCGACACATGAAAATGTTGATATGTTCATGGCGCCGTTTGTCAAATTTGTGCAAACACGAAAGAGCTCTCTAAAAGCAACAACGAAAGCCGACTGCTAAAGAACTGAATACAGCCTGATCTCTTGAAGGCGGTGTCGCTTTCCAACCTATCACGTGAGTAACTCCGCCAGAGGTCTTCTACACCACCTCCACCGATAGCTTTTGCTGGCACTTTATGCTTCACACCCTCCTACTTCTCCCTGCTCAAGTCCATGGGTCCTTTTCTCATTGTCATTGCGGCAAGTTGTTTTCGATATTAGTCGCCCAGCTAGAAGATCAAAATGTGCTTGCCAATATTTCGAGGATGATGGCACTATCATATAGCCCTCAAGAGAGCTCCTCTGGAGCTTGTTGTCGCTCAACTAGATATGCAATCGATCTAGCATCGATGGTCGAACAGGCTGCTCCATGTTTCTCCCACTAGTGTGGCGGTCAAAAAGCGACTCCGCTCCTCATGACATCTTGAGTTTGTTGGTTCCCTCTGATTTCGCATGTTGCTCTGGTGGCATGAGGGAGGGGGACTCCGATTCTCCGCTTTGGCGTCGTAGTTATAGTCAAGGTCAGTTTATCTAGCGGTGATGTATATAGGATAAGTCTATTGATTACCTTTGACCCGGTTTCAGATGTAGGTAGTACCTTTTTCCCTACAAACCATAGGTTTATCGAACCTATAGGAATTAGTGTTTAGAAGGATATTTCTATAAGAACTTTTTATCTTAAAGAGTTCTAGTTTCCCGGATCAAATTTATAGAGGTGATTGAAAACATTAATAAGAAAATTAGGACATGGCTTGTGGTTTACCTGCGGCCGCATAACTGCGCTTATCCTCCCTTTTCCAATCTTCAGTATCTTGGGTACCTGCAAGCCCTAGGATCAAGGTAGAGACATGAGGCAAAACAATTGTGGAACATATAGATATGATGTTAACATCAAGTAAACCAGCGATCCATTAACGAATATACATGGGGATGCGAGGCTATGCCTCAACCCTCGGCCAGAGGGACTGCTCATACATCACGAGAAAATCACAAGCAATAAACAATGTAAAGATTGATACTTGAAGATGAATGATTATAGGTATTACAATGCCGATGTTCGTAGTGTATTGTTGAATACAAGTAATATGGATTGTACTGGTGGAGGCTATGGCAGTGATGACTACATAGATGGCAACGACTGTTGTAGATGGGAATGGCGGCAGCCTGGCAGCTCTAAAAATTCTTTTATTGTGGATGTTTTCAAATATGATGAGTTGAGGACCTCAATTGAATACAAACGACAACTATAAAACAAGCACTCATTACAGAAAGGAGACGTTATATGTGGACACTTGCATAGATGAAAAGCATGTTTAGGAGAGAATGATTAGGATATGGTGTGGCTATTTTGCACGTGGGCTCATCTATACCCGTGTGTGAACAATAAATTCAGAAAAAAAATGAAAAAAATGAAACTTTTGGGCATCGAAGATGCTCATGTGCGCAAAGCTCGCGCAAAAAAATTGTGGTGTTTGGACATATGAGGATCTGGTGCCCAAAAAACAAATTTCAGGTGTGTGAGAGACTTTGAAAAAGAACACTAATCATAGTCGATTTTGTTATTTTCAGTGCGAGATCCTCAGATGTTCTAACAACATGAAATTTTGCACGCACCTTACGTACATGAGCATCTTCGATGCCTAAAAAATTCAGATTTTTTTAATTTTTTTCTAAAAAAATTCAAATTTGCTGCTCGCCGGGTGTAGATGAGACCGGGCACTAGTCTGAATTATTGATTAGGATAGATCCTCACTAGGGGTTCTATGGAAATCTTATGCACTTAAATTTGCAGGAATGAATAAAATACCAAAATTTGAGTGTATGATCATATTTATCATATTCTGATATAGAGGTCTAAAATACCCAAATAAAAACCAATTCAAGATCCAACCTACGAAAGGAATGGCGGTGATTGTAGCCACCATGTATGAGCATGCTTGGTTTGGAACCATGAAGATATGAACCATGGGGCCAAAACCAATACTCATCTTTGAAGCACATGTGCCATCTAAAATAGTGGATGTGAATATGTAAATTCAATTTATGCACTAGTAGGGATATTTTTTTTTTTTTGCAGAGAGCACTAGTAGGGATATGCTAGATCATGAGTTGAACTACTCTTCCCCTACTTATGTGCCTACATCTGAACTACATACTAGTTCCGAATGTGTGTGTTAGGAAGATCATCAACTGAATCTATAATACCTAAATAGTTCATCCCCACTATCATATTTCTCTTGACATGCAAGCTATCCACCTCAGCACCCTTGTCTATCATTTATTTTTTAGAATAATTTTCACAAGTAAATAATACTCCATTTGTCTAAGCTAATTAGGTCAATGGGACACGAAGTGTCATCCGTCTTTACAGGCTGAACATCAGTTTTTTACCGTCTCCCTCCTATGCGTGTGCCCCTTGAGCAAAGAAATCTGCATTAATAAGGAGCAGTTCAAATCAGGTGCATGCAACCACAATACATGCATGTCCAAAGCAAGTAACGCACTAATTGTTGCAATTAATTAGGAAAGTTAAGCAACTCGGGCGTTTTAAAGAGGATGCGGTGGATGCACAAGTAGGTCCGCATGAGAAAACGCTCTTGCCCTTCTGATATCCATCCTAGATTAAATTGAAGCTTAAGTAGCTCTGAAGTACAAGCGTTTGATCTCCGCTACCGTTGTATTTTCCCCTTCTGCCATTCGATCTTAAATTGGAGCTTGTTTTTGTACGCAGCGCTCAAGTGACACACGCGGAGGAGAGGGAGAGTGAGGTGATCGGGCCACGTAGGAAGGGATCTGGCTTGCCTGCTCCCTCCCCATGCTCCCATCCGTACTCCCATCCTATGGTTGTCTTTTTTCCTTTTTCCTTTCTAATCTAATCATCCCCCTGATTTTAAGGGGGTGGGACCGGGCCTTATTTTGTTCCAATCAAATCAAGCCACGTACGTGTGAGCACGGATGGGCACACGCGCGGGGAGCAGGCAAGTCTCGTCCCGTAGGAAGAGGATAAGGCTGGCATACTAGTACCGCGGGGCACATGCTGGATCTACTGCTAAGCCCGTTAGCTGTTGCACGGGCCTCCCACCCGGCGCTACTGCTAAGCCAGGCCCACCGTGCCGACAGTGCCCCCAGGCTAGCCATAGTAGCAGCGCGGGCCACACACCCGGCGCTTCAGGTATCACGTTAGTGGTAGCGCAAGCCCAGCATCATGCGCTGCCATTATGCCTAGCCCTGGGGGCATTGTGGGCCCTACCTAGCAGTAGTGTCGGTCCCTTTAACCAGCGCTGCTGCTACGGTTTACCTGCAGCGCGGCATCCCATAGCGTGCTACTACTAAGGCCCCGTTCGGGAATTCACCAACTCCTAGAATCTGCGGAGTGGCGGTTTGCTCGCTCCCAGAATTTATACTACAGCTCCGTCCGCTCCCGGAGCGGAGCGTGGAGCGGAGTGTTCCCAAACGGGGCCGAAGTATCAGTAGCGCATCCCACTTAACCCACGCTACTGCTAATCATCTTCCTATAGGCTTTTCCCTAATGGTGTGGTCTTGTTCTCATTGGGGGAGTCGAAGAATGACGTCGATTGAGAGGAAGTGGTAGCAATAGCAATGGAAGCCGTTGCCACAACTTCACCACTTTCTTCTCCATGTATGATATGAATGTTCTTTATTTGGCATTTTTCTTACTAGTATGAGCTCGATCTACTAGTAAAGTGTGCAAATGATGTCAAGTCTTAAGCATCTGATTGTTCAGACATGCATCCTATATACATGTACTAGGTAGCCGCTAGGTTGTACTTAAATTAATTTTCTCCGTTGACGTCAGCTTGATGGAATTGTGTCTAATCACAACTTGACATTCATTCTTGATCCAAAATGCAAGTGGCAGGACTCAGAAAAAACTCAAACGAATAAGAAGACGACGAGGATCAAAGACACATCACGACCTAACCAGCCTCCCGAGTCGCCCCTTGCGACTCCGGAGGCGCCTGCACCGCCACACCCAGAACTCTTGAGCGACACATCCAAACCCTCACCGCTGTCGGAGGAAGCCATCCGTGGGAAAACGGTGGCAGCGGGTCGCTCCCCCATCCCATCTTTTTTTTTGTTTTGCATCCCCTCATCCCTATGTCTCTCCCATGCCATGGGCCTCCTACGTTTCGATCTACATCAACCGGGAGCGCGTATAGGTCTTCGCATAAAAGTGGGACTAGCTAGCTGTGCGGGTAGTCACCACTATGGCTAGGGTCTTGTCCATGATTGAGGTGGTGGCTCCATGTGTGGACCGGTCTTCGGCCAGATCCGATCGGATTTGGCACCTGAGCCACATATGAGTCACACTTTCTGCTGGATGCAGACCGCGGCGGCGAGCAGATCTGATTGGCCAGATGGTGGTGACTAAAAATTGTACTACAATGACTTCCTACTACTCCACGATGGCAGTGGTCAACGTAAGGTCTTTGGGGGGGAGGGGTCATCTCTCCTTATCCGATGGTTGACTTTCGCAATGAAATACAAATTATAGAGGACGACTTGCGCGGAGGGATGGTTGTGTAGTGGCGGTGGTTGCTACTTCTCGAGCTTGTGTTGTATTCCCTCGAAGAGGAAAGGGAGATGCAGCACAGTAGCGTAAGTATTTCCCTCAGTTTTTGAGAACCAAGGTATCAATCCAGTAGGAGACCACGCGCGAGTCCCTCGCACCTGCACAAACAAATAAGAACTTCGCAGCCAACGCGATAAGGGGTTGTCAATCCCTTTACGGTCACTTACGAAAGTGAGATCTGATAGAGATGATAGTTTATATTTTTGGTATTTTTAGTTTATAAGAACAACAAATAAAAGCGATAAAAGTAAAGTAGATGTAGATTGATATGTGGAGAATAGACCCGGGGGCCATAGTTTTCTCTAGTGGCTTCTCTCATGATAGCGATATTCTACGACGGGTAAACAAATTACTGTCGAGCAATTGATAGAAAAGTGAATAATTATGAGACTATCTAGGCATGATCATTGTATATAGGCATCACGTCCGAGACAAGCAGACCGACTCCTGCCTGCATCTACTACTATTACTCCACACATCGATCGCTATCCAACATGCATCTAGTGTATTGAGTTCATAAGAACAGAGTAACGCCTTAAGCAAGATGACATGATGTAGAGGGATAAACTCAAGCAATATGATATAAACCCCATCTTTTTATCCTCGATGGCAACAATACAATACGTGCCTTGCTGCCCCTACTGTCACTGGGAAAGGACATCGCAAGATTGAACCCAAAGCCAAGCACTTCTCCCATTGCAAGAACTATAGATCTAGTAGGCCAAACCAAACCAATAATTCGAAGAGACTTGCAAGGATATTATGAGCACACATAAGAAGTTCAGAGAAGAACCAAATATCTTTCATAGATAACCTTCATCATAAACTCACAATTCATCGGATCACGACAAACACACCGCAAAAAGAGATTACATCGAATAGATCTCCTCAAAGACCGAGGAGAACTTTGTTTTGAGATCCAGAGAGAGAAGAAGCCATCTAGATACTAGCTATGGACCCGAAGGTCTCTGGTAAACTACTCGCAACTCATGGTGAGGGCGATGATGATGATGATGAAGTACTCCATGATGGATCCCCCTCCGGTGGAGCTCCGAAACAGGCTCCAAGATGGGATCTTCACGGGAACAGAAGGTACGGCGGTGGAATTAGGGTTTTCTCTCTGTTCACGGAGGTTTTGGGGTATGTAGACTTATATAAGAAGAAGGAGGGCACCGGGGGACACTCGAGGGGGCCACGAGGCAGGGGGGCGCGCCCTGGGAAGGGGGGCGCGCCCCCACCCTCGTGGGCCACCTCTTGATCCCCTGACGTGGTTCTCAAGCTCCGCGTGCGTGATTTTCTCCAAAAATATCTCTCGCGAAGGTTTCATTCCGTTTGGATCCGTTTGATATTCTTTTTCTGCAAAACCCTGAAACAGGCAAAAAACATCAATCTGGACTGGGCCTTTGGGTTAGTAGGTTATTTCCAAAAATGATATAAAAGTGAATGATAAAGCCCAATAAACATCCAAGACTTCATAAATAATAGCATGGAACAATAAAAAATTATAGATACATTGGAGACGTATCAAGTATCCCCAAGCTTAATTCCCGCTCGTCCTCGAGTAGGTAAATGATAAAGAAAGAATTTTTGATGTGGAATGCTAACCAATATAGTTTTTAATGTAATTCTCTTAATTGTGGCAACCAGAAGGATATCTCAAAGAAGAGTTGTATATGATGCAACCAGAAGGTTTTGTCGATCCAAAAGGTGCTAACAAAGTATGCAAGCTCCAGCGATCCATCTATGGACTGGTGCAAGCATCTCGGAGTTGGAATATACGCTTTGATGAGGTAATCAAAGCATATAGATTTATACAGACTTACGGTGAAGCCTGTATTTACAAGAAGTGAGTGGGAGCACTACAACCTTTCTGATAAGTATATGTGAATGACATATTGTCGATCGGAAATGATGTAGAATTTTCTGGAAAGCATAAAGGAGTGTTTGAAAGGAGTTTTTCAAAGAAAGACCTTGGTTAAGCTGCTTACATATTGGGCATCAAGATCTATAGAGATAGATCAAGACGCTTGATAAGACTTTCGATAAGTACATACCTTGATAAGATTTTGAAGTAGTTCAAAATGGATCAGTCAAAGAAGGAGTTCTTGCCTGACTTGTAAGGTGTGAAGTTGAGTAAGACTCAAAGCCAGACCACGGCAGAAAAATATAGAGAGAATGAAAGTCATTCCCTATGCCTCAGCCATAGGTTCTATAAAGTATGCCATGCTATGTACCAAACATGTTGTGTACCTTGCCATGAGTTTGTCAAGGGGGTACAATAGTGATCCAGGAGTAGATCACTGTACAGCGGTAAAAATTATCCTTAGTAACTGGATGACTAAGGAAATGTTTCTCGATTATGGAGGTGATAAAGAGTTCGTCGTAAAGGGTTACGCCGATGCAAGCTTTGACACTAAATCCAGATGACTCTAAGTATCAATCTGGATGCGTATTGAAAGTGGGAGCAATTAGCTAGAGTAACTCTATGCAGAGCATTGTAGACATAGAAATTTGCGAAATACATACGGATCTGAATGTGACAGGCCCGTTGACTAAACTTCTCTCACAAGCAAAACATGATCACACCTTATTACTCTTGGGTATTAATCACATAGCGATGTGAACTAGATTATTGACTCTAGTAAACCCTTTGGGTGTTGGTCACATGGCGATGTGAACTATGGGTATTATTCACATAACGATGTGAACTATCGGTATTAAATCACATGGCGATGTGAGCTAGATTATTGACTCTAGTGCAAGTGGGAGACTGAAGGAAATATGCCCTAGAGGCAATAATAAAGATGTTATTTGTATTTCCTTATATCATGATAAATGTCTTTTATTCATGCTAGAATTGTATTAACCGGAAACTTAGTACATGTGTGGATACATAGACAATACAGTATGTCCCTAGTATGCCTCTACTAGACTAGCTCATTGATCAAAGATGGTTATGTTTCCTAGCCATAGACATGAGTTGTCATTTGATCAACGGGATCACATCATTAGGAGAATGATGTGATGGACTAGACCCATCCGTTAGCATAGCACTATGATCGTTTAGTTTTACTGCTATTGCTTTCTTCATGACTTATACATGTTCCTATGACTATGAGATTATGCAACTCCCGAATACCGTAGGAACACCTTGTGTGCTATCAAACGTCACAACGTAACTGGGTGATCATAAAGATGCTCTACAGGTGTCTCCGAAAGTATTCGTGGTGTTGGCATAGATCAAGATTAGGATTTGTCACTCCGAGTGTCGGAGAGGTATCTCTGGGCCCTCTCGGTAACACACATCACAATAAGCCTTGCAAGCAAAAGACTAATGAGTTAGTCACGAGATGATGTGTTACGGAACGAGTAAAGAGACTTGCCGGTAACGAGACTGAACTAGGTATGGAGATACCGATGATCGAATCTCGGGCAAGTAACATACCAATGACAAAAGGAACAACGTATGTTGTTATGCGGTTTGACCGATAAAGATCTTCGTAGAATATGTAGGAGCCAATATGAACATCCAGGTTCCGCTATTGGTTATTGACCGGAGATGAGTCTCGGTCATGTCTACATAGTTCTCCAACCCGTAGGGTCCGCACGCTTAACGTTTGATGACGATCGGTATTATGAGTTTATGAGTTTTGATGTACCGAAGGTAGTTCGGAGTCCCGGATGAGATCACGGACATGACGAGGAGTCTCGGAATGTCCGAGACATAAAGATTGATATATTGGACGACTATATTCGGACACCGGAAGTGTTCCGGAAAAGTTTCGGATTTAACTGGATTGCCGGAGGGGGTTACCGGAACCCCCTACGAGGGGGGATGGTCCATAGTGGGCCTTGAGGAAAGGAGAGAGGCAGCCCATAGAGGCTGGCCGGCGCCCCACCTAGGGATCCTAGTTGGACTAGGATTGGGGGGGCGCCACCTCTCCCTCTTTTCCTTTCCCTCTCTTCCTTCATGGTGGACTCCTACTAGGAATAGGATTGCAATCCTATTCCTAGTAGGATTGCCCTAGCCGCACCATAGGAGGCCGGCCGGCCCTCCCCTCTTGCTCCTTTATATACGGGGGCAGGGGGGCACCCAAACACACACAAGTTGAATTGTTCCAGCCGTGTACGGTGCCCCCCTCCACAGAAACACACCTCGGTCATACCGTTGCAGTGCTTAGGCGAAGCCCTGCACCGGTAAATACATCATATCCGTCACCACGCCGTCGTGCTGACGAAACTCTCCCGTGAAGCTCAACTGGATCAAGAGCTCATGGGACGTCATCAAGCTGAACGTGTGCTGAACGCGGAGGTGCTGTACGTTCGGTGCTTGATCGGTTGAATCGCGAAGAAGTTCGACTACATCAACCGCGTCACTTGACGCTTCCGCTTCCGGTCTATGAGGGTACGTAGACACACTCTTCCCTCTCGTTGCTATGCATCTGGTAGATAGATCTTGTGTGATCGTAGGAAAATTTTAAAATACTACATTCCCCAACAGTGGCATCATGAGCCAGGTCTATGCGTAGATGATATGCACGAGTAGAACACAATGAGTTGTGGGCGATACTAGACATACTGCTTACCAGCATGTCATACTTTGCTTCGGCGGTATTGTGAGATGAAGCGGCCCGGACCGACATTACGCGTACGCTTACGCGAGACTGGTTTCACCATTAAGAGCACTCGTTGCTTAAAGGTGACTGGCGGGTGTCTGTCTCTCTCACTTTAGCTGAATCAAGTGTGGCTACGTCTGGTCCTTGTGAAGGTTAAAACAGCACATACTTGACGAAACATGTTGGGTAACGTAGCATAAATCAAAAAAATTCTACGTCTTCACCAAGATCCAACTATGGATGCATCTAGCAACGAGCAAGTAAGAGTGCATCTACATACCGTTATGAAGATTGCGTGCGGAAGCTTTCAACGAAGCAAGGATGAAGTAGTCATACTCTTCACGTTCTTCGTCACCGATGATCTAGCGCCGAACGGACGGCACCTCCGCGTTCAACACACGTACGGTGCAGCAACGTCACCTCCTTCTTGATCCAGCAAGGGGGGAGGAGAAGTCGTCAGAGATCCGGCAGCACGACGGCGTGATGACGGATGCAGTGGATGTCGCAGCAGGGCTTCGCCGGGCGCCCTGCGTTGGGAGTATGGGGTGTGACGGGAGGGGGAGAGGCGCCAGGACTTGGGGTGCGGCTGCCCTCTCCCCCC